>CM076851.1:69788424-70452532 GCA_039519185.1 Astragalus membranaceus
TTTTATTTTCGTTTTTTTTAATTAAAGATATTGTAACAAGAAAAATAAATTAAATCTACTATGTAATTTTTTGTGTTAGCATATTTTTTTAATTTTTGTTTAACCACTAAAAAAACAGTAATAACAACGCAAAATTACTAAATTAGCGCAAAATGACCTATTCGAGGGATTAGGAATCAAATATACGCGAAAAACTTTTTTTTGGATTTTTTTAATTAGCCGGACAAAATTAGGGCATGACACCTACGACCCCTACAACTCGATCTTTTCATCTACGCATCCACGTTCTATATTGCTAGCTCTACCTGAGTCACAATTGGTTATTCGAGAATAACAAGTTACAATGTGACAACAACTACTATACATCTACGCTTAGCTAACTACTCCATGTAAACTGAATATTTTTTAGTTATAAAACCTCTCACTTGTTAAACCCATTTTTAAACCCATAAATGATCCCTAACAAATATTCTTGTAATTATTGAAATCAATTATTTTTCTTACACTTTAAAATAATAATCAAATAACTCCAAAACATTTCATTTTTTGAAATTTGGTTCCCAAAAAATACTTTTTCACATTATAATCTTCCATGTGTCTAAATGAAGTTAGTTATTGTTGAAACCAATTATATCTAAAAATACGTGAAGGTTGTTGCTCAATAATTGGATTGGTGAAAAATGAAAATTAATTTCGTGATAAATTATATAAAGAGTGATGCTAGCCAGTGTATTTTGAGGTACTTTAGAGACTGAAAAATTTAAGTTGTTCATATACGCAAAGTTTGTTCCTCAATAACTGGTTCGTTGAAAGGAAATAGTAATTTTGTAATAAAATACGTAAAATGCAATGCAAAACAGTGTGTTTTGGGGTACTTAAGCGTTCGAAAAAAAATTATCTGTTATTTAAAAGTACAATAAAATTTAGGAAAAAATTAGATCTATAAATACGTGACGTTTGTTCCTGATAATTGGAATGGAGAAAATTAATTTCGTGACAAATTATGTAAAGTGTGATGCTAGACAGTATGTTTTGAGGTACTTTAGAGTCTGAAAAAATTTAGTTGTTCATATACGCAAAGTTTGTTTCTCAATAACTGGTTTGATGAAAGGAAATAGTAATTTTTTAATAAAATACGTAAATTGAAATGCAAAACAGTGTGTTTTGGGGTACTTAAGCGGTCGAAAAAAAATTAACTATTCAAATAGGTAGAGTTTGTTTCTCAGTAATCTGTTTGGTGAAAAAAAATTCATAACATATTTATGTAAAGTACGATGCTAAGTAGTGTGTTTTTTGATGTTTTAATGTTCTCAATAGTGTGTTTTTTTATGCTTTAGTGCTCGTAAAAAAATCCAACTATTCAAATATGCAAAATTTGTGCCTCAGTAACCAGTTTGGCAAAAAGAAAAGTATAATTTCGTGAGAAAATACGTAAAGTGTGATGCTAAGAAGCGTGTTGAGATACTTAAGTATTCCGAAAAAAAAAATTAACCGGTAAAATACTAAAAGTTCATTCCTCAATATCGAATTTTTTTTAACTATTCGGATCCGCAAAGTTGGTTCCTCAGTGATCGGTTTGGTGAAAAAAATAATTTCAAAACAAAATATGTAAAGTGTGATGCTAAGTAGTGTGTTTTTTTATGCTTTAGTGTCCGTAAAAAAAATTCAACTATTCAAATATGCAAAGTTTGTGCCTCAATAACTGATTTGGTGAAAAAATATATAATTTCGTGACAAAATACGTAAAGTGTGATGCTAAGCAGCATGTTTTGGGGGTACTTTAGTGTTCAAAAAAGTTTTAACTGTTCAAATACTCAAAGTTCTTTCCTCAATAACCGATTTGGTGAAAAAAATAATTACTTCGTGACAAATATGTACATACTCTATTTTAGTTTTTAAGTTTGCAATTGTCTTTTTTTACTATATATTTTTTTTAATTCATACTTACCTTCAATTTAAACAATGTTTTCTCACCGTTCAAAAAGAAAACAATTTTTCCCATGTTGCAATTTAAGAATTTTTTTTTACCCAACAACAATTTTATATTAACTAGAATTTTTACCCCGTGCTGCACGGGTCAAGGCGCTAGATCAAACTAAAACATAGTTCATTGGAGCCCTAATTAGGAATTCTACTCACCACTACAACTAATTTGAAAAAACCTAAACATATTTCCTAAACCATAATCCAATATGAGCATGAGTTATTAAGATTTTTTTCCTAAACCATAACTCACATCATCAAAGCTAACTTCTCTAACCAAATATTAAGATTTTTTTAACACTTCACTAACTACAAGGGTTTAAACAAAGATCTTTTTTCGCCCTTTGTTAGTGACTTATATATATATATATATATATATATATATATATATATATATATATACACCAAAGAGAGTATTACTCATTTCGCCTTTCTAGAATAGGAACTTAGATCCAAATAGAGTCCACAACTCTAACTCACCTTTGAGATTCAATGGAGTAAACCAAGAATAAATTTCTAAGTCGAATTTGGAATCAAACTACATCTAAGCGTGTCCTTTATATAATCAAGCCATTTTAACTCATCAAAGATAAAATAATCATACACGTTACAAAATATTTTTTGTTTCACTTTCCTAACTCATTTAGAAAATTGGATCTTAATACAACAAATCATAGAATTTATCACCAAAAGTGTACTTCAATTTGAATTGGCAAACTCAAAGTGTTTATACAACTAAAAACCATTTTATTTTCTAATCCCACCACAACAATAGTTTAAATACCAATTTCATTTTAAATCTCTTTTGTACACCAAGTTTAAGTCCGACGAATCCTATAATTAATTTCTAGTGTAGGCACGTATAAATTTTCAAACGTTAGAAACCCAAATTTCTCAGTAAAAAAATCCAATTGAAATTTTCTTCTCTTCTTTTTTGAAACAACTACAAGGTAATTTTAATAACTTTGCTAGTTAGAGTTCTTGCCCTTGATGCTTCATCTAGTGCTTGAACCAAGTTTGACTCCAACGATGAGTCCCAGAAACCGCAAGACAGCCCCTAATCCTTTCGTATGTGAATGAGTGCTCTTCCACACAACCTGTTCAACAGTCTTAGAGACAACAAAAAATTCATGAATCATATTTAGATCAATTTTAGCTGGAATAAAAATGAAGAATGATCAAAGTTTGAGTTATGTTTACAAATGTTTTAGGGAAATCGAATCAGTGGCACAATAGGGGAAAATCAACTCACCAATCAAGGAAGAAGAAGGATTGGTCACGGTTCAGAACCCCGGCACAGCAGAGATGACCTCCAGCACATTGGTCATCGGTGGAGGGTGCTTCGATGAGAAAATACCTTGAGGGCTGTTAGACTTTCAGCAAGTGTACTGAAACGTTGCAAGTAATAGTTATAACGGTAAGAACCGGTTGTATCCACAAGGGTTGTGATTTATTATCAATAGGCAAGTTATTAATTCTCAGTCGAGACACTGGAGAAAAGTGATTTTATTGTAACATTGAAATAAAACGTTCATAAAATAAAGTAAGATAGAAGTGATTAAGGATTGAATCATCCTCCCTCTGCTATTATATGACCTTCAACCAATATCAAGGTAATTATCCAGGTTATCCGATTCAATTCACTAAATTAGGTTAAGGACAATCCCTTGCCTCAAAACCCCTTTTACCTAACAGGATATCCTAATTTCTTAGGTGATTCATGCCAATAAGCAAAGCATTAAACACAAGAAATAAAGAATTCACAAACCCAATCCCACATTCCTATGGTGATTGCGATTTGTGACCTAAACCCCCAAGTTCAAGCATACAAACCCATACCTATGGTGATCATAAACCTAGATCAATACAATTATCATGTGTAAGAGTAAAGCATTAAGCATAGAGATAAAGGAACTGGATAAATTGAATAATAACTGACTTGGTTATAACAAAGCATTCACATACTAGTTTAAGGAAGAATCATCTCTCCCAAATCAAAACTATCTAATTACATAGCATCTTAGGGATAAGAATAAAGAGTAGAAGAAGGTTGCATAGAGATGGATCCATTAGAACCTTCAAACCCTTGTTCCCAAGGTGTAGGAAGACCCCCAAAAACGCCTCCAGCTGCTCCTCCAAACCCTAGAACCGCTCCCAAGCCAAAGAGAGTTTCAAAAACGCAAAACTGCAAAATTTAACCAAACCTTTGGCCAACCATCGCCTCGCGATGCGAGCTGGTCGCGTCGCGACCTCCTGCTGAAAAGCTTGGTTGTGGCGCGACCGTTCTTGGCTGCTGGTGCGAAAGTTGTCCGATCTTTTTCCTTCCTTCTTTTCTCCGTTTCGTCACTAGGCAAGTGTCTAGTTCGCTAGTAGACACCACATCAAATTGAAGGATTTCTCATGCATTTTGTTACAACTCCGCACTTATTACATAGAACTAAAATTATACCAAAATCCTAACTATTGGCTGAATCAAACATAAAATCACCGACATTTCGATTGTAAACTGAAACAAAAATATACATGTGACGATGAGTCATCAAGGGCTTTGCGAGAGGAGGACGTGAGGAATCCACTTCTCAAGTTGGTTTCTTCATGCGACATTTATAGAGGTCGGAAAACGCAAAACAAGGGACGACCATGAGGTTAGAGAGAGACCACGAATGAGAGAGAAAGTGAGAGAAATGAAGAGAGGGAAGTGAGAAACCCAAATATGACCTCACCTTAGCCATACGCCACCGGAGCAGCCCCAGGAAGTTCTGGCCGCGACGGCCATGAGAGAGGAAGGGAGAGAGCTTATGATATTAGGGTTTTCAAAATTAGGGTAATCAGAAAGAGAGGTAGAGAGAGAGAGAGAGGGGGGGGGGGGAGGGAGTGGTTCGCAGGTCTGGAGGGAGAGAATGGGCTCAGGCCCATGCGTTGGCCCAAGGGCAAACGAGTCTAGCAAAGGGGAGGTGTGCAAGTAAAACTAAACTGACATGGAGTTTTGAGTCTAGTAAAATACTTTCACCCCAAAATTTTGAATCCTTGTATCTTTAAAATACACATACTAGTAAAAATCCTCTCAAAATATTCCAAACAATAAATAATAATTTTTTCATCCAAATATTTTGAATCACTATGATAGTGTTATAATTGCAACTTTCAAAAAATGCAATATTACTACTATCAAACAAATATTGTGAGTACCTTTTCTCAATCTCGATGCAGCTAGCAATCAATTATATTAAAATCACCTAGAGAATTATCATTCAATGTTTCTCCTAAGTAATTGTCGTATATTTACTAAACTAATTAGACTAAATTATCATTAAATAATTCACCCTAATTTCTACGATATTCGCATCTTATAACTTATTTTAATTGCGAAATTTCTCGGGTCTTACAAGGGTAGATATTTTTTTAATAAACAATCATTTATTTCCCTTTCTTCTTGATGGTGGTTGAGATACGCAAGGAGAGCTGGGGTTTCACATTTACAATTTTTTCCTGACGACGGATGAAGCTTAGAAGTTTATGACTCCTATGTTCTCGAACATTGTGGTTATATCCTGTATGAGGAAGTGGCGACTCAAAAACCCTAGTCTTAGTGTATTTTTCATTTAAATGTATTAAGGAATTCAATATCATGTTTCATATTATTGAACAAGTGTTCAAAAGAAAATGAAAACTTCCCCTTATTCCTTGAAGTGGCCTAAACCATCCCTAGGGTTAGTAATCATGAGTTTTATTTTTAATTAGTATATGTTGTTTATGTGAAGGATATGTCACTAAGTGTTGAGTAATACGTGTTTAATAAGATGATACTATGTTGTGTGAATACCAATTATTGGAAGTATTGTTTAATATAGAGTGAGTATATAAATGGTATGTTATTGAAGGTGTTCTGTACTGTGCTTTCGATCTTAGTGATTGGTATTATGCAGTTAGTAGATGTTTTATCCTTGATTCCGTTTCTATCTTCAGGTCCTGGGATGTTCGATGTTGTTCGATCTTGAGATGTTCGACGTGGTTCGATCTTGAGATGTTCGATGTTGTTCGATCTTGAGATGTTCGATGTGGTTCGATCTTGAGATGTCCGATGTTGTTCCTGCAATAACACTCCGACGCTCAAGTCAGTATTTGAGTTAATGAGTATTGTGTTGGAAAAAGTGCTTACCATTTAATGAGCATTGAATGCTATATTTATAGATTTTGAGTGGTGTTTACTTCGGTCGATTTGGGGCCGTCCGATCTTGCAGAGTGATTTTGGCCATTGATGAATGGACCCTGTTTCTATGTAATGGGCCTCTGAATAATTGGGCCTTGCAGGAGGTGTGAATAGCAGAATTTTTATTTACCATAACAGTGGCCCCCCCAAGTCTGGTCGCTTGAAGAGCGATCTTGACTTGATAAAATGATGTGGGCTTGTGTTTTTGGCTTTTTGAGTAGAAATTTCCTTGCTCTTGAGCTAATATCGAGCTTGAATATGGTCGACGTTAAATAACCGTCGAGCTTCTGAACGAGGTAGAAAGTTTTCTGGAATCAACCGAGCTTCTGAGTGAGGCAGACAGTCTTTTGGAATCAGTGCTGCTTGGGAATCAGTGCAATCTTGGAATCGGTGCCATATTTACTGTTTCTGACCAGGCGTGATTTTACAGTGGCGGCGCATGATGGTGACGCTTTATTTTTAGTGTGGGAACCTAATGGACCCTGATTGGACGTGACGTTTCGACTTCTCGGCCCAAGCCCACTAATTCTGCCTCACTATAAATAAAGGGTCTCACCCTTTCATTTGTTGCTTGGCATTTATTTGTTTTGGATTGTCGACCTTCGAGAGTTCCCGAGCTTCTTTTTAGAGCAAAAACGAGTTTAGAGAGTTTTTTGAAGTACTTTAAGGTCGGTTTCTGTAGATCAGTAACTGCATTCTTTCCTGACAAGATCAACTTCGCAGCTCCGTTTCGAGGTTAGTTTCTTTTTTTATTTTCTTTCCTATTCTTTTTGTTGTGCCTGGACCTCCCCCAGTCCTTTACGATCTCAGAATGGGGGTCGTCAGGTCGGGTTCCGATTTGTTTCGCGAACCCCGTTTCGATCTTAACCCTGACATTTCGTCCCCCATTTCTGTAGATTCGTCCTGGCGAGGATAAAACAAACCCGGAGAGACGTTACTCAGTATTGTAAGGATTTTACGAACGTGATGGCTTCTGGTGGCGAAATTCCTGAAGTTCGTACCGATCCTCTTGAAGTTTCCGTTCCTGACGTGCAAGAGCACTCTGCTTCTGCCCCTATGAGCGGTAAGGCAGAAGACAATTTTGAGGGTGAAAGCTCTTCTCCTGTGAGCGATGCTAATGAGCCAAACGAGAGTGCTCCTGAGGATATGGAGGAGGATCGTTTGGTGGATGTGATGACCGTTACCTCCGAGTCTGATGAGGAAATTCATTTGGAGGAAACAGAGGGTTCCGAGGTCGACCTTGGGACAAGTTCCGAGCCTGTAGATGGGTGTCATACCCCAATTTTGTCCGGCTTAGGTCAAAACCCTAATTTTCCCCAAAAAATAAATAAATAAGAGAAAAGAGCATCATGCATTGCATTTAGGGTTATAGAAGTCATCCAAAGTTTTTGAAATCATTTTTAGGGTTAGAATGCACTTTTTGGGAAATTAGGGTTTCAGGGTCAAAAAGGGCATTTTGGTCATTTTTCGCAAAAAGATGATTTTCTCGCCAAAAATGCACATCCACAAAAAGTACATTTTATTCTATCAAGGATAATTTTTGTACAATTTTTTAGAAAGAAAACCCTAGTCAAAAATAATTTAAAATGTATTTTTCCATTTTTAGTGCATAGAAAAATAAAAAAGGGACCATTAAATATTCCTCAGTTTTTAAGTGACAATTTTTATTGTCATGGGTGACTAGAAGGAATATTTTATGGTGCCCAAAAAAATATGTGACACATTTCCAATAGGTGCACTTTTATTCCCATGACCAAAATTCAAACTCAAAATAAGGAAGTGTCCTCAATAAGACAAAATACCAAAAACAAGTTTTTTTTCCTTCCCTCCTCTCCCCATGATTTCGCATACTCTCTCTCTCTCTCTCTCTCTCTCTCTCTCTCTCTCTCTCTCTCTCTCTCTCTCTCTCCATTTTGTAATCATTGCCCTCTTTGGTAAATTACCTCACTCCCTTACACTAACCCCTTCATAAGAAAACCCAAATTTCCCTCTTTGGTAACAATTCTTCTCTAAAATGCCCTTAACCCTACCTCACATAAAATATCTCTTCCAAAATAAGAAAGTCTTTTCTTTTCTTTTCTTTTCTTTTTTTTCCCCTAACTTTCGCCCCCCACTCTCTCACTCTCACATTTTGTGTTTTCTCTCCACCCTCAATCCTTGTGATAAGTGATCTCAACCCTCCATTCAAAATCAAAGCTCAATCCTAGAGCACATTAAAAGCACAAAGACTAAATTACCCTTAGACCTAGTTTCATTCTATAAATACCTCCCTCATTCCCACACTTAAGGATCCTCTCTTTTTGCTTCTCATTTGCCTCTCATTCTCCTACACAAAACCCTAGCACACCTCCTCCCCCTCTCCTTCCTCACCAAAACCGTACCCCCTCCCTCCCCTCTTCCATATATTTTCTTCAAAAATCAACCACAAATCCTCCATTTCTTGTTAGATCACCATCTTCCCTTCCATTCTCTTCAAGGTTGCAATCACCTCCTTCTTCATTTCATTGTAGTTTTGAGGTAATCCTTGAAGCTTTGCACCTCATATTTAATTTTCTTGCATAATCTCTCCTCTACTCCAAACTCCTTCTTGATTGTTGTTTGCTTTGAGGATCCATTTCAAACATTTTGACAAAGACTTAGGGAGCTTTGGGTGTTTGAGATGGGTCCTTGGCCTTGAAGGAGTTATTATTCTACTTGAATAATTTCCCTTGCATCTTTACATATTATGCACTAGATTTCATAAATAAAATTGTTGTTTATGGGCTTTAGCATCTCGCACATCATGAAAAAATTAGGGTTGATATGATTTTGTTGCACTTCCTTGCTTAATCATATAAATCCTTGAAAAAAAAAATAGATCTATGTTGCTTTGTGTTAATTTTGGTGTTTTCTTTATTAAATAAAATGTGGATCTATGTTTCCTTTGGTTCATATGCTTATAGATCTAAAAATATTTCCAAGTTGATTTTGTTGTTGTTCTTTGTTTAGTGATGTTTAATCTTGTTATTAGTATTTCATTTTAGTGTTAAATGTTACTTTTGTTATTTGATGATTTAGCAACATGATTCCCACTAGTGCCTAGTGCACCTTGACCTAAGTGGTGAAGATTGCTAGAAATGACTCAATTTAGTTTATGTGTCCATTCATTTTTGTGCCTTAGTTTGCTTGTTGTAAATTGTTGATGATAGGCAAGTTGATTCTCACTAGTGCCTAGTGCACTTTTCTCAAAGTGAGAGGATTGCTCTATGTGATTCAACTTAGTTGTGTGTATTTTAATTTGCTTATTGTTAGTGATTGATGATAGGCAAGTTGATTCTCACTAGTGCCTAGTGCATTTTTTTTTTCAAAGTGAGAGGATTGCTCTATGTGATTCAACTTAGTGATGTGTTTATTTCATCTTTGCATTTTAATTTGCTTATTGATCATTGTTGATGATAGGCGAGTTGATTCTCACTAGTGCCTAGTGCACTTTTCTCAAAGTGAGAGGATTACTACAAGTGACTCAACTTGCTTTTAATTTTCAATGAATAAATGCAAATTTATGCTTATGTCGAATTGAGAATGCTGATTTTTGGGGCTTGTAAATGTGATGTTTTGGGTTATTAATTTGTTCAATTGGTTGATGATTGGTGAGATGAATCAACATGTGTTTTCTAGCACCATTTTAAAATGTTGAGGATCACTTGAAAGTGATTCAACTTTTATCTATGCTTTAATGTTAATTTGGTAAAGTGACTAGACACTTATGCATTGAGCATTGTTAACAAGTGTCAAGGATTACCAAATACTCTTAACTTGTGCCTAATGCCTAAAATCCGAACCAAGCTTTTGCAACGTTTCCTTAAGTGCCTTTCTTGGCAACTTATTTGGTTGTTTTTGATCTCATATATTCATGCCATTAATTGTTGATGACTCAATGTCATTCTTGTGTACAATTGTTGTAAATGGAAATGCTTATGCTTGTGCTCCCATTATTGATTATTTTGCTTGCAAATTGGTAAGTATTGCATTTTGGTTTTGACTTGAAAGTTGATTGAAGATTCTACTTTCTTTTCTTTTGTGGCCAAAGCCACCCTCGAATTCTCTTCCTCTCCCCTCTAATCAATCCTTTTTTCAAATGATATTCCAAAATCCAATGCTTCGCTAATTGACATCACAAATTAATCAATTTCTTTTTAGATCAATAATCAACCTTTTGAAAACTCATAAGGAGGCAAGTCGGACGTACGGCCGATGTTGTCTAGCGTCCTAAGATCGGAGTTGTACAACTCAAACATCTTGGGATACTTATGAGAATTAAAACAGATAATTAACAACTTCAACCCTTTTCAAAAATGAGTGAGGAACCGATTCGGATGTACGTTCGACATTGGTTAGAGTCCTAGGATTAGCGAGTTGTACAGCTCGTGCGAGCCTAAGATACTTGCTCGAACAAAAACTACCAATCTCACAGCAAATCTTTTTTTCAAGTAATTCAAATCACTTTTCGATAAGTAGGGGGCACGTCGCCTGTACGGGCGGGGATGTCTATGTTTTAGGGTTAGTGGACTGTACAGTTCAGACCCGAGAACCCCTGCAATAAAAGACACCAACACACCCAAAGTTTCTCGACCCAGGAGAACTACGTAGCTTTGATTTCCTCATTGCATCTGACGATACGTAGGAGCGGGTCACGTCCCGTCAAGCACCCTTTTCAAAAAAGAAAATACCAAAAAAATCTTTCTTTTCCCCGTCTTCTTTCCAAACGCTTTTCTCAAATAAAAAAGAAAAACGAAAAGAAATAGAACATCGTTTCAAATCAAACTTTGTCGAAACCACACATCAAATTAATGGTTCCCTTTCGGTAGAAAGGAGATGCAGGGTGCTTATACCTTCCCCGTGTCTAACCGACCCCCGAACCTACATCTCCTGATTTCGAAAAGACCACCCGCCTTGTATAAAAAGACGTTTTTTCAATGTTTTCGTCTAAAAACTAAAATATTGATGGCGGCTTCATTTATCTTCCACGTTGTACATCGAGAAATCCCAACCGGATTTTTCGAGGTGCAACAATGGGTCCGATCGAGGCGATGCTGAAAAGCAAGCTGAATCTCGCCCTTCGAGTCAACCAAGCTCTAGTCGAGCTTCTACTGTTTCTATTGATGGTTACTCGAGTACTGGCTGTGGGGACCTCGATGTTCCGGTACGAGAGGTCTCTCAATACGATTGGGTGTCAAAAAACATTTTGGAGATCGAATCGTTGTACCAGTATGGCTTTAATTTGGAGACGGCCGGCAGGAAAGCTTCTGGGCGGTCGAAGCGAGTTTGGAGGATTGAGGGTATGAAGAAGGGAGAGCATGTGGCTTTGTGGCCCGGAGAGCTTAAGTTCACCTTGTACCATATGCTGATCAACGAAATGAATATCCGGCCTCCTTTTACCTGGTTCGAGCAGACGGTTTTGGCGAGGTTAGACGTAGCGCCATCCCAATTGCATCCAAATGCGTGGGCTTTCATTCGAGCTTATGAATTAATGTGCATTCATCTGGATAGACCGGTCTCACCGTTGCTCTTCTTCCATTTGTTTGAGATTAACCGGAATAGTAGTGAAAATAAGTCCGGTCGTGAGCATGTTAGTCTTCGCTCGAGGCGAGGGGCCAAGGTTTTTAAGGCCTATGCGGACTCGCTGAGGGGAAACTGGAAGGAGTTGTATTATTGGGTCGAGCCGGTGGCCGATGAAGCGATTGAGATGGTAGGAAAGCTTAGCGAGGATGGTCAGACTTTGGTGTCCACCAAATTTCCTATTGGCTGGAGTCAAGGCCATTTGAACGATCTACCCATTCTTTTTCTGTGGGTGAGGATCGACTAACTGCTGACAATCTTCTTACCAAGAGGATCCTGATATTTATTTCTGAGAGCATTCCGTTTTCAAAACATAAGTATCGGGGTATCCCTGCGGCCAAGATAGTTCAAGCTGGAAAACGGAGACGAGTGCAGTTTGTTTTAGGTAGTTTGTCTTTCTGGGGTCAAATTTTGTGTATTTTGATTGTAAGTTGTATAACCCAGTTTTCTTTATTTTTCAGATACCATGGCCCCAAGGAAGCTCGCAGCTATGAAAGCATTGGGGATGAAGAGTGTCGATATGCCTGTCGATGTTGAAGAAGAGGCTGCTCCGGTTCCGATGTCTCCCCAACCTGTGATCGCTGCTGAGACGACTATTCCTGCTTCTCCGATCAACACTGTCACGCAGGAGGATCTTGCCCATGATCGGATCGATCTTACCTCTGGTTCCCCTCCTCCAGCTGCTCACGACACTGGTGCAGGGCCTTCAGCGAAGAGGGTGCGTACCGATGATGTCAGTGAGCCAAGACCGAAAAAAAGGAGTAAAACTTCGAGGAGGCCAAAACACAAAAACAAGGTCGTTCCTTTGGAGGAGGGTTTTCTGGAGCAAAACTATGCTCAATGGCGGGAGGATCCTGTTGGAGCGTCAGTTCAAATTTTGGTAAACCTGGGCGAGGTTCATAAGATCGAGAAGGAAAAATATGAGAAACGGGCTAAAGGTATGTGTTTTAATGTTGTTCTTTTTTTTTGTTCTTATGGCCTTTCCCCCAGCTTGATTTTTCTTTATTCCGTGCTTGCAGTTTTGTTGGATCTCGAGAAGTCGAAAAGGGCGAAGCTTGTGGAAGATATGTCCTCGACATCAAAAGAATTGGCTTGAACCAAGCAAGAGCTCCAAACTTTGAAAGAAGGGCAGGGGGAAATTATACGTCGGGCTGAGTTTGCAGAGGCTCGTGTGAAGGAGCTTGAAGAGAAGGAGGCTCGTGTGAGGGATCTTGAAGAAAAGGAGAGAGATCTGGAGGAGCAGGTGGCCAAGGCTAATCAGAAAATTAGAAGCTTGGAGCATCGAATCGTCGTTTTAGAAGACGACCTGAGAAAGGCCTCTGAGGCGGGGGTCAATACCAGCACCGATCCTGAAGCTCGAATTGCAGAGCTCCAAGCAGCCCTTGAACAGAGTAGAAAACATGCCAAGGAGGCTGCGAAAATTGCTAACGAAGCTAGGAAGGAAGCTCGTGAAGCTGCAAACTCTGCAATCGAGCTGTACAGGGAATGTTTTGAGTGCGCCCTTGAGCAAGTTGCTTTGGTCAGTCCTTCTACCCATTTGGATCGGGCAATTATTGATGCCGATCATGAGGTCGAGGGGGGTAAGATTGTTAAGATCGATGCTCAAACAGAAGAGAAGACCGTCATCTTTCCGACCTCTACTGTTTGATGGTATAAGTGTGTTCTTTTTTGCAGAAGTTTTGGGTATATGCTTGTATCCGTGTAGGTTTTGTATAGATCCAGAACTTTGATATGTAATTCAAAATCGTTTTTTGAGGGCTCGGCCATATCCGAGATGTTTGTAATTTTGGAACACGTTTCATCAGATCTTTGTTTTCCAAACTCTGTTACGAGCTTAATGATATGCTTTTTAAATTCTGCATGTCATGTATGTCGTTTCTGTAGAGTTTTTTGGAACTCGTTTATGAGTTTTATGAATGCTTTTTTAATTCTGCATGTCATGTATGATGTTAGAACGCTGGTAAATGAGGAACTCGATTTACCGGGTTCGAGCCTATAGGACAGTTTACCAGGACTTGGCCCAGATTTAACTAGCCCTATAGGGGTATCGGCAGCTGTGGCCGATGGTCATTCTTAGGACGTTTCGATCCTTGGAGACCTGGTCTCTTTGAGATAGTTTACTGAGACTCGGCTCGGATTTAACTGTTTTCTCAAAGAGTTTGCGACCTTGGGTGGTCGCCGGGGAGATCATTTAAGATCGGTCCCAGTTGATTCCTTGTAGAGGGAATTTTGGCCCGTACATTCTATTTGATGAAATCAAGAATGTGTGGGAACTTGGTGAGAACATCGATAAGTTCGATGAGTTTTGTTGAAAAATACTTTGAAAGGTTACCTTTCTTCTTTATGAATAACTCGTTTTGTATTTACATAAGGTCGGAGTACATGATTTCTTTCTAAAGATAATAACTTTTCAGTTTTGTAGCGTTCCAAGTTCTCTCAATCTTTTTTCTTTGGAGGGTCTCCAATTTAAAAGCTCCCGTACCGGTTTTAAACAAAATTCGGTAAGGGCCTTCCCAGTTCGGGGTGAGCTTTCCTTGGGAAGCGTTTTTCTGACCGACGTCGGCTCTTCTGAGCACTAGATCACCTGGGTTGAAATCTCTGTGAACGACCTTGGCGTTGTACCTGGTTGCTACTCTTTGTTTGATGATTGCTTCTCGGAGTGAAGCCCGACCTCGGATTTCATCGATGAGGTCGAGTTCTTCTCTTAAGGCTTGGTCGTTATTGTTTTGAGTTTTAGGATTTGCCGTTCTCCAGCTAAGTTCGCCAATCTCGACAGGAATGACCGCCTCGCTGCCGTAGGAGAGCCTAAAAGGCGTTTCTCCAGTGGAGCTTTGGGGGGTGGTCCTATATCCCCAGAGTACGTAAGGCAATTCTTCCACCCAGTTTCCTTTAACCCGTTCAGTATTACCTTGTTTGCCGCCTCTGCTTGTCCGTTGGTTTGAGGGTGTTCTACTGAAGTGAAATGGTGTTTGATTTTTAGCTCGAGCATTAGCTTTCGAAACCCTATATCTGTGAATTGAGTCCCGTTGTCAGTTACTACTACCTCGGGAATCCCGAACCTGCTCATAATGTTTTTCTTAAAAAATTTTATGTAGTTTTTTTGCAGTGATGGTAGCCAAGGGTTCCGCTTCTATCCATTTGCTGAAGTAGTCTACGGCGACGATCAAGAATTTGACTTGTCCTGGTGCTTTTGAGAACGGTCCGAGCAGGTCCATTCCCCACCATGCGAAGGGCCATGTGGAGGATAAGCTCGTGAGATCTGTGGGGGGAGCTATGTGAACGTTGGCGTGGATTTGGCATTTTTTGCATTTCTTCACATGATCACTAGCATCACCTATCATGGTCGCCCAATAGTATCCGGCTCGAAGAGCTTTTCGAGCTAAAGATCGAGCTCCCATGTGCTGGCCGCAGATTCCTTCATGAATTTCTGATAGGACATAGGCTGCTTCCTCTCCCTCGACGCATTTTATCAATGGGGAAGAGAGGCTTCTTCTGTAAAGCGTTCCATTGACGACTGAGAAAGCCGAGGCCCTTCTCCTGATGTATTTAGTGTCATTTTTGTCTAGGGGTTCAGCTCCCGTGACGATGTATTCTAAAATTGGAGTGATCCAGCTGTGAGTTTCTTCGAGCATGCAGATGGTCGAGTTGAACAGCGGCTCTAGAGACACACTGGGTTTGTGGAGTGTTTCTTGGATGGTCGTCCTTTGGTTCCCTGGGGTTTTCGTGCTTGCGAGTTTGGCGAGGATGTCAACTCGTTGATTTTCCGTTCTTGGCACGTGAATTACCTCGCTCGCTTCAAATTTAGCCAATAGCGACCGTACTCGAAGTAAGTATTTTTGCAAGGTCGATTCTTTCGTCTCGTATTGGTTTCTGATCTGGGAGACCACCAACAGAGAGTCGGTATGTAATTTTATTTGCCGAATTTGGAGGTCAATTGCCAGGCGCAGTCCGGCGATGCAAGCCTCATATTCTGCTTGGTTGTTCGAGGTTGGGAAACCGAAAGTTAGGGAAACTTCAATGATGATCCCTGTTGGGCTTTCTAGCATGATTCCAGCGCCACTTCCTTTTGGGTTTGAGGATCCATACATCGGGATCGATGTTAGCGGGGGTCATCTCGGCCATGAAGTCCACCAAAACTTGTGCTTTTAGTGCTGTTCGAGCTTCATATTTGATTCCGAACTCTGAGAGTTCCACAGCCCATTTTATCATTCTCCCAGCAAGATCGGGTCTATGGAGTATTTGTCTGATGGGGTAGTTAGTTCGGACGACCACCTGGTGAGCGACAAAATAGGCTCGGAAGCGTCGAGCTGCGACGATGAGAGCCAGGGCGATCTTTTCGACCTTCTGATAACGACTCCCAGCTCCGTGTAGAGCCTTGCTTGCGAAGTAGACCGGGCTTTGTCCGGTTTCTAGCTCGCGCACCAGAACGGCAGCTAAAGCTTCCTTCGAGACTGCCAGATATAAATATAGGGTTTCCCCCTCGTTTGGTCGAGTTAAAATTGGAGGCTCAGAGAGAGATTTCTTGAGTTGTTTTAAAGCTTCATCTTGTTCAGGTGTCCATTCGAAATCTCTTTCTTCTTTTTTGAGGATTTTGAAAAGTGGAAGGGATTTGAATGCTGCATTGGATATGAAACGAGATAGAGCAGCTATCATTCCATTAAGTTTTTGTACTTCTTTCTTGGATGTCGAAGTTCGCATTTTTGTGACGGATCGACATTTATCAGGGTTCGCCTCGATTCCTCTTTCTGTTAAGAAAAAACCCAAGAATTTCCCTGCTCGAACTCCGAATGTACATTTCTCTGGGTTCAACCTCATTTTATTTTTTCGCACCTCATAAAAAATTGTTCTTAGATCGTTTATATGCTCATCATCACTTCTGCTCTTGGCGATCATATCGTCGAGGTAAACTTCTACGCTCTTACCGATCTGGTTTTGGAACAGTTTGTTCATCATTCTTTGGTAAGTTGCTCCAGCGTTTTTCAACCCAAATGGCATGACACGGTACGCGAAGTTACCTCGGTCGGTGATGAAGGCAGTCTTTTCTTGATCTGGCGGAAACATGGCGATCTGGTTGTATCCGGAGTATGCGTCCATAAAGGATAATAACCGGAAACCGGAAGCGTTGTCGACCAACCGATCGATGCTGGGGACTGGAAAAGCATCCTTTGGACAAGCTTTATTAAGATCGGTGTAGTCGACACACATACACCATTTTCCGTTACTTTTCTTTACCAGGACTGGGTTTGATAACCAAGTCGTGTATTTAACCTCGGAGATGAAGTTTGCTTTGATGAGATCGTCTACTTCTTTGGCAGCAGCAACGGCTTTTTCTTTGCTTTGAGCCCGTTTTCTTTGGGCGATCCACTTTGCTTCTGGGTTAATTGCGAGCCGATGGCAAGCGACCTCTGGTGGGATCCCAGGCATGTCTTGTGCCGACCAAGCGAAGATGTCTTTGAAGTCGTTAAGACATTGGGTTAAATCGATCTTGACCTCTTTTGGAAGGTCGATTCCTATTTTGACAGTTTGGGAGGGGTCTGGTCTGAGCTGTATTTCGAAGAACTTTCCATCAGGCTCTGGTCTTTTAATTTTTCGTTTGAGCTCTTTGGTTAGCTCGTCAACGTCTTTTTTATTTTTGTCTTTCGGATCGCAGTCGGTTTCTATGTTGGTGGTGGCGTTAACTTCTGTCGATCTATCTTTAGCTTGTTTGGGAGTCGACAGCTCTTCTGAAGGGGGAACCCCTTCTTGCTCCGAAGCCTTTCGTTCGTTTTTTGTCCATAGGAAGAAACACCTGGAAGCAGACTCTAAGTCAGAGTTCAGAGTGATAACTCTATTGCAGAGAGAGTGGAACTTCATCTTTAAGTGCGTGGTGGATGTAACCGCCCCGAGCCTGCTGAGGGTCTGTCTTCCTTTAATACCGTTGTATATGGACTCACAAGGTAAGACGAGGAATTTGGTCTTGACGGTTCGAACCAATGGTTCGGTTTCGTAAGTAACCATTAGCTCCAGATGCCCAAGGGGTTTGGTTCGAGATCCTTTAAAACCGGACAGAGCCGTTCCTCTATGAGGGGTGAGTTCCTCTTTGTCGATCCCCATTTTATTTAGAAGATCGATAAAGAGGATGTCTGACGAGCTCCCTTGGTCGACCAAGATCCTACGTACCTCCTTATTGGCTATGACCGCCGAGATTAAGAGAGGTACGTGTTTGTTAGCTTTTCCGTCAATAAGGTCGTCATCGCTAAAGGATAGTGGAGGTCGATTTGTCTTGATCGGGGTTGTCGACGTTGAAGCCACGCTTAACAATTCCTTCCATTTTCTTTTCATTGATTTTCCTGATCCTTCATGATCGAATCCTCCAGTTATCATCATTATAATCGAGTGTCCTTTTGATCTTTTATTCAATTCATCGTGGTCTGGGTCGATCACTTCTTTTCCTTTTGCTCTAGGATCTGCATTTCTTTCTCTTCTGATATCATCAGATCGTCCTTCCTCCCTTTTGACATAAGAAGATAGTTTTCCCCGCTTTATCAAATCTTCAATGTCATCCTTCAGGGCATTGCAATGGTTTGTGTCATGGCCATTGCTTCTGTGGTATCAGCGGTATTTGTTGGCCTTCTGTCCAGGTCGGATAGGTAGGGACCTGGGCGGTATGACGTCCCTGAATTCGACGTTCCAACATTCCCCTAGCAATTGGGCGTTGGAGACGTTGAGTTCAGTATATACCTGGTGACGATTTTTCTTACCGACGTTCCACGAAGTTTTACGAGGATCGATTTCGATGCGGTGTTTTGACGGTTCTGCATGTGACGATGCTTTGTCGATTTTGGAATTTTCTTCTTCATTGATAAAGCACTGGGATAGCTCAAGGAATTCAGGAAGCAGACCTTGGGCCATGAAGAAGATTTGAAAAGCGTCATCTAGCTGTCGAACCTGAAGAGCTTCGTTGTTAAATCGCTCTATGTATTCTCTCAGGGGCTCGTTTCCCCTCTGGACGATAGATGCTAAAACATTCTTGTTTTTGGGTTTGCTCTTGGAATGGGCAAAGTGCACCGAGAAGCGTTTTGCTAACTGGTCCCACGAGGAAATGCTGTTCGATCTTAATGACCGAAACCATTCGGAGGCCATTTTGTCCAAGGTTAATGGGAATATTCGGCATTTCGTTTCCATCGGTACATTTCGGTACTGCATGGTCGTGTCAAACTGATCGAGATGCCTGTCGGGGTCGCCCGTTCCGTCATAAGTCTTCAGTCCTCCAGGTGGTTTTTCGAGATATCGTGGAACTCGGAAATTATCAATTGCTTTTGTGAACGGACCTTTTCGCCCAGGTTGATTCGCCCGAGATTGTGGTTGACGCCTGTAATGAGGATCGGGACGTCCGTATCGTCGAGGTTGATTATTTTGAATATCGTCATGGCTTCGTGAACGTCGTCTTAGCGAGGTCGAGTCCCTGTGTGGATAATGTTGAGGGGGGTTATTCGAGCCTTCAAGATCGTCGAAGCGTCGAGCCGGAGGAGAACGGGAACCATTCCCTCGGTGACGGCATGGAGGAGAATGAGGATCGTCAAGATCGTCATATTGTCGAGCTGATGGAGAACGAGAACCATTCCCTTGGTGATGGCATGGGGAAGGATGAGGATCGTCGAGATCATTATATTGTCGAGCCGGAGGAGAACGGGAACCATTCCCTCGATGACTGCGTGGGGGAGAGCGATGATTGAGCTTTCTCCTAGGGGGTGATCGACGAAAGAGTCTTCTTCGAGTTGGGTTTCTTTCCACAAGGGAGTCCTGCCCGGACGATTGTTGGTCCGAAACATTCCGACCTTGGAGCCTTGCTACTTCGGCTTCGAGGTTAGTGAAACGGTTGCTTCTTTCTTCGTTTACGACTTCCTGTCGAGCTAGTAGCTGAACGAGTTGTTGAACCGCGTCGGTCAAAGCTGGAAGTAATTGAGGAGGAGGTGGTAAGCTCGCTTCATCTGTGCTCGAATGTACTCGGGGCGAACCTGTGTTGGGATATCGGTTTCGAGCCTGTGATGAATTTGTGAGTTCCTGGACATGGCCTTCAGGGGTCTGTTGAGGACCGACCTCGGGTCCGGTCATGAGACTAGCCGGTCTTGAACGGCGAGTTGGTGCCATTTTTTAAGATCAAGGAGATGGTGAGAAAATAAAGTATTGATCCTCCCACTGTGGTCGCCAATGTTCTGTACTGTGCTTCCGATCTTAGTGATTGGTATTATGCAGTTAGTAGATGTTTTATCCTTGATTCCGTTTCTATCTTCAGGTCCTGGGATGTTCGATGTTGTTCGATCTTGAGATGTTCGATGTGGTTCGATCTTGAGATGTTCGATGTTGTTCGATCTTGAGATGTTCGATGTGGTTCGATCTTGAGATGTCCGATGTTGTTCCTGCAATAACACTCCGACGCTCAAGTCAGTATTTGAGTTAATGAGTATTGTGTTGGAAAAAGTGCTTACCATTTAATGAGCATTGAATGCTGTATTTATAGATTTTGAGTGGTGTTTACTTCGGTCGATTTGGGCCGTCCGATCTTGCAAAGTGATCTTGGCCATTGATGAATGGACCCTGTTTCTATGTAATGGGCCTCTGAATAATTGGGCCTTACAGGAGGTGTGAATAGCAGAATTTCTATTTACCATAACAGAAGGTATTAATGTAGACTGCCTATATAATCTTGAAGTCATAAGGGTCTTGGTTTTGAAGTACACCATAGAAGTCAAATGTTGTGCGTTGGTTTTGAAGTACACCATAGAAGTCAAATGTTGCGCGTGAGTCGGATGTCATGGTGTTGATCTAAGAGATGGACTTTAGAATCACAATCAATGGCATGGGTGATGATCTAGTGTTTATATTCATTAGTATGGAAAATTGAGTGAGTTTAACTCATGATGATATGGGAAAGAAGTAATCACATTGTTAATGGGAAGATAATTGTAACACCCCGATAAATTCTAACATGTAGAAATACTGAAATGCACTAAATGGCATACATCAGAGTAACTTCCTGTTAATGAATATTGAACACAAACTAAAACCTTCGATAATACATATCAAATGGTTCACCGAACCGTACCTAACTTCATCAAAACGCTTAAGTTTCATAACTTAAGACTTATACATAATCCTGGTGTTCAATACTCAAAACATAAAGTTGCGGAAACGATTTACAACAGATACATGATCGTTATACAATCGATAACATAGAAACAGTGAATGGGATAAAGGTCCAAAACATAAAACTCAATCTTCAATGACTCCAAGAGTCGCACTGGCTAACCGTGCTTCGTCGCCTTTTCCCCTGTTTCTCTGTAAAAACCACAAATATGAAGGGTGAGATAAACATTATCTCAATGAGTCCTATCGAGACCCCTTACTAACTCTAGCGGTTCATTATGCTTTACTTTGAACTCGTGGCCCTAATAAGCAACCACGTGGACACATATTAATTTCATGTAACTTTTATGTTCATGGCCCTCTTAAGCGACACATGAAGCATATCGTATTTTGCCTTTTGTAATTTGTAGCCCTACTAAGCAACTACGCATTACATTTCGTTCCTTGGTTTTAGCATAACACCTCGGCCTACCTATTTTATAGGCACTTCTTTGGCTTTGGTGAACCCATGCCGCTATTTCTAGCGGGCGAAATCTCTTAAGTCTAGGTTTTGGGGCTCATGAGTTCCCCTCCCCTAGTATGCTAATCCTATAAGGGTCGTCACCCTTATCCTCTTGTATTTATTATATATTATATATACATGTACCCGCATTGGGCCGTCTAGAATTCAGTCATGTACCGTCTTTCCTTCCACGAGGGAAGGTATTTTGCCGTAAATTAACATTTCTTACCTTGACCTTTATGAGTTAAGGGTGTACACTCGCGTCTTACTAATGTACGGTTTTCCTTAACATTTATAACTTGTGAGATTTACCTCAAACTTCTTTCATTTCATGACATAAGTAGGTTTCCATCCTTGGGAAACATTGGGGAATCAATCGAAAAGGAATCAGAATCGTTTGGAACGGATTAAAAAGGATTTTGAGTTAGGGTAACAGAAGGATCCGCACGGTCCGTGCTCCAGAGGCGCACGATCCGTGCATATCACTTAAATTTCAGTTTTGAAAAACTTACAGGACGCACGGCCCGTGCCACAAGGGCGCACGACCCGTGCGTGTCTTAAATTTTAAAAAGGCTGATTTACGTAGGTCACGCACGGTTCGTGCCCAGGGACGCACGATCCGTGCTGTGTAAAAATTTCATTTCATGGGCTGCTGCGAACAAGGCGCACGACCCGTGCCCTTGTGAAGCACGATCCGTGCGTCCTTGCTAGTAGCCAATTTTCCGGTTTCGTGTCATTTTTCCAAGTCCGTTTCGATTCCAATTTTGTTCCGGTCGATATCCTAACATGACAATTATTATTCCAGACCAGTGAAAGCAATCTAAACAATCAAACAACACATATCATCAATCAACAATCCAATCAATTCGAGCAATTATACGATTTACGGTTTTTCGATAAAACGTTTTCGTCAAGTTTTCACAAAGCGGATTTTAGATGTAACGATCCAGAAAGTAAATTGACTCAACAACAAAACGTCCGTAAGCGAGTATAGATCTCACCTTATCGTGACGAAAATCACAAATCAACTCGAAAACAAGGCTCCCGAAAGACCGAAATCACACGAACGATCCTCGAAATGCTCTCAACTTCGAACTTGAAGTCACCCTCAACGAAACAGCTCTGAAACCCCTTCTAATCTACTCCAATACACAAGGTAGGTTCGGTTTTACTTCAAGCTAGCCTTGACTTTGACATGCAAGCTTCCAAACTCCTCAAAACTCCATTTTCTCACTTGGAGCTTTGATATTTCAGCAATGGTGAAATGGGAAAGGAGGTGAATGAGTTGTCAAAAGTGGTACCAATGTGAAGAGAATGAAAAATGGTAAAGAATGGTGTGAATATGACTTACATGCAAGCTGAATTCAGGAACTTCTCTTCTCTCCTTCCTCTCCCTTTCTCGACTTTCTCTTCTCTCTCTCCTCTTACTTCTTCTGTTTTTTTCAAAAATGACTTGTGGCTGAGTGTGTGTGTGGCAACAAGGATTCAGCTGGATTTTGGGTGGGACTGTGGAGGGGAAAATTACTATCCTACCCTTCAGCTTATTTAGCCTCTCCTTATGACTCCTTTTTGCAATTAAGGTCTAACTTAATGCATTTTAACTTAGACATTAACACACAAGTTCTAATACTCAATGCCTTACTTTAATTATGTAGGACTAAAATCACTTACATCAACATCACATAATTTAGTAATTACGCTAACTAATCCACTTAACCTCTTGCTAATTTAATTTAATTAAATAAGCTAATTAGGGGATGTTACAATCACCCCAACTTTTAAAAAATTTGTTCTCAAAATTGACAAAACGTACCTCAATCGAAAAGATGGGGATATGTCACCCGCATGTTCTCCTCTACTTCCCATGTCGCTTCGTCGTGTGATGCACCGTCCCAAAGCACCTTGACAATAGGAATTGATCTCGTCCGGAGCGTTTTCTCGCCACGTTCGATGATCCTGATTGGAGTAGGCTGATAAGTTAAATCCAGTCTGATGTCGATCGCTTCATAACTTAATGGTTGATTTGGGTCATGAATATATCTCCTTAATTGGGATACATGAAACACATCATGTAATCTGGACAATTCTGGAGGTAATGCAATGCGATATGCTACTGGCCCAACTCGCTCGATAATCTGGAAGGGTCCGACATACCGAGGACTGAGCTTCTTCGCTCGCAACGCGACACCGGTCCCGATGGTTGGAGAAAGTCTCAAAAAGACATGGTCTCCTTCTTCGAATTCTAACGGCCTTCTTCTCTTATCCGCATAACTCTTTTGTCGACTCTGAGCGGCCTTCATCCTTTCTCTTATCTGACGGATCTTCTCCGTAGTCTCACGGACTAAATCCGGTCCCAACAATCTCTGCTCACCTACATCCCACCAACACAATGGTGGTCTACACTTCCTTCCATACAATGCTTCATATGGAGCCATTCCGATGCTAGAATGGTAACTGTTGTTGTATGAAAATTCCACCAGTGGAGTTTTCATACAACAACAGTTATCATTCTAGTATCGGAATGGCTCCATATGAAGCATTGTATGGAAGGAAGTGTAGAACACCATTGTGTTGGTGGGACGTAGGAGAACAGAGATTGTTGGGACCGGATTTGGTCCGTGAAACTACGGAGAAGATCCGTCAGATAAGGGAAAGGATGAAAGCCGCGGAGAGTCGACAAAAGAGTTATGCGGATAAGAGAAGAAGGCCGTTAGAATTCAAAGAAGGAGACCATGTCTTTTTGAGACTTTCTCCAACTATCGGAACCGGTATTGCTTTGCGAGCGAAGAAGCTCAGCCCTCGGTATGTCGGACCCTTCCAGATTATCGAGCGAGTTGGGCCGGTAGCGTATCGCATTGCATTACCTCCAGAGTTGTCTAGATTACATGATGTGTTTCATGTATCGCAGTTAAGGAAGTATATCCATGATCCGAATCAACCATTAAGTTATGAAGCGATTGACATCAGACCGGACTTATCTTATCAGCCTACTCCAATCAGGATCATCGAACGTGGCGAGAAAACGCTCCGAATGAGATCAATTCCTATTGTCAAGGTGCTTTGGGACGGTGCGTCACCTGACGAAGCGACATGGGAAATAGAGGAGAGCATGCGGAAGAAATATCCTTATTTGTTCGAGTAAGGTACGTTTTGTCAATTTTGAGGACAAAATTTTAAAAAGTTGGGGTGATTGTAACATCCCCTAATTAGCTAATTAGATTTAATTAAATTAGCACGAAGTTAAGTTGATTAGTGAGCATAATTATTTAGTTATGAAATGGTATCATGGATCAAATAAATAAATGATTTATTGGTTATGCATAATTGGTACATTATGTTAAGTAAGTGAATTATAGAATAATTGTTGAGTTATAGTAGCTAAGTGAGAGTGAAGGAGGGAGGGGCGATTTAGTCATTTTCCCATCATTAAATAAACCCCAGCTGAACACACCACACAACACCACCTCATTTTCAGTTTTTCAGCAAAAGAGAGATTTTGAGAGATGGAGAGAAAGAGCTGGCGAGAGGGAGAAAAGAGAAGAGAGGAAGAGAAATTCTGGATGCATGTTTGAGATGATTGCACCATCTTGATCCCTACACCCTCCTCTTCCAACTGATGTAATTTTCATAATCAACATCCTCCTCCTCACTCATTCACCATTTTCGACCCACAAAGCTTCATAGAGCAAAAATGGAGTTGTAGTGCTTCTAGTGGTTTGAATGTCATCTTAGAGCCAGAATAGAACCTTGGGAGACATCACCTTGCTGTTTGAAGTAATGAGGGAAGAAGGTCAGTAGCTCAAATTGCTGGGATCCGAATTGGAGAGGACGTGGAGTTCGTAAGAACGAGAAGGACCGTTACGGAACAAGTTCGTGTAAATTCGGTATCGTGAACTCCAAGTGTTTCAGAATTTGCGTGATTGACATCACGTTAGGTGAGTTCTATAACTCGCTTAGGGAATGCGTGTGTTTTATGAGTCTCCACCTTTTTGAAAATCGTTTTACCGAAAAGATTGTGATTTAAAATATGAAGTTACTTGATTGATTGTTTGGATTGATTTGGGATTTCTATAATATACTGTTTTCAATGCATGTTTAAGTTTGGGTCTCGATCGGAAGGGATTTTGGAATCGGAACGGAATGGAATAACTCATGAAAGTCTGTTTTCTGGAAAACTGATAGAGACGCACGGATCGTGTGCCTATGAGCACGGGTCGTGCGCCCCCATCTGATGCTACAAGAACTGGATTTTTAAACACGCACGGATCGTGCGCCTAGTCGCACGGGTCGTGCGTATGTCTCTGGAACTTTCTACAACTTTATTTAATAACGCCCGGATCGTGCGCTTAGTCGCACGGGTCGTGCGTATCTTTCTGGAAATTTTCTACAACTTGTTCAACAGCGCACGGGTCGTGCGCCTATACGCACGGGTTGTGTGAGACTTTCTGATCCCCAAATTCAAAGTACCTTTTTATCCATTCCAAATGATTCCAATCCTCTTCTAATCCATTCCCCATGGTTCCGCAACAATGTAAAGATTGATATCATAGAGTTAATCATGTTTGATAGAAAACTTGTGTGTTTTGAATGTGACGAAAACCGTACTTAGAGAACGCGTGAGAACACAAGTCAAGAAATGTTAACGGACCTTGAGTCCAATCATGTTAAGATAACGAACTTCAAGTTCATCATGTCATGTAAGTTAATTGATTGTAAGTCTATAAAGACATAAAAACTCTCAATTCATGTAAACACAAATCAAGTTACTTTCCCTCGGGGAGAGGTAGATGGTATACCTTGTGTATATCGAGGATGACGATCCTCCAGTTATTAGCATACCTAGTTGAGGGGAGTCATGAATCCAAAGCTAGGACCCTAGCATTATTCGGATAGAATTTCGGATTGGGGTTTCCGTAGATATTGGGCAATCAAGATTGTCTAGCATTATATCTCGGGTTGTGCTAAGTCCATGTTAAAATATGATCCGTAGTCGCTTATTAGGGCTACATCAGGAAAAATCAGAAATGAAACAAGTAGTCGCTCATTAGGGCTACAAGTTACGAGTAACATCATGTATTCACGTGGTCGCTTATTCGGGCCACGAGTTCAGATTCGAATATAACAAACCGTTAGAGTTGGTCAGGGGTCTCGATAGGACTCACTGAGATAATGTTTATCTCACCCTTCATATTTGTGGTTTTTACAGAGAAACAGGGGAAGGCAAAGGCGACAAAGCACGGTTAGCTGGTGTGACTCGAGGAGTCCGGAAGTCTATGTTTCTTGTTTTAGGCCCTTGCCCTTTTGTAGTACTTTTGTTATCGGTTGTATAACTATCATGTATAAGTTATAAATCGTTTCCGCTACTTTATGTTTTGAGTATTGAACACCAGGATTATGTACAAGCCTTAAGCTTTGAAACTTAAGCATTTTCAGGAAGTTTATGAGGTTCAGAGAACCATTTGATATGTACTATCGAAAGTTTTAGTTATGTTCAATATTTCAATAACAGGAAGTTACTTTGATGTATGCCATTTAGTGCATTTCGGTGATTCTACATGTTAGAATTTATCGGGGTGTTACACATAATTTATATTAACAATTTATAGTTTATTTAATAAAAACTATTATCACAACCCGTGCAACGCACGGGCATTTCCCTAATAATAGAAGTACTTAAAGGTTACTCCAATTCTTCTACAAATTATTTAAAGGGTACACGGACCCACATACCAGCAAAAGAAAAATATTGTAACATCCTCAAAATAATTAATCGAATTAATTGAATGTTAACCCAATTGAATTAATTTAGTACTTAATTGGTAAAATTATTGAGTGCTGAAATTAATTATTGGCTATCACGGGATTGTTAACCGAATAATATGGGTCAAGAACGTTTAGGAATCAAAATAAGAGATTAAGATCAATATGGTAATTTGACCACGTTACCACTTATATATTAAATAAATATATATGTATGCGTGTATGTGTGTGTAAGTGAAAGAAGAAAAGAAACAGAATTAAAAAGAAAGAAAGGAAGCATGCGAGAGAAACGGAGAGAAAGGAGAGAAAGGAGAGAAAGGAGAGAAAAGAAAGGAGAAGAGAAAGAATGGGTGTGGAAGAAGAAGAGGAAAAAGGGGATACTTCGGTTCATCAAAACGACTTCCTTCCAACACGAAAAACGTTCAGCGTTACTTCCTCTTCGATTTGGTAACAACATCATCATCATCAACTCACTCTACACAAATTCACCATTTTCGAATTTGGAGAAGAAGGGGAGGAAATCTTGAGTTTCTTTCTTCAACAAGTGTTCTAGAGGTTAGGGAATTTCAAATAAGTGATTGGGTGCAAGCTTGGAGTGAAGGAATCAAGGATTGGATGACTTAGGGTTTGAAAATCAAATTTGGGGTTATGGATGAATAGTGATTTGGAGGTTGAAGATGATGAATAGTATTTGATGGTTCAAGCATGAGTAGGAGCGAACCCGAAGCGTATTGAGTGCGGAACGAAGTTCAATTTCGCGAATTGGAAGTTGGTTGGTGATTAGGGTTCGAATGGGGGATTTCGAGGAATTCGGTATTTCGATCAAAGAGATGTCTCGGGATCGAGCGGAAAGATTGGAAGCGGATTTGGGCGTCGTCGAAGCGTGGAAGTTTATGCGGGGATTGTTCGTGTGGTTATGTGGAGATTTTGATGTCTCGGTGATTTCGGCTCGGTATCGACTCTCGCTTCAAGGGTGAGTTTTACTCACGCTTAGGATGTTTTTGTGTCTCGATAAATTTTATGTGATATGATTCCGAGAGATTTTGACTTGAAAACCGATATTCTGAAAATATGTCGTATTTCGATAAACCTCGTTTTGATTGAGATTTTGATTGATTTGATTGATTGTGTGGTATTGGTTGGGTCTGTTTTGTTGGTTGTTAAATCTGTTTCCAATCAGAACGGGAATCCGAATTGAGCGGAATAGCGAATTTCGCGAAAAGCTGAAAAAATAAACTGCAGAATTCTGCAGATGGTCGCCTCGCGACCCGACCCATCGCCTCGCGACCAGATCCAATTTTGCAAAGAAAAATTCCTCTGTCGCTTCTCGCGTCGCGACGGTTTGCAGATTTTCAGCATCGATACACTGATTTTGTTTTCGCGATAACTTTTGATCCAGGAACCCGATTGAGGTGTTCTAAGATGCGTTTGAAAGCTTATTCAGAGGCCTAACTGAATATTCTATTTTTAAGGCAAAATGAACTGTTTTTGGAGACGTAAAATGTGTTGAAAGGTGATGAATTAGTATGCGAGAGTGAATGTGGATATAAATTGTAACGTGAATTAAATGTTCAATTGATTGTCTGAGGTAATGAACCCTGAGTTCATGTGTCTGTAGATATATTTATTATATCGAGTTGGGTGACGACCCATGTTAACATACTAGGCGGGGTAGTCATGATCCCTTA
The DNA here is from genome assembly GCA_039519185.1 of Astragalus membranaceus. Lineage (NCBI taxonomy): Eukaryota > Viridiplantae > Streptophyta > Magnoliopsida > Fabales > Fabaceae > Astragalus > Astragalus membranaceus. The sequence goes on from CM076851.1 coordinate 69,817,292, forward strand.
CCCTAGGCCCGTATACTATTAGGGAAAGTACTATTGGTAAGGGGGTTCACCGGGATTTAGCACTAGATTGCAGTCGGTGTCGTGTTGAATTAAAATGCACGTGGTTAAATTAAACCACGAATGAAAGAAAGTCATATAATACGGTTCACCGGGATTTAGCAGTGGATTGCAGTCGGTGTCGTGTTAAGTTAAATAGGATTCATAATTGAACCGAGAGTGCTAGTAGGGGTCTCGGTAGAACTCACTGAGATTGTATCTCATTGTTTATATGTTGTTGTTTTACAGATAAACATGGAAAGTGGAGATCCAAGAGGCACGAGTAGGTGGTACTCGGATGGTTGCTGAAGACTTAGCTTTATGCTTAAGTGTATATCTTTCCTTGGTATCTGTGTATCAAGACATTTTGTCTTTAGTGTTATATATTTATTTTCACTTTCTTGTACGATATTGAACACTGTGTTTCACTGATGGTTTATGGTCTTATTTATGTTTAAGACTGTTCTGTTGTTATTCAGTGAAAATTTTATAGTGGTGTTCAGTATTTAAACAGGAAATATATCTCTGATGTTTTAGGGATGGTGCACTTGGGTATTTTTACTCGATAAAAATACCGGGGTGTTACAGTTGGTATCAGAGCAGTTCAACCTAGTCGGACTTAGTTTAGGGTTGAGTCGATTCCTTGTTAGTCCTTGTTGTAATTACACTTGTGATGCTAAGAGACATTGAGCCTGATGAACTTAATACTTTGTGCATCATAAGCGGAATTATGGCAGGATGATCAAGACGCAGTCCTCGATCAAGACCGGAATCTCCAACCGGTGCATCCTCAAGAAATGTGGCATGACGGTGGAAGAATACACCGCTAAGTTTGAGAAGTTGTCTCAGTTTTACCAAGTGCTAAAGTAAGCTCCGGATGACGAATGGAGAATGCAGAAGTATAAGAGGGGCCTTAGTGCTTTTATGACTTAGGGTCTCAGTTCTTATACTATTACCAATTATGTTGCCTTAGTGCAATCAGCCTATGTCGCTGAGGATGATCTCATAGGGAGTATTGGATAGGAAGGAAGGTAGTTGAATTATCAACTCTGATTGCAAAGTCCTAAGATAATTTCAACAAAGGAAAAGCAGGTGCAATTTTCTGATTCTTCAAAGGTCAAAAGATGTTCTAACTATGGAAGACATCACCAGGGTGATCGTCAGCACAGATCAATCGGTGCTATTATTGTAATGAAGAAGGTCACTATACAAATAAGTGCCCTGCAAGGAAGAGTTCCAAGGAGTTACAAGCAGCTCCAAGGCAAGGATGCGTCAACACTTTGGATGACAACTGCTGACAAGTTACTGAGGGGTATGGGATCAGTTTTCAATAACTCCGTCAGTATATCATACGATTCAGGTGCAACCCATTGTTTTATAGGACAAGCATGGGTGGATCAGTTGGGATTAGCATTGTCTCCACTATCCGAGCCGATAACTATCTTAACTGCGGCTAAGGGTCGTGTCCAGACCCAATCTTTGTGTCAGAATTGTCTACTTGTCATAGGAGAAAGAAATTTCGTCGAAGGATTATTTGTTTGCCTATGAGAAGTATGGACATCGTTATGGGTATGAATTGGGTGACTGCAAATCATGTTACAATCGACTATGCCGATCGAACTTTCAGCTTCGCTTTTGAATCGGTTGAATTGACAAAGACAAATTCCAAAGCAGTTATCTCTTTCACCTCAGCAAGCCAATCATTATTCCAAGGTGCGGAAGCTTATATTATTATGTTGTCCGCGTCTACGGAAACAGGTTTAGATTTATCTTCTGTTCAAGTGGTAAATGAATTCCTAGATGTCTTTCCAGATGAAGTTTCATCCTTACCTCCTGACCGAGAGGTAGAGTTTCCTATAGAGTTGGTTTCTGGCACAGGGTCAATATCTATTTCTCCTTACAGAATGTCCCCTTTAGAATTGAAAGAATTGAAGTCTCAACTTGAAGAATTGATATCAAAGAGGTTCATTCGACCGAGTGCTTCTCCATGGGGTGCTCCGGTGTTGCTAGTTAAGAAGAAGGACGGAAGCATGAGACTGTGTATTGACTACCGTCAACTCAACAAGGTGACGATTAAGAACAAATATCCATTGCCTAGGATAGATGACCTTCTTGATCAACTTAGAGGTGTGGTTGTGTTTTCTAAAATTGATCTAGGGTCGGGTTATCATCCTATAAAAGTTAGAGCCTTAGATATTCCGAAGACAGCTTTCCGTACTAGGTATGGACATTACGAGTTCGTAGTGATGCCCTTCGGTTTGACTAATGCTCCAGCGGTATTCGTGGATACGTGAACCGAGTTTTCCACACGTACCTAGATCAATTTGTAGTTGTTTTCATTGATGATGTCGTGGTGTACTCGAAGACCATTGAGGAGCATGTTCAACATCTCCGCATTGTTCTGAATGTACTCCGAGAAAAGAAGTTGTACGCGAAACCTTCGAAGTGCGATTTCTAGATGCAGAGGTAAAGTATTTGGAACATCTGATTCCCAATCGAGATTTTCTGTAGATCCCAATAAAGCGGAGGTTGTGTTAAACCGGGAACGACCGACATCAGTCACAGAGATCAGAAGTTTCTTGGGTCTAGCCAGTTACTATAGGAGATTTATTCAAGGGTTCTCACAGTTAGTTCTTCCACTTACTCGGTTAACTCGTAAGGGTCAGCCATCTAGGTGGGATGCCGATTGTGAAGAATGTTTTCATGAATTGAAAATTCGGTTGACGTCTGCTCCGATCCTGATTCTTCCGGATCCGCCTTTGGGATTCCAAACTTACAGCGATGCTTCCGGGAAGGGTTTAGGATGTGTTCTCATGCAGAATCAATAAGTGGCAGCTTATGCATCCAGGCAATTGAAGCCTCATGAAGAGAATTATCCGACTCATGATTGGGAGTTGGCAGCTATTGTGTATGCACTGAAGATTTGGAGACATTACTTGTATGGGTCTCGTTTCGAAGTCTTTAGTGATCACAAGAGTTTAGAGTACCTGTTTGATCATAAAGAACTGAATAACAGGCAAAGGACATGGGTTGAATTTCTGAAGGATTATGACTTCGGGTTGAAGTATCATCCGGGAAAAGCCAATGTGGTGGCCGATGCACTGAGTAGGAAATCCATCCACATGGCCGAGTTTATGATGCATGAAATGGAATTGTTGGAGTCTTTTAGAGACTTAAATCTGAACACAAGATCAAGGAGGAACCGGTTGGTGTTGAGCCATATGAGGATCTCTAATTCCCTAAGGGATTCTATACGCTTAGCACAGGAAGTTGATGTGAAGCTACAATCACAAAAAGTGTTGCCAGATTTTACCGAGGATAGTGATGGAGTTATTTGTTTCAACGGTAGGATCTGTGTGCCCGACGATGAAGGTATTAAAAAGCAAGTGCTAGAGGAAGCACACCAAAGTCTATTTTCTGTACATCCTGGGTCCACCAAGATGTATAGAGATTTAAAACAGATGTACTGGTGGCCGAGAATGAAGTTGGAAATTGCTGAATTCGTATGGCAATGCTTAACTTGTCAAAGAGTTAAGATAGAGCATCAGAAGCCGGCTGGTCTGTTACGGCCACTAGACGTGCTAGTGTGGAAATGGGAAGACATTTCCATGGATTTTGTTATGGCGTTGCCAAGGTCCCAAGCCGGTAACGACTCCATTTGGGTAGTTGTGGATCGGTTAACCAAATCAGCTCATTTTATCCCAGTTCGTTCGAACAGTAAGGTAACTACTGACTGTTTTTCACATTGCGAATAACTATCAAATGATTAATTGAGAGATCCGCTTACAAGTGACTGAAATTTCCGAAGTGAAGCTTGGCGTGCGGTATAGTAGTTTTGAAAAATCATTTTTGTGAAAACCCGCATGCTAAAGTTAATTTTGGGAACGAATCAAGAGGCTAATGAAATTGGATTGAGGAAGAAAATCCTAGGAGGATTACTTAGGTTGAGGGGAAGCTCTCAACGCCATTGACTAATTCGGAAAGGAATTGGGTGCGTCGTGGATAAAAATATTGTGAGGAAAGTTACAATAGAGGAAGAAGGAGCTTTGAGTTCTGTGTGAAAGTTGTTTTGAGAACAACTGAGATGATTTTCATTACGTTCAAATTAATTGATGTTCCCACGGTTTATTTCTACGTTTAAGGGCAAAGTTTTTAGTAAAACCCTAATCCCATCTTTTTGAAAAGTTTTATCTCGAACTCTTGGGGGAGAGCCAAGAAGTTTCACGAATGACTTTCCGTCACAATTGTCAATGTGTACGAGAACTGTTATGGATTTTATAATATTTGTGAGAGCGTGTTTACTCCCTTCGAGGAAATCGTGTTTGTTTTTACCTCTACCGAGGAGTACCAGTTTGTGGATCTCATTTTCAACATATATTTCTATCAAGTGTCTTGTATTAGACCCTTTGATTTAGATTAATTAAAGTTGGGGCGCAAGCGAGGATAGTTGGAATGAAGCTTCAGAAGTGTTTTTAAACGCGGTGCCAAGCCTATGTAGGCGAAAGAGGAGTTTCTCGTGTTGATTCGTAACAAGAGAGTTCGGACTGTAATCTTAGAAGCGTTCTAGGGTAGTAGTCGAACATACTTAAAGATTGACGTGCCAACTTGGGAAGATTTTCTACACTCATTTCGTTAGTTCGAGATTGTTTTCCAGCAAATTTAGACCTTTCTGAGAATGTCGATTCTCGGTTAGTCAAATGAAAGACTTGATGAAATTTTGAGGACAAAATTCTTTCAAGTTGGGGAGAATGTAACATCCTCAAAACAATTAATCGAATTATTTGAATGTTAACCCAATTGAATTAATTTAATACTTAATTGGTAAAATTATTGAGTGCTAAAATTAATTATTGGCTGTCACGGGATCGTTAACCGAATAATATGGGTCAAGGACGTTTTGGAATCGAAATAAGAGATTAAGATCAATATGGTAATTTGACCACGTTACCACTTATATATTAAATAAATATATATGTATGCGTGTATGTGTGTGTAAGTGAAAGAAGAAAAGAAAGAGAATTAAAAAGAAAGAAAGGAAGCATGCGAGAGAAATAGAGAGAAAGGAGAGAAAAGAAAGGAGAAGAGAAAGAATGGGTGTGGAAGAAGAAGAGGAAAAATGGGATACTTCGGTTCATCAAAACGACTTCCTTCCAACACGAAAAACGTTCAGCGTTACTTCCTCTTCGATTTGGTACCAACATCATCATCATCAACTCACTCTACACAAATTCACCATTTTCGAATTTGGAGAAGAAGGGGAGGAAATCTTGAGTTTCTTTCCTCAACAAGTGTTCTAGAGGTTAGGGAATTTCAAATAAGTGATTGGGTGCAAGCTTGGAGTGAAGGAATCAAGGATTGGATGACTTAGGGTTTGAAAATCAAATTTGGGGTTATGGATGAATAATGATTTGGAGGTTGAAGATGATGAATAGTATTTGATGGTTCAAGGATGATTAGGAGCGAACCCGAAGCGTATTGAGTGCGGAACGAAGTTCAATTTCGCGAATAGGAAGTTGGTTGGTGATTAGGGTTCGAATGGGGGATTTCGAGGAATTCGGTATTTCGATCAAAGAGATGTCTCGGGATCGAGCGGAAAGATTGGAAGCGGATTTGGGCGTCGTCGGAGCGTGGAAGTTTATGCGGGGATTGTTCGTGTGGTTATGTGGAGATTTTGAAGTCTCGGTGATTTCGGCTCGGTATCGACTCTCGCTTCAAGGGTGAGTTTTACTCACGCTTAGGATGTTTTTGTGTCTCGATAAATTTTATGTGATTTGATTCCGAGAGATGGTAGCCTCGTGACCCGACCCATCGCCTTGCGACCAGATCGAATTTTGCAACGAAAAATTCCTCTGTCGCTTCTCGCGTCGCGACGGTTTGCATTTCGCGTCGCAACGGTTTGCAGATTTTCATCATCGATACACTGATTTTGTTTTCGCGATAACTTTTGATCCGGGAACCCGATTGAGGTGTTCTAAGATGCGTTTGAAAGCTTATTCAGAGGCCTAACTGAATAGTCTATTTTTAAGGAAAAATGAACTGTTTTTGGAGACGTAAAATGTGTTGAAAGGTGATGAATTAGCATGCGAGAGTGAATGTGGATTTAAATTGTAACGTGAATTAAATGTTCAATTGATTGTCTGAGGTAATGAACCCTGGGTTCATGTGTCTGTAGATATATTTATTATATCGAGTTGGGTGACGACCCATGTTAACATACTAGGTGGGGAAGTCATGATCCCTTACCCTAGGGCCGTATACCGTTCGGGAAAGTACTATTGATAAGGGGGTTCACCGGGATTTAGCACAGGATTGCAGTCGATGTTATGTTGAAAGTTTTGTTGTACGATACACCAGGATTTAGCACAGGATTGCAGTCGGTGCCGTACTGAGTCTTAACACGTTCACCGGGATTTAGCACTGGATTGCAGTCGGTGTCGTGTTGAATTAAAATGCACGTGGTTAAATTAAACCACGAATGAAAGAAAGTGCTATAATACGGTTTACCGGGATTTAGCACTGGATTGCGGTCGGTGTCGTGTTAAGTTAAATAGGATTCATAATTGAACCGAGAGTGCTAGTAGGGGTCTCGGTAGAACTCACTGAGATTGTATCTCATTGTTTATATGTTGTTGTTTTACAAATAAACAGGGAAAGTGGAGATCCAAGAGGCACGAGTAGGTGGTACTCGGATGGTTGCTGAGGACTTAGCTTTATGCTTAAGTGTATATCTTTCCTTGTTATCTGTGTATAAAGACATTTTGTCTTTAGCGTTATGTATTTATTTCCGCTTTCTTGTACGATATTGAACACTGTTTCACTGATGGTTTATGGTCTTATTTATGTTTAAGACTGTTCTGTTGTTATTCTGTGAAAATTTTATAGTGGTGTTCAGTATTTAAACAGGAAATATACCGGGGTGTTACAAATATAGTCTAACCAAGAACCTTATAAGGAAAACAAACATTTCTCTGAAATATGATCAATAGGATCCAAGTCCCATCTATATATGCATAATGCACTACAAAACTTTGATGATAATCTCCATTTAATGCACGTTGAGCACTTAGGACAAGATATATGGAATCGTACTAGTAGTCTAGTACATTGCTGGCTGGCTTGCAATCAAAGGGAAGAGGCCAAAAGGCCCAAGACCCACAACCGTACTATACTCGCTCTATATGTTCGATTTTACTGCTAAATATTTTAAGATTATCGATAGTGTTATGAAAATAACCAAAATTTGAATAAGAACAATACTAGACATCATATAAGAGAATAGAGATGAAGAAAGGAGAAGAAGAAAATGAGAAAGTTTTTGCATTATGCTCTTCAAAAGTCTCTTTACACTAGACTATGAGTCCTATTTATAGGACACAAATAGATAAGGGAATAGTCAATCATCAAAAGCCACTAATAATCCTATTACTAAAGGGATTTAGTGGAATGTGGAAGCCTAAGGGTGGACATCCACTAATTCCTATTATTCACAACACTCCCATTGAATGTCCATCGAGGATATACCTCATTAAAACCTTACCAGAAAAAAACCTGATGGGAAAAAAATCTAGTGAAGGAAAAAGAGTACAATATCCTTTCTATGGGAACTGTCTCGTTAAAAACCTTGCCAGGAAACCCAATGGGACAAAACCATAGTGAAGGGAAAAAGAGTGCAGTTTTCACTAGTGTAAAATTCGGAAAAGAATTGGAGTTTTAAAGTCGGGCTCTCAGAGGTCCGACTTAAAAGGTAGACACGGACAAGATGTACAAATTATCCGGCGCTAATCATTTTAAGTTGGGCAACATTTAAGCCCGACGTTAAATGTTGAAACTTTTTCTTTTAACACGCTAAAACAAAAACTCCCACACTTAGGGTAAATTTTTTTGTCGTAACTTCATTTCACGCGAGCTCCTTCGCCTTCTCTCTCGCTCAATTTGAGCCTTCGTCTTCTCTTTCAAGCTCGCTGCACCTTCTTCGTCTTCTCTTGCTTAACTTTGCGGCTCGTATCTCCGCTTGCATCGCCGTTCAAGCTTGGTCTACTCTATCTTCTCCGATCCCCCTCGATCTTCACCTTCTTCCTCGGAAGGTAAACATCTCAATAGTTGATAGAATTTGTTTTTCTGTTCCTACAAAGCTTCGTGATCTCAAACATTACAAAGCTTCTAGGATTTCCTTTTTCATCTTAGAACCCTAACGCTTAATCTCTGTAACTGAGGGTGATCGTGAGTTACTTGTATTCATTCCGTAAATTGCTCTGCTCTCACATCTTTTCAATTGTTTTTATCTGCTAAAGTTAATGTGTTTTTATCTATTTTCATCAGTTGTTTTCTTTGTTTATTGTGTTGTTATGCCTGTACAATTTATCTTCTGTTATGATTATTTTCACATTCTAGTTACCATTTTATCACTTCACAATTTTGCAATCTATTTATTATCAATTTAATTATTTAATTTGTATTACTGCAAGTGGAGAAAACTAGGCATAAACAAAGGCATGTTGGTGATTGTTGGCATGGAATTGCTTCCTTTGATATTCATGGAGTCAACCAGTTAATCAGGGTATGGTGAATATTCATGGAATTGAATCAAGGATTATGTCTATCGAATACCATTATAAGATAATAGGCTGTAGTTTGTACAACCTGTTAGTGTAATATTACAATTGTTGGACAAGCCAACTTTGTTGTATTTGTAGGAGTCGACCTACGTAGAGATAGCTTACTAACTCTGCATCATTCAGCTAAGAATTGTTTTTCAGTAGAGCTACTGATGAAGCTCCATGTGGAAGTTTTTACGATTTTTAGTGTCCAATTATATTTGTGAATTGTAGCTTCAAAGATGGAGGACATATAATTTTCTTTAGAGCTTGTGTATATCCAATAGAATTGATTGTTTTCATGAATAAAGTTGACTGAGATGATTTTATATTAATGAATATTGTACACTGCTTTATCACCTTACTCAATATAAAACTGTTTTGATAATTAACCATTGATTTTTCAGGTTATTGAGATTTTGGAACTTGTAAGAAGAGAACTGAGGAAGTTGACATTTGAGCTTGTTGTCGAGCATTTGGGCTAAGGAAGTCGACATGCTAGTATCATGAAAAAAATGTTTGCATCATAGCTTCCATGAGCATTTGATACCACTATCTCGGATGCAGAAGTCATGCAGGTATAAGTAACAAGTAAATTATCTACTAGCTGGCTTTTGAATATCGTACATGATTTTGAACTATGTATAAAGCTAAAGGGAAGTGCATATGTTCTTAGTCATGATTCTTGCAGGATAGGAATATATAAGATTTAGATGATATACTAATTAAACATGGAGCTTGATGAGAAGCATGAAATACTGAGCATGCTAGATTCACTGTTGTTGGATATTATTAAATTTATTAGGTGTTATCTTAAGCCCAATTTATTAGGATATTATTAAATTTATTCACTGTTTTGAGGAGTAATAGAAATGAGGGTCATTATTGTGATGGAAGAGGGTGTAGACAATAAGTGAATAATGTGGCTTTTTGTGGGAGATAGATGACAATATAGTTGCTATCAAATTTCATGATGCTCGTGATGCCTCCTTAAATGTATTTAACAGAACACATGAAGAGATGCTTTTAATGGACAAGACCTTCACCTCACTACAAAAAAGATGGTAAGAGTCATCAAATATAAGCATAGAGTAGTTTATAACTCAAGCTCAAAGTCTATTACTTGTGGTATAATTATGGAAAATGTATGCTGCAGCTCTCTACAATTACAAGGAGTACTAGGACAGCATGCCAAAGTTGTGCCAATGCTGGAGTACTAGGAGTAGGTAAATATACTTTCTTTGGTAATAACAAAAAATGAGTCTGATTGTTAATTATTGTTCCAATTTGCCAAACACGTCTCTGTAAGCATGAAAATATCTTGGTCTCTAGTGCCATCCAGCCTACCGAAAAGGAGAACATTTAAGTGGGTTCTTACTTCTTAGACAACATTGAATTTTCCTAATCTCATTGATGTCAGTAACTGTTCCATGTTAAAGCAAATTTAGAAACGGGGGACAAGAGGCTGAGTAAGAATGACGAACAATTGTGATACAAGACATACTGCAATTTCAAGTTGTTTCTTGGAGATTGAATTCTTAATAAGTATGAATGGGTTCTTATCATCCATGTCTCTGCTTTAAATATTTACCATTCATCTTGCATTGCTTTTCATTCGGGTTTTTCTTTTCTGCTATTAAATTTGTTCTGTTTTTTGACATTTGGTCTACTCATTTCAGTTCCTGGAATAATTGGTTGTCTCCAAGCTCTCGAGGCAATTAAGATAGCAGCTTCCGTTGGTGAACCACTCTCCAGAAGGATGCTTCTATTTGATGCATTGTCTGGACGTGTTGTATGTTAAGGACTTCACAACCCTGCTCTTATTTTTGAGTAATGCAGTATGAGAAATGAATATTAAGATTTTACAAGTGGGGCATCTATTGTGTGGTTGTTTCTATTCTTACTCTTATTCTTCACAGTTACTAACACAAACTTGTTTTGTTCCTATTGTGTGGTTGTTCATATTAGGCGGCATTCTTTCATTTTGGTAGATTTATGTATGCCGTAGTTGATATTGGATTGTCTTTTTATTTTTCTCCATGGTGCCTTGTTGGCACTTTACCATCTGACATTCACCACCATAAGCCCATAAACCATTCCTAGTCTTATAGCTTGACTGATAGAAATTATCCTTTGTATGATCGATGGAATAGGATACAATAACCCTTGTAAAAAGTAATGCAGTAGTTTTAGAAAATTATCAAAGCATTTAGAATGCCTTGCATTATTTCTTTTACTTGATCTTTCATTTCTTTTACTTGATCTCTTATTTGTCTCTTTTTGCAGATTCAACATTTCTTGAAGAGTAAGAGGGTGAGGTAACAACTTATTTCTTGTCTTTCATGTTCTAAAACAAATTGCTGTTTGTTAGATTGAACCATAATATAAAATGTTTATTTCATCCTAAATTATGTTAATAGGCTTGGTTCTTTTTTAACTTTCTGAAATTTCAAAAATGTCTATGATTGAATGCTATCCAATGATTGAATGCTATCCAATTGTACTTGTTTGTTGGAGTTTTTTTTGATGTGTTGCTGAAATCTATTTGTCACATTTCTTCTTTCAGATTAGAGAAGATGGGTAGTCTAGAAGTAGATAAAGTGGTTCATAGACACCAAATTTGGCGCTTCTTTTCATGTACGTGGTCACTTGGTGGTGTTATCCATGTAATTGACAACATATGTTGAGTAATTTCTGCAGATCAATATGAGACTTTGTTTTTTAAAAGAATTTATTTGAAGATATTTCTTTTTATCTTGAATCCTTCTGGGATTTTCCATGTAGAGGTCACCTACAGATTCAACCTCAAAATCCATCAGATATAATTTGAGGTCATTCATCTAGAGCTCTTTCTTTGAACAGTCTATAGTTTTTGGAAGCTATTCGGGAGTTCCGATAATATTTATGTCATCAACATATAGATCACTTATAGCTAATTCTTTTCCAAATATTTCATAAAACTATATGGACAAGTGATATCATTTTTGTATCCCTCCTTTAGAATATAAATTTAGGAGATTATACCATATGTGTTCAAATTATATTATCTCATGGAGGGATTGATTCAAGTTGAGTAATCATCTCGAGAATCCGAAAAGTGTGTATTGGATATTAAATCCTTCAGGGATCTTCAAATAGTTATGACTATCAAATGAGTTAGACAAATAAGTCTTAGCAACATCCATCTTGTGAAAATTGAGCTCTTCATGTGCTACAAGGATAATTAAGTACTGAAAAGTACTTGCATCCACCATTGAGCAACATGTCGAGCTTTGCATATCAAAATTTCACCATTCTCATTCTGTTTTTTCACAAAAACCCATTGGTATCCGACTGGTTTCACACCTTCATGGTGTTTGGTCTACGGGTTCAAAAACATTTTGCTTGTAAAGCGAGTGTAATTCTGCTTCAATTTCATCTTTCAATTTTGGCCAATTCTCATTTTGTCTATAATCTTTAATAGGCTTAGGTTCATGATCCTCACAATCACTTATCACATTTAGCGCTATATTATATATAAAAACATTTTCAACGTTGACTTCATTTCGGTTCCATTGTATTTCATTCTTGACATAACTCATTCAGATCTCTTTAATTTCAGTATTTTTCAGGTACCTGATCAATTCTTCTAGAACTGAAATGTCGGTTATGTCTAAATACTCTTTTAAAGTTTCTATATCCTCGCTTGGACCATCTTTCTTTTTAGCTCGTTTTCTTGTTCGAGGATTTTTATCTATGGAACCGATTGGATTACTACGCTTCAGGCGCAGTTGAAACTCATTTGCAATATTAGATTGTCCAACAGGAACATTCATTTTATTGGAGCATTAGCAACTGATATATATATATATATATATATATATATATATATATTTGATTTAGTCACACCTGTTGGATCAGTGAATGCATTTGGTAGATGATTTGCTAATTAAGCTTTACAAATGAATTATCTTTTGAACTTCTAGTTCACATTGTTTAGTTTAAGGATCAAGATGAGTGAATGATAATTCATTCAAACTGATCTCTTTTTCCAGCTGCTTATTTTCTCCCCCTAATGTTGGAAAATTTAATTAATCAAATGATAATCATCAAACTGGACTATTAAAAACTGTCCAATTAATGGCTCAAGATACTATATTATACATGGAGATTAATATCCAATCTATATATTTCCAAAACTCTTTGAGGACCCATCGTAGTGCATTGTGAATGGAGAAATTGGAACATACACTGCACATCCAAAAAATCTAAGATGGGAGATATTAGGTTTGTGACCAAAAACCAAATGTAAAGGGGAAGAGTTGTGATAACTTGTTGGCTTGATTCAAATGAAAGTTACAACATGCAAAATTGCATGATTCTAAGTAGAAATTGGAAGTTCTTATCTCATAAGTATTGGTTATATAATTAACTTTAGACATCTAAAGAATGGTTCTTCAAGACCATTTTAGGAAAGAACGTATGCTACGTGATGTCCAATATCAATTCTAATCGACATACAATACTTATCAGATGCTTTCAGGGTAATTCACATAATGACCTCTTACTCAAATTGGTTGGACAAACAATCTCACAAACTTTCGGTTGTGAGTTGACGACAAATATATATATATATATATATATATATATATATATATATATATATATATATATATATATATATATATATATATATAATGTCATCTAGTTGATGCATCAATTAAAATCACAAATATCTAAACGGTCCATGTGATTAGTGTACTCGTTTACAAATATCACCTTTTATAAGTTCTAGAATTGCGAGAGACTTATTCTCTCAAATTGCCAATTTCCTTTGGAAACTAGTGAACACAAAAATTAGTAGATTGAAGAAACTACTGGCTCTTCAATACAAGTTCACATAGAAATTTTAACCATTTTTTGCATAATAATATACTCGGGATGGTCCAACCGATCTTGCCAACAAAAAATTATTATGATATGTAAACTTCTGGTTTACAACAACATGTGCTTCAATTGCACATATATAAGTGTAGTACAAATCAGAGGAAAAAGTAGACAACCTTTCCACTACACTTGTTTTATCGAAAGTATGTCTCGTTATTTAAAGATATTTAACATCTCCTTCATTTCTTCATTTCTTGTTTCAATATGATATCCATTTGGACGAATGTCCTTAGAACTTAAATAAATTTTATGAGACTTGAGAGATTATAATATGGTATCAATTTGTAAAAAATTTATTCTCTAGGTAATTAACAATACACTAGCTCTTCTGGAGCCTTCAATTTTATTTTGCAAACTTCTGATAGCAAGTTAATATTAAGTACACATGTTACCATATATGACTTCTGGCCATAACTAGATATTGTACACAATTTAATATAAAGTGCACATATATATATATTCTTAGTTATATTTTAAAACTTAGAATAGCTATCAAACTTAACTCTATTTCTAGCTAGCTAATCAATAGCATTATTGATAACGGACATTGAGAGAAATGACAGAAAAAATATTCAATTATATTGAAAAAATATTGTAGTTCATCAAAACTTTAGGTTTGATTTACTATAGCATAATTTTAGCCACATTCATATTTATTTAACCGACTATTGTAACATCCTTAATTTTTAAAGACTCGTATTATGATGCTGGAGGCCGATTAATTATTTGTGGGAATAATTGGTCATGTCTCGGGGATTAAGGGTCGAGAAATTTGTCAAGAAATCATATTCTCCTTTAAAGTGTGGCTTATTCATAATTTAAATGAAGAATTGGGGCTGAAGGGCAAATCTGTCTCTTCACATCCCTAGTTATTAAAATATAATTATGAAGATTTTAATTAATTACGAGCCGAAGGAATCAAGGGATTTCGGATCGGAACTGGATTAATCGAGAAAGTTTTATACCGATGAGAAATTTCGACACCTAACCTATGACTTAATGGGCCAGGGGTAGTTTGGTCAATTCCCCATCATTTAAAACCCCCCCAGCCCATGCACACCTGGACCCTCCCTCACCCTCACACTTAATCCTTTTTGCACCAGCTGAAAATAAAAGAAAGGAAAATAGAAGGGAGAGGATAGAAAGGAAGGGAAAAATCGAGAGAGAGACAGAGGAAGAAGGAAGGAGAAGGATTCATCTCCATGGTCATTGCATGTAAGTATTCAGACCTCCTTTCGACTCCATTTTCAATTCTCTTTCTACTAGTGTAAGTTTCAGAAGCTAATTCTCACTCTATCTCTCAACCTCCATTTCATCCCTTGAAGCTCCAAGTGTGAATGCATGTGAGTTTGGAAGGAGTTTGTCTTGCATGTTGCTGTTTTGATCCTCAAGAGGAAGTGTTGGTGTTGATTTTCGAAATTGGAGAGGAGAGTCAGTCACTAACTTGAAGATTGCTGCTGTTTCAAGTGATTCGGTAGAAGAGGTTGTTGTTTCACTCTTGTTGGTGCCTTCGGTTCTCGTTCGCACATTTTACGTTTCGGTCATTTCGTGTCTCGGTGGAAGCTCCTAGTGAAATCGACATCACTGTGAGTTTTACTCACGATAGGGCATTTTGATATTCTGAACTTGTTTTCGGTTTGGATTCCTTGGTCACATCCTCAGTTTTCGAAAGACTTAGAACCGAAAAACGATTTTGAGTCAAAACGGTGTTTTACGGTTTAACGAAAATTTTGATTAAATCGTTGAAATGAAATGATTTGTATACTATCTGGAATATCTGGAATTTTCTGAGTTTCAGGAGTGATTAATATTAGGAATCGAATTGGGCGAAAACGGAAAGCGGAATTGAGAAATAGGTGAAATTTTGGTAACAGACACAGGTCGCACGGACCATGCGCCCTTGGGCACGGACCGCGCGCCTGCTTCGGGTTGGCTTAATTGGAAATAAAACGGGACGCACGGGTCGTGCGCCCCTTTCGGTTTGGTTGTGTGATTCTAGCAAATCACGCACGGGTCGTGCGCCCTTGGGCACGGACCGTGCGTGAGCTTCTGTCACCGATTCTCGATTTCTCATTTTGAAGCTCCGTTTGATCCCGAACCTTTCCTAATCTCTTTCTCAGTCATTTAAAAAGGAATTGCCTTACTGAAAACCTTATTTTGAACTTGTTCAACTCATGATTTGGAAAAGATATATATAACTATATATGTGTGGGCATACCGACTGATGGATTGACTAAATATATATAACTATATCTGTCATTGTGTATTATTATAACGCCGGATGTCTAACTATTGAATTCATCTAAACGGGTTATAGATCGATATGGATATTGTTTATCCAATATTATGTGACTGATCCTTTGGTGATCGAAAAGATATAAATTATCTAACTCTCGAGATTTGATATCTATTGTCATATGTATCGCGTTAGGTGACGACCCGACAAGTAGCATACTAGGAAGGGAAGTCATGAGCCCTCACCCTAGGCCTTGTATACGTCTTGGCGTGGTCAATTCATGGGTTACCGGGATTAGCAAATTGTTGTGCGGCCGGTTTGTGCTAGGTTAGACACATGGTTACCGGGATTAGCAAATTGTTGTGCGGCCGGATCATGTTAAGTTCAACTCACGACTTGTCGGGATTAGCAATTGTTGTGCGGTCGGCATTTCGATATAAATAAGACATTGTTATGTCAGCTTTTGTTGTAACGGTTTCATAAATTGAACCGAGTGTCGGTGAGGGGGACACGGTAGTACTCACTGAGATAATGTTATCTCACCCAATCCATATTTGTTGTTTTTCAGAGAAGCAGGGAAAAAGGAAGACTATTGTGCACGAGTAGTTGGTATACTCTCGGAGGTGCTGAAGACTTAGTTACATTATCCTTTGTTCTTTTGTTGTTCTATCTGGTTGTATAAACTTGTATTGGGTATGAGTTTTACAAACCGCTTTATGTTTTCTGTTTGGTATTTGGACTTGGATATTGTATTCCGTTCGGTACGGAACCGATGAACTTCTATTTTACGAAGTAATGTTATTTCCGACCATGTGTTTATTTCGGAAAAAGTTTGTATGTCCAATACTTAAACAGGAAACTGTGTCCTCTGAATTTCCGCATCTGTGCATCTTCGGTCTCTCTACACGTTAGAAATACCGGGGTGTTACATTTGGTATCAGAGCGGTTCGACCTAGTCGGACTTAGATGTTAAGAGTCTTTTACGTCTTCTAAGTCTGATTCTTCTTAGTATGCTATTATACATTGAGCCTGATCAACTTAATACTTTGTGCATATTTCGCAGAATCATGGCAGGAAGAGGTAGGAGAAACCCACCTGTTGATCCTCATCAAGAATGGATGCAGAATGTCATCAAGACTCAGCAGAAAATGATGAATGACATGATGCTAATGCAACAGCAACAGATGGCTCAAATGGCTCAAATGCAGTAGATGCATCAAGTGCCTCAACCACAACCAGCTGAGCCAGTCAATGTGCCAACACCTGAGGATCCCAACAGGGTGTATTTTCGGTTTCTGAAGATGAAACCCCCAACCTTCAAAGGAGGATCCGATGCAATGAAGGCCCATTTCTGGGTAGATGCCATGGAACGGTTCTTTGTTACTCTGCAATGCAATGAAGAAGAGAAAGTGATTTGTGCTGCTAACGCTCTGGACGACGATGCTCACACCTGGTGGGTTAACGCTCGTAGAATGCTACAAACTCAAGGAATTCCTCTTGAGTGGAATAATTTCAAGGAATTGTTTTTGGGTCATTATTTTCCCGACTCTCAAAGACTTGCCAAACAGATGGAATTTCTGAGTTTGAAACAGGGAGACATGACAGTTGGAGAATATGTTGCAAAATTTGAGAGGTTGTCACAATTCTATGAATTGGGAATCACCGCTCCTGATGATAAGTGGAAAATGGTGATGTTCAGACAAGGCCTTAGAGGCGATGTGAATCAATGTCTCAGTTCTTATTCCATGACCACGTATCCTGCTTTGGTTCAACAAGCCCATTTAGCTGAAAGCAACCTTAAGAAAATGTATGCCGAGAGGAAGGATTTCTGGAAAGATAAACGCAGAGGAAATGATTCAACTTCTTCAAACCCTAGAAATAGAGGGAATTCGGATAAAGGGAAACAAATACAGTCAAGTGACTCTGCAAAGCCTAACAGGTGGGACCGAACCAATGGTACCATTGCAAAGAAGAGGGACATTATGCTAATAATTGCCCGTCAAGGAGAGCTTTCTTGGAGTCTCCTGATGCTCCGAGGCAGGCTCGAGTCAACACTTTGGATGCCAAGACCATCAAGCCAGCTGATAATCTTATAAGGGGTACGGGTTCTCTCTTTAATCAAACTGTTAATATTCTGTATGACTCTGGTGCTACTCATTGCTTTATCTCAGAAGCATGTGCTGAACGGTTAAGATTAACAGTATCTCTTATATCCGAGCCAATAACTATCCTTACTGCTGCAAAGGGTCGTGTGCGAACCCAATCATTATGCCTTAACTGTCTGCTTACCATAGGAGGCAGGGATTTTGTTGTTGATTTTATCTGTTTGCCTATGAGGGGAATGGAGATCGTTTTGGGAATGAATTGGATGACTTCCAATCACATCACTATTGACTGTTTCAATCGTGCAATTAATTTTCCTTCTGAAGTATCGAAACATTCACTACCTGCAGATGATGGTGTTATTTCGTTTGCTTCAGCCAGCCAGTCTCTATTCCAAGGTTCGGAAGCTTTTGTCATTATTTTGTCTGCCACAACTGAAGCTGATTTGGATTTATCGTCTGTCCAAATTGTTAATGAATTCTTAGATGTTTTTCCCGAGGAAGTCTCCTCTTTGCCTCCGGAACGAGAGGTAGAATTCTCTATAGATTTGGCGCCTGGTGCAGGGCCAATATCTATAGCACCTTACAGGATGTCTCCTCTCGAACTGAAGGAATTGAAGTCCCAACTTGAGGAATTAATTTCCAAGAATTTTATTCGACCGAGTGCTTCTCCATGGGGTGCTCCGGTATTGCTAGTCAAGAAGAAGGACGGAAGCATGAGGTTATGCATAGACTACCGTCAGCTGAATAAGATCACTATCAAGAACAAGTATCCATTACCAAGGATAGATGATCTACTTGACCAACTTCGAGGTGCTAAAGTTTTCTCCAAAATTGATCTAAGGTCAGGATACCATCAAATCAGGGTAAGAGCCTTAGACATTCCGAAGACCGCTTTTCGTACGAGGTACAGACACTACGAGTTTGTGGTGATGCCCTTCAGATTGACTAACGCTCCGACCGTATTCATGGATTATATGAATAGAGTATTTCATTCCTACCTAGATCAGTTTGTGGTCGTCTTTATTGATGATATCTTGGTTTACTCAAAGTCGGTTGAGGAGCATGCCCAGCATCTCCGCTTTGTCATAGGAGTACTCCGAGAGAAGAAACTGTATGCTAAACCGTCAAAGTGTGACTTTTGGATGTCTGAAGTGAAGTTCCTGGGTCATGTGATTTCCCAGGGAGGGGTTGCAGTTGATTCTAGCAAGGTGGAAGCAGTGTTGAATTGGGAACGGCCGACGTCAGTGACTGAGATCAGAAGCTTTTTGGGTTTGGCCGGTTACTATAGAAGATTCATTGCAGGTTTTTCACAAATGGTACTTCCGCTTACTCGATTAACTCGCAAGGGTCAACCATTTACTTGGGATGCCGATTGTGAAGAGTGTTTTCTTGGATTGAAAGAAAAGTTAACTTCTGCTCTGATCCTAATTTTTCCGGTTCCGTCATTGGGATTTCATATTTTCAGTGATGCCTCTGGGAAGGGTTTAGGATGTGTTCTCATGCAAAATCAACATGTTGTGGCCTATGCATCTAGGCAATTAAAAATTCACGAACGGAATTACCCAACTCATGACTTAGAGTTGGCGGCTATTGTGTTTGCACTGAAAATTTGGAGACATTACCTTTACGGTTCTCGTTTCGAAATTTTTATTGATCACAAGAGCTTGAAGTATCTGTTTGACCAAAAAGAGTTGAATAACAGACAGAGAAGGTGGACTGAATTTTTGAAGGACTACGACTTCGAATTGAAATATCACCCTGGGAAAGCCAATGTGGTAGCAGATGCTCTGAGCAGGAAGTCTATCCACACAGCAAGGTTAAGGGTTCACGAGATGGCATTATTGGAGTCATACAGAGACTTGAAGCTCAAGGTAGCAAGAAAGAGGGACCGCATAGTGTTGCGGCATATTCGGATAGCCAGTGTGTTAAGGGAACAAATCCGTGTAGCTCAAGGAGCTGATGTGAAGTTTCAGTCTCGGAGAGGATCGCCAGATTTTACTGAGGATAGCGACGGCATGATTTGCTTTAATGGGAGGATTTGTGTTCCCGATGATGATGATATCAAAAGGCAAGTATTGGAAGAAGCTCATAGGAGTCAGTACTCTGTACATCCGAGATCCACCAAGATGTACCGAGACTTGAAGTTAATGTATTGGTGGCCTGGGATGAAGGCCGAGGTTGCCGAATTTGTTTCTCGATGCTTAACTTGTCAGAAGGTTAATGCGGAACATCGAAGACCGGGCGGTCAGTTACAACCGCTAGATGTGCCAGTTTGGAAATGGGAAGATATCTCAATGGATTTCGTCATGGGGTTGCCGAGGTCACAGGCCGGTAATAATTCTATTTGGGTAGTAGTGGACCGATAGACTAAATCCGCTCACTTTATTCCCGTTCGCTTGACTCATAAAGTTTCCAAGTTAGCAGATGAATATGTGAAGAACATTATCAGACTGCATGGGGTTCCAACGAGTATCGTGTCAGACAGAGATCCCAAGTTCACTTCTAGATTTTGGAAAGCATTGAATGAAGCTTTGGGAACAAGAGTGCTGGTAAGCACTGCTTATCATCCTCAGACTGATGGTCAGACTGAGAGAACTATTCAGACTCTTGAGGACATGCTCCGGGCTTGTGTGCTCGATAGCGGAAGAAAATGGGAGGACCACCTTTCATTAGTAGAATTTGCCTACAACAGCAGTTACCACTCCAGTATTGGAATGGCGCCATTTGAAGCACTTTATGGTAGGAAGTGTAGAACTCTGTTATGTTGGTGGGAGATTGGTGAAGATAGGTTTTTGGGACCCCAAATGCTTCGTGAGACTACTGAGAAGATCAAGTTAATTCGAGAAAGGATGAAGGTTGCTCAGAGTCGGCAAAAGAGCTATGCTGACAACCGAAGGAGACCGTTGGAATTTGAGGTTGGTGATCACGTGTTCTTGAAAGTTTCTCCAACCATAGGCACCGGGAGAGCTTTGTGAGCGAAGAAGCTCAGTCCTCGATACATTGGACCTTTCCAAATCATCGAGCGGATTGGGCCAGTTGCCTATCGCCTCGCATTGTCTTCGGCCCTATCAAATCTCCATGATGTGTTCCACGTGTCTCAGTTGAGGAAGTATGTTCCCGATCTGCATCAACCGTTGAGTGTTGATACGATTGACCTTCGACCGGATTTATCATTCCAACCTTATCCTAGTCATATCTTGGAGCGTGGTATGAAGACTCTGCGTTCAAGGACTATTCCGATAGTCAAAGTAGTTTGGGATGGCTTTTCAGCCGAAGAGGCTACCTGGGAATTGGAAGAAGACATGCGGGCTCGATATCCATATCTCTACCATTAAGGTACGTCTTGTCAATTTTGAGGACAAAATTTTTAAAAGTTGGGGTGATTGTAACATCCTTAATTTTTAAAGACTCGTATTATGATGCCGGAGGCCGATTAATTATTTGTGGGAATAATTGGTCATGTCTCGGGGATTAAGGGTCGAGAAATTTGTCAAGAAATTCTATTCTCCTTTAAAGTGTGGCTTATTCATAATTTAAATGAGGAATTGGGGCTGAAGGGCAAATCTGTCTTTTCACATCCCTAGTTATTAATATATAATTATGAAGATTTTAATTAATTACGAGCCGAAGGAATCGAGGGATTTCGGATCGGAACTGGATTAATCGAGAAAGTTTTATACCGATGAGAAATTTCGACACCTAACCTATGACTTAATGGGCCAGGGGTAGTTTGGTCAATTCCCCATCAATTAAACCCCCCCCCCCCAGCCCATGCACACCTGGACCCTCCCTCACCCTCACACTTAATCCTTTTTGCTCCAGCTGAAAAAAAAAGAAAGGAAAACAAAAGGGAGAGGATAGAAAGGAAGGGAAAAATCGAGAGAGAGAGAGAGAGAAAGAAGGAAGGAGAAGGATTCATCTCCATGGTCATTGCATGTAAGTATTCAAACCTCCTTTCCACTCCATTTTCAATTCTCTTTCTACTAGTGTAAGGTTCAAAAGCTAATTCTCACTCTATCTCTCAACCTCCATTTCATCCCTTGAAGCTCCAAGTGTGAATGCATGTGAGTTTGGAAGGAGTTTGTCTTGCATGTTGCTGTTTTGATGCTCAAGAGGAAGTGTTGGTGTTGATTTTCGAAATTGGAGAGGAGAGTCAGTCACTAACTTGAAGATTGCTGCTGTTTCAAGTGATTCGG
Organism: Astragalus membranaceus; assembly: GCA_039519185.1. Taxonomy (NCBI): domain Eukaryota; kingdom Viridiplantae; phylum Streptophyta; class Magnoliopsida; order Fabales; family Fabaceae; genus Astragalus; species Astragalus membranaceus. The sequence continues at coordinate 69,839,385 of CM076851.1, forward strand.
TAGAAGAGGTTGCTGTTTCGCTCTAGTTGGTGCCTTCGGTTCTCGTTCGCACGTTTTACGTTTCGGTCATTTCGTGTCTCGGTGGAAGCTCCTAGCGAAATCGACATCACTCTGAGTTTTACTCACGATAGGGCATTTTGATATTCTGAACTTGTTTTCGGTATTGGATTCCTTGGTCACATCCTCAGTTTTCGAAAGACTTAGAACCGAAAAACGATTTTTAGTCAAAACGGTGTTTTACGGTTTAATGAGAATTTTGATTAAATCGTTGAAATGAAATGATTTGTATACTATCTGGAATATCTGGAATTTTCTGAGTTTCAGGAGTGATTGATATTAGGAATCAAATTGGGCGAAAACGGAAAGCGGAATTGAGAAATAGGTGAAATTTTGGTAACAGACACAGGTCGCACGGACCGTGCGCCCCTGGGCACGGACCGCGCGCCTGCTTCAGGTTGGCTTAATTGGAAATAAAACGGGACGAACGGGTCGTGCGCCCCTGGGCACGAATCGTGCGCCCCTTTCGGTTTGGTTGTGTGATTCTGGCAAATCACGCACGGGTCGTGCGCCCCTGGGCACGGACCGTGCGTGAGCTTCTGTCACCGATTCCCGATTTCTCATTTCGAAGCTCCGTTTGATCCCGAACCTTTCCTAATCTCTTTCTCAATCATTTAAAAAAGAATTGCCTTACTGAAAACCTTATTTTGAACTTGTTCAACTCATGATTTGGAAAAAGAGCTTTGAAAGCCTATTTGATTGAAAAACCGAAACCCTAGTATACGTGTGGGCACACCGCCTGATGGATTGACTAAATATATATAACTATATATGTCATTGTGTATGATTATAACGCCGGATGTCTAACTATTGAATTCATCTAAACGGGTTATAGATCGATATGGATATTGTTTATCCAATTATTATGTGATTGATCCTTTGGTGATCGAAAAGATATAAATTATCTAACTCTCGAGATTTGATATGTATTGTCATATGTATCGCGTTGGGTGACAACCCGACAAGTAGCATACTAGGAAGCAAAGTCATGAGCCCTCACCCTAGGCCTTGTATACGTCTTGGCGTGGTCAATTCGTGGGTTACCGGGATTAGCAAATTGTTGTGCGGCCGGTTTGTGCTAGGTTAGACACATGGTTACCGGGATTAGCAAATTGTTGTGCGCCTGGATCATGTTAAGTTCAACTCACGACTTGTCGGGATTAGCGATTGTTGTGCGGTCGGCATTTCGATTAATAAATAAGACATTGTTATGTCAGCTTTTGTTGTAACGGTTTCATAAATTGAACCGAGTGTCGGTGAGGGGGGCACGGTAGGACTCACTGATATAATGTTATCTCACCCAATCCATATTTGTTGTTTTTCTGAGAAGCAGGGAAAAAGGAAGACTATTGTTCACGAGTAGTTGGTATACTTTCGGAGGTGCTGAAGAGTTAGTTACATTATCCTTTGTTCTTTTGTTGTTCTATCTAGTTGTATAAACTTGTATTGGGTATGAGTTTTACGAACCGCTTTATGTTTTCTGTTTGGTATTTGGACTTGGATATTGTATTCCGTTCGGTAGGGAACCGATGAACTTCTATTTTACGAAGTAATGTTATTTCCGACCATGTGTTTATTTCGGAAAAAGTTTGTATGTCCAATACTTAAACAGGAACTGTGTCCTCTGAATTTCCGCATCTGTGCATCTTCGGTCTCTCTACACGTTAGAAATACCGGGGTGTTACAACTATAATGTATTAAACTTTGACCATTCAAATAACAAAATATAAAACTACTAAGTACATGTATAACAAATATTACCATCAATATACAAAAAAATGGGGACACAATTTTCTTCAATAAACAAAATTGTAGAAACTATACATACTATTTTAACTGTGATTCAATTATTTTTAATAGGTATGATCCATGTCATTTCATATGTGCTATAACATTATGGTAACATGAAATTACAAGAAGATAATAAAAGGTTAGGACGGAAAATAAGAACATAAGAGTGTCCAGTTCTTAAGGATCTAATCATACAATCATTTCTTCTTATTCCTTTTTTTCCAAGCAATAAGAGTGTCCAGTTCTTAAACAGGAACTGGACACTCTTCTTATTCCAGTTCTTAAGCATAAAAAAGAAGAAAATTTACATTTTTCCATAAGATATTACACCATTATTACGAATAACAAAGGTCGCAATCACAAATGATACGAATGATAGTTAAATAGAAGGCTAAAGTGCTCCCGGGGTCCCTTATCTTTATTTAAAGTAACGATTTGGTCCTTTATCTTTTTTTTGTCCCAAATCAGTCCTTTATGTTTTAAATTTTTGACACATAAATCCTTTTCTGTCCCAAATCAGTCCTTTATGTTTCAAATTTTTAACACATAAATCCTTTTTTTTGACACATAAATCAGCACTGTTAACGGAAAAGGATTTATGTGTCAAAAATTTGAAAGATAAAGGACTTATTTGGGACAAAAAAAAACATAAACGACTAATTCGTTACTTTAAATAAAGATAAGGGACCCCGGGAGCACTTTAGCCTAAATAGAATGATGATAACATTTATTACATCAATGGTCATCACCACAACTTTTCTTGTACCAAAATTATAATGTGAATCATTCACTTCTGGGAATGAACTTCAAAACATTGAGTGTTTTGTAAGTATTCTTTTCAATCACCATATCACATAATCTTGATTCATAATATTTTTGGAAATATTTTCTCATTTTGCAAATTCATGAGAATATTTAAGACATAAATTATATGTCTCTTTCTCTTGATTCCCATTGCTTCAAAACATACTAAGATCTAATAGATCTTATAGATTGCAATCATTGTGTAACAGTCAAGTTCTTCAGGAACTCGATCACAAATCTTTCATATACAATTATCAAAGAAAATTATACTTTTTAATCAATTGTATGCCACAAAATCAAGACATTGACGGAAAAATCACGCTTTGAGCAATCCTACAAGGATGCTTGAATATTTTCTTTCTTTGAGTTCTTCAACAACTATCACTAATCTTCACAGGCAATGATAAAAAAAAACTATTCTTTGTGCAATCCTACAAAGATACTGAATTACCAAATCATTAGTTTTTCGGGAACTATACCACAATCCTTCAAGGATGCATGGATATTAAAACTTTTAAGTTCTTCAGGAACTATATCATAAACAATGATACATAAAAACAATTATTTGTGCAATCCTTCAAGGATGCTTGAATAATGGATTTATTGTTCTTCAGGAACTATATAACAAATTTTCATAAACAATGATAAATAAATAGAAAGTGAGACAAAACATGAAGAAGAAGAACAATTATTTGCATGCAATAGATCCTCGAGATGATTATGCCATTAATTATATGGTAGAGCTTCGTGCTGGTAACGTGTTATGAAGATAACCAAAATTTGAGTAAGAACAAATACTAGACATCATATAAGAGAATAGAGATGAATAAGGGAGAAGAAGAAAATGAGAGAGCTTTTGCGTTATGCTTTTCAAAAGTCTCTTTACACAAATAGGCAAGTGAATGGTCAATCATCAAAAGCCACTAACAATCCTATTACTAAAGGGACTTAGTGAAATTTGGAAGCCTGAGGGTGGACATCCACTAATTCCTATTATTCATAACAGGTAGTTTTATTTTCACAATTTTTTGTGAAAAAATTGTATCAAACCAATTTTTTCAAATTTTCCTACAGAATTTCCCTCCAAGTTAATACTTTCACAAGCAGCTCATTTCCTGCAATTTTGAAATTTGGAGGACAATTTCTATAGATAATTCCATAACAAATTTTGTAGAAGTGGATGAAGTCACCAGAAGCCTTTCATTGCGGTGCTTGACAGTGGTGAATTGGAGGGTAATACATGCACACACTCCAATGCCTAAGTCAGTACAATGGAGAGAGAGTGTGTGAGGTAAGAAAGTGATTAAAATGTTCCTTTGTAATGATTGAGTCAGATATAAATAGGGGGCCTGCCAACTGACGTGGATAGCCCACGAGGCGTGTGGGATATCTGACGCGGCAGGGAAATTAAGGGAGTTGGATTCCTTCTGAGGTCGGATCTTGACTGTACGATGCGATCTGGGTCAATCAAGACCGTTGGTCAGCTTTGAGGCACTTAGCCCTTATTGAAGGCAGAAACTGGGCCTTTAAGCTGGCCAATCTGAAATGCACCTCGGCCTAATCTGAAATGCACCTCGGATGGTTGCTGAAGACTTAGCTTTTATGCTTAAGTTTATATCTTTCCTTGTTATCGGTGTATCAAGACATTTTGACTTTAGCGTTATGTATTTATTTCCGCTTTCTTGTACGATATTGAACACTGTATTTCACTGATGGTTTATGGTCTGAGAATCGACATGGTCTTATTTATGTTTGAGACTGTCTCGTTGTTATTCAGTGAAAATTTTTAGTGGTGTTCAGTATTTAAACAGGAAATATTATCTCTGATGTATTAGGGAAGGTACACTTAGGCCTTTCTACTCGTTAGAAATACCGGGGTGTTATAGTTGGTATCAGAGCGGTTCGACCTAGTCGGACTTAGATACTAGAGTCTTTTACTTCCTTCAGTTACGATTTTCTTAGTATTCTATTTGACATTGAACTTGATCAACTTAATACTTTGTGCATATTTCGCAGAATCATGGCCGGAAGAGGTAGAGGAAACCCACCTCCTGTTGATCTACATTTCAAATGGATGCAAAATGTGATTGAGAATCAGCAGAAGATGATGCAGGATATGTTGCAAATGCAGCATTATCAAATGGATCTGCAGCAGCCTAATATTCAACCTTATCAAGAAGATCCTAACAGGACATACTTCCGATTCCAAAAGAAGAATCCTCCGGTTTTCAAGGGTGGATTTGACCCAATGACTGCTCATTATTGGATAGATGCAATGGAGAGAAACTTCCGAACCTTGTAATGCGGTGAAGAAGAAAAGGTAATTTGTGCGGCAAATGCCCTGAATGAAAATGCCCACACCTGGTGGAATAATGCACGAGAAATGATGGAAATACAAGGAACTCCCCTCACTTGGGGCAACTTCAAAGAATTATTCTTGGGACAATATTTCCCTTCGGTGAAAAGACTGAGCAAGCAGGCAGAGTTTGTGAACCTCAAACAAGGTGATTTGTCAGTTGGGGAATATGCTGCGAAATTTGACAGACTGTCCCAGTTCTATGAGTTGGGGAGGTATGCCCCAAATGATATGTGGAAAATGAAAATGTTCAAAGAGGGTCTCCGAGCGGATGTGGACCAAGGCCTCAGTTCTTACACTCTGGTTAATTATCCTGCCCTAGTGCAACAAGCCTATGTTGCTGAGGAGGATCTGAGGAAAATGTATGCTGAAAGAAAAGATTATTGGAAGGGTAAAAAGAAAGTTGCTGAACCTTCTACTCCAAGCAGACAATTCAAGGAGGATGATTATAAAGGGAAGCAGGTGCAATCGTTTGATTCTTCAAAGGTCCGCAGGTGTGACAACTGTGGAAAACGTCATCAAGGCGATTGTTGGCAAAAGCCAAACCGGTGCTATAATTGTAATGAAGAGGGCCACTATGCAAATGAGTGTCCAGCAAAGAAGAGCTTCTGGGGAACACCAGATGCTCCAAGGCAGGGACGAGTGAACACTCTTTATGCTCAGACCATCACACCTAATGATAACTTACTGAGGGGTAAGGGATTCCTTTTCAATAACTCTGTCAGTATATTATATGATTCAGGTGCAACCCATTGTTTTATAGCACAAGCATGTGTGGATCGGTTGGGATTAGCATTGTCTCCGCTATCCGAGCTGATAACTATTTTAACTGCTGCTAAGGGTCGTGTTCAAACCCAAGCATTGTGTCAAAATTGTCTACTTGCTATAGGGGACAGGAATTTTGTGGTAGAATTTATTTATTTTCCAATGAGAAGTATGGACATCGTTCTGGGTATGGATTGGATGACTGCAAATCATGTTACAATCGACTGTGCCAATCGATCTATCAGTCTCGCCTCGGAATCTGTGGAATTGACAAAGGCAAATTCTAAAGCAGTTATCTCTTCCACCTCAGCAAGCCAGTCACTATTCCAAGGTGCGGAAGCTTATGTTATTATGTTATCGAACACTACAAGAAAATCGCTCATTTGCGACGGCAATTTCCGTCGCAAATGGACCTTTTGCCGTGGCAAATGTGAATTTGCGACGAAAGTTGCGATGGACGAAGAGTCGTGGCAAAACAGCTCGTCGCAAAGCGTTTGCGACGAAACTCCCCGTCGCAAATAATCCGTCGCAAACTTGTCGCAAGTCCGTCGCATATATCCGTGGCAAAGTCGTCGCAAACTCTGACAACTTTTCGTCGCAAAGCCGACGCAAATCTGTCGGAAATTTAAAAAAAAAATTAAATTAAATTAAAAAATAAAAAAATTAAATTGGGCTATACATTCCAGTATATTTAATACCATTACCTGCCAACTGGCAAAATAAAAATTTAATTTAATAGTTTAGTCATTTGTAACAGGATATGTAGATGGGCTAAGAAAACATAGATAGATTCACCAATAATCACATCTGAATTGTGACACAGAAAAAGCACCTGCTGTTCAATGACATGTATATGCTCAAGAAACTAAGAAAATATCAAAACTTTTTCAGGGTCCACATTGGCATTAGTGCTACTTATAGAACATTCATTGAATGATGATTTGGCATCTCCTTTAAGCAATCCTTTAAGCAATGGGAAACTATTCTCAATATGCATCTCATCATGGCTATTGTCTGTAAACGAACTCGTCTCTTCATTGGTTCCTTGCAGAGCTTTCAACTTCTAGATGAGCTACGCAGCTTTACTACTAGATGTTGATTGCCAATCTGGATCCCAATTATCCTGATCATTCAACAAACAACATTGCATGTTTAGGACCATAAAAACTTTAACAAACAAAACAAAAACAAAAACAAAATAGATGCAAGTGAATTGTCAACTGATCTCTTAATTTAAAACCCATGCCTACTTATATGAAGGCTGTAGCTCAATAAGATCTTCGGTACAGGCCACTTTGGGTTAGTATTTTCTGGTCGTGCCATTGTATCACGACTCTGCATCTCATATAAGTTACCACAACCAGGATATGTACATATAAGAGGCAGACGACATCATTCCTTGCACCTGCACAATTCATTAAATGACGATGATGATAATATGGATGATGGCAGTGAATCTCCGCGCAGGAATCTGATGAGAAATCAACCAAATGTCATGGAGACATATATGCTGGACATCCCATAAACCACCACTTGCTAAAATAAGGCACTCATCGTTTTTCTCTCTATGCCCAATTTTGACTTATGGTTCTGGAATTATCCATGGTTTCAAGTATTTATCACCTGTTGAGCAAGAAAGTAGAGAAAATTAGTCTCAGTTACTAATATAAAGTGACCTTATAAAAAAAATTAAATTATCAATTGAATTGGACACATACTAACTGAGGAAAGCACTTCTTGCACGCAGATAAATAGATGTCAAATGCTAGTGGATCATGGAACAGATTTGGGTCATAATTTATCACTCTAGTATATACATATATCCCCCACCCTTTAGGTAGCAGATAGCCTAAAAAAATAATGTACAAAAAAATCTCCAATAAGCCCTCTTCATTGCATCATATATACTAGTATACTATTAGGAATAGTAGGAACAATTCTATAAAATCAAATGAGGGATATTCCGAGGAAAACAAATGAGGGAACAAGTTCATATATAATTGTTCATTCTTGATTCACTAATAAAATCAGAAATTCTTTCTTGAAATCCTTGGTTCTTACAGTTTCATTGCACCTTGACAATCTTGAGCCATCAATTCATAATCAAAGAGAGAGCAAATAATAAAGCTCATATTGGTTGGGTAATGACCAACAGAAACAAATCCCACCTAATGTAGAGGTTATCCCTTCGTAACAGTCCAACTTTTATAAAGCTCCCACTACGACAGGGTCCAATCAAGCCCAACCCGTTAAGAAGAAAATATTTTACTCTAACAATTACCTTGAAGATTCCAGCCTTCTCACTCGCAATTTCTCCAAGAGTGTTCCCTGTTAAACAAAATCCATCAGACATTGTTAAGGCCAAAGGGTTAAATAAATCAGACAATGTGCAACATGATGTTCAACCAGATTCTGATCATGTTATAATAACGGTTAAAGTGCTCCCGGGGTCCCTTATCTTTATTTAAAGTAACGATTTGGTCCTTTATCTTTTTTTTGTCCCAAATCAGTCCTTTATGTTTTGAATTTTTGACACATAAATCCTTTTCTGTCCCAAATCAGTCCTTTATGTTTCAAATTTTTAACACATAAATCCTTTTTTTTGACACATAAATCAGCATTGTTAATGGAAAAGGATTTATGTGTCAAAAATTTGAAAGATAAAGGACTTATTTGGGACAAAAAAAACATAAAGGACTAATTCGTTACTTTAAATAAAGATAAGGGACCCCGGGAGCACTTTAGCCTATAATAACAGTTATTTTAGGTTTATTTTTCTCCTTTATTTTTCAAGGAAGATAAATTACAGCACAGTCAAATCATTCTCAATGTGAGCTTTATTGATTATCAATTATGGGAAGATAGTTAAAGATTCTGACAACTGCAAGCTACATCTTTTCTAACAAGGGATTTTTTATATCAGCAATGAACAGTAGCTATAGTAGCTGGAAGAATCAAAAAAATAAACAATGAACCCATAACATTCCAGCCATTAACCCAAGCAAACAGCAAAACAACAAGATGTGAAGATTACCAAATCAATAAATAATTCAAAGAAGAATCAATCAAACCCAGAAATCACAAACTAACCAGAAATCAATCAAAAAACTTTAAACAAAATCAAAAAAAATAAAATCAGTGAGAAAATGAGATGTGTTACCTGATATAATAATTAAACAGACCAGAATCTCTTCCTTTCTCTTTGATTTGAAGCCCTCCACTTCTTTAATTCATACATCAAGAAAGAGAAAAATGAAAATGACAAAAATCATGAAAATGAAAAAGAAAATGGTTCTAATTAGAAAGCAGACAGTAGTTGTTTGTTCACCGACAATATTACCATCATCACCGACAATAGTTGTTTGTTCAGGAACTTCGCAATCTTTCTTTATCCTCAATTGAAGTTTCTGAAACCAAACACAATCTTTGTTAATAATTTTTCCTTGAATCAAACTAAGTTATGTTTGAATCCTACTGGTTGATAAGGGCATGAGTCTGGAGCAGGACACTTCTGTGTATCTTTGCATAAATTATCATCTTATACAAATATCACAAAAATAAAATCAATGGACTAAGTAATAGATAAAAATTGACAGATACGACTTTTTCACATACCTGAAAAAAGTTTCACAGTGAAGCTTGAATGCGAAAAGCGAAATTGTAGACTAGGAATCGGGGATTGGCTTTCCTTTAATTGAAATTGCAATTTGAAAGGTGTACTTCACAGTCAAAACCCTTTGGTACATAGCCGATGTGTTGATGCCACTTGAAATCCACTACTCCTTCCTAAGAACCGCAACACAAAAAGGTAAGCTGCAAATCTATAATACCCAGAAACTCATGCGTAATCACCAAGTACATTGAAATGGACAATTGGCATTTGGGAACACTAACACACCTGACAAAGCATTATAGCCAAAAAATTAGAGAATTGCAATCAAATCTGCATCAGAGAAGACGAAAACAATTTTTATGAATGAGTGGTCTATTAAATAACAGATTAGCGAAATGAACTTGGCGAGCGTATTCAACAACCCAATCAATCTTCAATCCAAAGCACAACAGTAACAATAACACAATTAATTGAGACCTTAACCTAAAATTCCAAATTAAATTTGAAAAAAAAGTAATAATCTAGATCACTAATAATTGTGTGAGAAAAAAAATAGGAAACCTGTATACGGAGCTCAAGCAAATCCTTGCAAGAGGCTGCGAACAAAGACAAGAGCTTTTCAACCTCTAATTTGAAAGCATCTGCAAGAATTTATTGGCATCTCATAGAGTCACCTTCGGTTACGATTCCAAATCCTCTAATGTAGGGCTTCCGAACAATAACAACAGAATTTGATTTCATTTCATTTTAATTTCGAAAATGAAATGAAGAAATGAAACTATGAAACTTAGAAACGAACCTCGAAATCGTCGATGTCAAGAATGGAAGGAACGTGAGCACTCACCAAACTATGGCGTGCATGCGCGCGGCGAAGATGACGGCGGAGAAGATGAAATGCAACAGAATTAGGGTTTTGTGTTAATCAAAAATTAGGGCTTTTGTGTTAAATAGAAGTATAGTAGAAGTAGAATAGAAGAGAAAACTTACCCTTGAGGAAGAAGAAGAAGAAGAGCTTTACTATTTTTGTGGTGGTGGTGGCCGATTTTAGGAAGGAAGAGTGGTGTGAGAGGAAGAGAAAGAGGGAGCAAAGAAGAGGAGGTTGTATGTGAAGGGTGGGGAGCGTAGAAGACGGCGGAGGAGGTGGAGGAGGGTGGAAGAAGGCAGAGGTTGAGGGAGAATAGAGTGTGGGTGTGTGAGAGGGTTCGAGAAAAGTGAGGGTTTGGGAGAAGAATGTGGGCACACGAAGAGGGAGGGGGAGTTTAAGAAAGAACGCGTGAGGGAGGAGAACGAACTGATGATATGAAGTATGAACGCGTGATTGGGGTTTTGTGAAGATCATTTGCGACGGTCTTGTGACGGGATCTCCGTCGCAAATTTGCGATCGTTTTCTAATCCGTCGCAAACGTCAGTGGGAAATTTCTCGCTTCTTACTTTTTATACACGCCGTCGCAAATCCGTGGAAAATTACTGACGGATTAAGCTCCGTCGCAAATGTTAGTAGCTAAAACATGTTTTTCTTGTAGTGGAAATTCACAAAAAACTGGTCTAGATTTGTCGTTTGTTCAAGTTGTGAATGAATTTCTGGATGTTTTTCCTGATGAAGTTTCTTCCGTACCTCCATAGTGAGAGGTAGAATTCTCTATAGCATTGATTCCAGGTACCGGGTCAATCTCTATAGTTCCTTATCGAATGTCTCCTTTAGAATTAAAGGAATTGAAATCCCAACTTAAAGAGTCGATAACAAAGAAGTTAATTCGATATAGTACTTCTCCATGGGGTGCTCCAGTGTTGCGAGTCAAAATAAGAATGGTAGCACGAGGTTGTGCATTGCTTATGATTCGAGTTGAAGTATCATCCAAGAAGGACCAATGTTGTAGTCGATGCGCTGATTAGGCAGAAGAGCTATGCCGATAAAAGAAGAAGGCTGTTAGAGTTTGAGCCTGGTGATCATGTATTTATAAGATTGTCACCAACGATAGGTACAGGTAGAGCATTGCGGGCGAAGAAACTCAGTCCTCGGTATGTTGGACCTTTCCAAACTATCGAACGAGTGAGCCACTAGCATACCGTATTGCTTTGCCTCCACCATTGTCCAATCTGCATTAGATATTCCATGTGTCTCAAATTGCGAAAGTACATTTTTGATCCGGGTTAGCCGTTTAATTTTGAGACGATTGACCTTCCACCGGACCTGTCTTTCCAACCTCATCCTAGTTACATCACGGAACGTGGCGAGAGAACACTTCGGACAAAGACAATTCCCATTGTCAGAGTGATTTGGAATGGTTTTTCCACCGTGGAAGCTACTTGGGAGTTGGAGGACGATATGTGGACACGATATCCGTATTTATTTTCTTGAGAAATGTTTGTTCAATTTTGAGGACAAAATTCTTTCAAGTTGGGGAGAATGTAACATCCTCAAAATAATTAGTCGAATTATTTGGATGTTAACCTAATTGAATTATTTTAGTACTTGATTAGTAAAATTATTGAGTGCTAAAGTTCATTATTGGTTGTCTTAGGATCGTTAACCGGTTAATACGGATCAAGGACAATTTAGAAACGAAATTAGAGATTAAGGGCAATGTGGTCATTTGACCACATTACCACTTAATATATAAAAAAAGAAAGAAAGGAAACGTGAACCAGAGAAGAGAAAAGAAGAAGAGGAAAGAAGAAAGGAGAAAGAAGAAGAAGAAGTGGAACCCAAGCCCCAAGTTCATCATCATCATCATCATCATCTCCCTCCATTTTCGTTTCCCAAGAGCTAGAAGCGGACCCAAGGAAGATTGAAAGCGGATTGAAGCTCGATTCGAAGTTGGGAGCGGATTGGTGATTATAGGGTTTCGTTTGGGGATTTTTAGACTTCGGTGACTTCGGCTCGATAATAGCTCACGCGTCAAGGGTGAGTTTTACTCACGTTTAGGTTTTTGAATTAATAAACTTAAATTGTGAAATGTGTTTCGGTTTTTGGTTCGTTGTCGAAAAAGTATTTTGTACGAAAATCATGTTTTATGTCCAATTGGTTTTTGGATTGTTTGATTGATGAACGACGATTTGATGGTGATCAAGGTTGTTTAAATATGTTTTTGGACTGTTTTTATGTTGGGACTGGACTGGAACAGGTATCGGAACGACGAAAAATGCCAAAACGGGATAAAAATTCAGTGCTGTCAAAAGCGCACGACCTGTGCGTCCCAGGCGCACGGGCCGTGCGTCTCTTTCAGTTTGTGTTTTGCAAAGATGACTTACAGGGCGCACGACCCGTGCATATGGGAGCACGAACCGTGCGCAGTGTTCTGTCCAAAATTTTCAAACTTGCCCGAAACGATCCCGATCGATTCCAATCCTCTTTTAATCCTTTCCTAACCCTTTTCCAACGATATTAGGCTTTTAATGCCATAATTTTGAATATGTTTTCAAAGGTTTTTATGATAGTATACGGGAGCAAACACATAATATGCTTGTCTGGTAGAATTAAATGTTCAGTAACGGTTTAATGTTAAAGAATCAAACGTTCAAGTGTCTGTAACGATATATAAATTATATCGGGGTTAAGTGTCGGCCCAATGTGGGTGTATATAAGATATATAAAATATATCGAGTGTGGGTGACGAACCACGGGGTTAACATATATACTAGGCGGGGAAGTCATGATCTCTTACCCTAGGCCTGTATACCATTAGGGAAAATACTATTGGTAAGGGGGTTCACCGGGATTACCAAAGCTGGGGTCGGTGTTATGTTACAATTATAAAACAGTTCATCGGGATTACCAAAGCTGAGATCGGTGCTGTAATAAAGTTATGATACGGTTTACCGGGATTACCATAGCTGGGGTCGGTACCGTGTTAAAGTTAGAAAGAATGGTCACCTGGATTACCAAACCTGGGGTCAGTGTCATTCTAAAGATATCAATAGTATGGTCACCAGGATTACCAAAGCTGGGGTCGGTGTCGTGCTAAATTAAAAGAATGTAGTTTATAAAGTAAACTACGAATGTATAAGAATTCATAAATGAACCGAGAGCGTAGTTAGGGGTCTCGGTAGAACTCACTGAGATTGTATCTCATTGTTTATATGTTGTTGTTTTATAGAGAAACAGAGAAAGTGGAGATCCAAGAGGCACGAGTAGGTGGTACTCGGATGGTTGTTGAAGACTTAGCTTTTATGCTTAAGTTTATATCTTTCTTTGTTATCGGTGTATCAAGACATTTTGTCTTTAGCGTTATGTATTTATTTCCGCTTTCTTGTACGATATTGAACATTGTATTTCACTGATGGTTTATGGTCTGAGAATCGACATGGTCTTATTTATGTTTAAGACTGTGTCGTTGTTACTCAGTGAAATTTTTTAGTGGTATTCAGTATTTGAACAGGAAATATTATCTCTGATGTATTAGGGAAGGTACACTTAGGCATTTCTAGTCGTTAGAAATACCGGGGTGTTACACCCTCTTATTGATAATCTACTATTTATCTTTTACTATCTACTACAATATACTAATCAACTAAAATAATCAATTGAAACTACGAGATAATTGTAATGATATATAAAAAAATGGGGATAACTGCACATAAAAAACATACGATAATATTTGTCATTGATAATTAAAAATTTTGAAGACTACTATAATCCTACTATCTGAAAAACAAGAAGATTTAATGACTATTTAAGCTATTGATCATTCTCAGTAACTACTAATGAAACGAGAAGGCTAGAATTCCATGGTTTAGGGTTTCAGACAATTTCGGGGCAAAGGCAACCAATAGTCATCATTCTCAGTAACTGACATGAAACATTGAGCGGATCCTGACTCAACACTTCACATAATACACTGAAAGGTTCTGACAGTCAATCGTCTAAGTCCCTAACTGACTCGATCTAATACCCTCTTGACCGTAAGGTCACTAAGCCCGACTAGGTCGAATTGCTCTGATACCAAATGTAACACCCCGATATTTTCTAACTTGTAGAAATACCGAAATGCACCACTCGGCATACATCAGAGTTACTTCCTGTAATTGCATATCGAACACGACAGGAAAATTCCAATAAATAGATATCAAATGGTTCTCTGAACCCCATTAACTTAACAAAAGTACTTAGATTACAAGCCTTTCAAAATTCTCATGCCTAGTGTTCAATACCAAAATAGAAAGTTGCGGAAGCGATTTACAACTTGTAACCATTATAAGTCGTACAATCGAAGATACACAGTTTGACATAAGGAATTAACATAAATATAACAACTAAAACATCAGTGTCTCCTCTAAGTTTCTCTGTAACCATGCCTCATCGCCTTCAACTTTTCTTGCTTCTCTAAAAAACAACAACATTAAAGGGTGAGATAAACATTATCTCAGTGAGTCCTATCGAGACCCCTTACTAACTCTCGCGATTCATCATGCGTATTCTTAACTCGTAGCCCTGAGGGACGACTACGTGGAAATCTTAACCTTGAAACTCGAAGCCCTGATAAACGACTACAAGAGACAATTCTTAATATGACCCATAGCCCTGATAGACGACTACGAGAAATATAACTGATACATGTTTAGCATATCACCGGCAATTGTATATAAAACTACCGGTGAACTGTTGAGTCATTATTATATGATGATTTTCATTCAGTTTGCAACCAAAATGTCGGTGGTTTATTGTTTGATTCAGCCAATTGCTAAGGGTTTTAGCATAATTTTAGTTTTTTGTAATAAGTGTGGAGCTGTAACAAAATGTATGAAAAACCTTCAATTTGATGTGGCGTTTGCTAGCGAACCAGACACTTGCCTAGTGACGAAACAAAGAAAAGAAGAAAGGAAAAAGATCAGACAGCCTTCGCACCAAGCAGCCAGAACGATCGCGCCACGACCAAACTTTCTGGAGAAAGTCGCGACGCGTCCAGGCACCATCGCGACGCGATGCGTGGCCGAAACTTTGGTTAAAATATCAGTTTTGCGTTTTCTGAATCTCCTCTTCTGCTGGGGAACGATTCTAGGGTTTGTAGCAGCAGCTGGAGGTGGTTTTGGGGCCTTCCCAACACCTTGGGAACAAGGGTTTTGAGGTTCTCATGGATCCATCTCTATGTAATCTTCTTCTACTCTTTAATCTTATCCCTTTTATGCCATGTAATTAGATAGTTTTGATTTGGGAAAGATGACTCTTCCTTAAACCCTTGTATGAATGCTTTGTTATGGTCAAGTCAAGTTTTTATTCATTTTATCCATTGCCTATGCCTTATGTTCTTAATGCTTTACAAGTACACATGATATTTGTATCGATCTAGGTTTATCATCACCATAGGAATGTGGGTTGTTTGCTGGAAATTGGGGCTTAGGTCACGACTTGAATTATCATAGGAATATGTAATTGGGTTTCGTGAATTCTTATTTCATTCGGTCGCCATTGATGATCGTAGGAGTGGGAATTTGTGTGAGTGAATTCTTTATTTCTTGAACTTAATGTTTTACCCTTTGGCATGAATCACCTAAGGAATTAGGGTAACTCTTAGGGTAATAGGGGTTTTGAGACAAGGAATTGTTCTTAGCCTAATTTAGTGAATTGAATCGGATAATTTGGATAATTACTTTGAGAGTGGCTGAAGGTCATATAAGAGTAGAGGGGAGATGAGTCGATCCCAATTCGCTTCTATCTTACTTATGTTATTGCACTCTCTATTTCGTTGTTACAATAAACCAATTCTATCACAAGTATCACGACTTAGAATTAACAACTTGCCTATTAATAAAGAATCGCAATCCCTGTGGATACGACCGGTACTTACCGTTTAAACTATTACTTGCGACGACAATTGGTACACTTGCCAAAAGTCTTAACAAGTTTTTGGCGCCGTTGCCGGGGATTGTTGATTTCATTATTGATAAGGCAATGAGTTGATTCTTAGTTGTTTTTGTTTTTATTTTATTTTATTTATTTCAGTATTTTATTTTGGTTTTATTTATTTAGATCCTTAGTTATTGTGTTGGACCTTTTGATGGTTTGTTTAGTGTTTCAGCGAGCTAATTATGCAGCGGCAAGATTCGAAAGAATTGCTGCTTGACCCCGAGATTTGAAGATCATAAAAGGCAAACCGGAAGAAGTTGATGTTGCATTTTGGTTGCTGTCTAGCTTGTACATTGATGATGATGCACCGCAATCTTTGAACTGGTTCTCTGTGGTGATCGTTCAGTCGAACATGTTGCAGCTACCATGTGGCTCCTCCAAATAAGATTTTATCATCAGATAGTATTAGTGGCCAAGTCAAAGGTTGAGGAAAATCTGGATCATATGTGGGCAGGTTCTCTTGAGTTCCATCTCTTAATCCCAGCTGTGAGGTTTGAGCCCAAACACATATTCTATTCATTGTGTGATTATTCCTTGCTTGCATTAGTCTGCAGAACTTGAGCTTGTACTTAACTGTTGTTGCACCCCGAAAAATCCGGTTTGGATTTCTCGATGTACAACGTGGAAGATAAATGAAGCCGCCATCAATATTTTAGTTTTTAGACGAAAACATTGAAAAAACGTCTTTTTATACAAGGCCACCTTTTCGAAATCAGGAGATGTAGGTTCGGGGGTCGGTTAGACACGGGGAAGGTATAAGCACCCCGCATCTCCTTTCTACCGAAAGGGAACCATTAATTTGATGTGTGGTTTCGACAAAGTTTGATTTGAAACGATGTTCTATTTCCTTTCGTTTTTCTTTTTTTATTTGAGAAAAGCGTTTGGAAAGAAGACGGGGAAAAGAAAGATTTTTTTAATAGGCTAAAGTGCTCCCGGGGTCCCTTATCTTTATTTAAAGTAACGATTTGGTCCTTTATCTTTTTTTTGTCCCAAATCAGTCCTTTATGTTTTAAATTTTTGACACATAAATCCTTTTCTGTCCCAAATCAGTCCTTTATGTTTCAAATTTTTAACACATAAATCCTTTTTTTTGACACATAAATCAGCACGGTTAACAAAAAAGGATTTATGTGTCAAAAATTTGAAAGATAAAGGACTTATTTGGGACAAAAAAAACATAAAGGACTATTTCGTTACTTTAAATAAAGATAAGGGACCCCGGGAGCACTTTAGCATTTTTTTTTTGGTATTTTTTGAAAAGGGTGCTTGACGGGACGTGGCCCGCCCCTACGTATCCTCAGATGCAATGAGGAAATCAAAGCTACGTAGTTCTCCTGGGTCGAGAAACTTTGGGTGCGTTGGTGTCTTTTATTGCAGGGGTTCTCGGGTCTGAACTGTACAGTCCACTAACCCTAAAACATAGACATCCCCGCCCATACAGGCGACGTGCCCCCTACTTATCGAAAAGTGATTTGAGTTACTTGAAAAAAAAAAGATTTGCTGTGAGATTAGTAGTTTTTGTTCGAGCAAGTATCTTAGGCTCGCACGAGCTATACAACTCGCTAATCCTAGGACTCTAACCAATGTCGAACGTACATCCGAATCGGTTCCTCACTCATTTTTGAAAAGGATTGAAGTTGTTAATTACCGGTTTTAATTCTCATAAGTATCCCAAGATGTTTGAGTTGTACAACTCCGATCTTAGGACGCTAGACAACATCGTCCGTACGTCCGACTTGCCTCCTTATGAGTTTTCAAAAGGTTGATTATTGATCTAAAAAGAAATTGATTAATTTGTGAAGAAAATTAGCGGAGCGTTGGATTTTGGAATATCATTTGAAAAAGGATTGATTAGAGGGGAGAGGAAGAGAATTCGAGGGTGGCTTTGGCCACAAAAGAAAAGAAAGTAGAATCTTCAATCAACTTTCAAGTCAAAACCAAAATGCAATACTTACCAATTTACAAGCAAAATAATCAATAATGGGAGCGCAAGCATAAACATTTCCATTTACAACGATTGTACACAAGAATGACATTGAGTCATCAACAATTAATGGCATGAATATATGAGGTCAAAAACAACCAAATAAGTTGCCAAGAAAGGCACTTAAGGAAACATTGCAAAAGTTTGGTTCAGATTTTAGGCATTAGCCACAAGTTAAAAGTATTTGGTAATCTTTGACACTTGTTAACAATGCTCAATGCATAAGTGTCTAGTCACTTTACCAAATTAACATTAAAGCATAGGAAAAAGTTGAATCACTTTCAAGTGATCCTCAACATTTAAAATGGTGCTAGAAAACACATGTTGATTCATCTCACCAATCATCAACCAATTGAACAAATTAATAACCCAAAACATCACATTTACAAGTCTCAAAAATCATAACAAATTATTTGCAAGCACATTAAAATAGGACTAAATAAAAGGACACATAAACAAAGTTGAATCACATCTAGCAATCTTCTCACTTGAAGAAAAGTGCACTAGGCACTAGTGAGAATCAACTTGCTAGATCATCAACAAATTATTTGCAAGCACATTAAAATAGGACTAAATAAAAGGACACATAAACAAAGTTGAATCACATCTAGCAATCTTCTCACTTGAAGAAAAGTGCACTAGGCACTAGTGAGAATCAACTTGCTAGATCATCAACAAATTATTTGCAAGCACATTAAAATAGGTTTAGTGTAGGAGAGAATGAGCAAAAAGTTGTGATGTGTGGAAAATGAAAGGGTATTTATAGGGTGGGAGTGAGCTTTGG
Organism: Astragalus membranaceus; assembly: GCA_039519185.1. Taxonomy (NCBI): domain Eukaryota; kingdom Viridiplantae; phylum Streptophyta; class Magnoliopsida; order Fabales; family Fabaceae; genus Astragalus; species Astragalus membranaceus. The sequence goes on from CM076851.1 coordinate 69,858,383, forward strand.
GGTAAAATGGTAATCAAACCAATTAAATCAATTAATATTCAGCTGAATATTAATAAATAAAATTAATTTGAACTTGGTCACCAAGTTAGAGGGTATTTTAGTCATTGGCTTTGAGAGGTGCACTAGGATTAGACTTTAAATTTGAATGGAGGGTGGAGATGCATCATCACATGGATTGAGGGTGTTGAAGAAACACAAATGAAGGTGAAAGGAGGGCTGAAATTCGCAGCCATGAGGAGGGAAGGAGAGGGAAAAAATGCAAGCTTGCACAAAATAGTACATTTTGTCTTATTGAGGACACTACCTTATTTTCATTCTTTTTGATTTTTCTTTTTATGATTATTATTTTATTCCATGAAGATTCTTTTTTCTATTTTGGGCTCATCCTAGGATTCAATCATTGGGCCCAAAATTCCATGACAACACCACTCCCAAAATTCATTTTGGGCCCCACTCTAGCGAAAATGACCATTTTGCCCTTTTGTTCGAAAACTGAGTTTTATGCTAGGAGACTTAACAAAAAAACCACAACTAAGCACAAGTCTTCCTCAAATAATCCTTTGGTGATGGTTCGGTGATTTGGGACGAAAAGACCGCTTTTAGCGTGAAATGACCAAAATGCCCTTTCACCCTAAAAACCCTAGTTTTTGCCCAAAGCACATTTTCACTTTAAAAATGACTTTTCCCCCTAGGAATGACCTCTAAGACCTTGGGATGCATGTTAGTGGCTTGTTCTGAGAAAACATCCCTTATTTGCGAAATGACTAAAACACCCTTTTGCACTGAAAAACCCTAAATTGTCCAAAAGTACATTCCAACTCCAAAAACGATTTTAGAAACTTTGAAATGACTTCTACAACCCTAAATGCAATCCATGATGCTCTTTTCTCTTATTTATTTATTTTTTGGGGAAAATTAGGGTTTTGACCTAAGCCGGACAAAATTGGGGTATAACAACTGTCATGCATATGTTTTACATACACACTGAGGCAAAAAAAAAATTTGGCACCCCTGAGCCTTTCAAGCCAACCCACTAATTGTTATCCTTTGTTAGCCCTTCTGAGCCTAATTGTTTATTTTTATTTTTTCTTGCAAATCATAGCCTAGTTTTTCTTAACTTGGAGTTAGGTAAATAAAAGCATGAGAGTGGGGAAAAATTCTAAGTTTGGGGTTGCTCATGGAATAGCAACATTCTAAGTTTGGGGTGGTATACAAGAGAAAGGAACATACAAAGTTTAAGGAAAATATATATATATATATTTCAAAGAAAAAGGAAAAAAAAAAGTTATACATAAAGAATAAGTGAATAGTTCCTTCTCTTGTGGAATGCTTTGGGGAAAATAGGGTAAGTGGACAATAGTGCTGAAATTGACAAAGAGAGAGGTAGGTCTAACTCCAAGTTTTAACCTACTTATCCAAATTTTATCCACCCTTACCTAAGCCCCATTACAACCTTTGAAAGTCCTCAAAAAGTGTGTGTGTAGTTCCTGTGTATTGATTTGTATAGTACTTGTTCAAGCCTATGAAACGATGATGCAGGTACTGTGAATTGAGTGAACACCCAAAACACCTCAAGAGAGAAACAGTAGTGAGATGTGTGGAAAAGAGAGGACTTGAGATTGCTTGCCTGCTTATGATCTTGTGTTTTCCAATTCAATTGTCTTGCTACTATATTATGATTGGATGATATCTTCTGATGTGTTGAAGGAGTTGTGGTATGTGAACGATGTGGAAGCTGAATAACAAATTGCCACAGCCTGAATTGAGTGAATTGCTTGAGGACAAGCAATGATCTAAGTTTGGGGTTGTGTTGAGTCATTATTATATGATGATTTTCATTCAGTTTGCAACCAAAATGTCGGTGGTTTATTGTTTGATTCAGCCAATTGCTACGGGTTTTAGCATAATTTTAGTTTTTTGTAATAAGTGTGGAGCTGTAACAAAATGTATGAAAAACCTTCAATTTGATGTGGCGTTTACTAGCGAACCAGACACTTGCCTAGTGACGAAACAGAGAAAAGAAGAAAGGAAAAAGATCAGACAGCCTTCGCACCAAGCAGCCAGAACGATCGCGCCACGACCAAACTTTCTGGAGAAAGTCGCGACGCGATGCGTGGCCGAAACTTTGGTTAAAATATCAGTTTTGCGTTTTCTGAATCTCCTCTTCGGCTAGGGAACGATTCTAGGGTTTGGAGCAGCAGCTGGAGGTGATTTTGGGGCCTTCCCAACACCTTGGGAACAAGGGTTTTGAGGTTCTCATGGATCCATCTCTATGTAATCTTCTTCTACTCTTTAATCTTATCCCTTTTATGCCATGTAATTAGATAGTTTTGATTTGGGAAAGATGACTCTTCCTTAAACCCTTGTATGAATGCTTTGTTATGGTCAAGTCAAGTTTTTATTCATTTTATCCATTGCCTATGCCTTATGTTCTTAATGCTTTACAAGTACACATGATATTTGTATCGATCTAGGTTTATCATCACCATAGGAATGTGGGTTGTTTGCTGGAAATTGGGGCTTAGGTCACGACTTGAATTATCATAGGAATATGTAATTGGGTTTCGTGAATTCTTATTTCATTCGGTCGCCATTGATGATCGTAGGAGTGGGAATTTGTGTGAGTGAATTCTTTATTTCTTGAACTTAATGCTTTACCCTTTGGCATGAATCACCTAAGGAATTAGGGTAACTCTTAGGGTAATAGGGGTTTTGAGACAAAGGATTGTTCTTAGCCTAATTTAGTGAATTGAATCGGGTAATTTGGATAATTACTTTGAGAGTGGCTGAAGGTCATATAAGAGTAGAGGGGAGATGAGTCGATCCCAATTCGCTTCTATCTTACTTTATGTTATTGCACTCTCTATTTCGTTGTTACAATAAACCAATTCTATCACAAGTATCACGACTTAGAATTAACAACTTGCCTATTAATAAAGAATCGCAATCCCTGTGGATACGACCGGTACTTACCGTTTAAATTATTACTTGCGACGACAATTGGTACACTTGCCAAAAGTCTTAACATGAACCCATTCCACTGACCTTAATCCGTCAGGGACCCCTGATGGGGCCTAGGTTCAAAGGGCTCATGACTTCCCCTCCCCTAGTACGCTAACTTGAAATAGGGTCGTCACCCTAGACCTGAACTGATATATGTATATAAATATATCACCTGAACCTAACATGGCATAAACATAACATGACCTTGTTGTTATCATTATAACCTTAAGGGACATTTAGTCCGTCTTATTCTTTCGTGACATTATCTCACTCGAAGTTACTAAATTTATTAACATGACTTATGGAGATTTTCAATTCAATCCGATCATAACTACATCAATCCAGGGCCTAATCTGTAGATAATTTTGTCTATTTTTGAGGGTTCAGGTTTCGTGTTTATACGACAGGTATCTGGGGAGTTACAGCGAAAACACTAAGAATAGGTCAACACTGTAACTGATTCATAAACCTAAATTGTGGACATGATATCTTCCTCAATATATAACGAAATCAGGTGATTCTTGTGTGTATTTTGAAGGGTTTCGTGTCTAGTTTCTAAAGAAACAAGAGTGAGCTTAATCGGAGTTCTGTACAGTGAGTTACGGAGGAAATACCATGGACTGTTCAAAACCGTTTTCTGCAGAACTTGCTGTGAGTTGATTTCTTCAACTCCACCACCAAGTATCACGAACTCAAGCTACCCAATGGCCTAGAACTCAACCCAGCAACTGAAACCCACTCCAAAATGAATTCCAACCTTTCCTAACACTTCGAAACTCTTCAAATGCGAATGTGGTTCACAAAATACATTAATGTTGCTCCAAAATCAACATGCAAGGCTCGGAGCTTCCAATTTTGGTGAGTTGAGCTTTAAGATTGGAAAATGGTAAAATGAGATTTGTGGAGAAGTAGATGATGATTCTAGTGTCATTAGCTAGAGAGTGAATAGATGATTGGAATGGTGTGAAAAGGAAAGACGTGCATTCAGAATTTTGGTTCCCTCCCTTTCTCCTCTCTTCCTACGCCCTCTCCCTCTCTCAAGCTCCATTTCTTTCTTTTCTCCATTCTGTTTCAGCAACTAGGAGTGTGGGAGTGAGTAAGTGGATTCACTTTCATCTGGATGCTCACTTAACCAAGGCAAAAGACCATAATACCCTTTGTTATCAACATGTCCTAATCCCTCTTAATCTATTTCTAATCAAAACACTCAAACAATAATTCTCATGATCAATATAGTTAGACGCAATTTATTTATTTAACCTATGACAATGACCTCATATATAATTAATTAAGCTAAATTTCTCCAATTAGCTAATTAATCAAACATAACCTCTTGCTAATTTCTATTAACTAAATTAGCTAAATTGGGGATGTTACAATCACCCCAACTTGAAAGATTTTGTCCTCAAAATCGTTCAAGTTACTCAATGGCCACCATCCTAAAGTCTCATCTATCTTCATACCATCTCACAAGTCAAACCCTAACTTCTCTTCTTAGACACTTAAAGGGATTCACCCCAACTTGGATTGACCATAGTGAATTATAATTCCGCACATTAACGAATGAAGGAAATCATGATCGCATCAAAGAGTTTAAGAAAAGAAACAGATATATTTTTAAAAGTTGTTTCGCTCTTCAGTGCAATCAAGTTCCCGTTCATACTTAATGTAACTTGTACTCTCTATATGATATTATGGTTGAATTGGTTTCAAGAACTAGACGGTCGCCCACAGCTTCCACGAACCATCACGGATGCCCATCTGTTGTTTTGGAGCGTCATCTGTAGTCCTCTGCTTCTACTTCGCGCTCTGATGAAACGAGAAGGCTAGAAATCCTATGGTTTACGGTTTCGGACAATTTCGGGGCAAAGACAACCAATAGTCATCATTCTCAGTTACTCACATGAAACATTGAGCGGATCCTGACTCAACACTTCACATAATAAACTGAAAAGTTCTGACAGTCAATCGTCTAAGTCCCTAACTGACTCGATCTAATACCCTCTTGACCGTAAGGTCACTAAGCCCGACTAGGTCGAATTGCTCTGATACCAAATGTAACACCCCGATATTTTCTAACTTGTAGAAATACCGAAATGCACCACTCGGCATACATCAAAGTTACTTCCTGTAATTGCATATCGAACACGACAGAAAAATTCCGATAAATAGATATCAAATGGTTCTCTGAACCCATTAACTTAACAAAAGTGCTTAGATTACAAGCCTTTCAAAATTCCCATGCCTAGTGTTCAATACCAAAATAGAAAGTTGCGGAAGCGATTTACAACTTGTAACCATTATAAGTCGTACAATCGAAGATACACAGTTTGACATAAGGAATTAACATAAATATAACAACTAAATCATCGGCGTCTCCTCTAAGTTTCTCTGTAACCATTCCTCATCGCCTTTAACATTTCTCGCTTCTCTGAAAAACAAAAACATTAAAGGGTGAGATAAACATTATCTCAGTGAGTCCTATCGAGACCCCTTACTAACTCTCACGATTCATCATGCTTATTCTTAACTCGTAGCCCTGAGGGACGACTACGTGGAACTCCTAACCATGAAACTCGTAGCCCTGATAAACGACTACAAGAGACAATTCTTAATATGACCATAGCCCTGATAGACGACTACGAGAAATATAACTGATACATGTTTAGCATATCACAGGCAATTGTATATAAAACTACCAGTGAACCCATTCCACTGACCTTAATCCGTCAGGGACCCCTGATGGGGCCTAGGTTCATAGGGCTCATGACTTCCCCTCCCCTAGTACGCTAACCTGAAATAGGGTCGTCACCCTAGACCTGAACTGATATATGTATATAAATATATCACCAGAACCTAACATGGCATAAACATAACATGACCTTGTTGTTATCATTATAACCTTAAGGGTCATTTAGTCCGTCTTATTCTTTCGTGACATTATCTCACTCGTAGTTACTAAATTCATTAACATGAATTATGGAAATTTTCAATTCAATCCGATCATAACTACATCAATCACAATGAATTACAATCATAGCATGAACAATCAACCTCATAGCATGAAACTTACCTCAACCTCATGGGACTTATGGTCCATTTATCAATGAAACACAAGCAACAATGTTTTAACCAATGCATAAAGGAAAATACCACTTATTTACATTGATTTAACCAACTCATATCACATTACTTATAACTTAGGGAATTTTCCCAATTCAATCCAACCACAAGCAATTACAATGAATTACGGTTATTTTATCATTTCATAAGGTTGGAGAAGTGATTGGAATGGATTTGGAATCAATTGGAATGATTTAAAACATGTTTTGAAAAATGGAACACAAAGTGGACGCACGGTCCCTGCCTAGTGGCGCACGACCCGTGCTTGGTTTAAGAACATTTTTGCGAACAGGGCGCACGACCCGTGCGTAGGGGCGCGTGGTATGTGCGTGACTGTCAGTGTTTCCGAAAGGCAATTTTTCGTGTAACTTTCCATTCCGTTCGATTCCAAAGTCCATTCCGCTCGATACCCAAACGTGACCCTGCATTTTTCCAACACACAACAGCAACCATATCCAGTACAACAATCACATTCATCACTTTCAAACACAAAGATACGTATATTCGAAAGTACGGTTTTTTTTGTGGAATTTCACGAAATGCAAGGAAAACATTACTCAGTTCTAGAACACACGTAAACTTAGTTTTAAAGACAACCCCTAAGCGAGTATAGAACTCACATGGAGCGACGAACAACTCGAATAACAGAAGACGCGATCAATCTTTCTCCGAACCGAACTATTTCTGGACAGCATCAGGGAGCATTTTTGGGATGAGCATAAAGTATTCGATTTCTAACCAAATCCATTCAATCGAGGGCCTAATGTGTAGATAATTTTGTCTATTTTCTGAGGTTTCAGGTTTCGTGTTTATACGACAGGTATCTGGGGAGTTACAGCGAAAACACTGAGAATAGGTAAACATTGTAACTGATTCATAAGCCTAACTTGTGGACATGATATCTTCCTCAATACATAACGAAATCAGGTCATTCTTGTGTCTATTTTGAATGGTTTCGTGTCTAGTTTCTCAAAACACAAAAATGAGTTTCATCGGAGTTATGTATAGTGAGTTACGGAGGAAATACCATGGACTGTTCAAAACCGTTTTCTGCAGAACATGCTCTGAGTAGATTTCTTCAACTCCACCACCAAGTATCACGAACTCAAGCTACCCAATGGCCTAGAACTCAACCCAGAAACAAAAACCCACTCCAAAACGAATTCCAACCTTTCCTAACACTTCTAAACTCTTCAGATGCGAACGTGGTTCACAAAATACATTAATGTTGCTCCAAAATCAACATGCAAGGCTTGGAGCTTCCAATATTGGTGGTTTGAGCTTGAAGATTGGAAAATGGTAAAATGAGATTGGTGGAGAAGTAGATGATGATGATTCTAGTGTCATTAGCTAGAGAGTGAAGAGATGATTATAATGGTGTGAAAAGGAAGGACATGCATTCAGAATTTTGGCTCCCTCCCTTTCTCCTCTCTTCCTACGCCCTCTCCCTCTCTCAAGCACCATTTCTTTCTTTTCTCCATTCTGTTTCAGCAACTAGGAGTGTGGGAGTGAGTAAGTGGATTCACTTTCAGCTGGATGCTCACTTAACCAAGGCAAAAGACCACAATACCCTTTGTTATCATCATGTCCAAATCCCTCTTAATCTAATTCTAATCAAAACACTCAAACAATAATTCTCATGATCAATATAGTTAGACACAATTTATCTATTTAACCTATGACAATGACCTCATATATAATTAATTAAGCTAAATTACTCAAATTAGCTAATTAATCAAACATAACCTCTTGCGAATTTCTATTAACTAAATTAGCTAAATTGGGGATGTTACAATTATAAACCTACTATCTGAAAAAGAAGAAGATTTAATGACTATTTAAACTACTGATTAATATTTAAAACAAATATTTCTTAGTGATAATCTACTATCTCTCTTTTACTATCTACTATAATCTACTAATAAACTAAAATAATCAATTGAAACTACGAGATAATTGCAATGATATATAAAAAAAACACGGGATAACTGTGTAACACCCTAAATATTTAATTAATTTATTTAATTAAGTATTTAGGAATTTAATTTAATTAATTGGATGTAATTTAATTATTAGAAATTATATTAAAATGGTGTAGGTGGTATTAGGAGATGAAGGCGCCAATTAGCTAGACTTGGGCTTAAGTGAAAAGCCCAAGCCCATGATCCAAGGTCATATGCGAAGGGGGCAAGTCAATTGAGGTTAGGGTTTGTGTTGGCATTTTACGAAATTGAGAAGAGAGAAAGGAGAAGAGAAGAGCGTCGTAGGGGAGGAGAGGAAGAGAGGAAGGTCGCAAGCTCCAAGGGCCAAGGGATGTACTATCAATTTATATAATAGATCCTATGATAGGTCTTAAGTAGAGATGGCCTAGATTTAATCCATGAGCATGATTGTGTGCGATTTCATGTTGTTGTTTCGATTGGCATGTTGTTTGACAAATTTGTTGCTCAAAGATCCGTATTTGGTATTATGGGCGCCTAGGGCGCCATGTGTGTGCTTGTAGTGTTGCTGAATTTTGATGTTTGATGGATGCTTTTGATGATTTTATATGTGCTCATGAATTGTTGTAAACTGGTGTTGTGATTGGTCATGTGAAAATTTGAAGAAAAAAATGTATATGCTGAAATTGTGCTGAATTTGTGTTGCTGGAAGTGTGCAGGCGCTGGGCACCCATGGGCGTTGTGCGCTGTGTTGCAGTGTGTGTGCGTGCGTGTTGCACTGGGCGCTGGGCGCTGGGCGCCAGTGTGTGTGTGCGTGTGTGTTGCGTTGGGCGCCAGGCGCTGGGCGCTGGGCGCCAGTGCGTGTGTGTGTTTCGTGTTGCTGGGCGCTGGGCGCCAGGTGCCAGGCGCTGGGCGCCCAGGGCGCCATTTCTCAGGATGTTCCCAATTTTTTTTATAAAAACTGTTTTCGCTATATCTTTTGACTCGGGCATCCGTTTTGAACGTTTCAAAAAGTGTTGGGAAGCTTTTTTAGTTGTCTATCTGTGTGTCCCATTTTTAAAAATAAAAACTTATAATTTCTGAAGGTTGCTGGGCGCCCAAGTGGCTGTTCCCGGTGGTCGTTGCTGTGACCTTGAAAAATCGTTTTGGTGTCTTTAAAAATCCCCTTTTGTGTATAACCAGTGGTTTTAACGTTTTAGTGTCAAAAGTGATGATTTTGACGATGATGCCCTTGGTGGCTAGTAAATGACGTTTTTGCCCTCAGTGGCTATTGTTTGAGTTGATGATGTTTATGAATAAGTGACGATGAAAATAAGTGACATTGAGGCCCAAAAGGCTAAGTGATGATAAGGCCCAAAAGGCTAAGTGACGTTGTTGTGTGTAAATTGCGAATTGACAGGTGCTGTGCCTTTTATTTGGCAAATTGGTAAGCGACGGGTCACATAGTTGACCGTGATTGTGTGTTTGTGCGTGGTGCATGTCATAGTGTCTCATGCCTCCCATATGCATAAACCCAGTGACGTTTTGAGGCCCAAAAGGCTAAGTGACGATGAGGCCATAAAGGCTAAGCGACGTTTGTGAAAAGGTACCTCATGCATATGCCCGCGAGTGGGTTGCATTTCATATGCCTACATGACATAGTGATGAGTTATTGTAGTGATGTAATTGATGATTGTGATGTGATTATTTTAGAGCTGTGACTTGACTTATTGCTTATCATGTGATTTATTATATGGATTGATTTGGACTCACCCTCCTGTTTGAATGTTACCCCTATGCGGTAACGTGCAGGTGATCACGAGTGAAGGACGAGGTACCTTCACTACTTCGAGTCGAGTCGTCACGCTCTGATACGTAGCACTCAGGGGGGAACGAACTTGATGTTTATGAATGATTTCAGTTGTTATGTCTTTGTTGACGATTCTGTTTTATGTTGTTATTCCGCTGCGTAGTTGGTTTCCTTGTCGTTAAGTTTTATTTGCGATGATAACTGTGATTTTGAGGCTCTCCTTTTTGTGACGTGCTACGTGATACATGACTGTTGTGTTTGAGCTGTTTTATTGAGAAGCGTTGTTTTATTGAAGTATGTGTAACATTCCTCGTGCGAAATAAATTTTTTTGAAAACTCTGATTTTCCAATTAAATTAACGGGTAGAAAATGGGTGTTACAAACTGCACTTAAAATAAACACATGATTTATATTTGTCATTGATAATTGAAATTTTTGAAGACTACTATAAACCTACTATCTGAAAAACAAAAAGATTTAATGACTATTTAAACTACAGATTAATATTTAAAACAAATATTTCTTATTGATAATCTACTATCTCTCTTTTACGATCTACTATAATCTACTAATCAACTAAAATAATCAATTGAAACTATGAGATAACTACACTGACATACAAAAAAACACGAGATAACTGCACTGATATATAAAAAAACACGAGATTAGTTTTTGTCATTGATTATTAAAAAATTTGAAGACTACTACTACAAACCTACTATCTAAAAAACAAGGAGACTTAATGACTATTTAAACTACTAATTAATATTTAAAACAAATATTTCTTATTCATAATCTACTATCTAACTTTTACTATCTACTATAATCTACTAATCAACTAAAATAATCAATTGAAACTACGAGATAACAACATTGATATAGGAGAAGAAGAGATAAATGAAGTTGAGACAGAAGTTGAACTAGAGGTGGAGCATGTAGTTGAGCAGAAGAAAGTCACTGTATTTGCTGCAAAGAAGAAAGGGAAGAAAAAAACTGAAGAAGATGTTGATGAGTTGCTGATGTCTGATAATGGTGATTCTCTAAGTTAAGAAGAAAAGGACGAAAATCGTGAGAAAATTAAAGAATTAAAGAAAGGCGGTGAGGAAGAGGATGAGACAACTGAGGAGATTGAGGAGGACAATGAAGAATCTGAGGAAGAAACTGATGTAGAAGTACTGAAAATCGATCTGGGCCATAGAAAACAACAGCCACTTGCCTCAACCACCAAATCCCCTACCCCAAAGGACACTATCACAGCACCTCAGCCTTCACCTCAACCACATACTTCACCCTCCCCCCCCCCCCCCCCCAACTCACTAAACAACCCACACCAACCAAGGAACCATCACCCAAACCTATGCCATAGCCCATACCAGTTTCCCCACCAAAAACCACACCTACACAAGCCCATGTCGCAACCCAAACCATAGAGACCCAACCTGAGATCACTGAACCACCACCTCAGCCTGCACCACAAGCTGTAAAAATCCATGTTGTAGCAACAAATGCTACAACATCAGAAGAACAAATCAATGTTGCAGCTATTGCTGAGAAGGAAAGTGTTGTAGCACTTGGTGCAGGTGCTACAACACCTAAAGAAAATGGACAAGCTACTACTACTGCTGCTGCTGCACACTGATGTTGCAACATCTGATGTGGGCTTCGCTGAAAAAGGCCCAAGCCATAGAAACCAAAGGTGTATCAACCAAGGGTGAAAAAGGCCCATCAAGGAGGTCTTTGCCATCAAACAAAATTGCAGGGCGAGATGATTTAGGGATAGCAGCTAAATAGGAGGTGACATTTATTAAGCCGCAAGTATACAATTATATCGCGTAATAAAAGAGTTATCGATCCACAGGGACTTGTGTGATTACCAATATTATTTTCGGTGGTGATTAGCTAAAAGGAATGATTTAGTAGAAGGAGTTGATTGTTTTGGGTTTAAATTTATAAATAAAATTGTCCTAGGATTGTGTTTTTATCACAATGATATACGAATTCACAATCACGCATCCATTCTCTATTTTATGTAAGGTTCACATTTTAAGAACAGGGCATTCAATGGTAACTCAAGTTTCCTCTCGGAATACAAGAGTGTGTCTTGAACCAATAATCAAACTTATTCTCATGGTTGATTATTGCCAAGACCCCTTAAGTACAAGCCTTTTTAGTCCCAAGAGTCCCAAAACTATTCTCATGTTTTGTTTCCATTGTTTAATCCCAAAGGTCCAATATCAAACTTCACCTCTCAGTTCTTCATTTGATATTTGGAATAAAACTTTATAATTGATGGGATTAAATTAAAATATAAATTTTAACAAAATAGAGTTTAGACTTGGGATTTTTTAGGGTCTATCATTGGATTAGTCCCACAATCCCAAGACTAAAAGGAGTCTACTCACTCATGATCATTGTAGACAAGGACTTAGAAGGAGTAGAAGAAGAAGAAGACATAAAGATAAATGACAAGAAATGTAAATGACAGAATTATAAAATTGCGAGAATGTAAATGACAAAATGTAAATGATTGAATGTAAAAGAAAGAGATAAATTGCAGAAATTAAAATTGCTGGAAAGAAAGAACAAGAAAGTAAAAGTGCAAGAAAATAAAGAGCAGAAAATACAAGTTGCAAGAAAGTAAAGTGCAAGAACTTTAAGAAAAATTCACTTTGAGAGCAATTTTGCAATGACAAAGAATGATCTTAGCACTAAGAAATCTGTGCTATTTATAAGCTAAGCTAGGGAACAAATGAGTTACATAACATTACAAGCAATGAAAGCCAATTACAATCAGAGTTAAAGCAATTTACAAGCCATAAACGAGCAAAATATAACTGTTTTGGCATCCAAAATAAGCGCACGGGTCGTGCTATTTTGCGCACGGGTCGTGCTATTTTGTGCATGGGTTAGGCATGCTACTGGACGATAAAGATAGAATTTTTCATTAGCTTTCCAGCGCATCAAAGAACACCTCAATCGGATTCCTGGATTGTGAGATATGACCAAAATGGTGTAAATGTGTATAAAACTGTTGAATCCACGGTTGGACGTATGAGTATGCTCTTGGGGCGCATCAACAAGGTCTGACTCTTGGCTTAAGTATTGACCTTCCTTGCTTCCTTTTGACCCTTATTGTTTCCTTTGGTCTTGGGACTTTGACATCTTGCTTTTGAAGCTCATATTTTTCTCTTTTCTCAATACTTAGCCTGAAATTAAAATCAAACGAAAAGGCACTAAAATAGCTCTAGAATAGAACTAAAATACTGGATAACTTAATAAAAATAAGTACTAAAAAGAAACATAAAATGGACTTATCAACATTCATAATCTTCTTAATTTTTTTTTTTATTGTTTTTGCGTCCTCACCCCCGCCGACGGGGTATCCTCCCATGATGACCATTGTCGAAGGTCGTCCTCTAGACTTCTGTTGAACCTCCTCGAAAGTTGAATCGCTAGGGGCCAACTTGCTGCAGCATCTGATGTGGGCTTAGCTGAAAAAGGCCCAAGCCAAAGAAGCCAAAGGTGTATCAACCAAGGGTGAAAAGAGGAGGAGCTACAAGAACAAGCCAGAGAACCAAACTAGGAAACTCTCCTAACTAGCTTTTATGTTATTGTGTTGTTTGTGCTTTTAATAAACCTGTAACATCTATAAGAGCATCCAACATGTGTGTAGGAGCTCATTTCTATTTTCTTGTTGTTTTTTTACTATTGTATTTGTGTCATAGGTCTCTCCCCCTTAATATTTTGCATCAGCGGTGATGACACTGCTGAGTTTTAAGTTTGGGGGGAACCTTTTGTTGTGCTATATTATTATAGTATTGTTTAACATGTTTAGATTATCAAGTGTTTAGATAGTAATAGATGATGTTTCTTTTGGGTTGACTTAGTGAGGATTATGGCATAACTAAATGAGTGTAGGCTGGTTTGATAGATGAATAGATTACTGTTGCTCCCACACTTTTACTCTAGGCTTAGGTAGGAGCTTTGTGAGCTAAAATTGATCTGATGCTAAAGCTAGTCTAGGTGGACCTAGGTTCTGCCAAGTTTCAACTAAAAACTTAGGGTAGCATATGAAACTAAGTTTGGGAGTTCATCAGTTATATTGACGCTAAACATAAAAGAATATGTGCACTAAGCAAAAGACTTAATATATATATATATATATATATATATATATATATATATCAAGAAAGAAAATAGTGAATAAGCTACAATTGCCAAGTAGGGAGGCTGTTTTGTGGGTGACACATTATAGCTTCGGTGAAAAGGCATTGTAGTTATGTTGGCTATGAAGTAGAGAGACCAATTTGTGGGTGACACACTTGGGTTTCAATCAAAAAGTGGCCAACCTGTGAGAAAAATGAGCATAAAAATAACTGTTGGTGCACTGACCAATTGATCTTAGTTGTTTAAAAAAGCCCCTTGTTGTGCTTTGATGCCCTCGTGCTTATGCTGAAGTTGTTAGACTACCTTTCTTTTTGGAAAAATTCTTGGCATGACTAAAAGAAGACCATTCTTTCCAAAGCTAGGTGAAATTTTGAAATTTGTAAAAGGCTGAACCAAGCCTAGTAGTCACACACACACACACACACACACACACACACACACACACACACACACACACACACACACACTTTGAGCAGTTTGTGATTCTAGAAATCTTGAAAAACTTAGGGTGTGTGTGAATGGTTAAGAAATCATAAAGTTTAGCCCAACTAGATCACATTTTGAAAATCTGTTTGAATAATTAGTGCAGCTAGACATTGCCTTGTTTGTGTATTGTTTACTTGAGGACAAACAATGGTTTAAATTTGGGGGTGTGATAGAGTTATTTATGCTCTCATAGCTTAAATTAATGTACGTTCTCAAGTAAAAATTTGTTTAATCAGTTTTAATTGTGTTGTTTATTATAAAAGTGGGTTTAATTCTGGTTTGAGATCATTTGGCACTTTGGTGCCCCATTTGTGTTTTAATGTGTTTGTTCAGTATGCTGCAGCATAAAGGTTCCAGCGACAGATGAGAGAGAAAGCAATGAGGCGCTGATTTTAGCGCCTGGCAGTTGTTAGATAAGGACAGACGCATTTGTGTGGGGATCAGCGCCTAAAATTCAGAATATTCTTTGTTTGCCTGGGCAAAATGTACTTTTGGGCACACATGAGGACAAGTGGCGCCACCTTTAGGGTTTTCTTGGATCATGTAACCTTAGGCATATTTAAGGCAGTTCATCTTCTTCATTTATTACGCTAGTTCAAAAGGAGAAAGGTTTAGACATAGATTTTCCTCCATTTTTGCTCCAGCTACTTTAATCACCAAAAAGGTAATTCTGATGCTGAGAGGAATGTTGCAGCATCACAAGAGGTGACACTACTTAAAGTTTATCGTGGATTAGGGAGGTGTTTGTACCTCCAAGTCACTGTTCTTGGAAAATAACTCAGTCTACCTCTTTTCTTAGTATATTTCTACCTTGTAATTCAGTTTATGGCTTAAGAATTCATACTTGAGCTTTATTTCTTCTGTTGTTTGCTCATTATGAGTAAATCACTTTTAGTTGGGATGCTTTGAACCATCTAACGAAGTCTTAATGTTTTAATGTAATGTGTTTGGTGGTTTAGTATTTTATCCTTTGTGTAATAATATTTCCATATTGATTTAGAAATGACCAGCTAAATTTAAGTACTATTTATGAATTCTGAAAAGGTTTATAAACTGATCTCAAAGGATAATATGGATAGTTGGTGTTAAAGGACACTTTAACACCCCTTGCTTAAACCCTAGACATATGGGGAAAATTTCATAGGGTGAACACTGTGGGTGCGTAATAGCCAGAGGTGGACCTATTTTGAGCTTAGACATAAGCCCTTTAACGAAGCCCTGTAGAAAAATATCTGAAAAGTACACAATGAATGCTACAGCACACAATGCTGCAGCATATGATATAGCATTAATACATTTTGATGAAATTGCATGGTGAAAAGGCATTCCAAATAAAAACTAAAGCGGATTACAACCACTAAGAAATTTGTGCTATTTATAAGCTAAGCTAGGGGACAAATGAGTTAAAGAACATTACAACCAATGAAAGTCAATTACAATCAGGGTTAAATCCAATTACAAGCCATAAAAGAGCAAAATATAACTGTTTTGGCATCCAAAGCAAGCGCACGGGTCGTGCTATTTTGTGCATGGGTCATGCATGCTACTGGAATATAAAGATAGAATTTTTCATTAGCTTTCCAACGCATCAAAGAACACCTCAATCGGATTCCTCGATTGTGAGATATGACCAAAATGGTGTAAATGTGTATAAAACTGTTGAATCCACGGTTGGACGTATGAGTATGCTCTTGGGGCGCATCGACAAGGTCTGACTCTTGGCTTAATTGTTGACCTTCCTTGCTTCCTTTTGACCCTTATTGTTTCCTTTGGCCTTGGGCCTTTGACATCTTGCTTTTGAAGCTCATATTTTTCTCTTTTCTCAATACTTAGCCTGAAATTAAAATCAAACGAAAAGGCAGTAAAATAGCTCTAGAATAGAACTAAAATACTGGATAACTTATTAAAGAGAAGTACTAAAAAGAAACATAAAATGGACTTATCAACATTCATAATCTTCTTAAATTTTATTTTTATTGTTTTTGCGTCCCCACCCCCGTCGACTGGGTATCCTCCCATGATGACTATTGTCGAAGGTCGTCCTCTAAACTTCTGTTGAACCTCCTCTAAAATTGAATCGCTAGGGGCCAACTTGCTGCAGCATCTGATGTGGGCTTAGCTAAAAAATGTGCAAGCCAAAGAAGCCAAAGGTGTATCAACCAAGGGTGAAAAGAAGAGGAGCTACAAGAACAAGCCAGAGAACGAAACCAGGAAACTCTCCAAACTAGCTTTTACGTTATGTTATTGTGTTGTTTGTGCTTTTAGTAAACCTATTGGATTCTGTAACATCTATAAGAGCATCCAACAGTTGTGTAGGAGCTCATTTCTATATTCTTGTTGTTTTTTTACTATTGTAGTTGTGTCATAGGTCTCTCCCCTTAATGTTTTGCATCAGCGGTGGGGACACTGCTGAGTTTTAAGTTTGGGGGGAACCTTTTGTTGTGCTATGTTATTATAGTATTGTTTTACATGTTTAGATTATCAAGTGTTTAAATAGTAATAGATGATGTTTCTTTTGGGTTGACTTAGTGAGGATTATGGCATAACTAAATGAGTGTAGGCTGGTTTGATAGATGAATAGATTACTGTTGCTCCCACAATTTTACTCTAGGCTTAGGTAGGAGCTTTGTGAGCTAAAATTGATCTGATGCTAAAGCTAGTCTAGGTGGACCTAGGTTCTGCCAAGTTTCAACTAAAAACTTAGGGTAGCATATGAAACTAAGTTTGGGAGTTCATCGGTTATATTGAGGCTAAACATAAAAAATATGTAGTAGGTCAGTGCACTAAGCAAAACACTTAATATATATATATATATCAAGAAAGAAAATAGTGAATAAGCTACAATTGCCAAGTAGGAAGGTTGTTTTGTGGGTGACACATTATAGCTTCGGTGAAAAGGCATTGTAGTTATGTTGGCTATGAAGTAGGGAGACCAATTTGTGGGTGACACACTTGGGTTTCAATCAAAAAGTGGCCAACCTGTGAGAAAAATGAGCATAAAAATAACTGTTGGTGCACTGACCAATTGATCTTAATTGTTTAAAAAAGCCCCTTGTTGTGCTTTGAAGCCCTCGTGCTTATGCTGAAGTTGTTAGACTACCTTTCTTTTTTGAAAAATTCTTGGCATGACTAAAAGAAGACCATTCTTTCCAAAGCTAGGTGAAATTTTGAAATTTGCTAAAGGCTGAACTAAGCCTAGTAGTCACACACACACTTTGAGCAGTTTGTGATTCTAGAAATCTTGGAAAACTTAGGGTGTGTGTGAATGGTTAAGAAATCTGAAAGTTTAGCCAAACTAGAACATCTTTGAAAATCTGTTTGAATAATTTGTGCAGCTAGACATTGCCTTATTTGTGTATTGTTTGTCTTAGTCAAGTGTCATTACTTGAGGACAAACAATGGTTTAAATTTGGTGGTGTGATAACTCTTAGCTTAAATTATTGTACGTTCTCAAGTAAAAATTTGTTTAATCAGTTTTAATTGTGTTGTTTATTATAAAAGTGTGTTTAATTCTGGTTTGAGATCATTTGGCACTTTGGTGCCCCATTTGTGTTTTAATGTGTGTGTTCAGTATGTTGCAACATAAAGGTTCCAGCGACAGATGAGAGAGAAAGCAGTGAGGCGCTGATTTTAGCGCCTGACAGCTGTTAGATAAGGACAGACGCATCTGTGTGGGGATCAGCGCCTAAAATTCAGAATATTCTCTTTTTGCTTGGGCACAATGTACTTTTGGGCACACATGAGGACAAGTGGCGCCACCTTTAGGGTTTTCTTGGATCATGTAACCATAGGACTATTTAAGACAGCTCATCTTCTTCATTTATTACGCTAGTTCAAAAGGAGAAAGGTTTAGACATAGATTTTCCTCCATTTTGTTCCAGCTACTTTAATCACCAAAAAGGTAATTCTGATGCTGAGAGGAATGTTGCAGCATCACAAGAGGTGACACTACTTAGAGTTTATCGTGGATTAGGGAGGTGTTTGTACCTCCAAGTCACTGTTCTTGGAAAACAACTCAGGCTACCTCTTTTCTTAGTATATTTCTACCTTGTAATTTCAGTTTATGGCTTTAGAATTCGTACTTGAGCTTTATTTCTTCTGTTGTTTGCTCATTATGAGAAAATCACTTTTAGTTGGGATGCTTTAAACCATCTAACGAAGTCTTAATGTTTTAATGTAATGTGTTTGGTGATTTAGTATTTTATCCTTTGTGTAATAATATTTCCATATTGATTTAGAAATGACCAGCTAAATTTAAGTACTATTTATGAATTCTGAAAAGGTTTATAAATTGATCTCAAAGGATAATATGGATAGTGGGTGTTAAAGGACACTTTAACACCCCTTGCTTAAACCCTAGACATATGAGGGAAAATTTCATAGGGTGAACACTGTGGGTGCGTAATAGCCAAAGGTGGACCTATTTTGAGCTTAGACATAAGCCCTTTAACGAAGCCCTGTAGAAAAATATCTGAAAAGTACACACTGAATGCTACATCACACAATGCTGCAGCATATGATATAGCATTAATACATTTTGATGAAATTGCATGGTGAAAAGGCATGCCAACTTATTCTCTAATCTGAATTTTTACAACTCTTTACTTTTTATTAATAATTGAAATGATGTTTTAAAAACTTGTTGTTTTTATTTTTTTTTGCATCACTAATTTGTTAGCAAAATTAAGCACATATTAAGCTTCAATCCTCGTGGGAACGATCTCTATTTATCACTCTACTACTTGTTGGACTATGTATAGTTGCACATTAATTCTCACAACATCAACGCACATTCTCCATTTTCCAATAGATTTTTTCACAAGTACAATGTTGGAGAGCCAAGTTGTGTACTTGACTGCTTTTACAAAATTTTCCTTTAGAAGGTCTTCGACGACTTTCATCGTGGCTTCAAGCTTCTTGAAAGATTGTGTCCTACGACGCTGGGCTATCCATTTGGCCTTGGGGTCCACAGCAAGTTGGTGGCAAGCAATATCAAGTGATATCCCAAGCATGTCAGCAACACTCCAAGCCAAGAGGTCAACATGTTGTCGTAGACAGGTGTTCAAATTCTCTTTCACCTCATCCGATAGGTAGGACCCTATCTTCACAGTCTTCTTGGGTATGTCGATGACCTGGGTGGGAATGAACTCCCCATCAGATATTGGGTTCTAGATATTCTTCTTGAGCTCTTTAGAGAGAGCGTCTTCTTCCTCGTCATCCGAGCTTGGCTGCGGGTTGTAGGGAGAATTGGGGTAAGCAAGGTTCACGTCGGTAGCTTTCTCGGACTTGATCATTGGAAACGAAATCTAGGATGACTCTTCTTCCTAGTCGACCATGAGGGAGAAGAAATAACACCTATTAGTGGTTTCAAGATCGGAACACAGTGTGATACTTTCATCCCCCTTGGAATTGAAGCACATTTTTAGATGGATGGTCAAGGCAATAGCTTCCAGATTCCCGAGGGTAAGCATGTCGATGATACAATTGTACATAGAATGGAAGGATGAGGAAGTGATTCTTAACAGTTCTGGTGAGCAACTCATCACCGAAGGTTACCATCAGCTCGATGTACCCAAGAGGTCGAGCCTGAGATCCGCTAAACCCTAAGAGGTCAGATCCTTGGTATGGAGTGAGGTCCTTTTCAGCGATCCCTAGGATCTGAAGTAGTTCGATGTATATCATATCATCTGAACTTCCTTGATCAACCAAAATCCTCCTAACCTCAAAATTTATCATTGTTGCTTGGACCAACAATGGGATGTGCTTGTTGGGGTGCCCATCAAGGAGGTCTTTGCCATCGAACAAGATTGCAGGCCAAGAGGATTTAAGGATAGCATCTAAAGAGGAGGTGATACTCATAATCTTCTTAAATTTTTTTTTATTCTTCTTGCGTCCCCACCCCCTTCGACAAGGTATCCTCCCATGATGACCATTGTCGCAGGTCGTCCTCTAGACTTCTGCTTATCCTCCTCGAAAGTTGAATCGCTGGGGGCCAGCTTGGAGGCACTAACCTCCATGATTACTCCCTTCCCCTCTCTGGGAGATCAAAAGCGTTTATGTTCTCCTCCTTTTTTATCAGAGGTGTATTTCTTTAACTTAACCTGTTGGATAAGGTCCTCAATATCATCTTTCAACGCCTTGCAGATGTCCGTCTCATGGACGTTACACTTATGGTAGCGACAATATTTTTTCTTTTTCGTCCAAGGCCTTGGCCCGAGCGGCAATGGAGGTTTGGTTCCTTCTTCCTTAAATTCGATGTTAACACACTCGTTGTACATTTGACATCGTGATGTGTTTAAAAGGGTGAGCACACAGAAATGCGAAGTCTGAGCTCGGGGTTCCCTGATCGATCCCCCTTCTCCTTCTTCGGCATTCTTTCTCTACTCGATTTTCCCTTCTCGGCAGCATGCTTGTGCACGACTTTTGACGCCATGTGTCTCTCCTCATATTGATGAACTTTTGATATTGACTGGCTGGTTAACGTCAATCTCCTAATGAAACATGTCACATTTGAGAAGGCTATGCTCCACGAAATAAAGTTTCATCTCATCGGTCACTTATCGGATATTCACTACTTCCTAGTTGAATCTCTCGATATACTCTCCGAGGGTCTCCCTTGGGATTGTCGAACTACCCTGAGGACCTTGACTGACTTCGACTGGGATTTGGACGTGGTGAAGCGCGCCGAGAAGAGCTCAATCAACTGGTGCCAAGATGAGAGAGAGTTCATGTTCAACCCCTAGAACCAAGCTAAGGTCGTTTTGGTTAGGTTAAGGGAGAAGATCTTGCATTTTACCGGGACCCGTGCACCTCGGTACCGCAACATAGTGTCAAAATATCAAATGTGTTCATCTGGGTCCCTGATACCATCGTACATTTCCGGACTCACAAGTTTCTTCAACGACTTTGGAATAGGGTAATCAATGATCTTCTTCATGAATGGTCATACACGAGATGACTGACACGTAGATCGAGTGGATGGTGATGCCTTTCACAAACTAGCGCGCGAGGGAGCCACCTTATGCCTTGAAACATGAGGAGACCTCTTCTGGCCCTGTGAATGCCAAGGTGGGGAAATTGATCAAGTACTTCCCTTCAAGGAGCCTCAGCACGAAGTAGTAGTGGTATGGGAACTTGGTAGGAAGCAAGAATCAGGGCTCGGTGGAGTGTTGGGAGGAGAGCTTGAGTCTCTCTTTGAAGAATGTCGATGGCGACGAGAATATTGACGTCGAGAAGGTGTGTGATGACGCCTCGACACCATCACTTTGAAAGGTGGAGATCGAGAATGTCAGTGCTCAGTGGATTAGCTTTTTATTTTGCGTGATATTATTTTGTTTCTTTAAAAATCTGTTCATTTGAACCTGATTACAAAAAAAACCCCCATTTTCATTGACTCTGAATTGGGTGGTTGAATCAGAAATCCTTGTTGGCGGCCAGGATTGTTACCCTGTATTGTATTTCTAATTCGTATTTGACCCATGAGCGACAACAAATCAGCGCATATCCAATAAATCCTAGGCTTAAGCTTGTTTCACATGAGATGAATCCATACGGTAACTTAAGTACGAATCATAGCTCGTGAGTTGTTCTTCTTAGAAATTACAATATATTTCCTTGGTTCCGCATGAAGCGCACTTACATCATGTTATCCATGATGATTTATGTTATTTCTTTGGGTTTGGGAAGGAAGCTAAAGCTAGTAGAATGAAGAAGAATGAGTTTCGTAAGTGATAAGTCTATTTTTAGAGTCTTTTTAATAGTTATTTTATTAAGTCTTTTTAGTATTTTAATTATATTTTTGATCTATTTTACTGCAAATGTTTACTTTTTATCTTCAGGTTTTATTTTGAAGCAATTTCGACTGCTTATGCCTCAGCAAGTTAGAATTCGACTGCATCTGTTAGAATTCGACAGCATCTGTCTCCCAGAATTCGACTGCATCTGTTAGACTTCGACAGCATCTGTCTCCCAGAATTCGACTGCATCTGTTAGAATTTGACAGCGTCTGTCTCCCAGAATTCGACTGCATCTGTTAGACTTCGACAACATCTGTCTCCCAGAATTCGACTGCATCTGTCAGAATTCGACTGCATCTGTCTTCCAGAATTCGACTGCATCTGTCAGAATTTGACTGCATCTGTCAGAATTCGACTGCATCTGTCTTCCAGATTTCGACAGCATCTGTCTCAGCAGGTTGGAATTCGACAGCATCTGTTTCAGCAGGTTGGAATTCGACAGCATCTGTCTCAGCAGGTTGGAATTCGACAGCATCTGTCTCAGCAGGTTGGAATTCGACAACATCTATCTCAGCAGGTTGGAATTCGACTGCATCTGTCTCCCAGAATTCGATAGCATCTGTTTTTCAGAATTCGACAGCAACACAAACTGGCGCAGAACTGGCGCAGGACAGGACACCATGGGCGCCAAGGGCGCCAAAATGCAGTCAAAATTGGATGCGCCCACTTGTTGATATTTTTGCCCACTTGTTGATGGATATTTTTGCCCACTTGTTGATGGATATTTTTGCCCACTTGAGGATGGCTTTTTGATGACTACCTTGGCCAACTTGATTTGCCAGTTTTTCCTCTTTTGGACCATTTTGCCCCTCATATTTTCCTATAAATAGAGGCTTGATCCTCACTTGTAACCAAGCTTGAATTTTGTTAGAAAATCAATGACAAGGTTTCCTCTAAGGTTCATGACTTCAATTTACTCTTCATGCTTTTTATGATTCTTGTTTATTTACTTTCTTGCCCTTTAAATTCTTGCTATTTATTTTCTTGCCCTTTTATTTTCCAAGTCATTTACTTTCTTGCTCCTTTAATTTCTTGCACATTTATTTTCCAAGTCATTTACTTTCCTTGTTATTTAATTTCTTGCACCTTTATTTTCCAAGTCATTTACTTTCTTGCCCTTTTATTTTCCAAGTCATTTACTTTCTTGCCCCTTTAATTTCTTGCACCTTTATTTTCCAAGTCATTTACTTTCTTGCACTTTTATTTTCCAAGTCATTTACTTTCTTGCTCATTTACTTTCTTGCTCATTTACTTTCCTTGCTCTTTAACTTTCCAAGTCATTTAAATTACTTGCAATTTACTTTTCAAGCAATTTACTTTCTTGCCATTTACAATTCCGCTATTTATGATTTTGCACTTTACCGCTTTCTTTTATTTTCTCGCTATTTAACTTTATGTTTTCTTCTCTTATTTTCTTTTCTCCTCTTTTGTCTACAATGATCATGAGTGAGTAGACTTTACTAAAACATTCCTTCTTTCTAAAAACACTTTCTTTTCAGTTAATCAACTTTGACAAATTAAATTGGTATTCACCTAGGCTCTCCCTGTGGATCGATAACTCTTTTATTACGCGATACGACCCGTGCACTTGCGAGGCTATCAGTAAGTTTGAAGCTACATCGGTGTGTGTTAGTAACGATGAAGCAGAGGGAAACAACTCTGTAACCTTTATGCTGTGGCTTATACTTTTTGACAGGTGAGACAACTATTGGGAAATGGTAAAAAAATTAAATTTCTTGTCTCATTTAGAAATGCTATGCACTCAATGTTTTACTAAATTGCCCTCATTTTGGTCCTAGTGGTAGATTACCCAAATGTCTAACAAGGTATATCAATTGTAAATTTTTGTGTATAAATTGATATTAGATGAATCACAAATATCATATGTAAACCTTAGTATTCAACCCCAAAGTCGTGGGGCTCCAAAAGCATAAAATTCCACTCCACGGTCGTGGTACGAAACTACCAGAGATTCAAAAGTCTTACGTAAACATCAATAACATACAAAGGCACACACACACACACACACACACAGAGAGATATATATATATATATATAGAGAGAGAGAGAGAGAGAGAGAGAGAGAAACAATTTTCATATGTCCTCGTTAGTATATATATGATTTTCATATTCTAATCCTTAGTGAAGTGAAATAAAAATAGACATAAGAATAAGAAACTTATTTACCCACATATAGTTGTAAACAAGATGGTACACAACATGATAACATGTCCACCAAATAGTCACAAACATCTTTGAAGATCTTTAAATCAATCATTATCGATTCATAACTACTCTTGGTCATCACCTATGTTATATGTATAACTAGATCTATATGCATGTTGGCCAATGTACAACGTCATCCTAAATTGATAGGATTATCATCTTCTAACTACAATGATGAATTACCAGACTCCAACTGTGAGGACGTTCCTACAAGGTATTCACCTACACGAAAGCATTGTGTCCCTCTAACTCGCCACATTCCTCCGACTACGAGGAAAGCAAACCTTGTTGATCCAAAATCGTCCACCCCAAACATCAACCTAGTGAGACATCATCAAACAACTAACCAACAGAATGAGGGAAATGATATGAGTATGCATTTAGCGATCTCCAGTAGCAACTTTACTTCAACAACATCAACAAGATCAACGTCTTAAAGTTCAACATTCTCAATTGTGATAATCCGCAACAACATATATGAACTAAACATAACCTACAAGTTTACTATCATCACTTAACTTATAACACAACAACAACCATCTCCCAAGTTGATTAAGAGGAAAACCTACAAAATATTATCACAAGTGTAACAATAATACATAGTGAAATATTATCTATATATCATTCAACAACATATGTACATATTTACAATGACAAATGTGACGCGTTATGCTCCAACATGTTAACAAATTACTCAACTATATCTAACACATGTCATCAACATGTAACACATACAAATTAAGAACATAACGATCGTATAAGGATACCAAGCAAACTTATGAGAATGAATTAAAACGCCGACTATAACCAATCACATAATCACGCAATCGAACTAAGCATGTCACAAGATATCACCGAGTGCGCTAACAAAACTTATGTTATGAAATAAGACATAGAAGTATGTAATCAAGCATAATAACATCTTCGCAGTCCTAATATTCTGAGAATACCAACAACATACACATAATGCCTAAACCATGTATAGTAACTAACCCACTATAGTCACAAACATGGTTTGGGTGTTGTTAGTTACCCAAGCACTAGAAGGGTTTGAATCCCTACACATTTTAACACTCAAATCCTATCGTTTCCTATCAAGTTTTTTCTTCATCGCCTAATATAACTCAGGTGAAACTGCTCTGTCCAAGAATATACTTGACCCTCAAACGCATGTACTCATGAACACAACAACACAAGAAATAAAACTTACTTTCAACGGTTAGATTTTCTGCAACTCCATCACACACACACCCACCAATCCATAATTTGCAACAAACCACATTTTGTCAAAAATACATAAACACATAAATAATTGTATTGGGAGATAAAATCGAGAATGGATGATTCAAGGAAAGTCTTAGCACGATTTTGATATGAAGAGATGAGATCATTTTCCTTGAAAATACCGCGATCCAACCACACTGACGAAACCTTCAAAGGGAAAACCAAAACATAAAACACCCATACTTATTCACCAACACTTAAAACTATATTTCAATGAATCAAGAAACATTAATCAATCACTAAATCATCAAGAACACCACACAACACATTATGTATCCATACTCACAAAGCTTGAAAGTGGTGTTTCATACTCGACCTTCGCACATATAATTGTCGTAATCGCGTACGAAACCCTAAAACATAGCCATAACAATAATATGAGCGAAAATGACGGTTTGACATTGAATCAAAATCATGGTATCATACTTAAGGAAGAGGTTATCCATTGACCTCGCGAGTTTAAAAAATGGGGTTCAATGGCAGACTCGATTCTTCACTCGTAAAGCAACCATAAATGCCCACTATAGGACATAAAACAACAACACAACAACACAACAAGATTAAAAACGCGAATGAAGGAGTAACGAAGTGAAACGAAACAAGTGTCAAAATTCGAGACCGTCTGTATCTCGTCATTACATTTGATGCAACAAAAGATTGATGGAGAAAACCAGAAAAAGAAGTTTCTAGAGTCACAACTGTGTAGTTGGATTTGGGTTTTGATGTCTAAACTTGGGGTACTAAGTTATCATATTATTGTTGTCATTGTCCTTTGACAAGATTAGCTTATCATATGTCATTGACTCAACAAAGGTTGCATCGAGACATGAACCCTAATTGGATAAAAAACTTATTTAAGTGCTTATAACATAAGCGCTTATCATATAATAGCTTATGCAAAAGTTTTTTCTATAATAAAAAAATAAAATATTGTTATTGTCATAAGCTAGTTTTATAGGCTCTCGCAAATAGTTTCATAAGTGCTTATGCCAGTAGGTAAGTTCAAATAAGCCAATCCAGGCAGGCTCATGATATGATAGCTTATTTTACTACCTCTCTCGTATCTTGACCATCGAACGCGCTATTAGAGTTTACTTAATTAATAGATTTTCTAATATCTGCAACCTTGCACATGTAAAGCCTTATTAAAAACCCACTTTGTTTTCTTGTTTATTACCAATTTTTTCTATTTGGTGGTAAGAAAATTACAAACAGGAAATAAATATAGAAATTGGTAATCAATAAAGAAAAATAGTAGGTGCTCATTGGGCCTTAATATATGCAATGTTACATTTGTTAGAACAAAACGATTACCTAAAATGCACATTAAAATTTGAAGTAAAGCAATATTTTAAAAGTTATCAGTGTTGTGATATATTTTAATTCAAATGAAATTTCATAAATTTTAAACTGATATGAAATTTGACAAATGATCTCACGTTGATATTTATTTCTATATTAAAAGTCATAGAATTCTTCAAAAATTAATTTAATTTTTTATAAGAGATTTTCTAATTAGGCTACCAGCATCATCAAAATCTCATTTTGATGTACAAAACTTGTCAAAAAAAGATATAGATAGAAAAATAAAATTTATAAATTCCTAATTGACTAGAATCTGTTGGATTGTTGCCTTGGGACATATTTGGACAAATAACTTTGATAAGTTATTTTGAAGAGTTTAACTACGCATTTATTAAACTATTTTGGAAATTTATTGAAATGAATTCAAAAGTGTCATAAGTTTTTTTACATTAATTCTAAACAAGTGATCAACGCTTTTTATATGGAAGATTTCTCTGTCTTGGTCTGAATTGTCATTCTCTCATTCTCAAATTTTACTATAAAGAAAACTTTTTTTATATATATCATTTGAGATAAGTTGCTCGAAGCCACCATTATGTTGCATTATTACCTTAATATTCTTTTATTTCTTAATGCGAGTGTTTGAGAAAGTGTGTAAAATAGTCTGTTGTTAGTATTTCTCTTATCATGATTTTTGAATGTGTTAAAATGGTAAAATTATTTTTAATCAGTTTCGTCTAGAGCAATCAAACTTGGCCGCCCAGCCTGGTCCAATTGGGCCATAGTGCATAGACGGACTGGGTTGGGCAACCTGAACCAGTACAATTTTTAACAAAGGAAAACACAATAATATTCATAAAAGCATAAAAAGTAGGCCCAGTCCGGCTCATGAGTCAAATGAACAGGGCCAAAATGTTCCTGTTCTTTTTGGGCCTCTGTTTTTTTAACCCTAACCCATAACGAGCCATCAGGCATTGGACTAGACCAAAACTGACACATCTTTCTCCTTAAATATATTTTTTTAATAATTTTTTCTAGTTACCCTGTTTTTGGTGCGCAGATTCTACCGACTTTGTCGGTGTGAATCCGACTTTGCCGGTCTGTGTGGTTCTCCCTTCCCAACTGAGTTTTTGTCACCCAAGATTCGAACTCGAGACCTTGTGGTGAGATCCGAGCCCAATTACCACTCAAACCAATCCATGTCGGTTGTTTTTTGTTTTTAGTAAATTTGGTCTTCACTTGTAATTTAAATTCTAAAATTACTAAAAAAATTCACTTAGGGGCATTTTCGAAATTTCCAAAGAAGTACTGTAGTTACTTGTCTCATGACATTTTACCCGTTTCAGAATCTTGGCTTTTCGTTTTACCATAGAGAGAGAGGGAGAGAGTGAGAGAGAGTTTGTACTTTGTATTTTATGGGGTTAAAATTCCCTTTTACGATGCCAGTTGCCACACCACACTGAAAATATGATATGAGAGAGAAGGAAAGAGAGGTTGAGGCAGGTACTGTCTCAGCACAGAAACAGCATTTTCCCTCAAATTCCTTCCTAACCTTTTCCTAATTTCCCTCTCCAATACGCATGCTTTCTGTGGCTAACTTCTATACTATATTCTATCCTTTCCATCCCTTTCTATCTTGTTCTCTTTCCCTTCTTTTCAACTCCCCCATGACTTTTTTGATGCCTTCTACAGTTGAAAAAATCGGTGGAACATTGAAGTGTGGGTCTTGTGAAATTATCCAGCAAGGTTTGATTTTCCAATTCTGGGTCAATTGCCTTTGATTTCAGGGGAATTTCTGGTATGTTTACTGGTTTTGGGTTTGCAGCTGTTGTTTGGATCCATTTTTAAACTTAAGGGGCTTGTTGTTTTTGTTTTTAGTGGATATTAAAGTTAGAGTTTTTTGAAGTTAGGTTTTAATTTTTGTGTAATTCCTTCAGCTGGGTATTTTATTCTAGTGGATTTGGAAATTGGGTGTTTTTTTGGGGGTTGACTCATGGAGGCTAAAATTGAGGGGAAAAAACAGTATCTGTATAGAGCAGTGATGCCAGAAATGAAGAGTGTTGGGAATAGAAGTTTAGAGTGGGATTTGAATGATTGGAAATGGGATGGTGATCTTTTTACTGCTAGACAAATTAATTCAGTGCCATCAGATTGTAGGAGTCATCAACTATTCCCTGTTGATCCTCCTGAAATACCTGAAAATGTTGATGAAGATATCAACCCTAGTGAAGGAAGAAGAGAATTGGAGAAGAGGAGGAGGGGTATTGTTACTGAAGGGTTAGAGATGAATGATGAAATTGATTCTCTTAACTTGAACCTTGGGGGTCAAGTGTACCCTATCAATGAAGGAGAGGAAACAAGTGGGAAGAAGACAAAGATGTCTCTGAGTACTACTTCAAATCGAGCTGTTTGTCAGGTGGAAGATTGTCGTGCTGATCTTAGTAATGCAAAGGATTATCACCGTCGCCATAAAGTTTGTGATTTGCATTCTAAGGCTAGCAAGGCACTTGTTGGAAATGTTATGCAGCGATTCTGTCAACAGTGTAGCAGGTCAGTTAGGTTCTAAATTGTTAAAAAGTTTCTTGGGAGCATAATTCCGATTTACGATATGTTTACCACATTAATTTTGGGAACACAATTCCTGTTTCTTGTAGTTGGTTGTTTGAAATATCCTTTACATGCATTTTTTTTCCAGAACATTTACTTTAGCATCCCAGTTGGTGCAATTTGTTAAATTTATGACAGGTTTCATGTTCTTCAAGAGTTTGATGAAGGGAAAAGAAGTTGTCGTAGGCGTCTAGCAGGCCACAATAAGAGGAGGAGGAAGACACATCCTGATGCTGCTGGAGTTAATGGAGGCTCTCAGAATGAAGAAAGGGGCAGTAGCTATCTGTTAATGAGTCTGCTAAGAATACTCTCCAATATGCATTGTGAGTCTATGTGTCAGAATTATAATTTGCTTATTTGGCTACTACATTGCAAAACCAAAATGATGCTTATTTGCTTGTTATTTTGTCTATAAATCTTCTCTAGATTAAGGAAAATCTATAAATTTTAATTACAAGAATAAACAAAGATGCGTGAAATGTGCTGCCTGGACGACACCTTGCTAAAAAGTGTTAACTGATATTTTTGCTTGGGATTTTATGCTTTAATGATGAAACTCTTGTAGCATAAATGAATTTTCTGAAGAGGTAAAATGAAAATAACTGGTTATTGTCTTCAAGAAGTGGTACCTATATCTAAAGGTAACTAACAACTACTAAGATCTGAGTTTGATTGGAACCGGAACTTAAAGTCAAACACCTGGTTCTGAGAGTAGCTTGCCAACCTTCTCATTAGTAGGGGCTACATAATTCCCTAGAAATATTACACGATTTTCCTTTGATAATGTTAAGAAGTTTAAGATCTGCATCTAAATACTAATGTCTTTGGCATAACTAAGCTGATACATTACAATAATCGTATATTTTATTTGCCAAAATTATATTCTTGAGACTACATAGATTCACAGTTAGTCTTAATTCCTGGGATTATTGCCCAAGATGTGTGTGGAAATAATTCCTTTTTTAAATTGTTGATGCATTGGTTGAGTGATGTTTCCTCTCAAAAGAGTAGACAGTAGTATAACTTTGTTTCTCGGTTTGCAGAAGAAGAATTAACTTGTGTTCACCATTTATCCAGCTACCAAGAAACTTTGATTTGTCCCATAGTAATCCTCATGAAAGGGCACCTTCGACCCTATTGCTGGACATCAATTGCTTTTATTTTGTTAGAAAATATGAGAAATACATAATAATATCTT
This sequence comes from Astragalus membranaceus, assembly GCA_039519185.1. Classification (NCBI taxonomy): domain Eukaryota; kingdom Viridiplantae; phylum Streptophyta; class Magnoliopsida; order Fabales; family Fabaceae; genus Astragalus; species Astragalus membranaceus. Next base: position 69,889,307 of record CM076851.1, read on the forward strand.
AGACTATTAATTATTTTGGATGATCTATTAGGATTTTTATATTTTTTGATTTGTTTATTTATTTAAATAGGATCTTTGTAATTATTAGGCATATCATATCATATAAATAAGAATAGAACCCTATATTTATTTATATTTGTTGTATTAAGTCTATATAAAACAGACTTGTTAGTCTAGTCAAGACACAGTTTCAATATCTCTCGTCTCTATTCTCACTTTCAACATTGTATCAAAGTGGTATCATTCTCCATAACCTGTCTCCTCTATTTTTATGGAGTTCCCATAAGTATGAAGGAACTCAAATCATTTTTGTTATGCCTGGCGACGACATGCAGAAATAAGATTCTGGTGCATTCAAACCCAGTTTTTTTGCACTCCATCATTTTAAAGTCAATTTTCTTCATCCCAAACTCAACTAACTAAGCTATAAAACATCTATTTGTGCCAAACTCAACTTAATCATGAAGATTTCATCAATTTTCATTGCATGCAACTGATTTTCTGCTATCAATTTAGTGAAATCATACTCAACATTCAACAACTTCAACGGAATTCTTCAAACCACAAACTCTAGTAACTCAGAATATGCATAAAAAATTCAGAACCTAAACATCAATATTCACAAGGTTGTATTTGTGGGTCTTATCGGTGCCCCATTGGCAAACAAGCAGTAACTCACCTCAAGAAAACTCATGACAAATTGAATTTTGAAAAAGAGAAGAAGCAGAAAGTTCAATTCCATGACTCTTCCTTGAAGCCCACAAGTTTAAACCCTCTAAATCCTAACTCGTTTCTACCTTTATCGTCTTCAATCCAGCTAAACCATCACCTCTTCTTGCTCTGAAATCCTACTTCTGCCGTTCTCTGTTCTTCACTCTCTGTTTTGGTTTCTCTCAAGCTCTTCCCTCTCTTCTTTTCCTACTTGCCCTCTATGCCCCTCTCTCTCTTTCTCTCTTCTCTCTCTACTTGTTCTTTCATTCTTTGGCTAAAATCTGAATGGAATGAATGAATGTGGGCTGAAGGTGAGGCCTTATTCTTTTTATTTCAGATGAGCCTTCTCTCTATCGTTATTTTTATTTATTCCATTAAAGCCTATATTAGACGGACATGCTTGTGTCGTCAAGACACATGCCTTCAATATCTCTTTTCTCTATTTTCTCTCTTTCAACATTTTTATTCAAAGATCATTACTAGTCAATGCCACAAGGAGTTGGGTTGCCTAGTTTACAAGGTTCTTATTTTTGTGATAATATATGGGATTGTGGTGGTGCAAGTAGTGGTGGAAGCAGCTGCAGAAGCGGAGATGGTTGTTGAAGTATTTAGCTTAGGTAACTGGATTTTTTGTGTGATATGTATGTAGGATGTAGAGAGCATCTTATTTATTCTTTCTTTTTGGCTTTAGAATTGTGGAGGGCTCTAGATAGTTGTTTTTCATTTCCTAGGAATTCTTATTTGGAATTAGAACTTTAATTTTGAATCTGAACACCTTCAAAATATTATATTTAGTATTAGAAGTTCCAACCTAAATTCCAAGCGCCATGATTGGTTCATTGTCTTGTTGATTGTTTTCCAAATTCAGGAAGGTGTTAGTCATTTTAGTTTACAACTTATATCTGTACAAAACACCAAAAAGATGAACACAATGCTTGATGTTTATGAAGTTCATTTTAGTTTACCCCTTTGCTTTACCATGCACTTTCAACTGGCAAAAGAATGGGAAAATCATTTAGGCAATGGAAGTTAGCTAGAATTTATCATCTGATTTGGGATCTGATTAAAATTGTTTTGCCAAAATTGTGACTGGCATGAAGTATTTGGTCAAATGTACTATAATGATTCTCTGTTTTGTTGTCTTTCCTGATTGTACCATTCTTGTCATTTCATTTTGTACCAATATGCCTTCTAAGTTTCAGGGCACATAAATACAGGATAACCATAAGGCCAAAAGGTTTGCCCTTGTAGTGATTGTGTTCTGCTAAAATATTTCTTGAAAAAGATGAATTTCCTTGAGTTTATTTAAATGATCTATTGTGAATTTCGTCATTGGCATGTTTATTTTGACTCAATGTACATTATACCTTCTATAAATTGCAGTAAATGGCTCAGATCATACAAGAAACCAGGATGTTCTATCTCGGCTGCTTGGGAACCTGGCAAGTCTGGCTGGTACAGTTAATGGAAGAAATATAGCATCCTTATTGGAGGGATATCGAGATTTAGTAAAAGATGGGACATCTGGTGCTGCACAGAATGTTCCAAACACAAACGCAAATGGTCCTGAACCATCCAGACCTTTTGGTTCTTCTATTGAGACGAGCAATGGTCTAATCCACCAGGACCCTCCAGAGTCTAGGGCACAGCTTGACTTAGTTCCTTATAATCACATGGCACAAAAATGTATACCTTCAAGAGGTGGAGGAAGCTTAATATCTCCTTTGGGACCACAGTCATCAAATGTACTTCCTTTGCGGGGTAGCCTTCCTTCCCAAACAGTTGCGGCAGAGACTACAACTGGAAGAAATGGGTTAAGTAACATTGACCTAAATAATGCATATGACGACGTGCAGGATTATGCTGAGAACCTTGGGAATTCTCTCCCTTTTGTGGCTTCAGGGGTTGGGTCTCTTGATCATAATTTATGGATACAAAGGGACTCTATCAAGTCAAGTCCACCACAGACAAGTAGAAACTCAGATTCAACCTCTACACAGTCACCACCTAGTTCTAGTGGAGAAGCTCAGGTATATTATTTTAGTGATTTAATTTAGTTTCCTTATTACTCTATATTTCGATTATGTTTCTTTTAACTTGGCATCAAATAAGTTTTGGTTTCGCGAATGTTTATTTTCGAAGATCTGTTTTGTTTAACCATCTTTTCTTGATGGATGGTTAGCACAAACATTGTCCTTAAGGAGGTTTGCTTCCAATGGCATAGTTGGGGTTTATTTATCAGTTTCATATACTTTTCCAGTACTGAGGGGATTATTTAGTACTTTAAAAACCTTTTTTCTTATTTATTATTATATATATTGTGCATGCTTACATGGGCATATCATGTTGACTTGGGTACCAACCTTATAATTTATTTGTTTTATAATGTTTGAGTTTATCTATCTTCTAATCTGAATATTCGTATAGATTTATCTGCTATTTCAGAATCCACAAAATTGATTACACTTTGTGCCTAGGATTGATTTATTTCTTTGTAATTGATAAAGTAATGTACTTCTGTCCATGGATCATGATATATGTGGGGAACAAAGCATTGTTTATTTTCCCTGTTTAACTTTTGATATTTTGAGTGTAACTTTGTTTTCTGGTGGCTGTCAGAAGATGTTGTTTATTGACATGTTATTTGTTTACTATTTTGTGTTTCAGAGTCGCACAGATCGAATTGTTTTCAAACTCTTCGGCAAGAATCCAAATGATTTCCCCCTTGTTCTCAGATCACAGGTATTCTCCCCTGCCTACAAAATTGCTATAAATGTTTTACTACATTATTTCTTTGTATGGTTCTTGATTTATGTTTTTTTTGCGCACCAGATCCTTACCTGGTTATCACACAGTCCCACGGAGATAGAGAGCTATATAAGGCCAGGCTGTATTATATTAACTATATATCTCCGCCTAGAAAACTCTGCATGGGAGGAGGTATAATTTGACATAATACCATATGTTAGTTGCCTACCGGAACCATCAAAACAATAAATCTAATTGTGCATATTATTATTTGATGATGCAGCTATGCTATAATCTAGGGTCCAGTTTAAGAAAGCTTCTTGCTGAGTCAAGTGATTCGTTTTGGAAAACAGGATGGATATATACAAGGGTGCGGCACTCTGTAGCTTTTTTGTATAACGGTTTGTTCTTTCTTACTGTGTCTGTTGCATGCATTTTTCTCATGGGATTGCATCTCAATTATCAATATAATCTTATACAATGTTACATAGGTAACTAAAATATATATCTTTTATTTCTGTAATATCTCCTGCAGGTCAGGTGGTCTTAGATCTGCCATTGCACCTTGAAAGCCAACAAAATTGTCAGATTTTGTGCATTAAACCACTTGCTGTTTCTGCTAGCACTAGTGCAAAATTTATTGTGAAAGGATTCAACCTTTTCCTTCCTAGTGCAAAGTAAATCTCCATACACTTGATGATATTCAAATTTGTTTGTTCGAGACTTGAGAGGTTCTAGACTTCTAGTGCCAAAAGGAGCATTGGCAGAGCTGTAGAGTTGTATGTTTATTCAGTTATCCCGCTGTTAAATATCCTATTACATGAAAAAGATGAAGGAAATAATAATCTGAATATTATTCACCGATAACTATGCATTGAGAGTTTAAGCATGTTCACATAGATGTCCAATCATATTTCACCATCTTGCCACATCATATTTCAGCATTGTGAATGTTTATGCAGGTGTGGCAAAATAGTAAAATATTTTTGGATGTCAGTGTGTTGTTATTAAACTCCATATTGTATAGACTAATATACATCAATTGTTGTAATTGCTGGCCTAGAATTACAGTAAACAAAATCTACCTTAATAGCTGAAAATATGGAAATATAGCTTTACAAACATTGGGAGAAACCCAAGTCCCACATTGACTAGAGATATGGTCTCATAAGAGTATAATGAAAGAGCATCCCTCACCTTACAAGCCGGTTTTGTGTGGTTGAGTTAGGCCCAAACCATATTCTAAAATGGTATCAGAGCCTATCCTAGATCCTTCGGGCCACCCGCCATTATTATCCACGCACCAAGCCCAATAGTGCTGGGCGTGAGGGGGTGTATTGGGAGAAACTCAAGTCCCACATTGACTAGAGATATGGACTCATAAGAATATATAATGAAAGGGCATCCCTCACCTTACAAGCCGGTTTTGTGTGATTCAGTTAGGCCTAAACCACATTCTAATACAAACAAAGGAAATAATTCGACCTAATCAAGTAATGCAGGTTACAATTCTAGCTTATAAGAAAATAGGAAATTAGTTACATCGTTTTTGTTGCTTGATAGTTGATTGAGATATATGCCCCTACAGCGATGATTATAGAGGAATTTGAAAGAAGATATAACTTCATATGATAAATATTATGCAATACTTTTATAGGCACTGATAATGTTTTGAAAATGAATGTGTATGTTTTTTGTGTGTGAGCGAGATTAGGAAATATTGCCTATATGTCCTATCTTTGAATTGTGAAGAGGGGAAAATTCATGTTCTACATTTTACGGGAATTGAAAGAAAATTCGTCTGGATTTCAGGTTGCTCTGCGCACTTGAAGGAAACTATCTTGTACATGATATGTGTTATGATTTGACTGATGATGCTGAGGCAGCCTTTGGAAATCATGAACTTCAGCATCTTAGCTTCTCTTGTCATATACCGAATACGACTGGACGAGGGTTTATTGAGGTGGTACCCTACATTCAAATTTTTTTAAATTCATTTTCTTCCCTGGCATTCTTTCAGCAAAGTGAAATCTAGTTAAAGTTCATGCAGTTATTTCTATTTTTTCACTTTGAACTTCTTGAATTTACACGAAGCTCAGAAAGAACTCGAGCATACTTGGATTTGGATCCCCTGCTGCACACAGTTTCACACAGGCAGTGTCTTTTACACCTTTGGATCTGCTTCTGTTTCGCTCCCAACCCTTGGATTAACTTTATAAAAAATTTAAAAAAAAGAAAAGTGTGAGATATAGACAGGCTATATAGCGGGGAATCCAAATCCAGCATACTTTTGAAACTCGCTTAATAACTTATCTCGGTGATTCATTATTTGGTGTTATTGATGCCTGACATTTAGTGACATTAGCTTTAATTAACTAAGTTGATCATGAGTCTATATAGTTCTCGATTTTTATACCATCTTTTTAAAACTAATCTATCAGTGAGTGTTATCTTAGGCAAAACTAGTTATGTAAAATAGATGCATTGTTTCTGATAGACATCAAAGTTCAAACTGTAAATTTTCAAATCTTCTAGAAAATACTTTTAGAAATGGCTTAAGAGAGGCAGGTAACTTATACCTAGAAATCATATGGAATACATCATTTCTATTTCTACAGATTTCGGAATTCGCCAGGTGGTATTATTTGAAGCTGTATTTTGATCTCTGATTTGATAATTTTTACTCAGGTTGAAGACAATGGTCTTCGAAGCTGTTCCTTTCCATTCATTGTTGCAGAACAAGAAATTTGTTCAGAGATATGTAAGCTTGAGAATGTCATTGAGGCAGCAGAGACCACTGATGACATCCAGATCAAAACAAAATTAATAGACGAAAAGACTCGAGCATTGAATTTCATTCAAGAGATGGGTTGGCTCCTTCATAGAAGTCGTTTGAAAATTAAGCTAGGGCCAATCGCACCTGTTCAAGATCGCTTCCATTTTAATAGGTTTACATGGCTTGTTGGTTTCTCAATGGACCATGATTGGTGTGCTGTGATGAAAAAACTCTTGGACATTATCTTTGAAGGTGCTGTTGATACAGGAGAACATAACTCTGCTGAGCTTGCATTGTTAAACTTGGGTCTTCTACACAGAGCTGTGAAGAGAAATTGCAGACCTATGGTGGAGCTACTGTTAAATTTTTTACCAGATAAAACATCAGACAGTAAAGAAAAGCAAGTTAATAAGTCTCTTGAAAGATTCTTATTTAGACCTGATGCTGTTGGGCCTGCTGGGTTGACTCCCCTGCATGTTGCAGCAAGTACAAATGGCTCTGAGAATGTATTGGATGCATTAACTGATGATCCAGGAATGGTAATTCTTTTCACTTCTGCTTGCATCAGATATTTTAAGTTCATTTTTTTAACTATTGCACTCTAGGGATGGCGAAGAGGGGTGTATGGTATGAGACTACCGTAAATTTGTTATTATTTTGAGCCAGCTTGTCTTCTAAATTATAGCTTCCTGCATAAGATGAAATGAGTGTCTGTAGTTCAATTTTTTCTATAGCTTCCTCATGTGACTTCATAAAATACCTTTGAAAATGTAAAAAGGCTTTTCATAATTTAGCTACCAAATACTTATTTCAATTGAGAAGCTCATCTATGCTAGAAATTCAAGCTAATACAAACTAAGATTTTATCATGTAAATAATTTAAAACAATCTACTTATCCCCTCTTTTCATATTGGTCGACGAGCTCTTGTTCCGGAAACCTTGTATGATTTTCAGTACTCTTGGAAGTATTTATCACAAAATGTTTTACCCTTATGTCTGTCATATTCAGGTGGGAATTGAGGCATGGAAAAGTGCTAAGGACAATATCGGTTTAACGCCAAACGACTATGCATCCCTGCGTGGCTACTACTCCTACATTCAACTTGTCCAGAGGAAAACAACCAAGAAATGCGATAGTCAACACGTGCTCGACATCCCCGGCATCCTTGATGGTAGCATGAAGAAGCAATCAGATGGACATAGGTCATCAAAAGTTTCAAGTTTACATACTGAAAAGATTGCAATGACAACCATGTCAAATCAATGTGGACTCTGCCAACACAAGCTGGCCTACAGCGGCGTGAGAAGGGCACTTCTTTATAGGCCGGCGATGCTGTCTATGGTTTCTATTGCAGCTGTATGTGTCTGTGTGGCTTTGCTCTTCAAAAGCTCACCCAGAGTTTCCTATGTATTCCATCCCTTCAGCTGGGAGTCATTGGAGTATGGATCAATCTAATGTTTTATTATCAGATGTTTGTTGCAGTAGAGCCTGCATTTTTTTTTTTGGAAGTGTGATAAGTCTTGGATCTGGTGGGTATATAAATCAATGATTGTAGTTGATAACAAAATATATAAGGAAGGTTTACCTTCTGGTGTTTAGCACAGAATCTCTACATACTATCTCTCAATTGCTGGTGTAAATGAGATTATAAGGTCATGTGTATGCAATTTGCTATAGAGTAAACCTAGGATACCTTTTTTTTTTTCGGTGCTCACCTAGGATACCTTGTATTAGTCAATAAATGTTAAAAAAATTATTACATGTCAGTTTTCTTTAAGCTATCATGAATTAAAGATTTTCATAAATTTATGATTATTTTCAAATTTTTACATGACCATTTTCAAAATAACACCAAAAATATGCAGTAGGCATATAAACAGAAAGATTGTTAATCCAGTTTAGCATCAAAGAGATGATGTCTTCATTTGGAAAACAAGCAACATGCTTGGTCCAGATTATACAGAATTATAAAAGAGTATCACAAGATAGTTTCCATTGAAAGATTGACACCTTTCAGTGTATTGCCTGACTCTACCCTTCGACCCTTGATACACCAAAATCTTCTATTTCTCCCAACCTATATCTCACAGAAGTTACAATGAGATAGCAACTCTTAGCAAAACGATGAATTTAACCATTTATAAGTAACTAACTGTGGAAAAATATACTGAATGTATTATTTCACTTGTGTTTCGTATACAAGTGCTAAATGATATATAAAGGCTATTCTAAGACTAACCCTAGCGGGCCTTATAAATGGGCCGGATAATTACAATTATTCACTAACTATTACTATTTACAACACTCCCCCTCAAGCTGGTGAATGGATATCAATCATTCCCAGCTTGCAAGTAAGTTGGTTGAAGCGTTCTCTTGGTAGGCCCTTTGTTAGCACATCTGCTAGTTGATGCCCGGAAGGAATGTATGATGTAGCTATTAAATCGTTGTCTAGTTTCTCCTTGATGAAGTAGCGGTCTATCTCGATGTGTTTGGTCCTGTAATGCTGAACATGATTATGGGAAATATTGATTGCTGACTTATTGTCACAAAACAACTTCATAGGCCCTTCACATTGTATCTTCAAGTCATTTAGTACAATCTTCGTCCATAACAGTTCACAGATTCCTTGTGCCAAAGCTCTAAATTCAACCTCAACGCTTGATCGAGCCACAACGTTTGGCTTCTTACTCCTCCAAGTAACAAGGTTCCCACAAAGGAAAGTGCAGTAGCCAAATGTAGATATTCTACCACTCACTGAACCTGCATAGTCAGCATCAGTATAAACTTCCATAGTTAGGTTTCCACCTCTTTTGAACAAGAGTCCTCTTCCCGGAGTGGCCTTGAGATATTGAAGAATATGATCAACAGCCTGCAAATGTCTCACCCTCGGGTCATACATGAATTGGCTCACCACACTGACTGCATAAGCCAAATCAGGTCTAGTGTGTGCCAAGTGAATCAATTTTCCCACCAATCTCTGATATTGGACCTTATCAACTTTGTCACTTTCTTCTTTAAAGCTAATTTTATGATTATGCTCTATGGGAACACTCGTAAGTTTGCATCTGAGTTTTCCAATATTCTGTAAGAGGTCAAGCACGTACTTTCTCTGAGAGATAACAATGCCTTGTTTTGAGTAGGCCACCTCGATTCCCAAGAAATACTTAAGTTGCCTAAGGTCTTTCATTTCAAACACTGTTGATAATTTCTCCTTGAGTAACCGTCTCTCAGTCAAATCGTCACCTGTAATAATGATATCATCAACATAAACAAGAAGTATAGTTAGTTTTCCATCTTGTGAATGTTTGAAGAAAAGAGTGTGATCTCTTTGGCTTTGCTTATAGCCTAAGCACACCATTGCTTTTGTAAATCATGCAAACCATGCTCGAGGAGACTTTTTAGCCTATATAAAGCTTTCCTCAATTGGCATACTTTGTTTGCTCCCCTATTGGACCATATCCTAGAGGAATCTCCACAAACACCTCTTCTTTTGAGTCTCCATGCAAGAATGCATTTTTGACATCAAATTGATTTAATCCCAACCTGAGTGGGCAGCAAGTGATAGTAAGATCCAAACAGTGTTCATTTTTGCAACGGGAGCGAAAATCAATGCCATAAGTCTGAGTGTATCCCTTTGCCACTAGTCTTGCCTTGTATCGATCAAGAGTACCATCTGATTTGTGCTTGACTGTATAGATCCACCTGCAACCAACTGGTTTCTTGCCTTTCCGCCTCTCAACAATCTCCCAAGTTCCATTTCTTTCAAGAACTTTCATTTCTTCCTCCATAGCTTGAACCCAATTTTTATCTTTCAATGCCTCTTGAACAAATGCTGGAATGACCACAGAGTCAGCTGCAGAAATAAACTCTGATGCTGCATGGAAAGATGTTTAGTGGAGACAAATTGAGAAATAGGGTATTTGGCCCAAGACCTTTTCCTCTTCCTCAAAGCAACAGGTAAATCATCTGTATCAGTGCCACTAGTGTCAGAACTGTGGGAATCACTAATAGGAGGACTAGTTTCAATACTTACCTCCGGTTCAGGCAATTGAGGCTGTGTTTAGAGCAGGTCGAGCTTACTTCTTCTATGATACACCATAATTGGCTCACCAACCTTAGTGTTTGCTGGTGTCGAAGATGATGGTTCCTACAAAACATAAGACAAAGGAAGAACCAAAATAGAAGTAGGAGACTCAATAGTAGGACTTGTGGAAGTAGGACTAGTAGTGGGACTTAAGACAGGAGTCACAGGCAACTCAGGTAGGAATAGAAAGTCAAACTCAGATTCCAAATCATCATGAATACTCTCCCCATGAAGCTGAGGATGAGTGAAGTAGGATACATTCTCATGAAACGTGACATCTTTATAGATAAAGTACTTACGACTAGGAAGATGATAACATTTATATCCTTTCTTGTCGGGAGGATAACCCACAAAAATGCATCTGACTGCACGGGGGTCCAACTTACTCCGGTGTTGCTTGTGAACCTGGACAAAAGCAACACAACCAAACACTCGAGATTCAAGACTCTGCAAAACAGGAATAGTAGGAAACCGTGAAATCATAAACTGAACAGGACTGACATTACCTAACATTCGGGATGGGACCCGATTAATCAAGTAGGCGGCAGTCAGTACTGCTTCTCCTCAATATGAGTTGGGAACTGCCATTTGGAAGAGAATGGCTCGAGCAACTTCTAGTAAATGACGATTCTTTCTTTCTGCCACACCATTTTGTTGTGGGGTGTCGACACATGTAAACTCATGAAGAATTCCTTGTTGACCGGTAAAATTTGAAAGACTCTGATTGGCATATTCATTGCCATTGTCAGAACGAATTCTTTTAATGCCTTTGCCAAATTGTGTTTGCACCATGTGATAAAACCTAATAAATAATTCTGACACTTCTGATTTATCCTTCATCAAAAAAATTCAAGTTGCTCGAGTACAATCATCAATAAATGACACAAACCATTTAGCACCCGAAACATTAGAAATATAGGTGCAGGTCCCCAAACATCATAATGTATAAGATCAAATGGTTCAGCACTTTTATTGAAACTAGAAGGAAAATAGACACGATGATGTTTAGCTAACTCACAAACTTCACATTTAAAAGACTCAAATGAATGATGTAAAAACAAGGAAGGAAACAAAGACTTAACTAAAGAGAATGGAGAATGACCAAGAAGCTTGTGCTGAAGTCAAATTTGTGCGGCAGAATGAGAAGACTCGCAAGACTCGGTCTGCATGCATGAAGCCAGCACCTTCGAACAATTTGTTTCATCAGATAAGTAGTATAACCCTCATCTTTCCTTAGCAACTCCAATTGTCTTCCCCATGGTAAGATCTTGAAAAACACACCAAGAAGTGAAAAAAGTTACTTTACAATTCTAATCACAGGTGAGTTTACGAACAGATATTAGATTGTGAGAGAGTATGGGAACATGTAGCACATCTTGTAATTGAAGTGACGGTTGCAAGTTAACACTCCCAGAGCCATCAACACGGGCATAAGAACCATTAGCAACAGTAACATAACAATTCCTCTCAGAGGAGGTATAAGAGGAAAATAAACCGGAATTGAAAGTCATGTAGTCGGTGGCACCGGAGTCCAAAATCCAAGCTCTGATACCATGTGGAAAAATATACAGAATGTATTATTTCACTTGTGTTTCGTATACAGTGTCGTTAGGACGTCTTTGTAGGAGATGGGTGAAGAAGGTTTGGGGTTGTCCTTATCAGCAGGGAGTTCGCTAACATTTGCTCTATGTAGCCTTGATTTCTTGGTACTACGGAGGAGCAGGTCCTCCTCTTGTGAAGTGGGGACGGTGGCATTCTCTTTAGGAGGAGTAGTCATGTTCGTTTCCACGGTAGTGGAATGGGAATTTGCCATGGTAGTTGGCGAAATCTTGGAGCCTTCTTGGAGCAATCTTTACGAATATGCATCCATATTGTCCTACATCAAAGTTCCACGAATATGCATCCATTATTGGTAACATTAAGGTCAAGGATCTGGCATCAGAGGATTGGTCCATTTTCTTTAGCCACACACTTCGAAATCGGAATCAGTAATAAGATCTCTAGCGATGTCTCAGTCTCTCTGTCTTGACCAAAAAAATCTAGCGATTATAATTATACTTTTAGGATTTTAAAGAGTGATGTAATAGACTTTGGTGCTGCAACGTTTTTAGAATCTTCACTATGATTTCGTGATTTTAAAACAAACAAAAATTATATATAAACATGTTTGTTGGGGAAAACGGCAGAAGGAGTGAGGGAAAGGAGCGAAAGCACTAGAGAGAAAAGAAAGCTAGGGCAAGACAATGATGCAGTAAAACTGTATTATGTAAAATCGTTCTTCACAAGAATATGTAACTGTACATGTTACTACGTATATATATATATATAAGCCAGACCCATGATTTCGACCAGGCCCACACTTTCGACTAGGCCCATAATAGGCTTACTTACTACACCTATCTATATTTACAAGCAATTGAATTACAAAGCATATCTCAATATTTCCTCTTAATTCACATTGCTAAGTGACATCATTCCAAGCATAGTTCTCAGTTCTTCGAATCTTCCCTTTTGCGATGGCTTGGTCATTGCGTCAGCTACTTGAAGTTCCGAACAACAATACTCCAGATTCAGCTTCTCATTGTTGACTTGATCACGCAGGAAGTGATATCTGGTCTCTATGTGCTTCGACCTACCATGTGCGACAGTGTTCTTAGCGAGATCTATCGCAGACTTGTTGTCGATCAACAACTTCATTGCTTCGACCTTGTGCAGCCCAGTTTCGACCAATAACATGCTTAGCCATGATGCTTGACATGCTGCAAAGGAAGCAGCCACATACTCTGCTTCACAAGAGGATAACGCAACTATACTTTGCTTCTTCGAGCACCAAGAGATGGGTGTCGTTCTATGCATGAAGACATACCCACTTGTGCTCTTTCGATCACTCTTGTCTCCACTCCAGTCGGAGTCTGCGAACCAAACACTTCAGCGCTATTCTTCGACTCAGACTTGCTAGGGAAGAGAATACTATAACTTTGTGTTCCCTTTATATACCTTAGCACTCTTTTTGCAGCTACTAGATGGGAGCTTTTCGGCTTCTCCATGAATCTGCTGATCATTCCGACACTAAACATAATGTCAGGTCGAGTGTTGCACAAGTACCTCAGGGATCCCACAATCTGTTTGTAGAGGGTGGCATCTACTTCAATCCCTTCATCATCTTTCGACAGCTTGTTGCTTGTCAGTTGGTGTCGAAACCTCCTTACAGTTGATCATGTCGAATCTCTTCAGGATATCAGCTGCATACTTCGACTGATGCAGAAATATTCCCTTCTTCGACTTTGTAAATTCCATTCCTAAAAAATATGATAAATGTCCTAGATCACTCATTTCGAACTCAGACATCATCACTTTCTTAAAGGCTTCGACTTCGACCTCATTGCTGCCAGTTACTAGTAGATCATCTACATACAGGCACAGTAGCAATTGAGTCGAAGTTCCATTCTTCTTAACATATACACCATGTTCATTGGTGCAGCTAATGAACTCCTGAGCTAAGAGAAAACAATCAATTCTCTTGTTCCATGCCCTTGGTGCTTGCTTGAGTCCATATAGGGCCTTCTCAAGCTTGAATACCTTGTCTTCTTGTCCCTTCGACTCAAAACCAGGTGGTTGGCAAACATAGACTTCCTCCTCCAGAGGTCCATTGAGAAATGCTGACTTTACATCAAGTTGATGTAGGGGCCAGCCTCTGTGACTTGCCAATGCCACTACCAATCTTATTGTTTCGATTCTGGCTACAGGGGCAAAGACTTCATTGAAATCCAAACCAGGTTTCTGTAGGAAACTTTTGGCTACTAACGTGGCCTTATACTTGGCCACTTCTCCATTAGGTTTGACTTTGGTCTTGTAGACCCGTTTCACACCTATTGCCTTCTTCTGCTTTGGAAGTTCGACTAGCTTCCAAGTACCATTTTTCTCTATTGACTTCAACTCGTCAATCATGGCTTCCTTCCACTGTTTGTGATTCAAGGCTTGCTCCAGGTTCACTGGCTCTGCTTCAGCCATCAGTGCGAAGCGTGTCAGGTCTCCCTCTGCTGTAATAGCAGAATCTGGGAACGTGTCGAATCCTTCTAGCCTTACTGATCTATGCCTTTCCCTTTGTGACCTTCTGATAGGTTCGACAGCAATGGGTTCTTCAGGTTCTTCGGTTTCAGTGGCTTCATTCTGATCATCTAGATCCTGAACTTCGTCGAAGTCCGTCACTGTAGGTTTTTCATAGCCTTCTTCCCAGTTCCAATGCTTCGACTCATCTACTATGACATCCCTGCTTCTCACCATTTTCTTCGACACAGGATCATACAGTTTGTATGCTCCTGTCGAATGGTAGCCAACAAGGATCATTGGCTGTGCTTTATCATCTAGCTTGCTTCTTTGTTGCTCAGGGACATGTCTGTAACATAATGAGCCAATTATTCTGAGATGCTTGACACTTGGCTTTCTTCCTAGCCAAGCTTCTTCAGGTGTCCTCCCAATCAATCTCTTTGTAGGGCACTTATTCAGAATATACACTGCTGTTGCACCCCGAAAAATCCCCGTTAGGGTTTCTCTATGTACAACGTGGAAAATTTTGGAGCCGCCACCAATATTTTAATTTTAAGACCAAAACATTGAAAAAAGGTCTTTTGGACAAGGCGGATGGTCTTTTGAAAACTAGAGATATAGGTTCGGGGGTCGATTACGTGCGAGGAAGGTGTTAGCACCGCGCACGTCCTTTCTACCGAAAGGGAACCTCTAATTAAATGTGTGGTTTTAACGTTTGATTTGGAAAATACCTAGATTTGCCTATTTATTTCTTGTTTGAAGATGAATGGGAAAACTTAATGAAAATTTTATTTTTTCGTGAGAAAGGGGGAAAAAAAGGGTTTTTAGAAAAAGTGCTTGACAGGACATGGCCCGCTCCTACGTATCTCCCGGTGCGATGGAGAATTCAAAGCTACGTAGTTCTTGGTTCTTTTTGAAAAGTTTTTGTTTTTTAATCTTTTTTGGTGAGTTTTTGAAATAGGACGAGCATTAGTGAATGATTAAACTAGCAGAGGCTATGATGAATCACTACTAAATACTCAAGAAAAAGAGTTGTACCGCTAGTCGAACGAACAAAGGTTCTGATAGACTATTGATAACAATTCGTTTTATTATCTTTTTTTGAAAGTGATTTTTGAAAGAGATTGATTTGTACGATGATCAAACTAGCAAAGGTTATGATGGATCATCGTTTATTATTCTTATGAGGAAAGGACATTGCTACTAATAGCTAAACGAACAAAGGCTCTGATGAGCTACTAGCAACAATGGGTTTGAAAATGATCCTTTTTGCTTGTTTTGTGAAAATGATTTGTTTACGGTTGAAAAAGGATTTTTATTTGTTGCGCTTGACGAGAACGTGGCTCGCTCCTACGTATCCCAAACGGGAATCAAAGCGACGTAGTTCTAATGAAAAATGTTTTTTTGAAAGGGTTTGAAAGGGGAGGTTGAATCATCTGAGACCATCTTCCCCACTTAGAAAATGATGCACTAGGCATAAGTGGGAATCATGTGGTTCATCATCAACAAAGACACTACAGCTAAATTAAATCACATAGGGCAATTTTGGCATGGATCAGAATGATTAAATTTTAACAAATGTAAAGACTGAAATACCTCTGATGAAGACAGATATTACAACTCTGAAGAACGCAAACCCCGACTAACCCTTGCAGGAGATCAGCTCAGACGGACCAACGGCGCGAATAGAGCAGAAATGAAGCGTAGAACTGGAAAATGAGATTTACGAGAGTTGTCTTCTCAGATCTCGTGAAATGTGTGTGTGTGTTTTCTGATCTTGTCAAATCTCCTCCCCCAAATGTGATTTGAGGCTGCCTATTTATAGGCTTAGGAAAGCGTAGAATTTTTAAAAAAACATTTATTGCAAGGATGAATCGATTGTTTGAGCCTTTGGAAATATGTAGGAATCGATTCTTTATGTTTGGAAATGATAAGAATCGATTATATGGCCTATGGAAAAAGGTAGGAATCGATTTTCAGGACATTTGGAGATCCTGAAAATCGATTATGTGGCCTTTGGAAATATGTAGGAATCGATTCTTTATTTTTGGAAATGATAAGAATCGATTATATGGCCTATGGAAAAAGGTAGGAATCGATTTTCAGGACATTTGGAGATCCTGAAAATCGATTTCATAGTCTTTTAAAATTTAAGGAAATCGATTCTTAGCTTTTGCATGAGTATGTGTAGAAATCGATTTCATGCTTTAAACATAGGCAAGGGAAATCGATTTTCAGGACATCCTAAAAGGTAGGAATCGATTCTTCACTTAGTTAAAACAATTAGGAATCGATTCATGGCCTATGGAAGAGCCTGAAAATCGATTTCAAGGCCTATGCAATATACCATAGATCGATCTTGGCCTTTGGAACAAAATAGAAATCAATTCTTGCTTTCCACAAAATGCTTTTAGGTCTTTGCCATGCATGCATAAAATATTTTCCAAAGCTTGCCATGCATGCATAACATATTTTTCAAAAACCTTAATTTGATGCATGAGGCCTATTGCAAAAATTGTTTTTAGAGACCATTTTGTGAGAAATGACCAAAATGCCCTTTTTGACTCTAACTTCCCAAAACGTGCATTCTAACCCTAAAAATGATGCATAATTTATTTTTGTGTGGAAAATTAGGGTTTGGACCTAAGCCGGACAAAATTGGGGTATGACAACTGCTGTGGCTACAAGTTCTCCCCATAGACTGTGAGGAAGCTTCTTTTCTTTCATCATGCTTCTCACCATGTCAAGGATAGTTCTGTTTTTCCTCTCAGCAGTTCCATTATGCTGAGGTGTGTAAGGTGAAGTGACTTCATGTACAATTCCTTCATTTTCACAGAATTTTTCAAATTCATGTGAGTTGTACTCACCACCTCCATCAGTTCTAAGGGTTTTGATTGCACATTCACTTTGCTTCTCAATCATTACCTTGAAGTTTCTGAACACTCCCAGTACTTCACTCTTCCTTTTAATCAAGTACACCCATGTCATTCTAGTGTATTCGTCAATGAAGGTGACAAAGTACTTGTTCCCTCCTAATGAACTTACCTCAAATGGACCACAAATATCAGAAAATATCACCTCAACCTTCTTCTCTGCTCTGCTTGGCACCTCTGACTTGAAGGAGTTTCTTGGTTGCTTCGACTTGCAGCAACACTCACATACTTCGACAGGTACCTTTACTGCAGGCAACTCATGAACCATCTTCTTTTCAAGTAGTTGACTCAAGCTCTTGAAGTTTAGGTGGCCAAATCTTCTGTGCCACTTCCAGTGCTCCTCTTCGACAGTAGTTTTGAGGCATTTCTCTTCGACTACTTGCAACTTGATCTTGAAGGTTCTGTTACTCTGCATCGACACCTTCAGGATCATCTTCTTGTTTGAATCAAACAAGCTGAGACAGTTATTATCCATCTCGACAGAGAATTTCTTCTCAATCATCTACCCAATACTTAGCAGATTGCTCTTCATCATTGGTACATAAAATACCTCTTGTGACAGCACATGTGGTTCGAACATCCTGTGTCGACATACCATTCGACAGACTTCTCTTCAGTCGAATTTGTATCTGCCTTCAACAACAGTAATTCTGGATCAGTAGCTGTCATGAGGGATAATTCTTCATCATCATTGCTGGCTATGTTGGAGGCATCACCAGTGTTGCCATTGCCCTGCCACACACACATAGCACAAGTATTTTGAGCATCACAAGTGTTTCCACATTCACTAGTGTTCCCACTGTTTTGCTCGCTACTTTCAGCAATTTCTTCATTGAGATGAATGTCTTCTTCAATCTCATCTTCGACTGCCATTAGCATTAACCCTTCTGAGTCAGAGTCAGAATCTGTGTCTCCATCACTTGCAAATTTGGCTTCAGCATCTTTATCTCTAGGAACCTTCTTGTTCTTGCATTTGTTCCTATAATGCCCAAATTGTTGACAGTTATAACACTGCACTTTCGACAGATCTTGCTTCTTCTTGTCGAAAGATCCTTGTTCTTTCTTCTTGCTGCTTGATCCCTTTTCTTTACCCTTCTCTTTCTTGTTGTTTGCTTTCCTGTTTTTCTTAGAGGAGTATGATAACAAGGCTTGTTCAGTTTCTTTCTCTGAACTTCTCTGCCTTATTCTCAGTTCATGAGCCTCTAAGGAACCTTGAAGTTCATCTAACTTCAATTCATCTAGGTTCTTGGATTCTTCAATAGCAGTGACAACATAGTCGAATTCCTCGGTTAAGGATCTAAGCACCTTTTCGACTTTACTTGTTTCCGACACAGTTTTACCATTTCCTTTCATTTGATTAGTTAAAGCTACTAACCTCGTAATGAATTCTCCAATTGATTCTCCATCTTTCATCTTCAAGGCCTCGTATTGTTTTCTGAGCGACTGTAGGCGTATCTTCTTCAGTCTATCTGCTCCTCCATACGAGTTCTTGAGGACATCCCACGCTGCCTTTGCTGAATCGCAATCAATGATCAAGTTTAGGATGTTGGAGTCAACACTTTGGTGAATCAAGAACAGCCCTTTTCCATCTTTCTTTCTCAGCGAATGGTGGTTGTTCCTCACCGCTTCAATGGCGTTTGCTGCCAATGGTGGAACACCATCATTCACGACATCAAGAACATCTTGATACCGAAATAGGACCTTCATCTTATGTAAAACTGTATTATGTAAAATCGTTCTTCACAAGAATATGTAACTGTACATGCTACTACGTACATATATAGATAAGCCAGGCCCATGATTTCGACCAGGCCTACACTTTTGACTAGGCCCATAATAGGCTTACTTACTACACCTATCTATATTTACAAGCAATTGAATTACAAAGCATATCTCAATAGGTTTTAGCATAAGCAAATATTTAACATTTTGAGTTTAAATGGTTGAAATCGAAACATAAACTATTAGATTTAAATATTTTAAATTCAGTTTTAAATAAAATCAATTTTATATAATTAACTTCGTTTAAAATTAAATCTCCAAACACTTAAATACAAAATTGGCATATTAAAAATCATTTGAACGGTCTAAACTTAAGGTAAGTAGAAGTCTGCAGTCTTTTAATGTGTGAGACTATCATTATTGTCCCTGAATATTTGATCCCATGAAATTCCATTTGAAGACTGATGTCGCCTTGTGTAAGTAGAAGTTCGCAGTCTTGAATGGTGACCTAATTGATGTCGGTTCAATAGAATACAAGGTAAAACATACATGAATATCTCCATTATTGGTGAATTGTTTGGTTTTTCATTGCTTTTTGTCAAATCTGTAATAATCAAGTCACTATTGAGGACCTGGACATGAAGGACTACGAACTTCTAATTACAGGGACTTCTTCAGTTGTCTTCGAAGTTTCCAGTGATTTTCAAGCATTCGTCAATCGAAAACTAATTTTTGTGTTGGATCACCTAGCAATCGCCAAAACTTTTCTTTCTTTGGTAACTTCCATTAGTCACACTGTATGAATGATGTAGTTATTGAAAACTAGTGGTCCAATACTGGGTAATAAGGGAATGGTATTCAAGTGTCTATATATTATATGACAATCTCCAAAGGCTTTGTGAAAAAAGCAACATCTTTTGTTTATGATGAGTCCACCATTTTTGTATCTTTGTTCAATATTAAACATAAGGTTTCGATAGCTCCACCTGTTTCTTTAAAGTGACCCATTTTTGTTTGTTTTCCACTCAATATGCCAAAGAAAATGAGCTTCTTTGCACACCTCATCGAACTTTCATGACTCCATGGGTCTAATGGAAAGGTCAAAAGCACACTAGCTTGTCCGATTAGGGTCCACCGTTCCCAAGACACACATGTGCAAATGCATAATTATTTTATAGTGGAAAAACGAATTAATAATGGATGAGTAAATTTTTATGGCTTATAGCTTAGAACTGATAGCTAAATAATTAACCGATTATTTTTTCCTTAGTACAAATAGTCGAGGTGGAGTGCAGAGATAGAGGGAGAAAGTAAAGCGTTGTATATTTGAATTCGTACTTCTAGTGTCTTACACAACACTTATTTGTGTTTTACCACTAAGTTGTACTTTCTAAAGTCTAGACAATATAAATAAATATATTTTTTTGATAAAACTAATTAATAAATATTAAAAGAAATTTATATAACTTTCAAATAAACTCTGCTTTATAAATATATAATTTATTTTAGCATAATTATTGTTGGTGTATTGTATGAAATTGTGGTGGTGCATATAGCAAAATAAGAGGCCCAGAATGTAAAAACTGACCCAACTGTTGTTGTTTTGTTTCAGGTATTGTGGGCTTGTGACAAATGGATCAGGACCCGGTGCATAACAGATATCTGGCCTAGTGACATAGGTACCTTAGTGAGCCAATAATGCCTCTATACATTGTAGGATCAACTTCCTCATGCTCTTCTTCAATGATATGCACACTGCCATCTGCAGGAGTGCTTGCTGGGTTGCAATCCAGCATATTGAACCTCTTTAGGATGTCTTTAGCATACTTTCATTGATGTAGTATCAGTCCTTGTTCTGTATAAGCAAGTTCCAGCCCTAGGAAGTTGGATAATCTGCCCAGATCAGTCATCTCAAACTCTGACTGCATCTGTTGCTTGAATTCTGAAATTTTAGCCTTGTTGCTTCCTGTAACAAGCAAATCATCAACATATAGGCACACAATAAGTAGATCAGGATCTTTCTTCTGCCTTATATAGAGCCCATATTCAACTGTACACCTTTTAAAGCCCAGGTCTAAGAAAAATTTGTCAATTCTCTTATTCCAAGCTCTAGGTGCTTGCTTCAGCCCATATAGGGCCTTATTCAACTTGTATACCATGTCCTCCTTGCCCTTGGCTACAAAACTAGGTGGCTGGTCCACATAGACTGTTTCTTCTAATGGCCCATTAAGAAATGCAGATTTCACATCTAGGTGAAACAATGGCCAAGCTCTGCTGCAAGCAAGAGCAATCACTAATCTGATTGTTTCATGCCTACCAACAGGAGAGAAAACTTCTGTGAAATCAAAGCCTTCCCTTTATTGGAAGCCTTTGGCCACTAACCTGGCCTTGTGCTTCACTATCTTGCCTTCTAGATTAAGTTTCAACTTGAATACCCACTTCTTCACAGCTATAGATTTCTGGCCTTGAGGTAACTTGGTCAGCTTCCAAGTATCATTCTTTTCAATGGACTTTAGTTTCTCCATCATTGCACCCTTCCAAGCCTTGTCATCTAAGGTTTTTTTGACACTAACTGGCTCTGCATCAGCCAGCATAGCAAACTGCACTAAATCGCCTTCATTGGTGATTTCAGCATCATTATTCACCTCATAGTCATCAAATCTTCTAGGCATCTGTCTATGCCTTTGAGGTCTAGGTTCTGCCACCTCCTCAGCTTGTTCCTCTTCACTGTCCTCACCATTAGGAACATTTACAGGTTCTGTCCCCTCCTCAATAAGTTCCAGATTCACTGTCACAGAGGGTTGAGAGCTGGTTTGGTTTAGTTTTTGCCAATCCCAGCATTCATCCTCCAAGACAACAACATCTCTATTAATTTCAACCTTATAATTAGTGGGATTATACAACCTATAAGCACCAGTAGGATGATAACCAACTAAGATAAGAGGTTTACTCTTGTCTTCAAGTTTCTTTCTAGTAGCATCAAGAATGTGACCATAGCACAAGGAACCAAACACCCTTAGATGAGATACACTAGGCTTTTTTCCTAGCCAAACCTCCTCAGGCACCTTTCCATTCAGTTTCTTAGTAGGACATTTATTCAACAAGTAAGTGGATGTCATCACAGCTTCTCCCCATAGCTTATGAGGCAACTGCTTCTGTTTTAGCATACTCCTGGCCATATCCAATATGCTTCTGTTTCTCCTTTCTGCCAAGCCATTGTGCTGTGGTGTATAAGGAGATGTGACTTCATGAATGATTCCTTCCTTAGAACAGAATTTCTCAAAATCATTTGAGGTATATTCACCTCCACCATCAGTCCTTAGGATTTTAATTACCTTGCCACTCTGCTTTTCAGCCATTGCCTTTGAATCTCTTGAAAGCTTCAAGAGCTTCACTCTTGGCCTTGATTAGATACATCCAAAGCATCCTTGAGTACTCATCCACAAAAGTGATGAAGTACTTGTTGCCTCCAACAGATTGTACCTCAAAAGGACCACAAATATCAGAATGTAAGACACCTAGCACATCCTTAGCTCTTCCTTTTAGGTCTGATTTAAACTTTAACCTAGGTTGTTTACCAACTAGACATACAGTACAAGTCTTTTCTGGTAAAACAGTCTTAGGCATGCCACAAACTAGTTCCCTAGCATTCAGTAGAGATAGGCTTCTAAAATTTAGATGTCCATACCTTTGATGCCATAGGAAACTTTCTGAATCAGCTGCTGTTGCATTGAGGCATTCTGCTTATGCAACTTCTAGGCTGGTTCTGAATGTTCTGGTTTTAGATAGTGGTGAGGATCGGACCAATTTCTCCCTTGTGTCATAGAGCTTCAGCTTGTTATCCTTGATTGTCACTGAAAAGCCCTTTTCAACTAGCTGTCCAACACTAATGAGATTGCTTCTCATGTTGGGAATGTACCATACATTCTCAATCAACACAGTTTTGCCATCTACCCTTTGAATAAGTATATCACCCATTCCCTCAGCCACCATACTCTTGTTATTAGCACACTTAATGGGGGTTTTCTTGGTTGGATCAAAATTGATCAACCAATCTCTGTTGCCACTACAAGAAAATTGACATATAACGACGGCAAAAATCCGTGGGTAAAGGGTTAAAAACCGTGGGTATAGCACCAAAAACCTATACCGACGGACAATTTTTTCGTGGGTATTATTTGGCTATACCCACGGAAAATTGGCGTTGCTATAGCCTATAGTGACAGTTTTTCTTACTGTTGGACAAAACCTTAGAGCTATACCCACGGTTACTTTTCCGTTGGTATAGGTTTTAACAACCCTCTTAATTTTGCTATACCCACGGGTGAATCTCCATCGATATAGGTTTTATTGACGCCTCCTAATTTGCTATACCCACTGTTTCATTTCGTTGGTAAAGAACTTATTAACATTTGTAGGATTTAGTGACACCTCTTGTCATGAAACCAATTAAAAGCTAAATTTAATATATATATATATATATATATATATATATATATATATATATATATATATATGTTCTGTACCGTATCTCTGGACCTGTATCCGATCTTAGACACAAGGTCCGATCCGAGATAGTTGGTAGGGGTTGGTCTTGATCAACCGAGCTCCGCTTCCGATCCGGGGCAGGTGGTACCTGCGAAGACACTCCGACGCTCAAGTCAGCCAGAGAGCTAATTAGAGGTGAAGAGTAGGAAAGAGTGTGTCCCTTTAATGAAGCATTCAATGCTTATTTATAGAGTTTGGTGGTGATAGACCTAATGAATCAGGACCGTCCTATCTTGCGCTGCGATCTCAACCATTGGTTGATGGATCTAAATTTGGTGTTGGGCCTCATTATTGTGGATTGGGCCGATCCATAACAGTTGCCCCCCAAGTCGGGTCGTCTTGGGGCGAGCTAGACTTGATGCCTTATATGGACTTCGTGAGGGTTTTTGAATTTGAGGTCGGACCTTCGTGGCGACCTTCTTCAAGGCCGGGCTCAAAGCTACAAAGGGGTCTGCCCCCAGCCTCGCAGTGCCTGAGATACTGGTCTTGTCAAAGATCTTCGAGGCCGGGCTTATACCGGCGAGGGTGTCTGCCACCAGCCTCGGAGCGCCCGAGATACGGGTCTTGTCAAAGATCTTCGAGACCGGGCTTATACCAGCGAGGGTGTCTGCCACCAGCCTCGGAGCGCCCGAGATACGGGTCTTGTCTAAGATCTGCGAGGCCGGGCTTATACCGGCGAGGGTGTCTGCCACCAGCCTCGGCAATGTTAAAAACGTGACCACCTGAGGGACTCGAGGTGTCAATTTAAAGTCGCCTTCAGGGCAGTTTACCAGGACTCGGCCCAGATCGAACTCGCCCTTCAGGGTAATGGCAAACTCGGCCATTTAAGACGTGACCACCTGAGTGACTCGAGGTGTCAGTTTAAAGTCGCCTTCAGGGCAGTTTACCAGGACTCGGCCCAGATCGAACTCGCCCTTCAGGGTAATGGCAAACTCGGCCATTTAAAACATGACCACCTGAGGGACTCGAGGTGTCAATTTAAAGTCGCCTTCAGGGCAGTTTACCAGGACTCGGCCCAGATCGAACTCGCCCTTCAGGGTAATGGCAAACTCGGCCATTTAAAACATGACCACCTGAGGGACTCGAGGTGTCAATTTAAAGTCGGAGGATCTCTGTGAGCAAAAGCGCCGACGTTCCTGCCTCGGGAATTTTTCCCGGCTTCTGGAAAGTCGCTTCGAGGAAGAGGAAGCTAGAGACGAGCAGGGCCGAGGGGAACCCTCGGATCCGTAGGAATCATCAGGAGTTCTGATCCTAAGCGGAGTTCCGGTCTTAGCGTGAAACTTTAAGGCGATCGCTCGACCGGTCCCAAATCCTTCCATCCAACCTCGGAACTTACTTTTACTTAAGCAATCAGCGTGAGGAAAATCGTAGCCGATCCATATATATTAGATGGTTGAACATTTACAAAGTCGGATTACATCATGCCCGTAGGCTCATTCCGAGACCTAGGTGAAACGTGATCTTCCTGAGTTAATCCCTTCTTCATGATCGATATACTTCTGAGATCGCTGGAGGAACTCGGCAAGCGACTCGACTTGGTTGACCCCGACGTCTATCTGAAATAGGCTTCCTTCACGAAGGCCAGCCTCCATGAAGTAAAGACGGAAGGAGTCCTCGAGGTTCCGGACTTGAGCAGCTTCTCTATTGAATCTTTCTATGTAGTCCCGGAGGGACTCATTTTCTCCTTGTCGAATTGCCTGCAATACCTTCCGAGATTTAGGCTTCATCTTCGAGTGGGCGAAGTGTGCAGAAAAGAGCTTGGCCAACTGATCCCAAGAGGAGATTGTATTTGGCTTAAGAGCCCTGAACCAGTCTAGAGCCGCCTTCTCTAGAGTGAGGGGAAAGGTTCGGCACTTTATCTCCTCTGGAACGTTACGGTATTGCATAACCGTGTCAAAGTAATCGAGATGGCGATCCGGATCGCCAGTCCCGTCGTGCATTTTCAGACCTTCAGGGGGCTTCTCGAGGTGCCTTGGCACCGGGAAGTAGTCGATTTTCGCTGTGAAAGGTCCTTTACGCTTTGCCGACCTCTCAAGAGGTGGAGGCCGTCGGTAGCCATACTTACCGGGGGATCCCCGCGAGCTAGGGCGCTGACGTTGCGGCCTCGGAGACCTTTTCCGACTTCTGGTACGCCGCCTCGGAGACGAGGAAAACAGAAACGAGCTAGGCCGAGGGGAACCCTCAGGACCACAGGAATCATCAGGGGTCCGACTTGGGGGAGTCTCCGGTCTTCGCCCTCCTCTACAACGAGGTGGAGTGCGATGATGGTATCTCCTCCAAGCCGGAGATCGGTGGCGCCCGCGGCCATGAGTCGTTCCACTTGAAGAGTGGCGCAGAGGGGAACTCCGATCCGGGATGTTACGAGCCCGGATCTCAGCAATCTGAGCTTCTAACTGGGTGTAGCGTTGGCTTTCCTGCCGGTCGGCCTCGGCTTGCCGAGTTAGGAACAGGATGAGCTGTTGAACAGCGTCGACCGGTACCTGGACGGTCGGAGGGGGAGGTGGAAGTCGGTTCCGGGCTGAGCTCCCAGGAACCATAGCCGTAGCCGAGCTTCGAGCATGCACCGGGCTAAGGGGTAAGGTGACCGCCACTCCTTCCGGAGTCACCTGTTGCAGGACCGGTCCTTCAGCGGCATTCAGGATAGTCCTATGACGTAAGGTCGGAGCCATCGTCAATCAAGGAGATGGGAGAGGAACTAGAGTACAGATCCTCCCACTGTGGTCGCCAATGTTCTGTACCGTATCTCTGGACCTGTATCCGATCTTAGACACAAGGTCCGATCCGAGATAGTTGGTAGGGGTTGGTCTTGATCAACCGAGCTCCGCTTCCGATCCGGGGCAGGTGGTACCTGCGAAGACACTCCGACGCTCAAGTCAGCCAGAGAGCTAATTAGAGGTGAAGAGTAGGAAAGAGTGTGTCCCTTTAATGAAGCATTCCATGCTTATTTATAGAGTTTGGTGGTGATAGACCTAATGAATCAGGACCGTCCTATCTTGCGCTGCGATCTCAACCATTGGTTGATGGATCTAAATTTGGTGTTGGGCCTCATTATTGTGGATTGGGCCGATCCATAACAATATATATATATATATATATATATATATATATATGAAACAATAAAATAAAATAAAACTCTAATCATATTAAAAATTAATCTCAAGTCTTACAAGCATGCCAACATATTGTAAATTAAGATCAAGTCTTACGATAATCTCAAAATTTACAAAAAAATCAAATTGAATAAACGTAATTTCTAAGTTTAGTTGGAAAACAAAAAATCAGCTTCTAATCTTTATTGGCGCCATTATCTTCATTAGTTTCTTGAGAAGGAGAAAAGAAACAACTCATCATCATTCTTGAGAAGGAGAACAAGGATCTGCCATACTGTGTCAATCATTGTGATCCAAAATAATTTCGGATTGTAAGCTTCATGCCTGTAACCAGCACCGTACCATACGGTTTTGGATACTTAAAGAGTGTCCTACTACTCAAGTCTTTGTCCAAAATACCAACAAAAATAGTAGGTACAGATGTGTATAACACAGAATAGAATACACTACTCCAATCTGTCAATGCAGAAGTCGTAGAAAAAGCCGTGCATAAAATATACCTACAGACAAGGAAGACAACACATTAAAATGATTAAAATCTCATAAAACCTGCAACTAACATTAAAATCTAATAACTTCTTTGAGCCCAAAATTTATGATACACCCTATATACTACTACACATTTCAAGAAGGATAGCAATGGCATAAAGAGCAAATAAATATATTATTTTCAGATATGTCGGCACTAGAACATAACGAGTACACAAGCTAAAATATGCAACAACGATCACGACCATTTATTTAACCATGCTTCAAAGTTATGCAGGCAAATGAAATACTCAGAAATTTTAATGGAAAGAATTTCCAATGTGATTACACAATCAATTCAAGTGACGTAGATTATCATACACCAACTTGAAAATGTCTTTTAGCACTCAATGTAAAAAGTATGCACCATCTGTTCTGATAGCTTGAAGTAATCAGTTCCAAGATTAAGTTCTGCTTGAAGTAACCAAAAAAGAATAGTTTTAAACTTATTGCCCCTATTTTTCACAAAGGAGTATAGCTTAAAGTACTCAGTTCCAAGATTAAGTTCTACTTTGTTAATAAATCAGACAAGCAGATCAACAAACCTTGTAGGGAGCTTTCCTAGTACTGACTGCATCGTTCTCATCGAATACCGGAAGTTGAGCAGGCGTCATGTCGAGCTGCAGGACTGGAAGAGAAAAGAGTTAACTTAACACATCAATGTCAAATATCCTAACATAAGGTAATAACTGAAAATGAAATTGACTTGAAAGATGAAGCAAATTCTAGTAAGAGCAAGCATAAAAAATTTACATCAATTAAATCTATAACAATTACCTGACTAAACAAATGATCATAAGTAGCCATAAGACTGCTTTGTCCAACAGCAGCACAAGCCTTGCCATCAAGTTCAACTTGTGGCTTCTGAAGATCAGCAAAGCTGTAATACTCCCATGAAAAGCAATCACAGTAATAAACTTTCTACAAAAATGATCAACAATAGTACACAAGTTAGAACTTAGAATTTGACCAAAAAAAAGTTAGAACTTGGAACAAAACACAGTATGGGTACTAATAAAAGAAAATGCCAACCCCCACCTAAAAGCTTATCATAGTGTAAATATAGAAATTAGTTCAAATAGTAAATTGTAAAAAAAAAAACATAATGGTAAAACAAGCTAAACATCTTGCAAGAAAAAATTACTCGCATCCTTATAACATTTTTCACATAATCCAAGTGCAAAACAGAAGGGTTAACAGAGGGTTGATGATTGATCCAAGTGCATTAAAAAGGTCTGATTTGCAATATCATCCACTTTGACAGATTGATCATTTAACACCCTTGACCTCACCTCCACCCTCTAGAGAAGGGTTAACACCAATATCTACACCCACTGCACCTTGATCAGCCCACTTCAAAAAACCACATTACACAACATAAGTTGAGGCATGAGAAGATATTTACACATTATGCAAAGAAACAGAGACTTCAAATCATTCCTAATCTCAAAGCAAGAAATGGAAGAGAGGGGAACTTGTGGATTTTGATCTTGAAATGGGCTTAATAAAATGTCCAGCAAGAAAACTACAAATGATAGAATTATTCTTGCAAACAAAGCATCAAATCATCATGTTAGCATGGGAAAAGAAATGAGACAAGATACACGTTATCTGCACTAAACTTCAGCTTGTATCTGGACAAGATATGAGACAAACCCAAGCTCAATGGGGTCATGTCTTGAAAAACTAGACCTGATATGAGTTCCATCAATTCAGGATGCAAAATACAAACAATTCAACAATTACAATTTTTCCAAAAAAAAAACTGCATCACAACCAAAATAAAAGAAAAAGCCTTAATAAAGTGTCCCGAAAGAAAACTACAAATGATATATTTATTCTTGCAAACAGTGAATCTGTAAAGAAGTTTTTAAGCTAACCACCTCAAATTTAGAAAGCTTTCCTTCACCCAGCACTTTGAAAAGGGCAAAGCATTCTATAGCTTCCAATAAACCTGAAAAACAAAGCATCAAATCATCGTGTTAGTAAACTACAACTCATAACAAGGACAAGGAGAGCTTCTATGGGAGCAAGTTAATTTATCATATTGCACCTAGGAACATTGGCATTTTATCAAACACAAGTGCCGCACTTCAACTCAAGAGGAAAATGGTTTTGAACTAAAATAAAGTAAAATGGTTTTGATAGAATAAACCACAGAACCACCAATCATCCATAAACCAAGCTGAGGCATTTCATCAAACACCATGGCAGCAACACCAAGGGAGAGCAAAAGAATAAGAGTGAGGAAAAAAGAGGGGCACTCATACCTTCCGATGTGAGCGCTGATTCGGTCACCGCAGGCGTCGTCTGCACTGCCGCATCTGAGCGTCGTTTGCACCGCCGTTCTCCCATCTCTCTCTCCGCGAAGCGTCTCTTCATCCACCACATTCTTCTTCAGTAAATCAAATCAATTAGAAATAAATAACTTACAATAACAGAAAAGCTAAGAAGAATGCATGTCTTACCAGGGAAGACGAACAGAAGCGGTGGAAAGCGGCGGAGAAGCTTGGCGCAGGGAAGGCAGAAACGAAATGGAGAGCGAGCAGAGAAAAGGAATGAGGTCATTCAAGGGTGGGGGAGTGCAGAGGAGGCGGAGGAGAGCAGAGGAGGGAAGAGAAAGGCTAGGGTTTCTTTTGTGAGGAAGATGGAGAGAGTTGAGAACGAGAGGTGAGAAAGAGAGCTGAACGAGATGAAGAGGGAACTTTTGGTCAAAGTGGGAACAATTCCCACTAATACCTATACTAACGAAATTTAACTTCATAGGTATAGGAAATTACCTATGCCCACAGTTATTTTTTCACAATCTTTTCTGTGAACCTATACTCACGGTTTTTTTAACTTGTTGTAGGTGTAGGATAGCTATATCTACAGTTTTATTTACCATCGCTATAGGCGTCCATTGGTATATGTCAATTTTCTTGTAGTGTGCCAGTCATGTGATTTGAACACCCAGTGTCCAAATACCATATGTCCACCACAGTCTTGCCATCACCTATGGTGATCATGAATGCCACCCATTCTGAATCATCATTAACAGCTGTGAAAGCCACAGGATCAGAATCTGAATCAGTTTCCTGAGCCACATTGGCTTCCTTTTCCCTGTCTTTGTCCTTCTTTGCCTTTGACCAACAGTCAAAGGCATAGTGCCCAAATTTCTCACAGTTCCAGCACTGAATCTTCTTCTTATCAGTAGGTTCTTTCTTACCTTTAGAGCTACTAGACCCTCCTCCTTTAGAGGATTCAAAATCTTTGCCGTTACCCTTGTTAGAGTTCCAATTTCCTTTGTCATTAGACTTCTTGCCCTTAGACCAGTTTGACTTAGAGGATTTAGCTTGGAAGGCTGTCTCCTTCCCTCTACCACCTCCTTCCATCTCATTTAGATGAATTTCCTTGGCCTCTAAGGTGCTTTGAAGTTGTTCAATGGTCACTTCTGCTAGATCCACAGTGTCCTCAATAGAGTTGACTATATAGCCAAATCTTTGAGTTAAAGAACGTTTGATCTTTTCACAAATTTGCTGATTTGTGAGTTGTTCACCATTCAATCCCATTGCATTAGTGATAACTCTAAGTCTAGCAATGTAATCACAGATCTTCTCTTGATCCTTCATCTTAGTGTTCTCATATTGTTTTCTCAAAGCATTCAACTTGACCTTTATTACTTAAGTATCACCCAAAAAACTGGATTTTAGAATATCCCAGGCTTCTTTAGAAGTCTTGCCATTTCTGATTTTGTCAAAATTTGGTTCATCACAACCTTGATGAATGAGATACTTACCCTTGCAATCTTTCCTCTTGTTCTCAATGTAGGTGGCTCTTTCAGCCTCTGTGGGTTCTGCAGGCAGTTCTGCAAAACCTTCTAACACAATTTCAAAGATGTCTTGGAAGCCTAAGATTGCCTCCATTTGAATACACCATCTGTCATAGCTTTTGCTATCTAGTTTAGGTATGTTTGTGGGTAGACTTTCTGCCATGGTTAAGGACTGAAAATTGTTTCACACATTGTTTCCCTTTAACCCAAAAATCTGTCACTCTGACTAAAACTCACAAAATTCACACACCTCACACACTATTGTGTTTCCCAGATTTTCTTGAACCTCAAGAATCGTAACTATGCTCTAAGATACCAATTTTGTTGGTGTATTGTATGAAATTGTGGTGGAGCAGATAGCAAAATAATAGGCCCAAAATGTAAAAACTGACCCAACTATTGTTGTTTTGTTTCAGGTATTGTGGCCTTGTGACAAATGGATCAGAACCCGGTCCAACTTGTTTACGCAGAGAAGGGTTAAACGTAACCCTAGCCTTCAATCTAAAACAGATGTAATTCTTCTTTCTCTCTCTACTCTTTGTTTCCTTTCTTTTTTCTCTGGCTTCTCTCTACGAAGAACAGCACCCTAACTCTTCTGTTTTCTTTCTGCTGCAGGTACACGAATCGAGTATAAAGCTGTGGTTGATGGTGAGATCATAGAATGGAGAAAAAACAACACGATCGTTGCCTTTTGATGAACGTGTTGAACACGAGAGAGAAGACAAACGCAATAACGCAAAGAGTTAGCGAAAGAGGAAAACGCAAAAAGGAACAAATGGATTGCAAGGAGTTTTGTAAAATTTCTTTCTTCTTCGTTTATCTCATTTTACTTCACTGTACTGTAAATGATTTTTTGGTGTACATAGGGTTTTATAGGTTTTACATGAGTTTGTTAATTCTGGGTTAGTTATTCTAACAACTCAGCTAATTTTTTACTAAACAGCTTTCCTAACAACTTGTAACAGATTCTGTTTTGTTTACAAATGGTCATTTTGACCTAGATTTGTGAAACCCTAATTTTTTACAATCAGCTATATTTCAGTAACTAGGTAAAGTAAAGCAACAGAATTACAAATCTAATAATTATCACTTTTAATATTAAAGTTTTTTTAATTTTAAAAATTATATTTTTGATAAAGTTTTAAAAATATTTAAAAATTATTTTATAAATATATAATTTTTTAATTTTAAACCTTTGTAACTCCAATATTAAATATTTTTTATAAAAACTGTATTTCCTCATAAATGTTTTTAATTTAATAGAGGTGAAAAAAGTTTTTGATAATAGTAAAGGGATAAGAAAAAAATAAAAACCACAACAGATTTTCGTAAAATACAGTTTAATATTACTTGAAGTAGTTTTTTGAAAGGCTAAATATATATTTTGGCCCTTTATCTTTGGGGTTGCGGTCACGTTGGCCCTTTGTCTTTTTTTTTTCTCATTTTAGACCCTCATGTTTTTTGTTTGTGTCATTTTGGCCCCTGCCGTTATGTTTATGTTTTTTTAGGCAAATTTTTAAGGACGAAAATGAAATCAATTAAAAACATAAGGGCCCAAAATGAAATCAATTAAAAACATAAGGGACTAAAATGAAATCAATTAAAAACATAAGAGACCAAAATGATAACGGCAGGGGCCAAAATGACACACACAAAAAACATGAGGGTCTAAAATGAGAAAAAAAAAAGATAAAGGGCCAAAATGACCACAACCCCAAAGATAAAGGGCCAAAATATATATTTAGCCTTTTTGAAAAAAGTGCATGATAAACTCTTTAATAAAGAAACTTATAAGTTAATTCAATAAACTATTAATTTAGTGAAAGTTCACAAACAGATTGTATATACGCATGGGGTTATTTCTCCATATTTATTCAAAAACAGTTTACCAAAATATCGGTCACTTCATCACTGTCCTAATTAATGTCAATAATTGTCCTGCTACGCAGAAATGGCTCCATGCTATTATTGCTATAAGATGCTATAAAGCACTTCGGAAGCGGATACCGGAGACGACGTGCTTATAGATATTAAGACATCACTAATATTCAAAAGATAAGACCTTGGGATGGATATTTTTAAGCTAATTACATAGATAATTAAATCAATAAACACGAACGTATATGTTTCAATCTATTTGCTTAGAGAAAAAGACCGAACATAATAGTAAAATAATAGTATGAATTAGTGTATAAAGGAGTATGAATCAAGTATGAGGTTAAACAAATGGAATTTAGATATGACTTACGGTACTAAACTATTGTTTAGCAACTATTACTAAATGGGCAAAATTGTCATATACTCGATTCAATATAAAAAACGGGCAAGGATCATGCATCCCATTAATCGTGCATTCATCAATTCAACACATTAAATGCCTAAAATCATGGAATTCAATTTTTTCAAATTAAAAAACTCCCAAATATATTTTCAATCATGGAATTCAATTTTTTCAAATTAGAAAACTGCCAAAAATCATTGATTTTCACTCACAAAAAAAAACCTCGTTCATTAATCACAAATATGCATCGCAATGGTTAGTGGCCACTAACCACAAATGTGCATAGCAATGGTTAGTGGTCACTAACCACAGATATGCATAACTGTGGTTACTAACCACAAATGTGCATAACAATGGTTAGTGGTCACTAACCACAGATATGCATAATTGTGGTTAGATGTCAATGGTTAGATGTCACTAACCACAAATGTTCATAGCAATGGTTAGTAACCACTAACCACAGATATGCATAACTGTGGTTAGATGCCTCTAACCACAATTTTGCATAACAATGGTTAATTGCAGCAAAACCAGCCTGGAAAGAAGAAGAAGAAGAAGAAGAAGAAGAAGAAGAAGAAGAAGAAGAAGAAGAAGAAGAAGCAGAAGAAGGAGGAGAAGGAGAAGAAACGTGAAAGAAAAAAATGGCTTGAATAAGTTTTGTAACCGCCCCAATAAAATAGGATCTAATTTAATGGTCAATTAAATTTAATTAAAACCAATAACATTCAAGATTACAACAATGGTCTTATTCAATAATAACCATTAGATTAAATTTTAATAAAAAATTGAGCATCCAATGGCTATTATTTCTTTAGTAAGAGATACTAAGGAAAATGCTTAGTAACATAAGCCAAAGCCTTTCACAAGCCTTTGAAGGCGTAATATATAGTACAATACAACATAAATGAGATTAAATGCGCATTATGACCGTTACAAGACAAAAGGGGAGGAATCTTAGGGATCCTCATAAATTTCCTGTCGGGCGTTATAAGTGATATATCCAATCGGGAGAAGTGAAAGACCTCTTGGTGGATGTCAGTCGATCATGAGGGATTAGGGGCAACCGTTGTTTCCTTCGGCTTGAGTCTTTTTTGGCCGAGCTCTATATATATACCGACCGGTCCGATTGGGAACATAGTCCTTCGAGCGACAAGTAAGGAGTTCGAAGTCGTTCTAATGCTAAGAGAAGCTCGGTCGATCTTTAGTCCTTCAAGTGTTAAGTCCTTCAAATGTTACTGTATTCGTCCATAATGACTGAAAGGACATTTTTGATTGATTCGACCGTTTGACCCTTTGACTTTGACCTTATCATCTCGATTTCTTCCCCTTGAGTGACGTTTTTTATGCCTCATAAATGCCTAGCTTTGTAACTTGTTCGTCTTTTTCTATAAAAGTAGGTACATGACTTGAATTAACTTCGTCTTGGGTTGTTTCTGTTCTTTGTAGCTTGCTCACGACATTCTACCTCCTCGAGTTTTCTGAGCATTCTTGTAAGCGTCTTGTTATGCATCAAGAGTGCCAGAAAGCTCAAGGTGGGAGTTGTTGATCTCCAAGAGTTGTGGATCTTTGCTCCTGCTATGTTCTTCTTTTTTCCTTTTTAGGAATGCCTAGAAAAATCGATGTATTCCATTCAGTCCTTCACTCCGAGTAGCATTCTCCAGTCCTTCAGCTGAGGACGGTCTAGGTGGTCTCGTGGGGGTGGGGATTGAGTAACGTTCAATCTCCGCCGTTGGTTGTGTGTTGCTAGTGGTTACTACCTCTAGTTTGATAGGTCTTGGGGAAGAAGTAGGAAAACCTGCAAAACAGAATGGGAGAAAGACCTTGGTACGTAGTAGTTCGGCGTGGATTCCCGACCGGTCATAGAGTTAGGTTGTTTATTATATATTTGTATCAATTTGCACTTCCTAGCTTTATAAATTTGTACTTCCCAGAGTTAGGTTTGTTTGGGTATCTGGGATATTTTAAATGTACTTGTAATGTGGCAACACAAGTGGATAAATAAAAGGAAAGATAACTTTTGTTACTATGCGTTCGGTCGAGTCGCGATCAGGCGTGGCAACGTGGCGGGTTTGGCACTCCCCGTCCCCGCCCCTACCTCTCTATCCGGGTTGGGTTTTGCATCCCCCAACCCCGTATCAAACGGGTACGGGTTCCCCGCGGGTACCCGTTTCCGCCACAATTTATAGGAAAAATACAAAAAATATATTTATATTTATAATAATTAATAAAATAAAATAGTAATAATTATACAATGATAAAATAAAGTTAAAAGTATTAAAATAAATTTTTCTACAGGAAATAGATCAAAATTAAAAATAAACAAAATTTATGAAATAAAATGAATGAGTAAATATGCATATAATAAAATAAAATAATTAATTTATGCTTTGCGAGCGGGTTCGGGGCGGGGACGGGGTGGGT
The DNA here is from genome assembly GCA_039519185.1 of Astragalus membranaceus. Lineage (NCBI taxonomy): Eukaryota > Viridiplantae > Streptophyta > Magnoliopsida > Fabales > Fabaceae > Astragalus > Astragalus membranaceus. The sequence goes on from CM076851.1 coordinate 69,925,029, forward strand.
ATCGACATCCCCGAATCCAACCCCGTCCCCACTCAAAGCGGGTTTTCCTCGTCAAACTCGGGACGGGGTCGGGTGGGTACCCGCGGGTTCGGGTTATGTTGTCATGCGTACGATCGGCCTTGATTTGATAATCTCCTGAATGGTTCCTTTTTTTTGACTGACTTGACCTTTTATTTTATGTTTGATTGACTGATTTTACATGAGTTTAGATTCGTAATTATTACAACGGTTCATAAGGGCCATCATATCACTAAGTGCTCCGCCTTGGCTTGTCACGTGTCACAATCTGGTCCGTAGAATATGAAGAGTGAAGTGATCCACGTCGTTTTTTCCGCTCTTTATTGCATACCGCTATATTGGGATGCGTTAGACCGATCAGGGTCATTCGTTTGATTTTGAGAAATATATATGAAGTGTTGGCTTTCTTCTTCTCCTCTTTTCTTCTTCCTCACGTTTTTGCTCTAGAGTTCTTGCGCTTTGTTTCTGTCTAGGGCTGTGCATGGTGCAAGAACTGCACCAAACTGAACCACATATGCGGTGTGGTTCAGTTTGGAAAAGCATTTTCGCGCAAAACCGGTTTTTCCTAAAAATCAGTTTCGGTTCAGTTATAAACCGGTTTAGAACCGGTTTCTGTTTTAAAACCAGTTTTGGCTTATAACCATTTGAAAACCGGATTTTATTTCCTGAACCGGATTTTGTTCTGTAATACTTTTGTCATGTTTGTGGAATGGGCTTAATTGGACTTTAAGTATTTCTTTTAATTTATTTTTTGATTTACTGTGAACGGTACCACATATGAAGTTTGGGAGATGGAGATAGTTTTGTAATTTATGATTATTTTTTTTGTAATTATTATTATTATTATTATTATTATTATTATTATTATTTGCTAATATGTTTTAGTTGTCATTTTATTTAATCCAGTTTTATGTTTGTTTAATTATTTATATTTTGCCTATCTACATGCACCATTAATAAAAAATTTCTTCTCATTTTATATTAATTTTACACGAAAACTATTGCTTGATCATTACTATAAGCTATTGTCTTAGAAATTCATGGAAAATTGCAACATGACCTTATAATACACTCTCTAGTACACTATGCCAGAATATTATTTGACTATATATGGTGTTGTTGCGCCTTCGTCTAAAAGTCATTGGAATATCACGAGACTCATCCCCACTAGTACTGCTCCATTCCCAGAAGTGACAAAGTATTCTTCAACTTTGTTTTCTCTGTATCCCAATGCCTCAAAATATCACGCGCAAGTGTGGTGCGTGATGGGATGCTAAATCTCGGTTGTAGGCCATTAATGAACTTGTGCACATATGGATGTTCCACTAGTATAAATGGAAGCTCCGTTGTAATGAACATCTTTACCAAGTCGCTCCGACTCACATCTTGGTCAAATTTTGAAATCGAAGGCGAAGAACTAACGACTCTTTCAATATCTTGCATTGAGCATGAAATCGATTCATGTCTCCTAATATTCTGCGGACTCTCCTTACATCTTGGAAAATGCGCTCGCATTGCACTTGTTCCGTTGTTGAACTTTATCATACTACCACAGTAGTTGCACTTTGCTGACTTAGATGGGCCTTCCTCTGCAGTGAAGTGATCCCAAGCTTCCGAACGGTTTTTATGCTTAGACGGCAACATATTGGCAGTGCTTGCAGAAGGTGCAGGAGTAGAAACCAAATGCTCTGCTGTCTCGGAGCCCATAATATTATCATGACCATCCATATTATCAAATGACTGAAAACCAAACAGAAGTTTAGCATCATAACATAAGTTTAGCTATGAAGATTCTAGTATACAAACAGTAACTCTGCGCGAAACATCAGATTCGTATCATCATTTGAGTACGAAACAGTAACTAGAATCATTCAAACACACTAAACCCAGTTCATTAAATACCCAACTTTTTCTCACTTAGAAATAGTTTAATTTCAAATGAAGTACGAAACAGTAACTAGAATCATTCAAACATATATACAGAAACACATATAGAAACACATATATAAACACATCTATAAACCGATTCAAAATCTGGGTTGTTTATATATGAAACGAAAATCAAACTGAATCGCAAATTTATATATGAAAATCAGTATATAAAGTGTTCTGGACAGAAGAAAATCAAAATCAAAATCAGTATATATGAAACGAAAAACGCGAGCAGCTTCTTAAACAAAAACAAAATCGAAAAACGAAAAACGCAAAGAATGAAAAACGCAAGCAGCTTCTTAAACGAAAAACGCAAAGAACGAAAAAAGAAAACAAAAACAAAATTAAAAGAACAAACCTCAAACTGGAGTTATGATTTGCTAGAAGAATCGCGAGTAGCAGAATCGCGAGAACCAAAATCGAAGCACCAAAATCTCGAGTAGCAGAATCGCAGCACCAATGAATTAAGGCCTACCATAACGTGCCTTTAACATATACAATGAATAACAATTACAAGGAATAATAATCTATATGAATGAGTGTATTTTAATATTCCTCTACTATGTAACATTTGTAACTCATGGACATCCACATTACTATTATTCATAACACTCCCCCTTGGATGTCCATTAAGGATATGCCTCATTAAAACCTTACTAAGAAAAAACCCAGTAGGAAAAATTCTTAGTGAAGGAAAAAGAGTACAATATCCTTTATGTGGGGAACTACCTCGTTAAAAACCTTTCGTGGAAAACCCAATGGGACAAAACCACGACAAGGAAAAAAGAGTACAGTTTTCTCCCCCTGTTTGAAGAATCTCTTAAGAATATACATTTAGATTTTCTCCCCCTGATGCATATGAGGCAATATACTTCGTAATATATCCTCCTTTCAATTGAGATTCATAGTGGGTATTATCTTCGGGGTTTCTTTCTTGAATTGTTGGTATTCGAACATGATATGAGGAAGTGATAACTATAGATTGTTATGTAGATCATGATGATGCCTCAATGTCGCCATATGTAAATAATCATATACTTCAGAACTGGCTTGATCTGGACCAGAAAAATGTCTTGTATCTGCATGGTTAATTTGATGGACATATATTCATAAAATAATTGCTTCAATTCAATCGTAAAAATATAAAATAAATATATCTCACTTTGTTCTAATGAAGTTTGGTTGGTGATAAATTCTATCTCACTAATATGTATCAAATAATATTCACATCAATCCATATGACATCTAGTAATATGCGCGCACTAATTTAAAGTCTTCTAGACCGGGATATTTGATATCTTCTTGAGACACACATCATGTACTCAATAGAGATATAATTTATCATGATTCAATTAGCTAATTGATCGAACTGCAGGTCAAGACAAAACTTTGTTTAGGAGAAATATTTATTTAAGATATTTCTCTATATCTTCAATCCTTCTAGAATTTTCTATTTAGAAATCAACCAGAGAGGTTCAACCTCCAAATCCATCAAATATAATTTGAGGTCCTTCATATGAAACTCTTTCTTTAAGTAATTTAAAATATGCATTGAGATGATTATATCACATGTGTGCAGATAATATTATCCCATCGAGGGAGTATTTCAATTGGAGTAATCATCTCAAGAGTCCAAACAGCCAATCTCGAAAAAAATTAGATCCTTCTGGGATCCTCATATAATCATGACTATCAAATAAGCCAAAAAAAAAGTTGTAACACATCCATCGTTGTATTTGAGCCTTTCAAAATTACTTACATTCACTACAGGTGAATTTATCTTCGAAATCAAATGTTAAGTTTGTGCGAATACTTTTGAACATCGAGTCTACTAGATTCACATCTTCGACTGTATTGACTATAGGTCGAAAAAACATTTTTCTTTGCAAAGAAAGTTTAATTCCGCTTCAATTGCATTTTCCTATTTTGGCCAATCATTGCTTTGTCTAAATTCTTAATAAACTTTGGTTCATGATCCTCTTCATCATTTATCATATTTAGCGCTACATTATACACACACAAAATTGTCAATGTTGACTTTGTTTCGGTTCCATCATATTTCATTATTGACATAATTTATTGAGATCTCATTTCCACAAATTTCAGGTACCTGATCAGTTCTTCTGGAACTTGAAAATTAATTATGTCAAATTACTCATTAGGAGTTTTCATATCCTCTTTTGGTATCTGATCAGTTCCATCAAAATGATAATTAGCTGATTAAGCTATAAATACATCTCTGGCTATTGGCTCAACATACTTTATGATGGATGGAGATTCATATACTCATATATTCCTAACATTCTTTAAGGATCCATCAAAAATATCTTAGATGGAGAATATTAAGTCATTGACCAAAATTCAATTGTAAAGGGGAGAACTTACAGATATATGTTAACTTATTGGCTTGATGCGTATCAATGTGTCAGCCTGAAAAGATTGCATGTTCCCAAGTAGAAATTGGAAGTTCCGTCTCATAAGTATTGGTCATATAATTAACTTTAGATGTCTAATGAATGGTTCTTCAAGACCATTTTATGAATGAACATATGCTATGTGATGTTCAATATAAATTCTAATAGTCATAAAATACTTATCAGATGCTTTCAACATAATTCACATGATGACTTCTTACTCAAATTAGTTAAGCAAACCATCTCACAAACTTCTAGTTGTGAGTTGGCGACAAATATATGTGGTATATATGTGGTCATCTAATTGACGCATCAATTAAAATCATAAAATATCACGTGATTGATGTATTTATTTACAAATATCACCTTATACACATTTTAGAAATGTGAGGGACTTATTCTTTCAAATTCTCAACTTCCTTTGGGAACTAGTAATACACAAAAGTTAATGGATTGAATAATCTACGGGCTTTTCAATACATGTTCACTAAAAATTTTAACTACTTTTCGCATCATAATAGACCCGGGATGGCCCAACCGGTCTTGCCAACGATAAATTTATTATAATCCATAAACTTCTGGTTTAAGGTAGCATGTGTTGTACTAATATGCATTTAGTATCAACCAAAAGAAACACAAGTATTTTTTTTCTTTCTAATACGCATTTGTATTTTCTAAAGTAAGTCTCATGATATACAGACATTGAAGATTTTCTCCATTTATTTTTCGATATGGTATTTCCACTTAGATGAATATTCATGAAATTCAATTAGTTTCTATGAGACTGGAGAGAATATGGCATCAATGTTTAAATGTTTTGTTCTTCAAACTACGTAACAATACAATTAGCTCTTCTGGAGTCTTTAATTACATTTGCAAACTTTTGGTTGCAAATTGATAATAAGAACACACTACGTACCATATGACTTTCTTGTAGTTTATATGCATTAAGAACACGTGACACACAAACACTTATTATGTTGAAGAATCTTCTGGTCCTTCAAAAATATTAATATGTGTCGTCATAATTATATTAGAAAAATATAATTGAACACATACTAAATAGTAAAATCATGTAGATTAGAATTCCAATGGTAGGTAGAAAGAGAAGTTACACTTAGAAAAATTAAACTTTGTCATAATGTATATGAGTTACTACATCATTATTTTCATAAAAATAAAACCGCTACACCATTATGAGAAATAGTAAAGAGTATAACCATAAATCATATATGTCAAAAATAACCATAAATCATGATAATGGATTTTTTTTTATCATCATTCACGTGTAGCACACTCAATATTACCTCACATACAACAGAACAACTTTTTTTTGTAGCATTATTTAAAGATGCAAAGAAAATCATAAAGAGTTATCAAATGGGGAAAACAGACATTTTGTTATGTTCTTCAAGAACTCGCCATAAACTTTTATAAAGGGTTATCAAAGAAAGTCATATTTTATGATCATATGTTCTTCAAGAACTATATCTCACATCTAAACAATGACCAAAGATAAATCATACTTTAAGCAATCCTACAAGGGAATAAAGTACTGATCATTACGTAATTTATTCACTTCTGGGAATCAATTTCAATCCATTATGTGATCTTTCACATTTTAATCATTCATAAGTCATTTGTTCAATCACGATTGTGATTAAATTTTCAAAATATTCTAAAAATATTTTCTCACTTTTGCTACTTCAGGAGCATATTCGAGTAGGATAAAGAAATACATTTCCATTTTGTTTCTTTGTTTCAAATAAAACTAAAATCAAATAGATCTTTTGAGATTACAATCATGGTCTAAAGATTTAGTTCTTCAAGAACTTGACTACAAAGTTTTCATTAGTGATGATCAAGAAAAATCATCATTCATGAAACAATCCTCTAGGGATGGTTGAATATTAAGATTTAGTTCTTCAAGAACTTGACCACGAGTTTATATGATTACCATCATTCTTTGAACAATCCTCCACGAGTGGTTGAATATTAATTTTTTTTTATAAGTTCTTCAAGAACTATCACAAATCTTCACATTTTGAGTAATCCTACAAGGATACTCGAATATTCATTTTTTTTTCAGTTCTTCAAGAACTATATATAACAAATCATCACAAACAATGATAAAGAAAAAAAAATTCTTTAAGCAATCCTACAAAAATGCTCGAATATTGTGTTTTTTTTTTTCAGTTCTTCAAGAACTATATCACGAGACTAAGCATTGAAAAAAATGCTTTGAACAATCCTGCAGGGATTCTTGAATATTAAGTTTTCTCTCTTCATTGAGTTCTTTGTACAATCCTTCTAGAATGCTTGAATGATGAATTCTTCTGGAATTCATCAAGAATAGACAAACATGATAGTTGTCCCTATGCAATCCAATAGGGATGCTTGAATATTGAATTCTTCAAGAATTCATCAAGAATAGACAAACATGCTAATTGTCTTTATGCAATCCAACAGGGATGCTTCAATGTTGAATTCTTCAGGAATTCATCAAGAATTGAAAATGATAACCATAGTAGCTAAATTAAATTCTCAATAAAATTTCTATACAAGAAATATAAAATGTTAACATGATAAAATAAAAGCTATAAGAAACAAAACATGATAATATGAGTTAGATTAACTATAAGATAGTAGAAGAAAACATATCTTAAGCCGTCATTTTGGTAGAGCGTCGTGCTGATAACGTGTTATGAAATTGACCAAAACAAGAGTAAGATATAATAGACTATAGATGAAGAAGAAATAGAAGAAGAGAATGAGAGAGGAAAAGAGCATTTGCATTCTACTCTTGAATGTACATCTTTACAATGTCATATGAGTCCTATTTATAGGACATAAGTCTTGTAACCTACAAATGAATTAAGGCCTACCATAATGTGCCTTTAACATATACAATAAATAACAATAATAAGGAATAATAATCTATATAAATGAGTGTCTTCTAATATTCCTCTACTATGTAACATTTGTAACTCATGCATGGACATCCACATTACTATTATTCATAACAATATTTGTTTAAAAAAATTATTTGTTTTCAGTTTTACTCCATAATTTACAACAATTGTGGCATCCATATACACACAAAATCAACAGATTTTACAGGGTAATTACATATATAAATATGGTTTAGATGTACATTTTTAGTGCTTTATGCATTGCAAGAAATTCTCAAAATATGCAATAAGTCTAATATGAACAATTGTGGCATCAAATACAGACACAAATAAACAGTATTTCAAGGGTAATAATACACTACCCATGATATATAAAATATAGGTAAATATCTCCCCAGGTCCCTTAACTTATTTATTTGTAACGAATAGGTCCCTTAACTTTTTTTTGTAACGCATAGGTCCCTTAACTTTTTAAAATGTAACACTGTTGCCTTTTTTAACGTTTTTTTGTTAACACCGTTACAAAAATGCTTAAGTGACTGTTTGGACTGCTTATGTGACTTTTTTTATGCTTACATTAAAATTTTATTTGCTGACTTGTTATTTTTAATTAAAAATTAAAAAAAAAATTAGAAACCGAACAGCTCCTGTTCCTGGCTAGAAGCCGTATCTGACAGAGTTGAAATGCACAAAAATGTTGGTGAACAACGTCAAAATTGAAACAACTTACTTCTCAACAACATTAACATGATTACTTCTCACTGCAGCAACTTTACACTACTAGAAAAGTCTCAAATACCGACGGAATTTAGAGACGGAATTTTTTCCGTCTCTAATAGAGACGCCCTTAGAGACGGATTTTTTTGGTTAGAGACGAAATTAGAATTTTACGAATTTGAGACAAACATTAGAGACAGAATATGTCCGTCTCTAACTATTCTGTCTCTAAATCCGTCTCCAGCGACTAGTTATAAATTATTATAACTTAAGCCTTCAGTTAGAGACGGAATATAGAGACGGAATTATCCGTAGCAAACATAATACGTCTCTAATTCCGTCTCTAAATGATTAGTCAAAGTCAAAATATCGTTAGAGATGGAAGACAAATCCGTCTCTAGTTTATTCAGTCTCTAATTCCGTCTCTAACTGATTAGTCAAAGTCAAACTCAAAAGTTTCCTTTTCCCTCTCATAAATTCTTTTCCCACTCAATTTCAATTTCTTTTTTTTCCAGGGTTAGCTGGATAAACAAGAAAAAATAATAAACAAAAAAAGAGAGTAAAGTTAGAAAAAATAAAAACAGAACCGTTCCACCCTAATAGTTCTCGTTCTCTCCGTTCCTGACCCTAACAGTTATCGTTCTCTCCGCCGCTCCCTTCTCGTTCTCGTTCTCTCCGCCTCTCCCTTCTCGTTCTCGTTCTCTCCGCTCACGACGCTGCTGCTTCTCGTTCTCCCCGCTCACGACGCTGCTGCTTCTCGTTCTCTCCGCTCACGGCGCTCCTGCATCTTGTCTCTGTCCGCTTCTTAGGCAACGGCGCTCCTTCCCAATCGTCTATCTGGTACATCTTTTTTCCTCCTGCCTCCTTCCTCCTCTCTTTGTATGGCTTTTGTTTTGTTCTTCGAGGTGATGATCTGTTTGAGTCTAAATAGATAATCGTTTGTTCCTGTCGTTGTTTTGTTCTTCGAGGTGATGATTTATTTGCCAATCGTCTATCTGGTTACGTGATGTTCTTCGAGGTGATGACCTGTTTGAGTTGCAAGTAAAACTTCTCAAGCAAGTTCCAGAAGAGTACCCATATAAGGATGATGAGTGACTATGTTCTGTAATGATGTACTTCACCTTTTCCTAAGTATCAGATTATTATCTTTCTGCCCTGTGGCATTCTTTTTGTTGACAAATGCCTTTTGTGCATTTTGATGAAACTATATAGACAATAGAAAATCTTAAATTAGATCATAATGTTGTGAAAAAAAAAAAGTTTTAGTCTTCTCTAATGTTAGTCCAAATCAGTTTTGATAGGGTTATGAGTGACTGAAAGCATCAATTATTTAGGTGAAAACTGGTTGGTTTTATATCTAAGTGATTCAGATCCATGCTTCTATTTTATAACTGTCATCGATTTGTAGCTTAATCTGTGCAGAAATCTTGGATCACTGTAGGTTTTTTGTTTTCATCTTTCAGTTTATTACAATTTGGATCTTGAAATTCTCTCTCTCTCATTGCATTGCTTGCTTTTGTTATTGATTATGATGTGTTATAGGTTTCCGTAGAAAGTAGAGTTTGATAACTTATGAAACATTATTATAAACCATGCCATATGCTAGTGAATGAATGTAGTGAGATTCTAAAATGTATGTTGAGATCTAAATGTGCATTGGGACCTGTTAATTTGCATTTACTTTTTTCATTCTCAATTTTGTTGTTATTTTCTTTATAGGTAGAGAGATCATCTGCTGAATCTATAACACACTTGCTAAAGTTTATGTTGTTAAGCAGAGGATGGAAGCTGCTTATGAAAGATTGCAGGTAGAGAATGTTAATTTTCATATTGATAACTTGTTATATTGTTAGCTAGTTCATTGTGATGTTTTTGGAGTAATGTTTTTCTTGTTCATACTAGGTGTGAAAATGGATTCAGCCACATTGTTGAGAATAAAAAGAAAGGCAGTAATTATAGGTATTTGTGTTCACATTAGCAATCCCAATAGGATTAGCCTTTGGTATAATGTGTCAAATTTCCATGGATACTAGTCTTGCAAAATCACTTCCATTAATACCTGCTTCACAATTTTTTACTGCGTTAGTCGATTACAGACTAATCTCTTCAAAGTTGATTTGAAGTCTATGTGGTTTGTGTGTAGTATAGTAGCTGTCTCTGTCCGTCTCTATTTCCGATTTTTCTAGTAGTGATCACTCTTCCTCTCCCACCACTCCTCCTCCCTAAAATCGGCCACAACCACAAAAATAGTAAAGCTATTATTCTTCTTTCTCCTCAAGGGTAAGTGTTCTGCTTCTACTCTACTTCTTTTCTACTTCTATTTAACACAAAAGCCCTAATTTTTCATTAACTCGAAACCCTAACCCCTATTCCCAATTTGACAACATCAATCCAAACCCTAACCTCCTATTCCTAATTTGTTGGCTTCATTCGCCCTTTTATATCATTCATTTGCAATCATTCAGTTAGATTGGGGGAATGTATTATTATGTTGGCTTCAAAGTTGCTTGGTTTAAGCTGAAGTTACATCTTGCTCTGTTTGTTACTTTTATACATTTAAGCTTTGTTTGTTACTTTTATACATTTAAGCTTATTTCAAAGTTAGTAGGTTCATATGTTGTATATTTGTTTTGTGTTGAGTTATGGTTAAGTCTCCTATTATTAGTTATGACCTTTGGAGGCAACATATTTTGCTGGATTTCTTGATAGGTGGTATCACACTTGTACCTGATGTTTCTGTGGAGCTAGTAGTCAACTCAATTGAAGGTTATAACTAGTCTTTAAGTTTAAGTCTACATAAGAGAACTTTCCTTGTTGTTGTTTTTAATGTGACTGTTGCAAGGAAAATTTTAGTTCCAAGGAAAATTATCAAGTTAGGCCAATGAAACTTTCCTCACATCCATCATTTGATTTTTGGTGAAGTGTGTTTAGCTATTTTAGTGACATGTGGAGTCTTTTATAGTGTATTCATTGTGTATTCATTTTAAATCAACATAAATATTAGTGATATGTAAAGTATTAAATAAGGTAACCTATAACAACCCCCATTGAATTGATATTATTACTATTGTTAGAGTGGATACAAGGAGGTCTGAGGGGGGTATAAAAATAAGCTAGGATTGTATCATTTTGATTTGTTGTAACTGCCTAATTGTTGTGAAAGGGATACTCCCTTTGTGGAAACTAATAACATAATTTGGTTTCTTTTCTACCTTTCTATTGCACTGAACGGAGTTGTGACATAACTGATATGTTTTGTCTTTGATTATACAGGGTTTGGATTTGAGAAGGCAAATAGGTACTTGTTTACTTTGTTCTTTTAATTAAGATACAGTTTTGCTTTGTTGAATGGGGTAGATTTGTTTGTTTGTTTCATAAAACTGATGCACATGGTATGATTGGTGATAGCTAAGACTTTGTTTAATGGTTTCTGTAACACCCTTTTTTCATCCATCGTTTATTCATAATTTATCAGAGTTTTTCGCGCCAAAAGAGTGTCGCATTTTTCAACGTAAAACAAAACCTCGTAGTTTTCTCAAAACATGCAGCGGAACTATTCAACATCGTTAAAAACATCAACAACCGACAAAGTGCAAAGTGCACCAATTACTAAAAGATTCAACATCAACCGAAATATAATTAAAAACAGTAATCGACCCTTCCCCAAGTGCTACCTATCAGAGCAGACGACACCAGGCAAAAGAAAGACTACAATCTTCACTCGGACTCACCTATAGAGTAACAACCACAAAAAGGGGTGAGATTCCATACAATATAAGAAGTGTATGAAAGACCACATACAAAGCTCAAGACATCAATTAATCACAGCAAGCAACATCACTCTTAACAGTTAATAACAGCTAAGTATACATTAACACGTCACTTTCACAACAACACATCACTTTAACAACTTATCACAATGGCCAAAAAACTTCATTCAATCAGTCGTGCAATATGAATGCGATATGAGACTCAAGCAATGCACATGCATGTGGTACCAACCTACGTCACTGGCCAAAGGCCTAATTTACGTCACTGGCACAAGGGCCTAAAATATCGTCGCTGGCCAAAGGCCTAATTTTCTCGTCGCTGGCACAAGGCCTAATGTTCATGGTATGCATGCGACTCAATGATGTATGCACAACTGTCAAACAATCACACATCAACGTCACTGGCCATAGGCCTAATTCACATCACTGGCCGAAGGGCCTAAAACAATAGACAACGCTGTAGTCCAACAATCACACATCAACGTCACTGGCCATAGGCCTAAATCACATCACTTTTCCAAAACATTTAGAGTTGACGACCACTTTTGAAAAAAAAAAACACCGGAGACACCTCAAGGGCATCCCGGGACACCAAAACAACTCCAGGGAACAATGTTAGAAAAATAGTTCAGAATGCCTTAAAATTAGAGTATCCAGTTAGGCACCTGGATAAGCTTTCCGAAACATTTTGAAACGCCTCAATCGGACTCCCGAGTCAAAAGTCATTTCGAAAACAGTTTAGGAGAAAACTAAGACATCCTGAAAATGGCGCCCAGCGAAGGGGATCCAACCAAATTTTCGCAAAAGTGAACAATTCGCACAGGAGAAAGAATAGAATGACTCAATATGATTAGGCAAGGCATCCAGCAAAGGCACGGACCAAAACACCAAGAGAAACAGAATAGGGCTTGGCGCCCATGGGTAGGGATCCGAAGACAGCAACACAACACAGAATGGCAACACAGCACAAGTGCTGAATTCCTACAGCAGTACACCTACTTCGACGAATTAATTAAAATAGCAAACGACATCGGATTTCAACAAAAGACCACTCATTGGAAAGCCCTCTGAGTGTAGTTTCTGGCTATGATTTTTATTTTTCAAAATAAGTATCCAATTGGTACAGTTTTTCAAAACACTACACTGTAGTACCAAAATCGGACAGAACTCTCTACCCAGCTTGCAACCAAATTTTCTTTCTCATTTCTTAATGAAATTTCGTGAAACCAGTGCCTATTTCGTAGAGAATTAAGTCTAATTTCCAATGAAACAAGAATCGTTCAAAACGGAGTTCAATTGATAACACAAAGCCTACAAAAACCGAACCTACTCACAGTTTGATTCCAGAAATTTGACCTAACTTCGGTGACTCATAACTTGAGCTACACAACTCCAAATTGAGCGAAACCAGTGCCCAAACGACCGGCTTTAAGTCTATTTTCAAAAACAATCAGCCACATAATTTTTGGAATAACCGAACAGTACCAGTTTTAGGAGGACCGAAACAGTGTCCAGAAACGCACAAAAACTATAAGCAAGTAAAACTCATTATGATCAATCACCATGAATTGTCAATCACAACATAAAATACAATTTGTCAAACACCTAGCATGCAATTCATATCAACACCTATGAGCACCAAATTTCTAGAGTTGCAACCATCACCAACGAGCAATTATTTCAATCAACACATCATCAAAATCATTGCTCAAACACTTGACATGCAAAATCATAAACTCTCAACAAGGCACACAATCATAAGGCATGCGATTTTTCAAGACAACAATATAGTGATCAAGGCACTCTAAAAGCCCACATGTAGATCCCTCATAAACCCTTATATTGAATTAAATCCCACCCTTACCTTAGCTTGGAGAAAACGAAACCTTAGATTAGGAGATGTGTGAAACCCTAGCTTTCCTTCTCTCTCTCCTTGGTTGTAGATCACGCCTCTCTCTCTCTCTCTTCTAGCTTGTGGATCACGCCTTCCCTCTCCTCTTCTCACTTCTCTAATCCTTATTTTTCTTTTTCCTTCTAATGACAACAAAACCCTAACCTAGCCCTTTTATAAACTCACTTAACCTCATGGGCTTTTTCTTATCTTATGTGACCTAATCATGGGCCTCCACTTAACACTTCTAATTTACTAATACTAACACTAATAATTAGGTCCACATATACTAATAAATAATTATTTCTATTATTTCTACCACATAAATCCTAAATAATTAATTAAATAAATTAATCAATTATTTTGGGCTGTTACAGTTTCTACATTATTGCTAACTTTTAAACTAAGGATGGTTCAAAGGTATTCTTGGGTGGAAGTTCTTTTAAACAGAAAATGAGGATACAAGAAAGAAATGATTGGACACAAAAAAGGCACTTGTCTAACCAATAAATATAAGAGAAGTAGGAAGTGTGGAATTCCCTACCATTAATTCCCTCTTTTAATGTCTTAGTTCTTATTATGGCATGTTTTGGTCATTCCAAGGAAAATAACTGATTGTCTAAGTAGAGTACTAGTGTATATGTAATAGATTGTGATGACTGGTGATCCCTTTGATATTGGTCTTTTGATGTTTATATAATAGATTGGGGTGAGGAGGATGATTTATATCAAAGGATATTATGTACAGTGAACTGATATTGAACTTGTGTATTGCATGGTGATTGACTCTTTTGTTGTCACAGTCTCGCAGACACATCCACAACCAGCTTTGTCTATATTCAAGTGCAATTGTGCAAACAAAAAAGGTGGAGCCAGTAGGTGCAAACATGACATTCACTCATTTTAGAATTTGTAATGCCGACTAAATTGCTAAAAGTAATAGATAGGAGTTGTGGATACGCCGATAAAGTTCACTTTCCTGTCAATCAAAGTTGCATTGTAGCATAATTGCTTTAAACTTTCCATTTATGCATAAAAGTTCTCACTTTATAGATGTATTTTGATAATCCAAACAATTTTACTTGCAGCTTATCAAATCCAAACAAGTTCTCACCAATTGATTTCAAAGCAAGTGCCCATTCTCTTTAAATATTAGCAGTGAGCAAGGTTAGCTTTTTCCATCTTCAATTGACTTCAACCACTCTATTCCTATCCTTTCTTGTACAAGAATTGTTTTACAGTTTGAATGTGTATGAATTTAATATGCTTATGTCTATTCCTATCCACTCTATTTCTATCCTGGCCATGTTTTCTCTGTTGGTGTTCCTAACATCCTTTACATAGAAAATCTGAGTTAGTTAATTAAGTTGCAAACTGCAATGCAATAAGGGAAAATTAAATAAATGGATTGTGTGACCATATAAATTTACCTGATGATATGATTGATGATTTTGCCATTTGTTCCCTGTTGCATTGGTTCTATTGTCCTGTTTGTATATGAAAGTTCTTTTATGGTGAAGGAACACATTAACTTCATTGTTTGATTGTGTCTGACTGTGTTAGTGCTGAATTTATTAGGATTCTCTTTCATTAGGTAAGTGCTGTGTTAGTTTATTGATGTGAATTTATGATGTTAATGATCTACGTTATTTGTCTTGAGTAGTGCTTCTTTTTTTTGTTTTAATGAGCAAATGCTTCTGTTTATAAAGGCAGCATCCATCTGATTGCATGATATTTCCTTTTGTCCCATGTTCTAACATCTCTGCTTTACAATTTGCACTCTTTTTATTGTCCTGTTTGTGTGAATTTATTAAATATTTGTAAGCATATTGTTGTTTTTGTTCCCTGCCATATAAGCTTATTCCTGCAAGCATTTTAATACTTTTCTTTTAGTACAACTCCAGGCATACTTTTCTTTTAGAGAAAATGGAAATTCCCGAACATCGTACATGGATGGTTAAGAGGGTCGGACCTGGGTTTTCCTCTAATTTACGGCCCGTGTTTTCCTCTCATCTTTTGGATTTGTTTCTCTACAAAGCTCAGGAGCAAAGCTATAAATAAATTGACATTTATAAGCTATTGTTGAAGTAAGATATTTACTAGTTTTTTTCTCTCTTTCTGATATTGTTGAACCATTTATAAGCTATTGTTGAAGTAAAATCTATTTACTAGAAAAAATAGATTTTATTTCTTTTTTCTATGGAACCATTGAACCATTTGTATTTACTAGAAAAAATAGATTTTATTTCTCTTTTCTATGTTACTTCAATTAAGTAATTAACATTCCATTACTAACATTATTTATTTGATTAGATGACAAGTGAAGGAAGAGGTAGAGGTAGAGGAAGAGGTGGAGGTAGAGGTAGAGGTAGAGGAAGAGTTACCTCTCAGACATCTCAATTACCAATCCCTATAGCTCCCCCTACATCATCCTCTTCTCCAAATTTACAAACTACACCTACACCTATTATATTGGGAACTTTACAAACAGCCCCTAGAGCTTCCCATAGAGTTGTCACTACACCATCCTCATCACTTAATTCCCAAACTAGGCCAACACCAATCATATCACAAGATTTACACCATGCTCCTAGAACTTCTCCTACACCATCCTCATCTCCGAATTCTCAAACTAGGCCTACACCAATACTATCACAACATTTACATAATACCCCGAGAACTTCTCCTACACCATCCCCATCTACAAATTCACAAACAAGGCCTGCACCACACAATGCCCCTAGAACTACTCCTACACCATCCCCATCTCCAAATTCCCAAACTAGGCCTACACCAATCATATCACAAGATTTACACCATGCTCCTAGAACTTATCCTACACCATCCTCATCTCTGAATTCTCAAACTAGGCCTACACCAATACTATCACAACATTTACACAATACCCCGAGAACTTCTCCTACACCATCCCAATCTCCAAATTCACAAACAAGGCCTGCACCACACAATGCCCCTAGAACTACTCCTACACCATCCTTGATGCCAGAGAACATCAAATGGGTGTCAAAGGATGTAGATGGGCGTATTTGGATCAGACCGGCTCCTGGAAATAAGTACTTACATACAAAATTTGATTGAAATTGTTTTTTACTTATATACAAAATTTATGACATACAAGTTTTAATTTGAAGTTTCATCTTACTCAATTTTTTTTTATACTTTCAGCTTTGAGCCAGAATCTAGAGTGAGAGGTGCTATAACAAAAATCTTCAAGGTAAAGTTTGATGGGGCGTGGACTTCTTGGAGTAATGTGGACGAAATTATGAGAGATGCATGGTTTGATGACTTTAAGGTATGGCTATGCTTTCCAACCCACAGCAATTTAGGGTCAAAAGTATGTGTTATTAAGATAGTCAAAGATATTCAATTTGGAAAGATATATAGCCTTATCTGAGGTATTAAGATATAATACTTATCAAATTAATTGTAGCTTTTGATTGTCATATTTGCAGTAGTTGCTTTCTTCTCTGTGCTCTTGTATTTTTATATATACGTCTGGGAACAATTGTTGCAGGAAACTAGGCATTGATGTCACACCCCTGCATTATAATATAATAAGTTAATACACTTAAGTAAATGTTATTAAATACTATTGAGCTGGTATTCAGTTAGCAGGATCTTTCATAAACTACTGTTTGCTCATTCATAAACTACACAATACCTATATAAGATTGCAATGGTACACATTTTCGGTTTTCAATCAACATTTTGAGCTGGTATTCAGTTCTAATTAATCTGAATGGAAGGAATTGAGAGAGAGGGAGAGGGAAGGGTGAAGAGTAGTTTATGAATGAGCAAACAGTAGTTTAAGAATGATGTAGCAAACAGATGTGGGATCTTTTTCATAACTTAAAAATCTTATATGGTGGGAAACAGTAGTTTAAGAATGATGTAGCAAACAAATGTAGGATCCTTATTAGTCCCCTCCAATGAGTGCTTTTGTGATTGTTATACAAGTGACTCTTATATATGTCTTAGTCACCTATATCAATCAGCTAGATGGAATTTGAATGTGCACTCTGGAGGTTTTATATCTAAAATATTCAGTTCATGGTTTTTTGGTTGTAGGCAAAGTATAAATGGCTTGAGAAGGATGATAACCAAATTAAAAAGAGTTTTAATAGTTGTGGATCATCAGCATTGAAAAATGCTTTGTTTAAGGTGCGTAGTGGAGAAGATAAAAGTGGTTGGATTGAGGAAGAGTATTTAGAACCATTGAAACTTCTATGGAAAGATGACAATTGGCAAAGAATTTCAGAAACTAATAAGCAAAATAGGCAGGCCCAAGAATGACATAATGTGCACTCTGGAGGTTCCATATCCGCAAGGGAGCATGCAAAGAAAATGGTTAGTATTTTTTATTGAAAGCAAGACTATTTAATTAAATTTGTTTTAATTTATCGTTTCCTTGTTATTCTTGTAGAAGGTAGAACTTAATAGAGATCCAACGATGTATGAGCTTTACGAGCGACTCCATAGGCCGAAGGGAAAACCGAATGAGTGGTTGAATGAGAAACAAGCAAAAATAGCTGTATGTGTCTACTATTTGTAATTTGTAATTCTGAAAGTTGGGTTTTTTAAATGTAAATATAGACTAATAACTCTAATTTCAGGAAATGTTTCAATCACAATTAACTGAGAGACAACTTCAAAGTGGTGATGTTACGGGCGAGCAATCCGCACAAATGTTTGATAATGATGTATTTTTGGAAATTGTTGGTGGCATAAGCAAAAAGGGACGTATTCTTGGAGTAGGATCTCATGCGTATGATGTTAAAGAATCTTTGAAGGATTTGAGGTATAAAGATGCAACATCGTCAGAAGAGGTTTCTATATTGAAAGATAAGGTTCAAACATTAACAATTGAGCTTCAAGAGCTTCGAGAGAAGAATATTGAACAAGAAAACATAAAGAGAAAAGTAGACCGATATGAGCAGATGTTTGAGAGGCTTATGCGTAATAAAAATTTAAAAGCTTTACTTGATGCACCTGAAGAAGATGATGGCTATTACAATGAGGAGATAGCTGAAGCTAGAATGGATGAATTTTGATTAGATTTAGCAACATATATGTTTTTGCTAAATTTAATGTTAGTTTTATTAAGTGTAACTTTTGGATAATGTTTTAGTTAGTATTGGGTGTAACTTTTTGCAAAATAATTTAAACACTTTTAGTACAATTAATAAATTTACCGTTTGAAATGTGTATTGAAATCTGAATTATTTTGATATTTTAGGCTGTTTGAAATGTGTATTGAAATCTGAATGAATTTGATATTTTAGGCAGGAAAATATATTTAGTTCTGGAAAAAGGTAGGAAAAAAAAACAGTCATTAGAGACGGAATTACAAATTCGTCTCTAAGTAAAATGTTGATATTGGCGACAGAATAATAATTGTGTCTCTACTAGAGACGGATATTTTCCATCTCTACAGAGACGGATTTTTGGTCAACGTCAATTATATGAGCTGAAAGTTAGCGACGAATTATTTAATGTTAGAGACGGAAAAAGGCTGTCTCTGGTTAGCGACGGCATGACATATTTCGTCTCTGAAGCATTTGCGACCGCAATTTCAGCTACGGATATAGTTCCGTCTCTAATTCCGTCTCTAAAAGGCTTGGAGACGGAATTTCCCACTTTTAGAGACTGAATCCGTCCGTCTCTATTTCCGATTTTTCTAGTAGTGTTAGCTGGTGTTGCAGCAGCAACAAGTAGTGGTGCAGGTGCACCACTTTTAGCTATGAAACTATCATCAACTCTTATGTTTTCTGCGGCCACTGGATTGTTGCTTATCAGGAACAAGATTCAGCCTTCTCAGCTAGCTAAAGAACAACGCAATGCTACAAGATTATTCAAAAAGCTTCAAACTCATATAGAAACTAGACTTTCTCTTGGATAGCGTACAGAAGAAGATGTTGAAAGTTCAATGGAAAAAGTTTTGGCTCTTGATAAAGCTTACCCAGAAATTCATTTCAACTCTGCAAAAATTTAAAAAAACCCATAAATCACAGAAATCGAATTATGGAACCCAAAATCGAATCTCAACCACAAAAAACCCAAACGAAGAAAACGCTGAAACCGTTGAAAACCCAGAATCGTTGAAAACCCAAAATCGAATCTCAAAGCTCGTTCCCAGATTAAGCTCGTTTCAGAGTTGCTCGTTTCAGATTAGGAGATATTTTAGGGATGATTTTGTGCAAAAATTAGGAATGATTTTGTGAAGAAATTAGGGTTAAATTTGAGTGAAGAAGAAGATGAGGAAAAAACAGAATTTTCTTTTATTTTTAATCAAAATTAATACAAAAAATATGAATTATCAACCACATAAGCATAAAAAAGCCACATAAGCCGCCCAAACAGCCACTTAAGCATTTTTGTAACGGTGTTATCAAAAAAATGTTAAAAGGGGCAACGGTGTTATATTTTTAAAAGTTTAGGGACCTATGCGTTACAAAAAAAAAGTTAAGGGACCTATTACTGCTTTTATACATTAAAAGAAATTCTCAAAAATGCAATAACTCTAATATGAAGCATATGAATCTTCACCCTTAGTCACTCCGTAACACTCTATGCTTCAACATAATCAGAAATACTCTTAGCCGTTGAATTTCTGAGACTTTTATCCATTTGCTTGTCATCCCATGTCAAGTTTAAAAGGAGGATATAGCAAAGATATAGCAACGAGGAAGGATTTGGACAGATAGACAAACTTTGGACAAAAGGTAAAATGAGGTAAAATGAAGGACACAATAGTAATTTAAAATGAAAAGAGAAAGGTGAGAGAAAATAAATGAAGAGAGAGAAAATTAGAAAAAGAGATAGGGATTTTAAAATTAGAGAATCCAATTCAAACAAACAAATAGCTCTAAATGCAAGTTTTGTTACTTTTGGCTTCAAAAACATTTGGTACCTCTCAGTGTACCCCACGAACATAACAAGGGAGTACTGATATCACACTGAGGTCTGAGACTGATATCACACAGATGTCATTTAAATAATGCCAAGGAACGTTACTAACGTGATTCTGACTCAATCTTCAAAAATATCCAACTATGTCGACCTTTTCCTTGCAGGAATGTGAAACATAATATTTTCACCAAAAGTTTAAGGGGGACATGGGACAACTATCTATTACAGCCGTTTTCACCTTTCCAAAGCAAAAAGAGAAACTTTTTCCCGATTCACAATACATGTCATCGTATGGTTTATTTTATTTACACATTCAAAGAGGATTAATAAATTTTATTATTTTTCATGAAAATATTTATTTGTTTCTTAGATTACCCTTAACTATTTATTATTTGATAGTTTGGGTCTCTTTCAGCTTAACCAATGTCTAAAATCCTCCAGTATTTGAAGACAAGTCCAGGAAGAGGACTATGCAAATTCAGACTATGCAGGATCGATTGTGGATAGAAGGTATACTTCTCGATATTGCATTTTCTTGGGAGCAAACTTGATGTCATGGAAAAGCAAGAAGCAGAATGTAGTTGAAAGGTCAAGTGGAGAGGCAGAGTTTCGAGTTATGGCCCAAGGGGTTTGTGAGTTGTTATGGATGAAAATTATACTAGATAACCTTAAGATAAAATACGAAGCTTCGATGAAGCTATTCTGTGATAACAAGTCAGAACAAAGCACATAGAGATTGATCGACACTTCATCATAGAGAAGTTGGACAGTGGATTTATAGCTACATCATACATCCCTATAGGGCTTCAACTATATTAACTAAGGGACTTCCCATTGAGCGATTTCAAGATCTTACATGCAAGCTGGGAATGATAGATATCCTTTCACTAGCTTGAGGGGGAGTGTTGACTAATATCATTATTAGGAGGATTTTCTTGATTTGATTTTGATATAATTTGTATAGTGTTTACCTTTGATATTTTGCTTAATTAGGTAATAGGATGTCTATATATTTGTGTTGCAATTCCCCTTGTAAAGCAATACAATTGCAGAGTGTTTACTCAATTCTACAATATATATATATATATATATATATAATAAAAAAAAACTAGGAACACGTTAGTCCCTCTTTTAGCGTCTGTCTTTTAACATATGTTTAGGTAATGATCCCGCTATATTGAAGAGTACCACTAACATTTGACAGTTGGGGAATAAAATCCGAAATTGAGAAAGAAATTGATGCTTGTTGACAATAACTTCTATATATTCCCCTGAGATTTTTAAGTTGTTTTTGCAAGACAAATGTTACAATATTTTACTAGAAAATTGAAGATTACAGAGAAAAATCTTAATATTAGAAGCAAAGAGATGGCCTAAACCTTTCAAAACAAGTTGCAACAAATTTGGGAATTAATCATAAGAAGCAAAGAGATGGCCTAAACCTTTCAGAACAGGCTGTTCAAAAGGTTTAACAGAGCTTAATTTGGTTTAAAGAAAATATTAATTATTAGAAGGCTTAGCACTAAACCTTTCAGAACAGTTAGTGTGTCTTCCTCCTCAAGAAAATCGTGTACGCCTTTCGTCTATTCACTTAGAAGGCTTAGCACTAAAATGGCATTTGAACTATATGCACCAAAATTTTGACATTTACCCTTCTTGGAACCAATATGTGGCTCATGTTGCAACGACGTTTGGGGATCCTTATGATGATCCTTTATCCACCCTAGTTCAAATCAAACAAGGAACCAAAATCCAAGAGTATGTAGATGAATTTGAACTTGCTCTTACACAAGTAAACTTGATACCAGAACATTCCCTAAGCATTTTCCTAGCTGGCCTTGAACATTCTACACAAATGAATGTTAGAATGTTTAACCCTACAATAGTCGCCCAAGCCATTCACCTTGCTCGCTTATATGAAGCCTCCAAGCCACCTAAACAACCAAATTGTTTCTCTAAGCCATGCCTTAGCCAACCCAAAGCTACAAATATACATAGCTCCTCTAACCAAACCCTCCCTCAACCCACTAACCTATCCACAAAACCTTTGTTTTCTAAGACCAACCGTACTTTTAGCCCAACTTACATGGAAGAAAGAAGAGTCAAGGGCCTATGTTACTATTGTGATGAGCCCTTTACAGCAGGCCATCCCCTTAAACATAGGAAACACCAGCTTATGCTCCTTGAACTAGAGGAGGAAGACACACTAACCCTTGAGCCTGTCCTCACTGAAATCACTCCCACCCGAGAACCTACCCTAGCAAATGAAACCCATGTCATGTCCCTCAATTCCTTAACTGGTTGTTCAAGTTGCCAAACTATGCGAGTTTCTGGTATGCATGACAAGAAACTTCTGCACATACTTCTAGACAGTGGAAGTACTCATAATTTCTTAGATGAATCTGTAGCTGAGAAGCTAGGTTGCGAGTTAGAGGTTGTTTCACCTCTTGCAATCACTATTGGTGGTGGCCACAAGCTAGAAGCCTTATATATGTGTAAAGGGCTTAAGTGGTAGCCACAACAGGCCACTTTCACAACTGATATGATTATTCTCCCTTTGGGATGTTATGATTTGATTTTGGGAGTTCAATGGTTGAAATCTTTTGGTCCTATTCTGTGGGATTTTGAGAAGTTGCAAATGGAATTCTCAACTCAAGGAAGAAAAATTCTCCTTTGTGGGGCAAAGGTTCCAACGATCAAATTGGTGGGTGGTAAAATTTTTTCCTAACAAGAACTGCAGCAAGGAATTGAGCTATGCTTTCTAAGCGCAGAGCCCATTGTGCGTCAACTGTCTGTGACTATAGATAATACCACTACAAGAAAATCCTGTATTACCGGCGGATTTTTTCCGCCGATACGTTTCCGGTGGATATTTTGCATTTCCGGCGGATTTTTTCCGGCGGTAAAATTCCGGCGGAAAAAATGGTATTTCTGACGGATTTTTACATTACCAGCGGATTTTTTTAAAAAAAAAATTTTAAAAACATCCGCCGGAAATGTCGCCAGAAAATGCCGGCGGATTTTCAAAAAAAAATACATTTTTTTTTCAAAAAACCGCCGGAAATTCAAAAAAATCCACCGAAAATTTACCGACGGATTTTTTGAATTACCGGCGGATCTGGCGGATTTTTTTTAAAAAAATTTTAAAAAAATCCATCGGAAACTCACATTTCCGGCGGAAAAAATCCGCCGGAAATTACCGACGGATTTTTTCCGCCGGAAACCGTTACCTGCGAACGAATTTCCGGCGGAAAAAATTCGCCGGTAATGGCCAATGTCCGGCAGATTTTGGCCTTTGCCAGTGGATTTTGGCCGCCGGTAATCCGCGAATTTCTTGTAGTGTACTGATGAGCATCCTTCGGTAGAGCCACCTGTGCAAATTTCAGTCTTATTGGATGCATACGAGGATATCTTTGAAAAGCCTACAGCCTTACCTCCTAGCAGGCCTGGATTTGATCATAGAATCCCTCTCAAGGAAGGTACTGAACCTTTTAATTTACTCCCTTATAGATATTTGCTATTCAGAAAAATATTGTTGATAAGTTAGTGGAAGATATGTTGAAACAAGGCATAATACAACATAGTGGAAGCCCTTTTGCTTCACCAACTGTTTTGGTCAAGAAAAAGGATGGCTCATAGCGTTTATATATGTGTTGATCTTAGAAAGCTTAATAGCCATACCATCAAAGATAGATTCCTCATTCCTCTCATTGATGACTTAATGGATGAGTTAGATGGTGCCACTGTGTTTTCTAAACTAGACCTTAAATCTGGTTATCATCAAGTTAGAATGGAGTTAAGAGAAGAACACAAAACTGCTTTCAAACCCATAGTGGTCATTTTGAATACTTGGTAATGCCTTTTGGTCTTTCTAATGCCCTAGCTACATTCCAGGCTCTTACGGACAATGTTTTTTTTATGTTTTTCTCCGAAAATTTGTGATCATATTTTTTGATGACATACTTGTCTATATCAAGTCTTTAACTGAGCATGTGGAGCACCTAGAGTTGATTTTTGATATTGAGAGCAATTATTTCTTAATAGGTCTAAATGTCACTTTGCACTTCCATGGTTGAGTACTTGGGGCATATTATCTCTTAAAAAGGAGTAGCTACAGATCCTACAAAAATACAGGCAGTAACTAACTGGAATCTGCCCTCAAACCTCAAGCAACTCAGAGGTTTCTTGGGATTGGCTGGTTACTATCGTAGATTTGTTAAAGAGGTTGAATACCCCTATCCAACAAGTTTGGGTCTCTAAACTGATGGGTTATGAGTTTGATATTCAATATAAGGAGGGCTATATAAACAAGGCTGTTGATGCCTTGTCTAGGCAAGAAAGGGCTGAGTTAATGCCTCTTGTACTAGAGAATGGGCACACAGAGTTAGTGAGCAAAATTCCGCATTCTTGGAACACTGACCCTCATCTACAAGGGTTAATTTCTGACTTACAAAGAGATCTTGCTACTCACCCTCAGTACTCTTGGGTAAGTTCGGAATTAAGGAGAAGAGGTAAACTGGTAGTTGGAGCTGACACTACCATTAAGAACATCATTTTTCAGTGGTTACATGATTCTCCCTTAGGAGGACATTCTGGAAGAGAGAATACTGCTGCCCGTATTAAAACTCTCTTCTATTGGAAGGGGATGAACAAGGACATTCAGAGTTATGTCAGAAACTGCAGAGTTTTGTCAAGTGAATAAGACTGAAACAGTGGCTACCCCTGGGCTTCTCCAACCTCTCCCTATTTCATCTCGAATCTGGCAGGACATCAGCCTAGATTTCATTGAAGGGTTTCCTTCTTCTAAGGGTAAGCAAGTTATCTTGGTTGTGGTTGTTAGACCTAGCAAGTATTCACATTTTATTGCGATTGCACCCCCTTATTCTGCTCTAGATATGGCTCAACTATTTATGGATAATTTCTTTAAACTACATGGTATGCCTAGTAGTATCACAAGTGATAGAGATCCTATTTTTCTAAGTCAAGTTTGGAATGAATTTTTCAAACTTCAAGGAGTTGCATTGAACAACTCAACAGCTTACCACCCTCAATCTGATGGGAAAACTGAGATTGTGAACAAAAAATTGGAAACCTACTTGAGATGTACGTGTTCTGATAGACCTACTACTTGGTCTCAAATTCTTGCTTTAGCTGAATGGTGGTACAACACTAACTTTCATTCATCAATTCAATCTACTCCTTATGAGGTGGTGTATGGACAGGCTCCTCCTATGTATCTCCCATATCTTCCTAGGGAATCTACTAATACTGTTGTTAACCGTACATTGGCTGCCAGAGAAGAGGCTTTAAAGTTGCTTAAATTCCATCTCTTAAGGGCACAAAATAGAATGACACAGCAAGCCAACAAACATCGTAGCGATAGAAACTTTGCTATTGGGGAATTTCTCTATTTGAAGCTGCAACCATATAGGCAATCTATTTTGAAACAGCACTCTGTACACAAGCTACTACCCAAGTTATTTGGCCGTTACAAAGTTCTGGATAGAGTGGGAAAGGTAGCTTATCAACTGGATTTACCCCCCACTACTGGAATACACAATGTCATACATGTTTTCCAGCTGAAATTGTGTCCAAATCCTACTACAACTACTACAGTTCCTATCCCTTCTGCTGCTATTCAATTTGACAAGGAACCAGAAGCAATCCTAGAGAGGAAGATGGTTAAAAGAGGAAGAAAGGCAACCACCAAAGTCTTGGTGAAATGGAAGAATTTCTCTAATGATCAAGCTAATTGGGAGTATTACTATGACCTCCTCAAACAGTTTCCAGCTTTTCACCCTTGAGAACAAGGGTGTTGTTTCAGCTGTGGGTATTGTGACAGTAGTATCACATAAGTAGTAAGAATTAAGTTTTTACTGTTCTCTTGTCCTTATAACCAGATTATATCCGTTGCATTTCCTTTTATGAGTTGTTGCTTTTATTTCAATTCGTACAAGTTGATCTACTGCTAGCTGTCAGCATAATTTCAGCATATTCCTAGGATCCTATGTAATCATTGTGCCTATATATGGGGCATTTAATGAATGAAATAATCAATCATTGAACAGTCAAAAATATTCTTACCCTTTTTACTCTGTCTGTGCCCTACCGCCGCAATTCGCGCCAGCTCACCAAGTGGCATTCTTCCATTGCCATTTCTAGGTTGCTGCAGGAGTTTTACCGGAGTGTTTTGCTCCCTAACAATCCAAAGTTTCCATTTCACATTAAATGTTCAGAAGTAAGTGGTAAGCCACTTCATGATGGAGTGTCTTATCTAAAGTTTGTGGTGTATCTAAAGGTTTTGGTGGAAAGTAGGTTGCATCAGGGAGGGTTTGGCTTGCGGTCTTTACTCAAGGAAAAAGAGGACTCTTTGGTTGGTCTTTATCTCTGTGCACCCGCCACTCTGCCATATCTCTGTCCACCCGCCACTCCGCCAGATAAATGCATGGTTTGTTGATGTTTAGGTTAGACTATGTCTTGGTAGAACAGTGATTAGTCGTCTTAAGTCAGGAGCAATATAGGCATTTAAGGGTTGATATTTTACACATCGTGCATTGCTCACTGCCTTTTGGCCTGTTTGAATGGAATTTTTTTTGATCAATCGTGTTTGAATGGAAGAATACAACGTGGACCAAAAAAGACTAAATTGAATTCCAAAAAATTTGTAAAATGGATATTCATTTTAAAATTAAGAAAAAATTAATATCTTGTTTTTTTTGACAAAAACTGTTACATTGATTGATGTGGGTCACTGACCAACCCACCTATAAAGTTTTGCTTGGTTGTTAGTTGTTACCTGTTAGTTGTAAAAAGCGCGCAATTCATTGGTAACTATAGTAATATGTCAACCTCCAATAATTTAAAATCATTGGGGCATGATTAGACGTTGTCGTAGTAATAGCAAAATACAGATGAATTCATATTAGCAATGCTACTTACTACAACACTAGTCTCTCACCCGTGCTCTGCACGGGCCTGCGAGGTATAATTTTGATGAAGATTGAGCACAACGCTACAATGGACCGATAAATATTTAAAGGATGAGTATTTAATGAAGTGGCCAATAATGATAACAAAATGAGCATCCCATGTTCTGAAGCATTTATTTGACATTCCTAAAAACTTCATGGTAGACAACATTTGAAGTAATAGACGGGGAAATAATTGCATCATGTGCAATCAAAACTTTTAGCCCTTGTTTAGACGTGACGCGGGAAAAAGCGACATACAATTGGCCATGAGAGAAAACTGGACTTGGCAAGTACACACCGACCTCCTTCAAAGACTGACCCTGGCTTTTATTAATTGTCATCGCAAAAGATATCCCAATTGGAAATTGTCGTCTTTGAAACTTGAATGGGATTCTCAAATCGGATGGTGTTAGAGTTAATCGAGGTATGTAAACCTTTAAACCAAGATTACGACCCGATATTACCTTCCCTTCCAGAACAAATTTACCAAGGCGAGTTACCATAAGTCTTGTGCCGTTGCATAAACCTGCTATTTGATCAACATTTCTTAGAAGCATGATTGGAACGCCGACTTTGAGATGTAGCTTGTGGCTCGGCAATCCAGAAGAGGATATAGTGTTCAAGAATTCAATAGAATGGACATTGTCAACACGATCAGTGTGCATGAGATCAGAATGAGGAGAATCGACACTGAGGTAAGTTCTTTCTTCGCCAGGGAGTTGAGCTGACATGTATTCATTGATATAATTTACAATATCATTCTTTGGTGCCAATATCGCTCTGTTTTGGTAGTACGTGATATCAGCCAACGATTCCAGGAATAACGGATATGTAGAGCTGACAATTGATGCTATTGGATCATCAGAGGGATTTAACAAAAAGTTGGGTGGAATTGGAAGTTTGATATCATCATCAGCAAGTTGACCAATGGTTCCATCCCCAACAGCTAAGATCCACTCAGAGAATTTTTTCCTTTCTAAATTATCATCAGAGGAACCCCCTGTCAATAACCTCATGTTGGTATTTAATGTCATAACCTCGCAATGATTCCATAAATAGGATGAGTTAATTGTAGAGCTAACAATCATTGGCCTGGTACCCTTTGGTATGACTGGGAGTATTTGACGAAAGTCTCCGCCAAGGACAACAACTTTTCCTCCAAATGGTAAACCTTTGTTACCGTTTGGTTGTAACCGTAGTATGTCTCGGAGTGTCCGATCAACAGCCTCAAAGGAATGTTTGTGCATCATTGGTGCCTCGTCCCAAATTATTAGTTTCGTTCGTATAATCAACTCAGCCAACGGGCTACCATGTGCAATGTTGCAGGTTGAATCTTCATTAACTATGAGTGGAATACAAAATCGTGAATGAGCAGTTCGACCTCCAGGAATTAAAAGAGAAGCTATACCACTGGAAGCTACAGTTAAGACGATTTCACCCTTGGATCTAAAATATGCGGCGAGAGCGCGCCATACATATGTCTTTCCAGCACCACCAAAACCACTGAGAAAAAACAAACCTGGTTGATTTGCTTGGACTCTTCCAATAATCTTATCAAAGATTGAACGTTGTTCAACAGTCATTGTCGATGTAAGTTGAAAGAATTCAGTAGCCAACGCCACACGATCATAATTGAGCTCATCAGAAATGAGCCTATTTGGCTGATATTCATTCAGCTCGTGATGAAACTCAGGCATGGTGGTGTAATCACTTAGACGTTTGTTATGACCTTGTAGAATGATGTCAATGTCTGCCAATCCATAGTTTTGCAACTCTTCATCCGTTAAAGTTAAGTCTGAAAAAATGAACAACTGGTTAAATTAATTGGTTGAATTGAAAATGACTATATAGGAGCATTCGAATGTTCTGAATAGATTAGGCATTTAAAACCTTTTGATAGGTTGTGGAAAAAGAAAATTTACCTTGAGAATGATAAAGTCTCCGCTGTCGAAATAGAATATCATCCGTTAGGTGTATCCATGTTTGTTCCCAAACAAATTCTGGCATAACCATTTCGTTAGCAAGCAACAAAGTTGCAAACAACATCCTTAAATAATGAGCTGAACCCCATGTGCTTGCCTCGTTGATTGCGTTTATGAATTCTTTGTCATCCTGTAGAAGACCCCTGGCGAAGCAAGCATCCCGAAAAGTAGGATGAACATCATCTCCTACCGTACGTATGTCCTCATAGCAAGTAGGTCCTTTGACATGGTTAAGTAGAGTTCTCATGTAATGAAGCTCTCCCGTACCTGGTGGAGTGTAATGCATCCGACCAACAGCGAATCCTTTCTTCCGTGGAGTCCATTCCATATTTTTTTTATTCCACACAAACTTCTGCGGAAACTGTATGTATGTTAGATTTTTAGCCTCTGGGTATTTGCTATTTGCGTCGAACCAAGCAAGGAATTTAGTGTATGAGATATCGTCGCGGGACATAACCTCTGGAATAGTACGCCGACTATCGAACATGACATAGATTTCACCCGGCAAATGAAACATTAGTCTTTCAACTGAAGGGTCCCTGTAATTGATGTCGAAGCTGAAAATTCTCCAAACAGCTTCACATGGTGATAAGTACCTACAGTCGTAGTACATTCTTATCTCATCAACGATGTCTTGGTTTGATGCATCGTTTGATGATTCATAAAATGTGGCAGTGACACGATCATGGCCTTTGTTGATATACTTGAAGAGATATTTAATGGAACGCGATTGGTTACACCATTCAACGTTGATGTGAGCATTGTACTTTAGCAGTAACTTTGCATTGTATGGAACTACGAAACTGTTATCAAGAATTGCATCCCCCTTTTGAACATAAACACCGTTGTCCCGTCGACGATAGACTGGGTAACCATGTGAATCAATAGTTGTAGTGGGGACAAAGTTTTTGGGGAAGTACTTGGAACACTTGTTATTTACCATGCAAGGAGAACTTTTCCGCTGACCACCACATGGTCCATGAATCATGCAAGCAACTACGACTTCGAATAACTCAGGGGAGGCATGTTTGTCAGGTATCTCTGCAGATATGATTTGATCAATGTCTTTTGACTCAAGGATTCTACTTTTTTGATCAAGAAACACCAATATATGGGCATGCGGCAATCCTCTTTTTTGAAATTCGATGGTGTAAATCACTACAAAAAAAATAAAATATGGTTGTCAAACATTGGTAGGTATCAATGACGGTAACATGATGTATATGGAAGGCATAGTAGTGAACACAAATAATTAGAGATAAACAAACAGAAGAAAAAAGTAGTACCTGCTTTGGTCTTGCCAAAGATGTCACCCTTCTTTATGTCCTTTATTAACTGATCAAGTTTGATCTTGAACATCCTTGAAACCAGGTCTGGCCTGTCTTCGGCTTTCAATTGCAAATTATTGAGTAGAGTTGTTAGCTCAGGCCACTTAGGATTACATGTGAATGTAATGAATAAATCTGGGTAGCCCGCCCACCTACAAATTGCCATTGCATCTTGGTAATTTTGTTGCATGTATCGTGCACCACCGGTGAAACTTGAAGGCAATACTATTCGCTTCCCCACGGCAGCTGGGTTGACATCTCCTCGAAGAAGTGCATCAGACAGTCCTTTATATAAATCAGCACGAAGTTCAGTTTGATGGCTCTGCACCCATTTTAACCGTTGAGACTCGACCATGCTGTATCCATCAACCAATAATTGTTGGAACAACCGTCTCCCATGAAGCATAATGGCCTCTTCAGTGTGACGTTGTTGTATTCTATAAGCAAGCCATTCACGTAGAGTAACGTGTTCGCGTTTAATGGCAGTGTGAGTTAATGAATCATTGTATTCAATTGTCCCACACCAGCCATCTTCACCTCTTGCAAACAACAGTGGATATTGTAAGGGTAGATACGCGGAACTCAAAGTAGATATACGCTTTAAACGACCACCTTGCGTTTCAACAATAATGTCACGATCATGGTGACTTGTGTCAAAATCACCGACAATAAGTGCTGCAACCTCTGATGTAGATGGTACATTGTATCTCCTTGGATCTCGATTACGCTTGCCAATGATGCGCAATTTGAGGTCTTGTACAGAATTGCAAGAAACCCTATCACGAACAAAACGATAATTCTTGACATATGGGTTATACTGATCAAGGAGCTGACGAAGTTCCTCAACAATAGTCGACTGTAGGTGGGCTTTGTTGTCTTTCATTCTGCAAAGACGAAATTATGTTAAAGATGGTCGTAGGCATGTTTAAAAAGGTGGTGTTGTGCGTCAATATGATTGGAAAGCTATTTACCTGACAACCGACATTCTGTGTTCGACCTCGTTTTGTGTATCATATACGTATAATTGAGCAAATTTTGGGGGACCCCCTGGCATAGGTAGCAAACTTCCTATCTGATGATAGTTCTCACCATTCATAACAAATATTGGAGGTCCTCCTCCAACATTCATTTGTCGTTCAATTGTTCCACCCATCGATGTTAAAGAAAACATTGTGTTGAATGATCTAATGTTATCTTGAAAATATTTGCTTTTCCTGTCATTGTTGTGGTATAGACCATATAACGCCGCTGGGGGTTTCCTGTAAGGAGGAAGAAGAACACGTCCATGTGAGCAGCATAGATGAAACTTGGGGTTTGAAGATTTGTGGTGCTTCCCAAGTCTTTCTTCGTACCACATGAGTGCATGGCAGTGCTGACATGTTGATAACGGCAGACCAATATTCCAATATTGAGATTCTTGAACTATAAGTTAGGGAAAATAATTAATTACTGGTTGATGTGAGAAAAGTTGTAAGGGACATTTGATATGCCTGAGAAAGTACCATTACCCGATTCGGTTGGAGAGAAGGTAGGGTTAGGAATTGAAGAAAAGTGGGGGGAGGCATTAACGTCGTCAATAACTTGAGGTGGGTGAGGACCTGCAAAGAAATAAAGAACAATGTTAGACTGAAGTCGGAACTGTTATGATATGGATTCTGATGCTTGTTTGTAGGCATAACCAATGTGAAAAGGAAACATATATGCTATTAATACTATTAGGAAAAGTTAGCTAGACAACACCTGTGGGGCAGATTGCTTTAAGTTGCGTGTGTGGCAACCCAACACAGACGGAATCCACCCTGGACATCGGGTTGGTAGTATGGCTATTAATATGGTCTGCATTGTCCAAATGCCTTTTGCGTGCATGTCGCAGTCGAACTGTTTTAACGGTTAATGAGTTATATATTTTGGACAACATAAATGGAGGTAGTGTATTTGGCTATATGGAGGTACCTGGCTTTCCCGTTGAATGAATATTCGAAGATGTCGGTTGGGTCCAATTTGTTGCTGAAAAAAAAAGGAACCATAAAAATATAATTGAAGCTGCTCGTATAGTGATGTAGTAATACCATTGTAACTCACCATTTGTAATGTCAGACAGAGGAAAAGACAGTATTTGACTTCCATTGATACGGTTAAACACGGATTGTTGCTTTTTAGAGCGTTTAGTAATACTCCCTGAAAAAAGATACCGAAAAATGGATTTTTACGGTAAGACATACTTGATAAGACAAAGTATAATGGTTCAGATGGATATCCCCAATTGGGCGTCATTTTGGTATCCCATGAATATATAAATGACTACCTTTAGTAATACATGATAATGGACTGCGTGTGGCACTTCTGCCACTTTGGAAGGACTTTGCTTGTGTTGGGATGTCGCTTCCTGTGGGAAATATGTGTCAGCTGTTTATGTTAGCAGTAAAGTTATTCTGGAATGACAAATTCGGATGAAAATTTAAACTGGTACCTCCAGGAGATCCGTCGTGGTTAGATGCGTCCATCATAGAACGATCTACGGTAGCGAGTAAAAGGATGATTTGTTTGGCTTCTAATGTTGTCTTGTGAAAATACAGTGTCCGCTTGTGGAACGTGCAGAGCACTATTGTAGCCGCAAGATTCAATGTGTTGTGATGCTGTGTATGGTTATGGCCAATTTAAGGCCAACTACTTGGGATGGCGTGGGAAGCGTGTTCGTCAAGTGGTGCGGCGTGAGTAGAAGAATGGAATCTTGTATGAAAAGGTGTAAAGTAGACAGGAAAAGATACTGGAAAGACAACACCTGCATATACGGATGAAACATTGTTGGCTCTTTATGTACTTTCCATCGATTAACCCCAATAAAGGTAATATAAACGAATCTTGGAGGATGCGTACATAGGACAACTGTGGGTCGACAAAAGTGACACCAATTGGAATAATTAGGACAAGCTGGTAGTACAATTCCATATGTTCTGCATCCAATGGTATGAAGTCATCTCCAGCAATTGGAATGATTAAGAGTTTGTATGCATGATAGTAATAAAGTTGAAGCATTAAAAAAAGGAAACGTTGTAAAATGTGGATATATTCTTTCGTACTCCTTTAAACATCAAGTCAATGTAATGAAGTCAACTCCAACTGGCATCTATTCTTTTGCATTTTATTATACATGAAGCCTAATGAAAATGAAGTCTTCAAGTGTATAGGTTTTTACTGTGGATTGCGTGCTGTGGTTTAAGCTTTTATTACTCTAAGTTTAGGATATGTAACAAATACTTGTTACAGTGCTATTGGCTGATGAGGATTGAGCTTTTATTACTCTAAATTTGGGATATATAATATATGTCTAAATGAAGAGAAGTAGAGTAACATGCATGCATGGAGGTATCTTTTATATATATATATATATATCTGTATTTTGTGATAGAAATTTATATTAATTATTTTGAATTATATACATCTGAAATAAATATGAATATATAACATATTATCCTGACCATATAGATGTCTATTATATAGTAGGTTACGAATAGTCTATATAGTGGTGCAATAACAAACATAGGTGAGCCATTGTATTATTGTAGATAGGATACAGAGTACAGACCAAACTGATACATTTACACCGTAATGCATTTTCTGCGATTAGGTGATTGAACTGATACTAAAAACAGAATACAGTAGAAGAACAATGCCATGCATAGATGGCTTTAGGTGATCGAATTACAAATAAGTACAACATAGGTGATTATGGCCCACATGGAACTCGAATACAAGATCATTTTGGATCAATACGCTCAATCTTCACAACGGCTTTTGGGATCTTGTTTGTTGGAGGAGTGGTGAAATCAATGTTGCTAAAGTCGATTGATTCGATCTCTGGGTTTTTTTTGGAAACCTTACCATCTGATGAAATTTCAAGGCTTGTCTTGCACACATTCTCTGGGGGGGGAGAGGTTTGGTTAAGATCAGGAAATTCAATGGGTTCGACAAAAGTTTTCGACACCTTGCCTCCTGATGGTGTAGCTGGGCTAGTCTTTGCAGCATTCCCACCTACCGGAGATATTTCATCAAGGTCAGGAAATTCAATGGGGTCAATGGAAGATGAACCACGCTTTCCACTTGTTTTGGTGATAGGAGTATCTTCAGCAAATGGCAAGGCCAATAGACCGGGATCCTCAGAAGCGATATCGTCGAGGCTCACTACTGGTTGGGATGAGGCTAAGTTGTTCATCTCATCAGCATACACAGCATCATCCTCCTCGCTTGTGATCTATATGTTAAAATATATTTTAAAAGCACGTAACCAAAGCAAATGTTGAATATTTGTCGGTTATAATTAATCAAACCTGTATGTTATGTTTGCGAAGGAATTGTTGGATAATACCCGAATCATGAGTAATTTTTTTGACGGTAAAGGCTTGCCAACCTTTCAGAATGTTTCCTTCAGAGACCTCTACCTTGAACAAAAAATCCTTCCCGATAAATGCTTTAAACTCATCAGGGCTTGCAGGTGAATGTTCCAATTGCTGAATAAAAAATGAATACCTGATGTTAACTTAAATTACGCATTTTAGTGTGAAATACGGGTAGATATTCCCGAGAGTATTTACCTGTTTGATGGAACGAATTAAATCAGCAGCTGAGCGCCCTACATACATGGATACAATGGTATTAAAGAGTGTGAAGGTCGTGGACCCAGTGTGATCAATGACTTGCAGCTGAAGCTTGAACCTAGAGCACGACATATACACATGTGAATTTTTTATCAGCATGCGATATCAACAGTTATGGTGGAATTTGGAACCAAACAGTAAGCCAATATGGACATGGCAATGGATCGGGAAACATACCTCGGAGTAGCGTTCACCATAGTGTCACAATGATCACATGCATACTTGTTTCCACATTGTGTAACACGCCTCAAGCAAGTGTTGCATGAATCATAGAGCCAACCCTGATCAAGTTCTATCTCAATAACCTTGGCAAATACAGACCCAAACCCAGTCTGCATGAAAGACAGTCACCAAACATATATCAGTTTACGTACGACGGATATGTGAGCTTACTAATTTTTCATACGTTATAAGTCTCAGTTGGTATAAGAAGTTGTTTACATCAGATGCTTCAAGAAGATCAGAAATTGTCATTCTAGGGGTCTGCAGTAGTTCCTCAGCAATGGTGAGAGAATTTGGTGTCGTCATCTGAGTCACAGCCTGACTCATTGATGATGAGTATCCAGCCATTCTGTTCGATTAACAGTTAAAGACAATGCCAAATATTACAAAATTTAGTATTGTGTTATAGATACATATTTGTTGGTACGTAGGTACCTTGATTTGTAGTCTCTAATCTCTGGTAGCGTATCATCATTAAGTATGATCTTTGTCCCAAAGAAGGCAGATGAAACAGCCATAACACCTTTGGTGAATGAAGTGACATGGATTAATGATATATGATGTATAACAATAAGTTGACTTTGTATTGGAGAATTATATATGAAACTATGTTAGAAAGCAAACCTTGGTATTTGTTGAGCCTGACCAGCTGAAGAATTATGAGCACCGGGCCAACATGACCCATAGTGGCGAGATATGTGTTAATCCGCTCAGCATGTTCACCCCATAATGTGCATGTCAGTCTGTGTTGCCTGTGGTAGCAAAATATAAAATAAGAAATCCAAGATAACGGTGTTATTGGGATGAGGTCTTTGAATGAAAAGTTGGTGAATGCATAATCCACGAAGTGGCCTTACTGCAAATCCTCCAGGACGATGTCAATCAACAACATTCTCCTCCCATTCTTTTCGATATCCTTAAGAATGTCCTTCTCCACAATGTGGCCAATGACATCTGTGTGTGACAAAAAGTTAGGTGAACATGAATGTCTAGAAACATGGTTTTCCAATTTGCGTAAATGACTGTTTCGCAGGAATTATTGATTGGAGCCTGATTAGTTACCACAGTAGACATCTGGTTTCATATCTGTTTGGATCTTGTTAAAATCAGCAAAATGGAAATGGTTGTTTGGGATCTCTTCAGCGGATATATTGCAAATTCTTGTCATCCCCATGAAAAACAGCTTGTATTTGTGTTCAGTTTTGCGGTACTTCGGTTCATTTTGGGCAACCAGTAACTTGTGGATAAGGTAGGTCGAGCCTTCCTCGATGTAGCCGGCAAACTTGATAACCAAATGCTTCTTGATAGTAGCTTGTATTTTTCCACACTATTCGTATTGACATGTTGTTAATAGAAACTAAAATGAGAGATATGAATCTAGTAATGCATATAAGATTCAAAGACTAAAAGAAGACATATGATTCAAGTTTTGGTATAACCTTCTCGTCGAGCAGTAGCATGTCAATGTAGTTCAAATCGTCAGGGTTCTTTGCGCTAAAAACATTCCACAGATGAATTACTCGGACCTTCAGTGTCCAGTCAATCTTCCCAGGCAGTATATCATCAATGAAGTTGATTTCGGAGGGCATTCTGCATGTGGGTTATACAATCGAATAAATAAGAAGTTGGCCAACAATTTAGCAACTAAACGAAAAAAAAAGAAATGATATGAAAGGCCTCATATGTAATTATGATGCAACTGGACAGCGATATGTGGCACTGAAATAGTTTGAACTTTGATTACCTGGATGTGTTTTGAGTAAGTGTTGTGGCAATGGATAGTCGAATGGTGAGTATGTATATGTTCTATGTTATCCTACTTATAGTAAACCATCTGGGTGATTGGTGTTGTGGGGAAAGTGTGGAATAGTTGGATTCCAAAAAGGTTCAGTATAGACGATGTGGACCCGGGTTCCAGTTCGAATAGTCTGTTGGTAGTTCAATGTGCACAGTTGGCAAGTTTGGTAGACTTGCTATTTAGTTGAATTGTTTGTAGCCAAATTCTTAAGTACCCTTGGCTATTAGTTGGGTAGTGCGCCTACAAGGCAAAATGTGATGGTATTTTTTGGACCAAGTGGAAACTTGGTGACATTTTTTTTACCAACTGAAAAATGCACTCACAACTGACGTGTTGGGTGCAGCACCCAAATTTATGTTATGGGTACATTAGTTATCACCTTGTTTGTATTACGATGTAAATAAGTTTGATTTACATGAGAGCAGTCATTGGTCTCTATTTTACTCACACAACCAAATATTCATAATTCAAATATCCGAAGCCTTTCATGATATATACATATTTCATATGTTGGCTAATATTGAATTGGTTGTTTTATAAGGTCAGCATTATTTAGTTGTTTTTGGTATATATTCACAGTTAATGTAGTGACGCGATTAATTTATTTGTTATACACCATATGGTCCATTATTTCGTAATTAGTTAGGAATATGTTTGGCTGGTATGGTCAGCATGAAACTACAACGCACCTATCCGTGTAACAAAGGTGTGAAGCGCGGTTGACTAAGGAATGGGCATTGCGCTTATTGTGCGTCAGTTTGGTTGGGTTAATGGTCAGGAATATGGCAGATTAATTAGACAGCTTCTTAGGTTGCCTAACCAGGGAATATCTGAATTGCAGACTGAGTAGACAACTAAGGCAAAGTGCATTTAATGGATATATTCCTTTAGTTCCTTGAAACCTTCCCTTAGGATGGTAAGTGAATGTTTATATTCTTGGGGGGGGGGGGATAATATTCGCTTCGTAGGCTAGTGATTAATATTTGTTTGAGTAGACATACCCTTTTATGGAATCTTTAATTAGCATTGAAGTGGTGGCTACAAATAGAGTTGTTGGGACGTTTACTACAGATAGCTGGTTGGATCAATGGTTGTTTCCACTTTTGTGCACCCTTGTAACTGGTATACATGGACCCTACTTAAAAATGCACAACCCTTTTAGAGTACACTCGCTGGAGTGGTTGTGTTCCACTTTGTTTGAGATAAGTCTTGATTAGATTTGCATCCATAAAAGGAATCTTCATAAGTAGCAGTACTAATAAAGTTACAACATATAGGTGTACTTTGTGTCCCATCAAATCTGCCAACTGGTGTCACTGTATTGAAAAAAGTGGTTTCTGAAACTTGGTTACTTGGAATCAATTTGAGAGGCAATATGAGTTTCAATTTTGTAACTTGGCCACTTTCCGGATTGACACGTGGTGCCCAACTGTGTGGTTGAAAATCGTTGTTTCACTTATGCGTGTTGATAATGGTTATTTTAATTATTATACAATTTATACTCCAATTTAATAGTTTACATTTTGCTATAGATACAATGTGTTATTCGAATTCGTTATAGTGAGGTCCTAAGGGCGGCAAGGGCACCACTATTCGTTTCACCCCAGGAGTTATTCGCCTATAAAGTTTAAAACATTTTAATATAGGACAATAAAATTAAAATACTTCATTGCAAAATGAAACATTAATATCACAATACTAACATAAACCTAGAGTCCACTAATGAGGAGTACTGAAGCCTGGTTCATTCTAAGTCAATCTGGCTTCTTTATTGAGGAGAATAGGATACGTTTACATTGGAAGCGGTCATGTTTCGGGAAGTAGAGTTAACTGAAGTAAGTTGGGATTGGTCGATGGAACACCGATTTGTACGCGCCGGCCTGGTGTAAGCCGCTTCTGAACACAAAATCGACCCCAACCATCAGCTATACCACATGTAGATGGGCTTTCACTACGAAACATTAAGAAACATGAATATTCGAGGCCAAATTCATCATAGACTACGATGCGCATATCAGAATCACGGCATGCGGCTTGACAGAACTCCAATGGCATATGCTGCATATGTATTACCACAAAGTGCATATGTGTTACGTCAAAATAATGCTCAACATAGTATATACGAATATATATAAGCATGAAACTAAATGGCAAACTTTTATTACCAAGCGTCCGGAGTAAACATCTGCAAATGTTAGTGTTTTTTTAAGAACATGAAATATGTCTGGTTTTTGGCATATTGTGGAAAACTGACGGGGAACAAATTGCATTCCGGAACAGTTTAGGGATTTGGGTGCATCCCCAAGCCATGTCACCGTTGGAGGGGATGGGTAAAAAACTGGTTGGTCTAGCCGATCCGTCATCTTGATGAGGAACCTATCGGATCTCACGTAGACCATTTTTGCCCACCCACCCAAATCCAGTCCGTAGAACTTGCCTACGCCATTCCAGCCTTTTGTGAAAAACGCCTGGCCATCTACCTTCTGCACTGAAACTTGGAACATGTTTCCTTTTGGATCGGAGAACAACACATATTCAGCAACATCGTGAAAATGCGCATCATTGAATAGGTGGGGCAATTTCACAGTTTCCTTACATGAAAAAAGATGTCAACATAATGAGAATAAACGATAGTTAGCATGTGATTCAATTGAAGGTAATGAAAAAATCATACAGGGGATTAAATTAATTGTATAAAACCTAACCACTGCTGTGTTGTACTCCAAATGGAAAGGTTCATAGCGGATCTCCAGGTCGTATGCGTATTTGGCGTTATTTAGTTTACAGAATGGAAGCATATTGGCTGATAAGGATAGCTTTGTGGATAAGCCAGTTGTAGGGAAATGTATGATTTTGTTAAAGAGGTTGAAAAAGATGGTGATGAGTGGATGGGGAGCCAGTGTTATATATAGCAGCCAATTTAAAAATGACCCTGAGACTCCATCCAATTTACTTCGTCTAACCCCTACGTAGTCTGTAGCAAAAAAACTGTCAGGTTTCCAACTTTGGTGGGCCACTGCGACAGTCGTGCTTAAAGTAACGATTTGTATTGCACAAGGATACTTTGTTTCTAAGTGGAGGTTGGCTTTCGATTTACAACGAATACTAATAAGGGTATAAGACTATTGCTGGGTTCAATATGACGTACGCGTTTTAAGTTGCTTATTCTATTACGGTTTTAGAGCCATTTGATCTAAAAGTAAATCCAGGCAGCGTGATATAGGATTAATAATTAAAGAAGTTAAAGATATTGAAGATGGCACTGACAAATGCATGAAACATGAGAAAGGGTAACACCACCAAATTGAACCCCTTCATAACATAGCATATATATATATATATATATATATATATATATATATATATATATATATATATATATATATATATATATATATATATATATATATAAGATACATGAGAAGTTGACCTTCCTGATTGAGCCGTTAACGCCAATATCGCGAAAACTTACGATGACCGTTATCATAGCCATCTTACAAATTACCTTAACTAACCACTTAGGGAAAGCTACATATAGGATGGTCGTTTAGAACATTATACCATTATATTAGGTTAGATAAGAATGGGTTGTTAGTGACCGGAAGATATGTCATCTACAACACCATTATTTACAAATAAACATTACATAAGGCTTATCCTAAGTGACATAATATATAAATGAAGGGGTTCTTGCACAAGTCATGGTAGGTTTTGGGCCGCCCTGAAAGCTTCAGCTTCCATCCAAGTTTTCAGCTGACAAAACTTGTCGCAACCAACTTCGAAAATGGTGGCCATTTCGTCAATGACCTGAAAATATTAGGCAGTAGGCATCAACATTTGTTGAAAACAACATGAAGTTCAATAATTGATAAATATTTTACTAATGTTATTCAAAGTTGTAAATCTTTTGATAAGGAATAAACTTAAATCAAAATGGAACAGTTAGATTACATGTTTTGTGTTTTAGCTTGTGAATGTGAAAGAAATTTTTTCCATCAAGATCAAAGTAGTAAAACATAATTGCCTAGAGTAACG
Organism: Astragalus membranaceus; assembly: GCA_039519185.1. Lineage (NCBI taxonomy): Eukaryota > Viridiplantae > Streptophyta > Magnoliopsida > Fabales > Fabaceae > Astragalus > Astragalus membranaceus. Next base: position 69,966,604 of record CM076851.1, read on the forward strand.
TGCTTTCATGGAAGGAATAGATAAGGAAAAAACTCATGGCAATAATGCATTTTAGAAACTTCAATGAAGTAAATGGGCTTCTTTTTTGATCTCTCATCTATGTATCAGTACACATGAAAGGCAACTTACTGTGAAGAATTGGTTTGTGTTGTTGAGGGAACCTGGAAAGGGCAAACTATGGATTTAATATATAGGTAAGAAAAAAGAGTGACTGAACCATTAGGGGATGAGGGTATTTATAGCAAAGGATAGGATACATCATACATGGACAGTGGGAAGCCTAGTTTGATAAAAAGAAGTACGAACAACCACCCTGGTTGGATATGAATTATGGGCTTGAGGGTATTTAATGCAATGATGGTGCATTGGCTGTTGTGAGCCGTTTGCATTTAATGCTCCCAGAGAATATTTCAGTAGCATTTCCAACAACCACCCTGGTTGGATATGAATTATGGGGTGGAGGGTTTGGGAATGCTTACTAATGTTGTCTTTTTTTAAAACGGTTTTGGCCTGCACAAATTTAGAAACGTCTTATGTTTCTATTAGAACTATATAGTTAACTGAACTCATCTTATGAACGCATCTGACATTCGCGGCTTCCATCCTATGTCAGCAACCTGTTTTATTCCATTAGGTCAACGTACTTTGGGGACAGCATCCACCCATGCGATACATATGTTGCCATGGCATGCTTTTTTATCATATATGTCATAGCAGTAGAGGAACCCATAGATATGTTATTTTTCAGAAACCCTCTCACTGTACACGAATGACATGCACCTATGGACATCAAACGGATAAAACCTTTTCGTTATTTAACCCATAAATCCCATACGGATACGTAATACGTAGAGCAAAATAGGTGTTTTATACTGCTTTTGTTTATTTAGCCTTAAGGAAGGCGGGGATTATTATACATATACTAAATTGTATACTCTTTAATTTGAGACAATTACATATATCTAATGTGGGATAAATCCTTAGATCTGTCGGTTGATCAAGCATGTAAAATATATGTTCTGGACGAACACATACAAGTACACAAAAAAAAATATTACAATAAAATGAAATAAAATACAGAAAATTAAACGGGGTGTGGTGAAGGTTTATAATGCTGAGATACAACGAAAGTTTGAAGGCAAACATCCAAAACACCTTGATGACTTAAAGCTTAAGCAGCAGGTGACTTGTCCCACTTGAGTGGCTTGACAACCTCCCAAGTGAAATCAGCATCATCTCTACCAAAATGTCCATAAGCAGCAGTCTTCAAGAATCTGCTATTTCCACCTCTCTTAAGATCAAGGTTAATTGAAATCATACCAGGCCTGAAATCAAAGCTCTCCTTAACAATCTTAAGGATTTCCTTATCAGGGATCTTTCCAGTACCATAAGTATCAACAAACACAGACAAAGGTTCAGGCACACCAATAGCATAAGACACTTGCACAATGCACCTCCTAGCAAGTCCACTAGCAACAATACTCTTTGCTGCTTGCCTCACAATGTAAGCTCCACTCCTATCAACTTTAGTTGGATCTTTCCCTGAGAAAGCACCACCACCATGTGCACCCCATCCTCCATAAGTATCAATGATGATCTTTCTACCAGTTAAACCAGCATCACCATGTGGACCACCAATGACAAAACGGCCAGAAGGGTTCAAATGGAAAATGGTCTTCTCATCAAGGTACTTCTCAGGGATCACAGGCTTGATCACATGCTCCTTCAAATCAGCTGCAATTTCATCATTGGTAACAGTCTCATCATGCTGTGTTGAAATGAGCACAGTGTGGACACGAATTGGAACCATGGCACCTTTGTCATTGTAATACTCAACAGTGACTTGGGTTTTCCCATCAGGTCTAAGCCAAGGGCATGTTCCATTCTTGCGAACCTCGGTTAACTTAGCACCGAGTTTAGTTGCAAGAACGTGACTCAATGGCATGAGCTCAGGGGTCTCATCAGTTGCATAACCAAACATGTGACCTTGATCACCAGCACCAATTTCCTCAGGGCTCTTTTGGAAATGACCATGGACACCTTGAGCAATATCAGGACTCTGTTGCTCAATGTTGACTAGGACTTTGCAGTTGTCGGCATCAAGACCAACATCATCTGAAACAAATCCTATGTTCCTGCATGTGGTGCGGACAATTTTCTCATAGTCCACGTTGGCTTTGGTTGTGATCTCACCAAAGACCATAACCATGTTAGTTTTAGTGCAGGTTTCACATGCAACCTTGCTGTCTGGGTCTTGTTCAAGACAAGCATCGAGAACAGCATCAGAGATCTGATCACATAGCTTGTCTGGGTGTCCCTCGTTCACTGATTCGGATGTGAATAGGAATGTCTCTGTGGCCATCTTTAATTAATACCTTCAAAATAACAACAATAATAATAACAAATTAGCACTCCTTTACATCCACCCCTTGTTTCCTATTTTTATTTGGACTCATTTACTTGTGTCCTGTTTTCATTTCTAGCCAATATTAGTAAATTTGTGGAAAACAACAACAAATTAAAGATTACTTTCTTTCCTTATTTCCTATTTGAATTTCTAACCATTTAATATATACTACTAGTGAAAACAAATTCAAGGAAAAACAGATTCAGTAATTGACAAAAGAAAAAGCACCACCAACATGCGTGCAAGGCTCCAATTTTAACTCAACCCAAGCCCAATTTCAAACTATGCCTCAAAATTAAACTACAAGTACACTAAAATCAATAAATTTAACCTCATCAAAGTTCGAAATTTGTTTATTCACAGCACAAAGGAACAAAAAAGACAAAATTCACCCAAAAGTAAAACCACCGACAGCATGTTCCCCAAGATCTAAAAGAACAAAGCGAATTCACTAACAATTGGAGAAATTAGGTCAAAATGCATATCAGATTCCAACAGCAGAAATTAAACTTAATTCATATGAGCAAGATCCAAACTGAAACCCTTCAGAGTTCAGATCTATAGAGAGAGAAACGAAGAATATGAACACAAGAAAATAGAATAGTACCTGAGAAAATAGGTGGTTGGTGAGAGAGAAAGAGAAATGTTATAGCTTTGAACAGATGGAACCCGCTTTGCTATGGTCCGTTTGAGTCTGCTCAAGCCAGTGCGAGTCCAATGAGATGACTATGGGTGTGAATATATAGCCACAGAGGTGTTACGGGGTTGTTGAAAATGGACTAAAATTTATATTCATCTTTTATTCGTTAAACTTCTACTTCCCAATTCCCATGTCTTCTTTGAATATGAACGGCTGAGATTGGATCTGTAGATGAATCTTAAACGTGTGATCGTGGTTGGCGTCGGTTGTTGAGATAAATCGTATCTTGCCCAACCACATCTACGGACTCGCGTGTTTTTTCTCTTGTGGACCCCATACAACTACTCCAATACTCCATTCTAACAATGAAAAATGTTAGATAATATTTTTTATATTCCCACCATTAGCTTTTATACCCCCACAAAAATCATTTATACCCATTTTACCCCTTAAATAAAAACAAAACGGATTTATCTATTTTTAGGATAAATTTCTAGTATTAAAAAAATTGAAAAATGGATTTATAGATAAATTCGGTTTTGAAAATTGCAAACCGGAGTTATATATTAAATAGATAAATCTGGTTTGCAATATTCAAAACCGGATTTATCTATTAAATAGGCAAATCCGTTTTTCAAAGTAAAATAGTTAAATCTGTTAAAAAATTATAATTAATTTTTTAAAAAAATAGATATGGATATCAGTGATCTTTTAGTTTTGTTCACAGTGTAAATTATATTTAAAATAGACAGAGACTTTTATTGGGACTGTGGGGCTCACCCAAATTCTTTCGTTTATTATTTTTTATTTATTTTTTAAATTTTTCATAATCTCCAAAAAATCTAAAAAAAAATTTACATTACCTTCTTTTGATTTTATTGGATTTTTAGTGGTGTTTTTATAATTTTTAGATTAGTTTTGATTGTTTAACGAATTTTTAGTGGTGTTTTTATAATCTTTTTTAATTTTTAGTTGTTGTTCTCCTCCCCCTTTTACCGGATGTTTTGAGATATTTATGTATCAAATCAACAGATATGAAAAATAAAAGAAAGGCTAAAAATAAGAGACATTACATCAAGTAATTCAAGAGCATAAACAAGAAGAGGAAAAATAAATTAAAAATTACACACAATGGAAGAGGGAAAATGGAGACAGAGGGAAAAGGGAAAGATCAAAACCAATTCATACCTGAGGAAAATTACAGACCCTTGCTGAATATGAGAAGACGTGAAGCGAGAGACACACAAACCACAAATCCACTTGGGTTCAAATTCCAATGTTAGGGTTCCAGAGGTTCAAATCACAACCATATGGTTCAAATCGCAGCCAGAGGTTCAATTCGTACCTGGGTTAGGGTTCAAGTCGCAATCAAAGAAGAAGAGTCGATCTAGAGAGAAGAAGAATGTGCTTGGACTAGCGAAGCTCGGAATCGTTCCAAAGAGAAGCACCTCGAACTTCTGATGAAGAGGTGCGCACCTTGGACTTCTGATGAACAGATTCGCACCATGGAGAAGTTGTTAGGGTTCAAACATAAGGGGTTCAAATACTTAGGGTTTTGGTGATGATGGTGAGTGGTTGGTGGTGAGTATGGTGGTGAGGGTTTTTTGAGTGCAATGGTGAGGGTGAGTTGCGAGAGAGATGGAGTGCAAGAGAGTGACTGTTTCGCGAGTGCGAGAGAGATGGAGAGGCTTAGAGGGTGAATGTTTTGCGAGTGTGAGAGAGATGGAAATAGAACGAGAGAACGCGAAGGGATGGAAAAAAATGCGACCTTTAGCATCGGTTGTTTATACAACTTATGCTAAATGTGTTAGACATACACATTTAACATCGGTTGTATAAACAACCGACGCTAAATGTCTGATGCAAGTACTTTTAACATCGGTTGTTTAGACAACCGATGCTAAATGTAGGCGCGAAAATTGAAATCTTCCATTTAAATGCAAAATTGCCACCGCTTCTACATTTAGCATCGGCTGTTCAAACAACCGGTGCTAAATGGTATTTTCTAAAGTCAATTTTCCACTAGTGAAAACACTACGAATGCATTCAAGCACACCAAGGTCCCTTCGATTTTTTGTTTCTTTCTTTCATTTACTTTTACTTTATATATTGTTTATAATCTAGTTTGAAAACAAGTTTTACGAAAAGTTTTTGAATTGAAAAACTCTATTCAAACCCTTCATTTCTAGCGTTTTTCTACCTTCAGAGCGGTTTTAAGAGATTTTTCTTCAAAAATTAAATTTTAAAATAACAAATAAATCTGAACCACTTACTTTTCTTTCAGCCAGCCTCACGATGATAGAAATGGATACACATTGCGAGGATCCTAACGCATAAATATTACTCCATCTGTTTTCACTTATAAACCAATGACGGCTGAACACACTTTTTAAGAAATATTAAAAAAAAAGTATTGTTCTTAATTACCCTTATTTATTTGCATTGATGAAAGTAAAAGTAATGTAATAATTTATTTTTTTTTTTTGCGTTGATATAAGTAAGGCAAAAGTGCTCCCGGGGTCTCTTATCTTTATTTAAAGTAACGATTTAGTCATTTATCTTTTTTTGTCCCAAATCAGTCCTTTATCTTTCAATTATTAAGCAAAGTTAGCCTTTTTCGTTAGTGTCCATTAGAATGCTGATGTGGCTTATATATTGTTAATCCAGGTCATTTTAATTTTATTTTATTTAAAAACTGAAAATTAATCATTTTCAACCTCACTCATCTTCTTCAACCTCCCTATCTTCAAAAGCAATTGCAAACCCAGAAATGTTGGTGGGGGAATCACATTTGCAGTAACCACAATTGCAAACGCAACAACAAAAATTGGAACCCAGAACACACACCACCAAAAGCAGTCACCGTTCATTTCGTCTGAACATGGTTTCTCTTCTTGCTAGTCTGTTGCAACTATTTCTTGAACCTTCATCACGAACACAGACCAGCAACACTAACCAACAACACGAACCAGAAACGCAACTCGCACAAAACGACGCAAACGGAGAAGCAGAATCGATGAAACAGATCTAACTCCCACAAAATTCTCAATTTTTTTCAAACCAACAAACCCAAAACTCTTCAATAGTTTTTTCAAACCAACAAATCCAAACCAACCAACAAACCACACAGAACCTTAAAACCCAAAAAACAAAAACAAAATCAAAGAATCGATGAGACAAAATCGAAGAACAGAACCTTGAAACCCAAAACGAAATCAAAGAATAGAACCCTAAATCTGAAAACGAAATCAAAATCTAACCCTAATTCCCAAAATGAAATCAAAGAACTGAAAGATGAAGCGATTCTGGGTTGCATAGAGATGAAGCGATTATGGGTTACATAGAGAAAAGGGGTAAAATTCTAAATCCGAAACCCAAAACGAAATCAAAGGGTTTTTTGAGGGAACGGTGATGGTCTTCTTCACTTGGTGATGGGTAATGAGAAAATGGTGATGGGAAGATGAACGTGTTGTTGTTGTTGTTGTTGTTCTGCAAACAAACAATTTTTTATTTTTAATAAAAAAATGATTAGTCAGCAATGAGTTGTATGATATTTTTTTATTTTTATTTTTAGTTTTTAATGGCCACATAGGCATTTTCTAACGGGGTTAGACGGATCTTGACGGAAAAGGATTTTGTTGCCAAAAATTCAAAACATAAATGACTTATTTGGGACAAAAAAAAGATAAAAGACTAAATCGTTACTTTAAATAAAGATAAGGGACCCCGGGAGCACTTTCACCTATAAATAAATGTATTGCAATAAATAAGAGTAAAATTAGCATATTAAGTTAAAAAAAAAGAAAGTTTTGACTTACTTATATTAAATAATGTGATTAAGTGGGTGCTTTTACTAGTATGCTTTAGTTTGATTGATCATTTAGTAGCAATCATAAATTTTGTCGTATTGATCACAAGGTCTATAATTGATCGCTGAGGAATATAACTTTAGCATTGCGTTAAAAAATAGGAAATGCATTGGGGTTCGTTAGGTTATTTATTTGTATCCAATTAGTCATTTAAGTTTTTTTGTACCAATTAACGGAGCTAACGTGTCTGTAACGGAGCCTACATGACATCTTCATCTTCAACCCCAAACTCATTTTCAACCCATAACCCAAAAGTTGTTCATTTTCAACCCCAAACCCATCTTCAACGTTCCACCTGAAACCCAGAAATTGTTCATCTTCAACCCCAAACCCTAAATTCTTCCCCATGAAAAACTGCATACACTATTAAGAATTGGGCTGTGTTTTAAAATATCTTCCTCATACCTTTCAAATGGAAACCACATGCATTTCAAGCACGGGTTACATGAAATCCCACTACCTAATCATTCAATTTCTTGGAGAGGAGGTGAGTGGGGGACGATTCAATTCACATAGAAGGCTTAATCTTTGATCACGATTGTACTGTAAACATCTTGGCCCTTAATCTTTGGTCACGATTATTATAACCCCAATTACAATAGTTAACCCAGGGCGAAGTACCCTTCAACTTACCATAAACTGATTCATTGTTTTTTATTGCTCTTTCTTTACTCTTTCAAGTTTCACGCAAAGATAAACAAAAACAAGCTTGACAAGCTCAATATTAAAATAACTCATGATGTATGGGTTATGTTCGGTACCGTATCTCCAGCTACGTATCCGATCTTGGATACATAGACCGGTCCGAGATAGTTGGTACGTGTGTCCTTGGTTGTCCGAGTTGGTGCTCCGGTCCGAGGTGGGGTGGTACCTGCAATGACACTCCGACGCTCAAGTCAGTGAGTGAGTCAATTACAAGTGAGAGTATGTGAGAGATGAATACCATTAATGTGAGCAATCAATGCTTATTTATAGGTATCTGGAGTGGAGGAGGGCTGTTGGATCTAGGTCTGCAATCTCCACCGTTGGATGAATTGGGTCATTTGGTATTGGACCTTTTTGGTGGATTGGCCATTGAGGCCCAATCCATAACAATAGCCCCCCAAGTCGGGTCGCCTTAAGGCGAGCTAGACTTGTCGTTTAGAGATTTCGTCGGGCCCAAACTCGGGTGAGATACTTCACAGTATACCGGGACGATCTGAGGGACTCAGGTCGCGTCGAGTGACTCGAGGCTGTCCGCTCTTGAGAGATTCTGGCCACGGCGGGGTTAAGAGACCGGGGCGAGCCGAGGGAAACGAAACGATCCGGTCCTAGCTGCGCCTTGATTTCTGTGCCAGCTGGCAACGTCATTGATGGGACGCGTCGTTCGAGGATGATTGGGGTAATGATGGCGCTTGGAACGACGCGCCTGCCTAGGGGTTAGCCTTGGAAAACGTAGCCTAGGCCCAGGCCCATCTGTGGCCTTCTTACTCCCTATAAATAGGGAGTGGGGGATCCCCCTTACTTGGATTGTTTTTCTGCGAATTGCTCTGCTTCCGATCTTAAAGTCGTTCCGGAGCTTACTTCGTCCTTCAGAGTAGTGTTGGGTCTCGGTGAGGTCTTTGCTGTTCGCGATCTGCTTCAGGTGTTCGACGAGCTTCGTTTTTTACAAGGTTAGCTTTCCTCTTTCTCTTTATTGCTTCCGGCTTTAGATCACGACCGGGTTCTCTCCGGACCCGCAATTGTAGATACAGAGTGGGGGTCGTCAGGTCGGGTTCCGACTTGGTTGTGGACCCACTGTTTTCGTATCAACCTGACTCGTCCAGCCCCCATTTCTGCAGGATCGATCTGGCGAGGACGAAACAAACCCGACGGGTTGCTGACACCGATCGCCCTAATCTCGCAAAAACAATGGCTTCCGGTATTGGAGAGTCGATGGAAATTCGTGCTAGTCTCCCCGGGTCGGCTATTCCCGAGGTTCAAGACGACTTGGGCTCCGCTCCTACTCACGCAGAAGTAGATGACGATAACACAGAGGTAGTGGTCCTTGACTCGGGTGATTCTGACGCTGAGCCTGACCGTGAAGAGCAGGGTAGCACTAGCTGGAGTTCGGACGAGAGTGAGGCGGAGGTTGCTGAGAGCCGCAACAATGAAGACGGTCTTGGGCATTGCGGGGAGCCCGCGCATGAAGAAGGTGATTCCGATCAATATCCCCGAGCCGGAGTAGGGCCGGTCGATGTTCCCTTGTCCCTACCTCTCACTGTTCCCCGGGAGTATTCATGGGTGTCGGAGGCTTTGAGGGGGATTCCGTCCCTCTATAGGACCGGGGACGATATGAGTTTCTTTGTCAATCGCCTTTCCCGGAAGGATCAGATCTGGAATATGGAGGGAATGGCTGAAGACCAGCATGTGGCCGTCTGGCCGAAAGCTCTGAAGTTTGTTATGTACGGGGTGACGATCCTTGATATGCACGTTAGCCCTCCTTTCACCGCCTTTCAATAAGAGGCTTTGGAGATCTTGAACCTCGTTCCTTCCCAACTACATCCCAACTCATGGGCGTTCCTCCGGGCTTTTGAGTTGATGTGCATTCATCTGGAGAGGCCGATCTCCTGTGACCTCTTCTTCCATCTTTTCGAGGTTAACCGGAGGCATGAGGATGGCACCAAAGATTGGTGGGAACACGTGAGCTTCCGGGCTAAGAGAGGGGTAAAGATTTTCATGCCTTATTCTGACTCTCTGAAGAATTGGAAAAATAAGTATTTCTTTGTGGAGCCCGTGAATGAGGAGGCAGTGAGGCACGTCGGCCAATATTCTGCGGACGGGAAATCGCTGGAGTTTACAAAGTTTCAACTGGGGTGGTCTCTCTCTCATTTCAACCGGAGGCCTCATTCCTACACCGTCGGCTTAGGGCGGCTATCCCAGGTTGATCAGGACTCGTTGGTGATCTTGACGAACTTTGCCGACCTGATTGTCTACCGGGATCCCAAAAAATTTGGGATTGACGTAGCCCGATTGGTTGGGGCCGGGTCGAAATCTCAAGTAGTCGTCGTTCTTGGTAGGTTTCTTGGTAGATAACCCCGCCCATAATAGTTTTTCGACTGCCGTTTCTTCTAACATTGTTTATTTTCCTTATTTTGCAGATAGCATGGGGCCTGACAAGTTCTCCCGCCTAGCGGCTCTTGCAGAAAGGAAGGCCGGGGTTCGAAAGGAAACACCCGTTGCTGCCGTTCCGATTAGCACAATCCCGGAGGCCAGCTCGGCTGGAGTAGACGATCGGGCTGGGGATCTCTTGCATCGAAAAAGGAAGCGCCCCCTACCGCAAGCAGACCCTGCTTCTACTTCACATGATCCGGCTGCTCGGGCTTCAAAAAAGGGGCGTCATGGGAAGCACCGGACTTCTAGGTCTTCCGGCATTTCTATTGACGCCGACTTTCTGCAGAAGCACTTGGAGGATTCCCGGGTCGACCCGGTTGAGGCGTCTCTCAGGTTATTCCGGCATCTGGCCGACGTGACCAAGCTTCAGAAGGTCGAGGCTGAGAGTCAGGCAAAAGGTGACCCCAAGTTCCGAGGTGCACTCTTTGATTTTTCTTCTTGGTTATCTCTGTTGTTGACTTCCTTGTTTCTGCTATTACAGGGGCCCTGGTGGAGAGGGACAACGAAAGAAGAGCCCGGGAGGAGTTGCAAAAGAAATATGAGGCTCTGGAGCGGGACCAGACCGAGCTTAAAGCGGTTGCGGAAAAACTTGAAAAGGAGAGGGACTCTGCCCTTAACTTGTGCATGGAACATGAGGTTCGAATCCAAGATCTTGAGAGTCAAGATAGGCGGTCCGCGGAGGTGGTTTCTTCCCTGAGGGCTCGGATTCATGAACTCGAGGCCGACCTTGTGAAGGCGAGGCAGGCCCAGGTCGGGTCTAGCGTTGATTCCTTGCCTCAGATTGCTGAATTGGAAAAAGAACTTCAGGAGGTACGCGCCAAAGCCGAAGCCTTGGAGGACGAGATGGTGGAGGTGGCTCAAATGGCTGTGGACGTAGCCGGGGAGAGTTTTGAAAAGGCGCTTGCTCAAGTCACTGTCATCCACCCATCCCTTCCTCTGGACCGGGGAATTCTGCGTTTGGACCATACCGTAGAAAACGGGCGTATTGTCAGGCCCTATCGTGACTCCGAGGCGTTCGATATCATTTACCCTCCCCCTTCCTTGCCGTGACCGTTGCTGATGGGGAAGCTCTGAATTCGCCGCTTTTTGGGTTCCGGTTGGAACCGGTGGGGGAGTAAAGCCCCGGGTTCCGGGCGGAACCGAAATTTGTAATATGTCATTCCCCTTTTGAATTAGAGGACCCGGCCGTATCCGGGATAATTTGTAATGGAAATGTATTTTTAATGTGCCTCCGGTTTTATTTACCTCGGTTCAGTCTTTATACTGTTGTTTTACATTCGTGCACTTGCGTTTGATTCGCTCAAGTGGTAGACGTTGCCTTAAGGACAGTTTACCGGGACTCGGCCCAGATCGAACTCGTCCCTTAGGGTTGTGGCAACCTCGGCCAAATAGTCGTAATAATGATCGCCTTCGGGGTAGTTTACCGGGACTCGGCCCAGATCGAACTCACCCTTTAGGGTAGCGACAAACCTCGGTCAGCTAAAGGAAAATAGAACGTGCGATAAAATCGGTAGACACCGCAATCATAAAGGATAACATCGGTATACACCGTTCATTAGATAAGATGAGTTACAACGTCGGTATACACCGCAAACATAATTGATATCATCGGTATACACCGTTCTCCAGATAAAATAAGAACAACGTCGGTATACACCGTTCTTCAGCTAAAATGAATTACAACGTCGGTATACACCGTTCTTTAGGTAAGATGAGAGTCAGCTGTAATACTTCTTTAGTTTGGTGGCGTTCCAAGTTCTTGGGATCGCCTTGCCGGACAAGGTCTCCAATTCGTAGGCACCTCTGCCGGTTTTAGATAAAACCCGGTAAGGTCCTTCCCAGTTGGGGGCGAGCTTGCCCTGTGCGGCGTTCTTCAAACCGACATCGGCTCTTCGTAAAACTAAATCACCGACCTCGAGGTCTCTGGGGATCACTTTCGAGTTATATCGTACTGCTACCCTCTGTTTTATTATTTCTTCTTTAAGGAAAGCCTGGCCTCGGACCTCATCGACGAGGTCGAGGTTTTCCTTCAACGCCTGGCTATTGTCCCCCGGAGGTTTCGGGTGGAGTGTCCTCCAGCTCAGCTCCCCGATCTCTACCGGGATTACGGCCTCCGTCCCGTATGACAGTCGGAAAGGGGTTTCCCCCGTTGAGCTCTGTGGGGTAGTTCTGTAGGCCCACAGCACGTAAGGTAGCTCTTCAACCCAGTTTCCTTTTGCTTCATCAAGCCGTTTCCTTAGTCCATTGAGAAGGAACTTGTTGGCAGCCTCGGCCTCACCGTTCGTCTGAGGGTGCTCTACCGAGGTAAACCGGTGTTTGATCTTAAGGTCAGACATGAGTTTTCTGAAGCCTTTGTCGGCGAACTGTGTTCCGTTGTCCGTGACTACAACCTCGGGGATCCCGAATCTAGTCATTATATTCTTCTTGAAGAATTTGATGCAATTCTTAGCGCTGATGATGGCCAAAGGCTCGGCTTCAATCCATTTGGTGGAGTAATCCACCGCTACTATGAGGTATTTGATCTGGCCAGGGGCAGTTGGGAATGGTCCCAAGAGATCTATTCTCCACCAAGAAAATGGCCACGGCGAGCTTAAGCTGGTAAGCTCCGTAGGGGGCGCTATGTGGACCTTGGCGTGGATCTGACACTTACTGCACCTCTTTACATAATTTCTTGCATCGGTCTCCATAGTCGGCCAGAAATATCCCGCCCTTAATGCCTTTCGAGCCAGGGATCGACCTCCAAGGTTTTGCCCACAGATTCCCTCGTGGATCTCAGCCAGGACGTAGTCCGCCTCTCCTCCTTCGATGCACTTCAACAGCGGTGCTGACAAGCTTCTTCTGTAGAGGCTTCCATTGATTATGGAAAAAGAGGAGGCCTTCCTCCGGAGGATTTTGGCTTCGCTCGGGTCTGGAGGCTCGTTCCTCGTTCTGATGTAGTCTATTAACGGCGCGATCCAACCCTGGCTTTCTTCCACTACATTAACGGAAAAATTTGCTTCCGGGTTTAAGATTACGCTCGGATTGCTCAGTGTTTCCTGGATTATTGACCGGTGGTTCCCCGAAATTTTGGTGCTGGCAAGCTTGGAGAGTATGTCTGCCCTGATATTTTCCGATCTTGGAACGTGCTTCACTTCCGTGAATGTAAAAAGGGAGAGCAGCTCCTGCACTTGGGTTAGGTACCTTTGCAAGATCGGATCTTTAGCTTCGTACTGTTTCCCGATTTGGGACACCACCAATAACGAGTCGGTATTTAAGGAAAGCCGGGAGACCTTGAGATCGATCGCAAGCCGGAGTCCAGCTATGCACGCCTCATATTCCGCCTGGTTGTTTGAGGTAGGGAAACCGAACGTGAGTGATACTTCGATTACGACACCCGTCGGGCTTTCGAGCATCAACCCTGCACCACTTCCTTTTGGATTTGAGGACCCGTCTACGTGAAGTGTCCACACCCCGTCATCCGGATCGGCGGGTGCCATCTCTGTGATAAAGTCGGCAAGTATCTGAGCTTTCATGGCCGGTCTTGTTTCGTATTTGATTCCGAACTCGGAGAGTTCTACTGCCCATTTGATCATTCGTCCTGCTAAGTCGGGTCGGTGCAAGATCTGCCGAATTGGATAATTAGTCCGCACCACGATTTGATGGGCGACGAAATAAGGTCGGAGGCGGCGTGCCGAGATGAGTAGAGCAAAGGCGATCTTCTCTATTTTCTGATATCTTACTTCTGGTCCATGCAAAGCTTTACTCACAAAGTATACTGGGCTTTGTCCAGTTCCGGTCTCTCTGACAAGCACGGCTCCGATGGCCTCATCTGAGATGGCTAGATACAAAAATAGATCTTCCCCTGGGCTCGGCCGACTTAGTATGGGCGGTTCGGATAGGACCTCTTTGAGTCGGGAGAGTGCCTCGTCCCGCTCTGGGGTCCATTCGAAAGTTGCTTCTTTCTTAAGGAGTTTGAACAATGGGAGCGATTTGAAGGCGGCGTTGGAAATGAAGCGAGATAACGCAGCTATCATGCCGTTAAGTTTCTGGAGCTCTTTCTTAGTGGACGGGGTCCGCATTTCGGTTACCGCTCGGCATTTATCCGGGTTGGCTTCAATGCCCCTTTCCGTGAGATAGAAACCCAGGAACTTTCCAGCCCGGACTCCGAAAGTGCATTTTTTCGGGTTTAGTCGCATATTATTTTTTCGGATTTCAGCAAAAATCTCTTCCAGGTCGGATATATGGAGGTCTTCTCTTTCGCTTTTTGCAATCATGTCGTCGAGGTAGACTTCCACGTTACGACCGATCTGATCTCGGAATACCTTGTTCATCATCCTTTGATAGGTGGCCCCTGCATTTTTTAAACCGAATGGCATGACCCGGTAGCAGAAATTACCGCGGTCAGTCATAAAGGCCGTCTTCTCTTGGTCGGGGGGAACATCGGAATTTGATTGTATCCGGAATAAGCACCCATGAACGATAGTAAGCGAAAACCTGAAGCATTATCGACGAGCCGATCAATGCTAGGAACAGGGAAGGCGTCCTTAGGACAGGCCTTATTAAGATCGGTATAGTCAATGCACATTCGCCACTTTCCATTGCTTTTCTTAACAAGTACAGGGTTTGAGAGCCAAGTTGTATACTTGACCTCTTTTACAAAATCAGCCTTAATTAAATCTTCAACGACCTTAGCCGTAGCAGCTGCCTTTTCCTGGCTTTGAGCTCTTTTGCGTTGGGCGACCCATTTTGCCCCGGGGTTCACCGCTAGCTGATGACAGGCGACCTCGGGGGGAATCCCGGGCATGTCCTTCGCTGACCACGCGAAGAGATCGGCGTGGGATTTGAGGCAGAGGGTGAGCTTTGCTTTTACTTCGTCGGGGAGATCGGAGCCGATCTGGACAGTTTGGGTCGGGTTCTCTCCCAGCTGGATTTGCATGAACTGTCCATCAGGTTGAGGTCGCCTAATTTTCTTCTTTAGCTCTCGTGCTAACTCGTCGTCGCTTTCTTCCTCGGAGCTGTCCGGGTCATATCTTGCATCGAGGTCCGTGACGTTGACCTCGGCCGCTGGACCGGTTCTTTTCTTCTTTGGGCTCTTCTGAGTCCTTGCCTCTATGGGGGGAACCCCCTCTTCTGAGGCCTGCTTGTCTACCTTGACATGAAGATAGAAGCATCTTTGGGCGGACTCTAAGTCGGCGTCAAGGGTGATAACTTCGTCACCCAATGAGTAGAACTTCATCTTGAGGTGAACCGTTGAAGTTACGGCTCCGAGCCTTCCAAAGGTGGGCCTCCCGATGATACAATTGTAGACCGAGGGGCATGGCAGTACCAAGAACTTGGTCTTGACCGTTCTTTCTAGGGGCTCCTCTCCATAGGTGACCATCATTTCCAGGTAGCCGAGAGGTTTGGTCCGAGACCCGTTGAAGCCCGAAAGATCCGATCCCCGGTAAGGGGTGAAGTCTTCCTCTGAGATCTGCAGTTTTCTCACCAGGTCGATGAAGATGATATCAGCGGAGCTCCCCTGGTCGACCAGGATCCTTCTTATCTCATGGTTTGCCATGACCGCCCTGATTATGAGGGGTATGTGCTTATTTGGCTTGCCATCCAATAAGTCTCGGTCGCTGAATGCCAAGGGTGGGCGCTCCGGGCCTGAGCTGATCGCAGAGGTGGAAGCGGCACACATGACTTCCTTCCATTTTCTTTTCATTGTTTTGCCCGATGCCTCGTCGGGATAGCCCCCAGATATCATCATCATCACAGGTCGGCCCTTTGATTTTCGATAATCGCGCTCGTCCTCTAAGCTCTCTTCTCGTTTTTGCGGGGCTTTACCCTTTCGTTTCGGATCGGCTTCTTCTTCCTTAACCTCGGCCTCGTGCCTGGGTGCTTTAGCCACGTACTGGCTCAACTTCCCTTTCTTAATCAGGTCCTCAATGTCATCCTTCAAAGCATTGCATCGATTGGTATCGTGCCCTTTGCTCCGGTGATACCGGCAGTACTTGTTGGATCTCTGTCCCGGCCTGTGTGGGAGCGGATCAGGGAACTTGATTTCTTTGAACTCAGCGTTCATACATTCCGCCAGAATCCTGGCCCTTGTTTCATTTAGGTCAGAATATTGCTGGTGTCGGTTCCGAGGTCGGAGCCTACTGTCGTTTCGAGCCTCCCTTTCATAACGGGCCTCTGCTGCCTGACGCACCAGAGCCTCTCTTTCATACCGAGGCTTGCTCGTTCCGGGGTCGGCATCTGACTTTCTTGCAACAGCGCCTTCTTCATGGTCAATGTATTTCTGAGATCGCTGGAGGAACTCGGCAAGCGACTCAGTTTGGTTGATTCCGACATCGATCTAAAACAGACTTCCTTCCCGCAGGCCGGCTTCCATGAAGAATAGTCGAAATGAGTCGTCTAAGTTCCGGACCTGAGCCGCCTCCTTGTTGAATCTTTCAGTGTAGTCTCGGAGAGACTCGTTCTCTCCTTGCCGGATGGCTTGTAAGACTTTCCGAGACTTAGGCTTCATTTTGGAGTGGGCGAACTGGGCCGAGAACAGCTTTGCAAGCTGGTCCCAGGATGATATCGAGTTTGGCTTGAGGGCTCTGAACCAGTCCAGAGCCAATTTCTCAAGGGTGAGAGGGAAGATTCGGCATTTGATCTCCTCTGGAACATTCCGGTATTGCATCATCGTGTCGAAGTAATCCAGATGTCGGTCGGGATCACCCGTCCCGTCATGCATCTTTAAACCCTCCGGGGGCTTTTCTAAGTGCTTGGGTACCGGAAAATAGTCGATTTCCGCTGTGAAGGGTCCCTTCCGCGTCGTGGACCTTTCCCTCGGAGGAGGCCTTCTGATAGGGTGTCGGGCAGGGGATCCGGGAGACCGAGGGCGCCGACGTTCATGCCTCGGGGGACTTCCCCGGCTTATAGAACGTCGCCTTGGGGACGAAGATGCTAATGATGAGCTTTGGTGAGTTGAGTCCCCGGGGTAATAAGTCTCGTCATAAGTCTCGGTTGGGGGAGTTCCAGATTCTTGCCTCCCTCTTCTGCGTGGTGGCGAACGATGGTGGTGCCTCCTCCAAGCAGGGGACCGGTGACGTCTTTTACTGGAGGTCCTTCTGCTAGGAGAGTAAGTTTGAGGGGAGGTACGATCCGGGATATCTCTGGCCCGGACTTCGGCCATCTCGGCCTCCAGCTGGGAGTAACGCTGACTCCTTTGATCAGCCTCGGCCTGCCTTGTTAGCAGTTGGATGAGCTGTTGGACAGCATCGATCGGTACCGGGACAGTCGGGGCTGGAGGTTGAAACTGGTTTCTAGCAGAGCTTATAGGGACCATCGCCCTGGATGAATTCCGGCCATGGGCCGAGCTGCGAGGGAGAGTAATCGCCACCCCCTCCGGGGTTTCCTGTTGCTGGTCGGGTCTGACCACGACGCTGGAGACGTTTCTCCGTCGTAATTCCGGAGCCATTTCCGATCAAGGAGGTTGGGAGAAAGACTAGAGTATAAGGCCCTCCCAATGTGGTCGCCAATGTGCGGTACCGTATCTCCAGCTACGTACCAACTATCTCGGACCAGTCTATCTATCCAAGATCGGATACGTAGCTGGAGATACGGTACTGAACAGGTTAGGAAGAGAAAGTTGCTGGAAAAAAAATTCGGGTTGATGAGCATTAATCCAGATGAAGATCAACATGAACCCAAATTAATTTTTATTTTATTTTAATAAAAACTTTATTAAAAAATTCGAAAAGTCTATTTGGATTTGCCACATCAGCAATGTTATAGACGCATCAGCATTATAACAGTCACATCAACACCGTTACTACCATGTCACCATTTTTTGAAACGAAAAATGAAAAAAATGATTAACGGTGTATACATTACGTAATGTGAACGACCTAAGTGGTACAAAAAAAACGACCAATTTGTTACAATTATGGTGATATCGTCATAGCTCAATAGTAGACCCGATTTTAAAATCTTTGTTGAACAAGATTTGGAAGGTTCTGGTGTCTTTGAAGGTATGTGTGTTCGGATGGAGGTTGTTTCTAGGTAGATTACCAACATGTGATGCTCTAGCGAATAGAGGGGTGAATTTGGGAATCCATGAGCGATGCTGCCCTTTCTGTTTTGAACAGGACCAAACGATCCCACATCTATTTCTTTCTTGCAGGTTTACTACTCAGTTATGGAGGGTTATTGAGAGGTGGCTAGGATGTTTGCCATGTTCATATGTGGATTGGTTGGAGCAATTTCATCACTATGGAAGGTTGGTGCAAGAAAAAAAAGGCTCAAAAAGTAATTTATTTAATTTGGCTAGCATCCTTGTGGTGCATTTGGTTGGAGCGAAATAATACTTTATTCAAAGGTTCAGTGGTGAGCATCTCAAAGATGCTCAATAAGATCAAAAGTCTTTCATGGAGTTGGTTTATTAGTAAGATAGGTAGATGGTCATGTTCTACTATTGTTAATTGGTGGCATAGTCCACTTTCTTGTGCTAAGACTGTCTAATTTTTCTCTCTATATTGGGTTGGTGCACCCCTATTGCGCCCTCTTAATACATATTTTCTTATAAAAAAACTGAAAGGACCTCTAGTGCATTTTTGCCAAAAAAACACTCACTTTAACACTTTCCCACCAACACTCTCTATTTGTTTGGGTGAAATTCATACGAGTCCTACCGATTGAGTTTTACCTTCGAAAGTGCTGGGACATATAAAATTTTTATCCAACTATAAAAAAAGTGTTGGTAGAAGAGTATTAAAATTAGTGTTGGAAGAATTTTTCTACATTGGGTCAAAAACACCTCTATTCATTAAAAAACAAACCTTGGTCAAATTGCAAAATCGTGCGTTGATTGCTACCAAGGTCTGGCAGTGCAGAATTGACTACGATGGAAATTAGGTAAGTTAGCTACTTTTCTAAGGCACACATGACCCAACACTTTGAGTATCGTGTTAAATAGCACAAAACAAATACAAAAATGCCACAAGTGACATTTTCTCAAAATGCCACACTTTTGAAAATAATAGAAGTATTGATTCTCGAAAGTGTGATAGCCTAAAAGCATGTTTTAATCTTTTTTATTTTTTTAATTCTTTAGTTACTTTACCGCACTTTCAAAGTGTAGTGGTTTTTTTTCTTTTCTTTCTTGTTTCAATACTATTATTATGTTTTTCAATACTTTAATTAGGGTGTAGAAAAAATTTAAATGTTGAAATATATAAAGTTTGTTCCTCAATAACTGTTTTGGTGAAAACAAATGTTTACTTACTCTATCACAAGTTATATAAAATACGATGCTAAGTAGTGTGTTTTGGGGTACTTTACGGGTTGGAAAAAATCTTAACTTTTCATATACACGAAGTTTGTTCATCAACAATTGATTTTCAGCAAAATAATTAATTTCGTGACAAAATATGTAAAGAACAATACTTTCAGTGTAATTTGGAAAAAACTTAATTGTTCAAATATGTCAAGTTAGATCCTTAATAACCAATTTAGGCAAAAAAAACTAGTTCTGTGAAATAATTACCGGTTTAACTAATGTTTTGCACACAATTAACCAACCTCTATTGACAACCTAATAAACAATACATTCACGTGGTAACACTTTATGAAGCTCCTTATGACCTTAATAGGACAATTTACTGCTAGGATCCTTTAAGTTATCTTCTTGCACCGAGTTATCCTTTAATTTTTTTCCAATATGGTCCTTTAAATTTCAAAACGTTAACAGCATTACCCTTTTTTTAAGTTTTAGGTTGACTTTGTTAAAAAATCTGTTTATGTATCTCTTACATGTGCTTACATCGTAGTATTCACTAGCTGATTCATTCTTTTTCATTAAATTTTTTCACAGCTTTAATTAAGTTTTCTTAAAAACATGGTTGAATATGTTTTTAATTCCTATAAAATTTGGGACTTTTAGTTTTAGTCCCTATAAAAATTTTACTCACTTTCGTCCTCATATTTTCCTATGTCAATGCTTTCACTCCCTCATTACATTTAATAGCGCTTTTTTTGGGCTTTTCATTTGACGAGGGAAATGTGGGGCTAAAAGTGAGTGGAATTTTTATAGGGGCTAAAACAAAATTTACAAATTTTCTAGGGACCAAATTCATACGTATCCCTTAAAAATAAAAGAAAATTGTATATTCATCTTCATCATTTTCATCTTCTTCACCATCTTCTTCCATACAAAAATGACTTAAAGCCCAAATTTATATTTTCCTGTAAGAAATTGAAATTCGTTTGCAATGCACAAAGAGAATATAAATTTGAGGATGGAGAAAACGATGTGAGCGCCCGAATATAACAAAAAGAAAACTATGCTTGTAATAAAAGATGCAACAAATTATTTTTCTGGGTTTTGGGTTTGCAAATTTTTTTCCTGGGTTTGAAGGTGAAGATGACCCAACATTTTTTATTTTGTAATAAAAATATATTAAAATAACTAGTCAGCGAAAAACAGGGACACATAGACATCGAACAGCCACATAACCACCTTCACAGCCAGTTAGGCATTTTTGTAACAGTGTCAAACTGAAACTGTACAAAAAGTTAACAATACTAAAATTTTGAAACTTACAAGACCATATTTTAAAAAAAAAAAAAGTTAAAGGACTAACTCGGTACAAGAAACAACTTAAAGGACTCCTAGAGCAATTTGCCCACCCTAACAAGATTGAAAAAGGTGGTGTAATCAAGTCTTGAGAGATTGTACACACAAGTTCCCAAAAACACACTAATAATTTAGCACCGCGCTTTATATATTTTATCACGAAGTTAATTTGTATGGCCTTAACAAGTTATTGATGAGCAAACTTTACATATTTGAAAAGCTACTTTTTTCCAAACCCTAAAATACCCCCAAAACACATTGCTTAGTGTCGCCTTTTACATAATTTATTATGAAATTTAAATTTTTTGGCCAATGTGATTATTGAGGATCTAACTTCGCGTATTTGAACATTTAAGTTTATTTTCTAACCCTAAAGCATCCCAAAACACACTGTTTAGCATCACATTTTACATATTTTTTTACTGGATTAATTTTTTCACCAAAGCAATTATTGAGAAACGAACATTGGGTGTGTTCGAACACCTAATATTTTTTCAAACTCTAAAGTGCCAAAAAATATACTAAGTTACATTAAAATAACAAAAAAAAGAAAAGAAAAAATAGAAAGAAGACCTATTGCACTTTTAAAGTGTGATAGGCTAACTAAGGAACTAAAAAATAAAAAAAAATATTAAAACTTGTTGTTGGGATATCACACTTTCAAGAAACAATGCCCCTGTTGTTTTAAAAAGTGTGACGTAAATGAAGTCACACTTGTGATATTTTTGTATTTTTGTATTTTTTTTTTGTTTTTGAAGAAACTGTTGTTACTTGCAATTGATAATCAAAAATATTGTAGTAGTTTGTAGCAATTTCAGTGAATGAGTGTGTGATTTTAGGGCAAGCCGAGGAAGGAATAAAGAGAGAGAGAAGGAATTGGTAAAGTAATGACACCTTATCTCCGTGAGTGGAGGTGACTCTATTTTGTCCTTAATTCATTCCTGCCCTTATTCAATGGATTTCCTCAGTACATATAGCCAAACATTGTACGCCAGCTGTGCTAGCACACTCAATCCCAAAATGGAGAATAATACAAGGACAACTAACGGCATAATTCGTACAAAGAAAAGATCCTAGGTAAAATAGGCATGACAGCAATAATATCACTAATTCATAACAAAGTCATCTTGCCACTTGGGCTTGCTGGTGTTTCTTCTGTTTCTGGGCTTATGCTTGATAGTAGGCCCAATTTCAATGTCTTCCATTGCATCTTCAGCTAGGCCCAAATTCTCAGCTTCGCTTGCTACATTCCTTTCCTCATCAAGAGGAACCTTGTCCTCAAGGTTCAATGATGGAAAATTTTTCTGCAAATCAGACAGGGATTCCCAACTGGCATCCTCGGGATACAGTCCTTGCCACTGCACTAAAGCCCTGTGTTGCTCAGGTGTGGAGCCAAATTGCCAGTCCAAAATGGCCATAGGGTGAATTACAGGTTGATTATCCATAGCTTCAGCAGGAAGATCAAGAGCAGGAAGAGTGTTACCATGACACGGCTTCAACTTGGAAACGTGAAATACTGGGTGTATATTACTTCCAGCAGGTAGTTCTAACTCAAATGCAACATCTCCAAAGGCTTGAGTAATCTTGAAGGGTCCATAATAACGTTTGGCAAGCTTACGAGTATGCAACCCAGCAACTGATGATTGACAGAAGGGTTTAAGCTTGACAAAAACTACATCTCCAACTTTGAATGGATGAGGAATCCTTCGTTTATCAGCATACATTTTTGCAGTGGCTTGTGCCTTTAGCAGCTTCTGTCTGAGAGCATTCAAGACTTCAGTTCTCTCTGTTAACACAGCATCGACAGCTTCAATGTGACTGGAACCTTGCAGATACTGAGGCAAGCTAGGAGGAGGCTTGCCATAGACCACCTGATACGGTGTCAACCCTGTAGTAAAGTGTAGAGATGTGTTGTAGTGCCACTCTGCCCAGTGCAGAAACTTTCCCCAATCCTTCGGTTTATCATGGACAAAACATCGCAGGTATTGTTGGAGAGCCTTGTTGACAATTTCAGTTTGTCCATCGCTTTGTGGATGATAGGCAGTGGACATTCTCAGCTTTGTGCCACTTAATTTGAACAAGTCGCGCCAAAAATTACTCATGAAGATTGGATCCCTATCAGAGACTATGCTCTTAGGCATTCCATGGAGCTTGCACACCATCTTAGCAAATAAATCAGCCACCTTAGCTGCTGTGAAATTTGTTGGTAGAGTTCCAAAATGAGCAGCCTTGGAGAAGCGATCTACTACCACAAATATAACCGTAGAGTTTTGGAAAGAAGGGAGCCCCACTATAAAGTCCATGGAGATGTCTTCCCACACTCCAAAAGGCACGGGCAGAGGCTGCAGCAAGCCATAAGGGCTGTGATTTGGAGGTTTTGTCTGCTGGCATATCATACATTGCTTCACAAAGTCAGCTACATCTTGTTGCATACCCTCCCAATACACGTTTTCCTTCAATCTTCCTAGTGTTTTGTGTACACCACTGTGCCCTCCCAACTGAGATGAGTGAAATTGCTCTAGGAGAACCTTTTTGAATAAGGAATCTGCAGGTATAAACAACTTGTTCCTGAAAAACAGCAAACCATTAACAACAGTATAGTCAGAGTATTCAGGTGGGTTTTGAAGAACTTTGTCAATGAGTTGCTTCAGTTGAACATCTTGCATAAGAGATGCTTGGAGCTGCTGCAGAAAGTCCCAATGGGGAACTGTAATAGCCATACACTGAATTTGTTGTTCATGGACCCGAGAGAGTGCATCAACAACTCGATTTTGGGCCCCTGGTTTATACACAATTTCATACGAATAGCCAAGAAGCTTAGCTAGATAAAACTGTTGCTCCGGTGTTTGAATGACCTGAGTCATAAGTTCTCTCAAGCTTCTTTGATCAGTGTAGATTGTGAATTTCCTCCCCAAAAGGTATGTGCGCCATCTCTTGACAGCTGAAGTGATTGCGCAAAGTTCCCGCACATAAGTAGAAGCATTCAACATTCTTGGACAGAATTTTCTACTATAATATGCAATGGGATGACCCTTCTGACATAAAATAGCTCCCATTCCTAAGCCAGAGGCATCGGTTTCCAGTACAAATTCACCTTGGAAATCAGGAAGAGCCAAAACTGGTGCTTCGGTCATTGCCTTTTTGAGTGTTTCAAAAGCTGTCTCAGCTTCACTTGACCAAGTAAACGCATCTTTCTTCAAAAGATTGGTCAATGGAGCAGCCACTGTTGCATAATGCCTCACAAATTTGCGAGAAAATCCAGTGAAACCTAAAAAACCCCTCAATTGTTTCAAGGATTTGGGCCTCGGCCAGTCAACCATAGCTTGAATTTTTCCCGGATCAGGTCCAACTCCCTGTTCTGAGACGATGTGGCCCAAATAATCAATTGAGGGCTGAGCAAAAGTGCATTTACTTTGCTTGAGAAAGAAATGCTGATCAATCAAACACTTGAAAACCACCTCAAGATGAGAAATGTGATCATCCATTGATTTGCTATAAACCAATATGTCATCAAAAAACACAATTACAAATTTACGCAAGTGCGGCTGAAAGAGAGTATTCATAGTGGTTTGAAATGTAGATGGGGCATTGCATAAGCCGAAAGGCATGACTAAGAACTCGTAGTGGCCTTGGTGAGTTCGGAAGGCTGTCTTGTGGATGTCATATGGAGCCATTCTGATTTGATGGTACCCCGAGCGAAGATCCAACTTAGAGAACCACTTAGTACCATGTAACTCATCTAGGAGTTCATCAATAGCTGGTATGGGGAACCTATCCTTCACTGTGATATTGTTTAGGGCACGGTAATCCACACAGAAACGCCATGTGCCATCCTTCTTTCTCACCAACAGTACTGGAGAAGAGAAGGAACTAGTACTAGGTTGAATGATTCCTTGAAGAAGCATGTCCTGTATTTGGTTCTCAATTTCTTGTTTCTGAAATTGAGGGTATCGGTAAGGTCTAACATTAACAGGGTTTGAGCCATGTAAGAGGGGGATTTGGTGGTCTGTGAGTCTTTGTGGTGGTAAGGTTGTGGGTTGGTCAAAGAGGTGAGGGTAATTGTTGAGGAGGAGGGTTATTTCTGGTGGGGGTGGTGAAATAGGAGGGGGGTTTGGTGAGTCGGACAGGAGATGGAAATGGACTATGGTATCTAGGGCTTGGGTGGAGGCCAATCTCTTAAGCTGGTGTAGGGAAGCTTCTGTAGGTGCTGGTTTAGGAATGCCAGAAAGAGTAATGTGGTGGTCATCTTTGGTAAAGGACATAGTAAGGTTATTGTAATCCGTGAGAACAGGACCAAGGGTTTTCAACCATTCAACTCCTAGTACCATTTCAGCTCCACTTAAAGGAATGACAAATAAATCCACAGAAAAAAACACATCATCTAGAAACAAGTCAATGTTTTTGCAAGAAAAAGAACAATGCAATTCTTCACCATTTCCCACCAGAACTTGAAAAGCTTTGGAAGGTGTCATAGGCAAACCTAATTGTTTGGCAACTCTATCCTGGATGAAATTATGTGTACTACCACCATCTACGAGAACTGTGAGGGTATGGTTTTTGATTTTTCCTTGTACTCGTAATGTTTGAGGCATAGAGTGACCTAATAAGGCATGTAAACTGATGTGGGGGCTAGGTTCAGTTTCTTTTGGAGTTTCAGGGACGATTTCAGTGATAATCGGGTCAATGTGGAGATCAGGTGTAGGGTTTGGGTCATCAGGGTCAGCTACCAAAAGGAAAAATTGGCGTTTACAACGGTGGCCCGGTTGAAACCGTTCCTCACAGTTGTAACACAAACCCTTTTCCCTTCGAACCTGTAGTTCAGCTGGTGAGAGGCGTTTGATAGTAGGTTGTTTGGTGGTTTGAGCAGTGCTGGTGGTGTTTGGAGGGTTGGTCGTAATGGTAGGTTTAGGTGTGTATTTCTGTGTAGATGATGAACTGGTGGTATCAAAACGGCGGGGAAAGGGGGGTTTGTCATTAAGCTTTTCTTCTTGCAAATTAGCTAAATTGATAGCATGATTCAAAGAGATAGGTTGGAAAACTAATACCTCACGACGAATTTCCGGTTTGAGGCCTGAGACGAAGCAGCTCAGGTAAAACTTGTGTGGAAGTCCAACTATCGGCCGGTTGGCCAGTGCCTCGAATGTGCTCTGATATTCCTTCACCGTGCCGGTTTGACAAAGCTTAAAGAGAGCGCCCTTAGGATCATCATATTGAGATGGAGCAAAACGAATCTCCAAAGCGTGTAAGAAAGCTTCCCACGAGTGAAGAAGAGTATTACTGTGCATCCATTGGTACCACGTCAAAGCTTCCCCTTCCATGTAAAAAGAAGCGATGTGCAAACGTTGAGCCTCCGGTGTGCGATGAAAGTCAAAAAACTGTTTAATCTTGAAGATCCAGCTTAACGCTTCCTTGCCGTCAAAGCGTGGGATCTCGAGTTTCACCGAGGTAGACCCAAACGCAGCAGTTTGAGCCGGTGTTTCAAATCCAAGCGTCTGAAATCCAGGAGGACCCATACGAGTTCGTAGTTGATTGAGTTCGTTCTGAAAACCTTCTTGAGTCTCTTGAATCGTTCGAACACTCACAAGCAGCTGTTGAAGCAATTCGGAGAGATTCGGAGGAGGAGGAGGTGAGGCCGACATTGCAATGCAATGAAAGCACCAATTGTAGCAATTTCAGTGAATGAGTGTGTGATTTTAGGGCAAGCCGAGGAAGGAATAAAGAGAGAGAGAAGGAATTGGTAAAGTAATGACAGCTTTTCTCCGTGAGTGGAGGTGACTCTATTTTGTCCTTAATTCATTCCTGCCCTTATTCAATGGATTTCCTCAGTACATATAGCCAAACATTGTACGCCAGCTGTGCTAGCACACTCAATCCCAAAATGGAGAATAATACAAGGACAACTAACGGCATAATTCGTACAAAGAAAAGATCCTAGGTAAAATAGGCATGACAGCAATAATATCACTAATTCATAACAAAGTCATCTTGCCACTTGGGCTTGCTGGTGTTTCTTCTGTTTCTGGGCTTATGCTTGATAGTAGGCCCAATTTCAATGTCTTCCATTGCATCTTCAGCTAGGCCCAAATTCTCAGCTTCGCTTGCTACATAGTTCAATTAAAAAAAAACTTTGTTTATTTTTTTTCAATCTAATCCTATATAAAAACATCACAAACAAAACTATTAAGAGTAAATTAAAATATGTGTCAAAAAAAAAAGTAAACTAAAATACAATATAACAATTTTATTAAATGCAACTCATATTTGAATATTGAAATTCGAATAGAATCTTTGTACCCACATATCAAGAGCTTAAAAATTTGATTCGAGGAATATGATTTGTTTTCATGTTTTTAATGGATTTTTTTTCTTCAAATTATGGTGGGTCAACTCTGCAGTTTCTTTGAGCATGTTGGGTTTCACTCTTTTGTGAGATCTTGATGGGCTGAGTTTGAAGTACAAGGTAATAAGGCGTATGTGTTGAAAGAAAAATTGAGGTTCGTTTGAGAAGTTGGAAATAAGGAAGTGTTTGGGGTGATTGATTTGAAGAATATTGATGACATTGTAAAGGGGATTAATGAGTTAGATAACACTCTTGTTGATGCTTGACGTTGAGGCGGTGGGGCGAAGGAAGGAAGTGACGGTAAAATTTTGAAGAGATATTCGATTGAAGGAGAGTCTACTATGTCAAAAATCTAGAGCTAGATGGATTAGAGAAGGAGATTCAAATTCTAAATATTTTCATTCACTTTTAAAGTATAGAAGAAGGAGGAGCAATTTACTTTTGTTGGATGATAATGGAGATCTGATCGAGGATGTGGAGGCGGTGAAGCTTAGAGTCGGTATTCATTTCAAAAAATGCTTTGAGGTTAATTTCAAGCAAATTTCAGATGATGATAATGTTCTTTTGTTGATGCCTTTTACGGAAGAGGAGATAAAATGGGAGATTTGGTGTTGTGATGGGAATAAGAGTCCGGGGCCGGACGGCTTCAACATGAGTTTCATTAAGGAGTTTTGGGATATTCTGAAATTGAGATTGTGGCTGTCTTCAACGAGTTTTATGCAAAAGCTACCCTCCCAAAAGCTTTCCCTGCTTCTTTTATCACTCTTATTCCAAATGTTGACCACCCCTAGAGTTTGGGTGAGTTTCAGTCAATTTGTTTGATTGGATGCATTTATAAAATATTGGCCAAAGTTTTAGCTAGCAGGTTGAAAGGTGATATCCAGGTGTCAATCGGCCTTCTTGGGCGGTCGTAATATTTTTGATAGGGTGTTGGTTGTGAATGAAATTGTAGATTTGGCGAAGAGAAAGAAGGATAAATTGGGTTTCAGCCCAGAGTGGTCTCGTTGGGTTATGGCTTGTGTTTCCTCAAGTTCGATGTCAGTGTTGGTTAACGGTAGTCCCACACATGATTTCAAAGTTGGCCGAGGTCTTCGACAAGGTGATCCTCTTTCACCCTTCTTATTCTTCATTATTGCGGAGGATTTGTCGACTATGATGGCTAGGGCGGTGGAGACAAGTTCTTTTTTAGAATATAAAGTGAATAACTCTCTTCAGTTTTCCATTCTAGAATTTGCTGACGACACGATCCTGATGGGGAAAGCTACGTGGGGGAACATTCGGTCCACCAAAATCGTCCTTAGAAGCTTTGAGTTAGTGTCGGGGTTGAAAGTAAATTTCCACAAGAATAAGGTTATTGGGATCAATGTTTCGGTAGTGTGTTTTGACATTAAGTCCTTAGAAGCTTTGTTTTAATTGAACGACACTAAGTCTTATACAAACTCTTTTGTAGTGTGTTTTGACATTTGAAAACTAAGTGCATGGTGAAAAATTGTTTGTGGATTATTTTAAGTCGTTACTTTACTGTTAAACTTGTTAAGTTGTTGAACTGTTAGCCCGATGTTGTTTTATCAATGATGTTGATTTGTCGTTGCTGTTTGTTGATGATGCTGACTTGTTGTTGTTGTTTTGTTGTTGATGTTGTGTTGTTGATTTGGGCGTTGGCCCGGAGCTTGTCTCCAACAGTCGTTGATGTTGTTAATTGTTGAGTTGTGGGTACCGCCGATATGGCCCACATTGTTGTGTCGTGGGTAGCGCCGATATGGCCCACGTTGTTTTGTTGAGGGTACCGCTGAATGGCCCGAAATGTTTTGATGGATTTTTGTGCTGTACGCCTATGGCCGATGTTGTGGTTTTGTCGTTGTTAATGCCGCCTGAGTGGCAAATTTAGTCGTTGATGTCGCCTGAGTGGCAAAGTTAGTTGTTGATGTTATCATTGTTGTTTGTTGATGTTGTTGTCGTGTTGTTGATTATGTGGCATGTTTTGCAACTGTTATGCACTCTGTGAACCTTGTCGTGACGTGGTAGTGAAACTATGAGGCACCGTAGAGATAGATGAGTGAGGTAGAACGCAAGTAATGCTTATATCTACAAGTCGGTTTATCAGAGTAGCGCAGCAGGTTAGATCGCTAATTGTTGAGGCGACGTTAATTGGATAGTGGAAGAGCGTTCGCGTCGGTAGTAAAAATTTCGAGGACGAAATATTCTAAGTGGGGGAGAGTTGTAACGCCCCAAAAATAATTGGCTAATTATTTAATTAATTATTGGGAATTAGGTTGTGGAAAAATATTAGAAATAATAAAATGGTATTTTATTAAATTATTAATATAGAGGTTTATTTAAATGAAGGGAGTAGTATCCGGTAATTACGGAGCGGTAAGATTGGCCCAAGAGCCCAAGCCCATTGACTTAGGCTCCTAGGCGCTAGGGAGTGATGCAATTCGCATCATTTGAGAAAGAAAGAAAGAAAGCGACGTGAAGAGAGAAGAGAGAAGAGAGAGGGCGATTCGCACAAGGGAGAAGAGGAGGGAGAAGAGGAATTGCGAATCCAAGGAGGGAGAAGAAAATCGCAAGAGAGAATAGAAGAGCTTGTTGCTGCGTTTTGGTGATTCGTGGAAGGGTTTTTCATTTCCAGCGATTCTTAAGGTAAGGGGAGTCTCATAGTATAAAGGGTTATATGATGGGTAGTATATAGGAGGGTAGAACCTATGATGCCTAGGAGTTGTTTGATAATATGCATGAATGAATTATGAAATTATATGTATGTTGTTGGTGTTGTTTTGAGTGTTGATGGCCTTGAGTGAATAGATGGTAAAATGTTGCACGCTAGGTGTTTGATAGAATGTGTAAGTGATGTTTGGAATGCATGTTAGATGTTTGACAAAATGCATAAGTATGTGATGTTGAGATTGGTATTTGGTGATTGATCATAATGAGTTTTACTTGCTTATGGTCTTTTGTGCGTTTCTGGACACTGTTTCGGTCCTTCTAAAACTGGTACTGTTTGGTTGATCCAAAAATTATGTGGCTGATTGTTTTTGAAAATAGATTTAAAGCCGGTCGTTTTGGCACTGGTTCCGTTCAATTTGGAGTTGTGTAGCTCAAGTTATGAGTCTCCAAAGTTAGGTCAAAATTCTGGAATCAAACTGTGAGTAGGTTCGGTTTTTGTAGGTTTTGTGTTCTCAATCGAACTCCGTTTTGAATTATTCTTGTTTCATTGGAAAGTAGACTTAATTCTCTACGAAATAGGCACTGGTTTCACGAAATTTCATTAAGAAATGAGAAAGAAAATTTAGTTGCAAGTTGGGTAAAGAATTCTGTCCGATTTTGGTACCTCAGTGTAGTGTTTTGAAAAACTGTACCAACTGGATACTTATTTTGAAAAATAAAAATCATAGGAAAAAACTACACTCAGAGAGCTTCCCAATGAGTGGTCTTTTGTTAAAATCCGATATCGTTTGCTATTTTAATTAATTCGCCGAAGTAGGTGCACTGCAGTAGGAAATTCTGCACTAGTGCTGTGCTGCGCCAGGGCGCCATGTTAACTGTGTGCGCCAGGTTGCTTGCTGTGTTGCGCCCAGAGTGGCGCAGGTTGCCCAGAATGTGGCGCAGGTTGCCACCAGGCGCCAGTTTTAGTGTCTATGTTGCCTGCTGTGTTGCAGTTTGTGTCTTAGTTTGTATCTAGGACTGTGTTGCTGTTTGTGTCTTAGTTTGTGACTGTGTTGCTGTTTGTGTCTTAGTTTGTGTCTAGGACTGTGTTGCTGTTTGTGTCTTAGTTTGTGACTGTCTTGCAGTTTGTGTCTTAGTTTGTGTCTAGGACTGTGTTGTTGTATGATGCCACGTGCTGTCTGTTTTGGCGCCCAGGGTGGCGCAGTTTGCCTCAGGCGCCCTTTTATGTGCTGTTGGGCGCCAATGTGTTGTGTCTGTGTTGTTGGTGTTGTTTCCTAGGCGCCACTTTGTGCTACCTCAGTGTTGTGATGTTTTGTTGTGCCTAATAAGACTAAATTTGCTGTTCTTGTTGTTGAGTCAATGTGACTAAATCTTGTTGTTGTTGTTGCTGGGTCAAATATGACCAAAACTCGATGATGATGTGGTTGGGTCGATATGACAAATGATGATGTTGTTGACGTTGTTGGGCATAGCATGATTATGTTGTTGATTGTTCCGATGCGTTGTACATGGTGTCTCATGCATGGCATAATGCATTATTACGTTGATGTAGGCTTCGGCCATAGAGCTTTGCTCAGTGTTGATGATGAAGCCACAAAGGCTATTTACGTTGATGGGTACCACATGCATATACCCGTCGGTGTGGGTTGCATTTCATACATACACGTTGTACCCATGGTGTCGTTGCTTGTAGTTTTGCTTATGTTGTTACTTGTTGGTGTTGCTCCGTGATAGTTGTACTTATGACTGTTGATGTGCTATGGTAGTTATAGTTGCCTATTCTCTAGTATATTATCTATTATATATGCTTTTATGCTG
Source organism: Astragalus membranaceus (assembly GCA_039519185.1). NCBI lineage: Eukaryota > Viridiplantae > Streptophyta > Magnoliopsida > Fabales > Fabaceae > Astragalus > Astragalus membranaceus. The sequence continues at coordinate 69,998,059 of CM076851.1, forward strand.
TTAGAGACTCACCCTTTCTGTTTGAATGTTACCTTTACGTGGGTAACGTGCAGGTAGTCGCAAATGAAGACCAAGGGTCTTTTAGTAGCCGAGTCAGTGTCGTCTCTAATACGTAGCACCCGGGGAGGGGAAGAACACTGTTTTCAATTGCTTGTTGCATTAGTTGTTTTTGAAACATGGGTAGGTGGTTTGAAGTATTTGAATAAATATTCGGGGTTGTAAACTAAGTTGATGTTGTTCTTCCACGTTTTTACTTGAATATACGTTGTTGGCTTTTGAAATGTTGCATGTGACGCTCCATTGCCTGTTTTAAGTTTAATTTCCGCACTCTGATATGTAATAAAACGAACGGGTAGAATTGGGGTGTTACAAGCTTCGCAAAAGATTATCATTGTGGCAAATACGTCATCTTTCCATGGGGGATAGGGTAACTCTCGTAAACTCTGTTCTTAATAGCATTCCCCTTTAGTATCTCTCCTTTTATAAGGCGCCCAAGGTAATGATAAAACATTTGATCCAAATTCAAAGAGATTTTTTGTGGAGCTTTAAAGAAGATGCTAGAGGTGTGTATTGGGTGGCGTGGAACAAGGTTTGTAAGTCTAAGGAGGATGGTGATCTTGGTGTTAAAGATATTGAATTATTTAACAATGCTCTTTTGGCCAAGTGGAAGTGGCGTATTTTAGCGGATGAAGATGCCCCTTGGAGGGAGATTCTTTCCCATCGTTATGGCGATTTGGGTTCTATATTCTTTGATGGTAGTAGACCTTTGAGTAGTTGGTCGAATTCTTCTCAGTGGTGGCGTGATCTTTGGGGCGTGGGTGATGTGAGGATTTCGGATGGTTGATTTGCGGTGAACCTTAGAAGGGGGTTGGGAGATGGAAGTGGTGTAAATTTTTGGCATCATCATTGGATCGGACAGCGCCCTTTGAAACTGGAATTTGCTAATATTTTTGCAGGTTGTAGTAACAAGGATGCGCTCCTTGCTGATTTGGGCGTGTGGATTCTGAACTCTTGGCGTTGGAATCTGTCAGCTTTGGCCCTTGGTTCGCAACTCGCTAGCGAAGAAGGATCGGTGTTCCTGGATATTCTCAAGGAGGTGAGTCCTAGTAGAGATAAATCTGATTGTTGGAGATGGTTATTGGAGCCTCATCATCGTTTCACCGTGAGGTCTTGTTATCACTAATTGCTCACCTATGGTTCAGTCCCTCACGACGACAACGACAGTGTTCCTTCATCATGTAAGGCTCTTTGGCATACCTCAATTCCGTCTAAGGTTTTGGTTTTCGGTTGGAGATTGATTACTAATGCTCTTTCGGTTCTCGAGTTGTTGTGGAGACGGCATATCATTCACTCGGAAGACGGGGCTATGTGTGCGTTATGTAATGATCATAGAGAGGACCTTCAACATTTGTTTCTTGATTGTGAACATGGGTATTCTTTCGAGAACTTGACCCGATTGAATTTAAAGGAGGTAAAGAGGCTATATAATGTGCCATCTAGCATTGTGTCAGAGAGAGACTTGATCCAATTCTATATTTTGGAGTAGTTTGCATAAGTCTTTAGAAACAAAGCTTAACAAGAGTTCTACTTATCACTCACAAATCTATGGTCAGGCTTAATAGACCATCCATTCCTTAGAAGACTTGTTGAGAGATTGTCTCTTAGAATAAATAGATTGTCTCTTAAATTCTAAAAATGGAGAAATTTCTTACCAAATTGATTGGCCGTATATTTCCTTTCAAACCTCCATTGTCTTTTATTTATCTCAACTTCGGGAGTATGACCATGATCCCACCCATATGATTGAGTTTGATGAGTTAAAATTGAGATAAAACCAGGGTTCTAAATAGCGGCCGCGGTCGCGTTAAGGCTTTCGCGGTTTCGGCTGTTTCGGATGTTGTGATAGCTGTTGCGGCCGTCGCGGTGTGAATTAACCACAATGATGCAAAAAATTAATTAAAATAATTTGTACTATCATATAATATATAATAACTAAAATTAATGTTTTTTTCATCATTATAAGAACTCTAAAGTAAAATAAAAAATAAAAATATGAATAATGTAGTATCTAATAACAGTTTATGATAAGTTATCTAATAACAGTTCATCTTAAATCTTAAAACAAAGTTCATGATAAATTAGATCTTCAAACAAAGTTCATGATAAAATAGATACCTCAAGTTCACATTACATCATAAGAAACTACTAATACATTAGAAAAAATATTACTAAAATGTTTTTAATTGAATCCCTAGTCACCACATGGTAGAACGACGTGCAGGATCATAACTTCCACTATCACCTTCATCATTGTTATATCCACTTCCTCCAAAAACATAATCAAAGAATCCAGAGCTTCTTGGTGGTTCAATTTGTTGGTAATCATATGAAGAAGTTGCTGATGAATCACCATAATTGATAGGAGGTTGGTATTGTGGTAGGTTGGGATTTGGCATATATGGATAATACTCATGTGGCATGTAAGAAGGATGTTGTAATATGATGGATAATTACCTTGGCTACCATCAGATTGTGCAGCAATACCAAAATCACCAAATGATTGTGAAACGTTAGACGAAGAAGAATCATCCATTGGAGTTGCTCCATGTCTTCTGCTTTTACCTCGTCTACTTCGACCTCTGCTAGCACCACCAGTCACATCCTCATTTGAGTCTTCTTCCATTCTAGAAGGCAACAGATTTTCATCACGCCTAACATATGGGTCTTCATTATAAGAAAAATAAGGCCCTTCACCTATTCCATGACTTTGATCTAGATTACCATAACCACCATTACCACCACTATTGCCACCATTACCACCACTATTGCCACTATTTCCCTCACTGGGTGGACTTAAACCACCATCACTTCCTTGACTAGGTACTTGACCTGAATTTGAGGCATCTCCGCCAGCTGGTTCTTCAATCTCTTCATCAGAATCAATAGGTAGCCATTCTGCATTTTGGGTTCCATCCAATAATGGCATCACTCTCTCCTCAATCCATGGAGATAAATAATCTTCCTGAAATATATGTTCAAGGTTGATAGGATTGAAGCCTCTTTCAATGTCTTCCTGACTTTTTCTCATGGTGGTCCTCATTTTTAGCTTCATGTTGTAAAATGCAAAGACAAGCTTTTGTAGCTTTTGATACTTCAGCCTATTTCTCGTCTTTGTATGTATGTAGCTAAAACTACTCCAATTTCGCTCACAATTTGAAGCTGAAGTTGTTTGGCTAAGAACTTTCACAGCTATATTTTGAAGTTCAGGTGCACAAGTTCCATGTATTATCCACCATTTAGCTGAATAAATGTTTATGTATATCAGTGTAACAAAAATTAAAAATTGCAATATTTTCATACTAGAAAATCAACAAGCAAAAATTATAAATCATACCAGGTTTCATTTGAGACCATGCTCTTTGAGCTAGTTGAGTTCCAAATGTTTCTTGTTTATCCTTGAAAAGTAACAACTACGAAGACCAACATACCATATAAGACTTTATTTTAAAATTTACAATAATATTATATATTAAACATATATAACATTAACAAATTTCTCACCTGATTGGTAGCTCTTATTTGCTTATCAATATCTGGTTCTAATTTGGTTATTACTTTTGTGGTACCTTCCATGGTTTCCTTAGCTACATGACTTCCATGGAGAACTCCAAATTGGAATTGTGGATTGAGAAAATAACCTAAAAAATAAATGAATAATTAGTATATTTACTTCAAAACCAAACACAAGCATGTAAAATAATTGAATATTTAGACACAAACCTGCTGAATGCAAATCAATATGCATGTAGATCCACCTTTTGTCAATAATTGAATTATAATAGCCATGGTAACGACAGTTTTCCTGAATAGCTTGCTTAGCTCTATCAATTGCTTCATAGAGAAATCCCATGGTAGGTTTATCATCACCATCTACCAACTTCAAAACCTTGACAATTGGTTCGAATACCTTTATTATATCACTTGCCTTAGTCCAGAATTGTTTGTTCATTACAATCTTTTTGGCTTCATATGCAGGTCCTCCTGGTTTGTCTTTTCCAAATTTGGAATTCTTGTATTCATCAGAATTAAACATATTGTTTAAAGCTTCTCTCTGTTTCACAATAGATTCAAGTTGTAGAAATTGTGTAGCAAAACGAGTTATCGCTGGACGAATAATTTCTGTGCCACCAGTATATTTCTTCATCAAATTCACAGTCCAAATATGATTGTATATAAATAAAGTTATCGTTTTTGCATCCTCAAGCAATTTCTTGACATTTGACTTTTTTCCAATATCTTCCAAACACAAATCCAAACAGTGAGCTGTACATGGAGACCAATAAAGGCGAGTTCTTTTTTCCATCAATTTCAGACCAGCTGCTTTCAATGCTGCCTCATTATCTGTGACTATTTGGACAACATTCTCTTCCCCCACCTCTTCCACCATGTTGTCAAGCAACTTAAAGTAATAATCAGTGTTTCTACTTGCAACATGAGAGGCATCAATAGACTTTAAAAACACTGTTCCCAGGCTAGAATATACTAAAAAGTTCATGATATGCATATGATTTATACCATTTGTCCAACCATCACACATTATAGTGACCCCTTTTTCTTTCTAGACTGGTTTTAGTTCATCTATATATGTTTGCATCTCCTGACATTCTTCATTCAAGTATATCTCTGAAATCTCATAAGGAGAAGGCAATTTGACACCCGGCCCCAACTTTGCAGCTTCAGCTAACAAGCTGTGTAGCCAAGGAGAAGTGCTCAAGTTCATAGGTAGACGCTCGTGTATTATCAATTTGGATAATGCTTTTCCCAACTTCTTTCTCGCAGTTTTCAAAAATCCTGCACCAAGTTTTGTTTGCTTCATACTCTTACTTCTCTGTAGATCAACATCTACTTGCCTCATTCTTTGTTGCATATTTCTCTGTTGATATCCAGATGAAGCTCCACTACTACTGCCAATGCCACTTGTACGGGATCTTTGATTATCTTCCCATTGTCTATATGACATCATGCTTTCTTGTGTAGCATGTCTCATAGCTGCATCTTCATCAATAAAACCTTCATCTTCATCACTGTCATCCCCTCTTAAACACGAGACAAATTCTTTCTTTCTTTTTCGTTGATCATTTTTCTTTACTTTACTATCTAATAAAAGATTCATCATACCTTCTCTAACCAAAGTGTTGACTCTAGCACAACCTTTGACTTCTCCTGGCATGTGTGCAAGATGTTCCTTCAATCGAGTTATTCCACCAGTTATTATTCTTTCACAACATTTACATTGTATACTATTTCTTCTTCTACCTTGCACAACCGTTCCAAAGTGCCAACCAATATCATCACTTGGAGCACCATCTGCTCTACCAATTGGAAATTCTTCTGGTGGATCCATTGTTTAACTAAATTGGAAATAAAAAATGTAATTATAAAAAGGACAAAAGTCATAAAACTAAACTAATTAATAGTCACTAAAAACTGAGTTTAAAAAAGGACAAATGAAAAAATCCACCTCTCACTTTTGTTGGCCCAAATGGAAAAATCCACCTTTCCTTTTTTTTCAACCCAAATAAAAATTGACCCATTTAATCAACAGTACCTTTAACAAATTAAACAAAAAAAAACAAATCTATCTTATTATATCAAATAAAGAGGTCACCCACGGTCAACAACAACAAATATTATTCATCAAATTATTTCAATTTCATGGAGAACAAAGGCACAAAGCATCAAATGATTTCATTTTCATCTCTCTCTCTCAAATCTCTTCCTTCCCAGCCACACGACAGTCAACAACAACAACACAAATACAAAAGAAGTCATGCTTTCAATTCCTCACACTCTCTCAGTCTCACAACTCACACTACACAAAAAAGAAGAAGCTAGGATTCAAATTCAACACCTGTTGTTGACTTCTTGATGTTGTTGCGATGTGGTTGCTAGAGGAGAGTGGAGATCGATTGGTGGTGGAGATCAAGTGTGGGGCTTTGCTTTGCTGCTGCTGATTTGAACTTTGAAGCAAGAAGATGAAGAAGAGGACAGAGTCAGAGAGTATTATGAGAGGGAGGGGAGGGGATAGGGTTGAAATGTTTTGATTTTGCATCTCAAAAATCTTATCTGAGATTCTGAAACTGGAAAAGGTAAAGTAAACGAATCTTTTTCTACTTTTGCTGTTGAACGGAGTTTATCGCAGCCGTTGCGGTCGTAACGGGGTTTCGCCGCGGCCGTAACGGCGTTTCGTCGCGTTTTTTCCCTGTGATTCTGAATCACACCGTTGTCGCGGCCCGTAACGGAAACGGCAGCAACCGAGACCGTTTTGTCTCGTCCGTTTTTGCTGTCTCGTCCCGTTTTTTCAAACCTTGGATAAAACCTTACCTATGAGGTACTGTTGGGGAGGGTTAAAGACTGACATGTCAAACATATATATGTCAGCAATGACATAAGAGGGTGGTAATGTGTTACAAAAAAAACTGGCCACCTTATGTGGTATCTCCTATGCCTCCCACCAAGAACTGAACCCATGACCTAGGGCTTATGCACATGGAAGGATCCTTGTGTCTCATCACTTGAGCTTGTGAGACCCTTAACCCCATTTGGTAATTTGTATACATTTGATATAATAAGAGAGTAATTATCCTTTTTTTGGTTACCATGTTTTTGGTGCGCAGTTTCTACCGGCTTTGTAGATGACTAATCTACGTCGGGGAACCTGGTTGGCCACGAGTACCCGGCTTTGTCGGCTCGTGTGGTTCACCCCTCCCAACAGAATTTTTGCCACACCCAAGATTCGAATCCGAGACCTTGGGGTGAGATCCAAGTCTAGTTACCACTTGGACCGGTGGAGTAATTATCCTTTCCTTTTGGTAAAACTTATCTGTGTTCAGAAAATAAATTAGAGAATTTTTTTAAAAATTTCAACACATAAGTAACGAACATGGAGAAATTGACTTCATGGGAAATTGTTGTAAAAGAGGTGTCTAGTTTATGTGTGAGATAGAGAATCCAATTATTGAGCAGCCAAAATCCTCTTAAATTCCTGCAAAAACAACTCTTAAAAAGTCATTTAAATTGATTTCCAAAATTAGAAACCGAAAACAGCCTTACAATAGAAGCCACTCAACACAGAAAAATGACACGTGTTCCTTAAAATTATATTATTATTATTATATTATATATAATATTATATGTTTATATTATACTGTTATATTATAATATTAATTTTTTGAAAAAATAATTAAAAATTATGTAGGCATATTTTTTTATAAGCATTCATGTAGGCATACATATGTCTGATTGGATTGGATTATTTAGCTTTAGTAGATAGAGCTCTTGGTTGCACTACTCTGATATTCTTTAGCACACGAATCTATTAACATAAACATTTGTGAGGTTTTTGTGAAAACTTATGAAAAGAGTTTATAATATGTCTATAAGCTATTTTAACTTATTTTCATGAACTCTCTTAGATAGTTTATAAAAACTACTACCTCTCTCTCCCAAAAAGAAAAACAATTAATAGCTCAGAATTCATGATAATTATCTCATACTTTCTAAATACGCCCCTTGTTATTTCATCTCTCTTAATATTTAAATATTGAAAAAAGAAAACAAGACTAATGTTTCAAGGGTATATCATATGGAAAATTTATTAATGCTAAATTTGTATTATAAAATGTTAAGTAATATGAGACCAGTGGCAAATCTAGCTAGAACTCAAAGTCAGGGGTCAAGTTTTTCAAAAAACACGCATCACTTAAAGTATATTAAAAATAAAATTTTAATATATTTAATTAATTAAATTACACAAATCATAGTTGTCGTCTATGCACCCCAGAGGGAGAGGAATTGATGTGAGTGTGGTATGTAAGCAAAATCTTTTTTAAAGTGTGCAAAATATTATTTTTATAAGGTGAGTAATTTTATTTTATTCTTTAGGGTGTGCGGTTGACCCCCCAGTAGAGGGAAGGTCCGTCCATGTATGGGACAGTATTTTTTAACTAAAACGTCAAATAATTTTTTTTCATCTACTTAGATGAAATGAAAAATCCACACCTAGCACACACACACTACCACTACTCACACCCGAGTTCGAACCCAGAAGTCCACATCTCCATGTCACTGAAATTGTCAAGGCAACTGACAAAACGTCAAATAATATAAGACGAAGAGAATACCTACAATTTATATAAAATAATTAAGGTTTTTTTTTCCCGATAAGCAATATTTCATTGAAATGAGCACTATGGGTGCTCAAAATCCATTACACAGGAACAAACTCAAAAATTGTTAATACATAAAAGTGCGTTGTTCCACCAAGTGGAAGAGAGATAACTTGTATGTCTACCCGCTCTATAGATAAACCAGCTCCAAGATAAACATTTGATTTGAGCTACAATGGAATCCAAACTGATTTCCTCCCCTCTAAAAACAATATTGTTCCGAGCTAACCAAATACACCAAGATGTTGTCAGCCACAAAATGTACCTAACCTTGCGCGCTTTTTTTCCTTTGCACAACTCACCAAAATTAATAAAGTGCTGCACTAGGAAGATTGAGTGTTCAGTCACTTACCAAAGTGCAAATATAAGTGTTGTAGATCTTCGCTCTCCTCCCAACAAATCGGGCAAACTGCATCTTCATTAGAATGTATAACATGTCTGCTCGGCCAGGCAGGGAATTCACTACAAGAATTTAGGGTATTACTGGCTAACTCAATCCCCTAGTAATGGTTAAAATCGGCCAGAAATTGCACTTTAGTGGCGGATTTAGTCCGCCAGTAATCAGCCAGAAAAACGGTCGCAGGTAACTTTTACTGGCTGATTTTCAGCCAGTAATTACTGGCGGATTTACTGGCCGAACTTCGGCCAGTAATTACTGGCCGAAATTCGGCCAGTAAATCCGCCAGTAATTACTGGCTGAAAATCAGCCAGTAAATCCGCCAGTAATTACTGGCTGAATATCCGCCACTAAACAACCAAATTCCGCCAGTAATGTATTATATATTTTTTAAAAAAAATATTTTGAAAATGCTTTTTTATATTTAAAATTCGTTGATTTAAATATTTAATTCATTTTTTTATTTAATTTCTTTAAAAATAATATTTTAATTCATTTTTTTAATTCAAAAAATAAAACAATAACTAAATATTTTTTCTAAATGATAAAATTTTCATAAACTACAAAACTCAGAAGCGGTTTGAGCGAATGCGAGTATGGCGGATACAACGGGTAAACGGGTGGGTTGAAGCGGTTGGAATTGGAGAAGAAAAACTCAACGGAAGCTAGAGCAACAGAAAGAAAAATAGCCATTTCTAAATGAGAAACTACAAAACTCAGAATAAAAATTCTAACTTTTTACAACTATAAACAGAATCAGATGAAAAGGAGCAACTTTTTATATTGTTTGATTCACTGAGGGAAAAAGATAGAAACTTGGAATAGATCTACAAACAACACTTCTTTCTACCATCCAACTGCAACACTTAGACATGGTTATTGTAGATCTACGCCATCAATGCTCAGAGACTTGAAATCGTGGTGACCTGTCACAACAAAACTGATCGGTGCTCCTTCAATATTGTTGCCGCTGCTGCCGTCGCGTTCAAGCAGTTGCCTTCGCTGACGACTATCAACCCACTTTTCTTTTTCTTTTTTCTGGAAAAGAAATAGCCTCAGGAAGAAAAGGGGATACTATTGTTTAGTAAAATTAACAGTATAGTGAGAGAGGTAACAAAAAGAGTAGGGAAATGTTCACATGATTTGAGAGTGAGAGAGGTGACAGAGAGAAGAGAGATGTTTTTTTTGAGAAGAGAGAAAAGAGAGTTGGGTGTTGAGAAAAAATTGATTACCTTCCTTTCACAGTGAGAGAAAACACGTGCATCGATGAGAGAGTTGAGAGAATTGAGGCTGTAAACGTTTTCAGAAAGAAAAAAAGTATACTCACTTTACTGGCGAAACTGTCACAGTTACTGGCGGATTGACTGTGACGCGTCATGTCACTGATTTATTGTCAGCAAATACTGGCGGAAGTGTTTTTTACTGGCCGAATTAATTTACTGGCCGAATATATTGGTCAACGCGCGCTTTTCAGTGGCATTTTGTGGCTGAATATTCCGCCAGTAACTGCAATTACTGGCAGATATGTATTTATTTATAAATTTTTTAAAATTTTTCAATTAAATTCCGCCAGAAATCACTACTAAATCCGCCAGTAAACATACTGGCTGTTTAAATCCGACAGAAATGTTATGGAATCCGCCAGAAACGTACTGGCAGACTAAATCCGCCACAAATCGCCAAATTCCACCAGAAAATTTACTGGCTGACTGATTCCGCCACAAATGTTTAGCCAGTAATGCAAGTAATTATTGTAGTGATTGTTTAACATCCTCCAAGTAATATGATGACGTTAGACAGAATAGATGTACACCAGAGGTCCTGGAAAACTCCGTTGAACTCGCTAACAACATCAAGACTAGATCCAGCCGAAACAATATGCTCATAGCAAGAACTTACCGAAGAATTCTTGCTTAAGTTCAAAATCCAGATCCAAAAATCCTCTTTGCCAGCTTCAATGTGCAGCTCCGAGACGATGGAGCTCAAAATGCCATCCTCCTCCAAAAAACTCTAATTAAATGAGTCCTTCCAAGGAAATTTCCAAGTCCACACATTACTTATCCACCCTCCCATGTCTTTCAGCATAAAATTCTGGTTCCGGCAAGCTGCATACAAATTCGGGAAATCAAATTTAAGGAGTTGATGCTCGAGCCAACAATGATTCCAAAAGTCTACTCATTGACCATCCCCCAAACCTCTACGAACACAAGCCTCGAACCACTCTTCTAAAAGACGCTCTTTGCCCAAGCGTGCGAGATCTCTCCACCATAAAGATTCACTCATTCTTCCCACCCGAAAAGCCTCATTGAACAACATCAACGGAAGATCACCATACCTATAAGTTATAATATCCCCCTCCAACTAGCTTCCCCGCCCCACAAAAAATGGCACTTCTATTTAGACAAAAGAGCTATGTTGAACAAATATAGATTTTTGATGCCTAGCCAGCCTTCCTTCTTGGGCTTACACTATCCTAAACCACTCAATGCATTCCCCTTTCATCGTCTTTGATGCCTCAAAGGAAATCCCTTTGAATCTTGATGTTAAAAATGAGTTAGGATCATCTCATGTATTTGTTAGGTCAAGTAGGAGAAAGAGTGACACATACAATAAAATAATAAATGCAACAAATGCTAATATCTTTTTGTATGTGTCATTCTCTCTCCTATTTGACACAACAAGTACTTGAGAGGTTCTTAACTTATTAAAAATAAAAATAGCTTGTATATCAATCTCCAAATTTATATAATAGTAGTAACCTTTAATTAAAATGTTAAACCAATTAGATAATTCTCCAAATGAAAATCAAATTAGGTAGTAACAAATTGTTTAGAGTTGGAAAGAAAATCAAATTATTAATTATCAGAAGCACGCGCAAATCCCTATGAAGACAGAAAGGAGGCATGATGATGAGTCAAAAACAATTCAACAATAGCACCGATCATAGCAAATAGCAATAAATGTATCATGGTTGGAATTAGGGAGTGAGTGAGTAGGTAGGTATATGGGGTCCACAACACAAGATAAAAACGCGTGAGAGTCTGTGATTGCAGTGTGGTCAGTGGTGGTGGGCATGATACGATTTAGTGATTTACTACTAGTATCTCAACCACCGACGCCAACCACGATCAAACACACGGTTAAGATTCATCTATAGATCCAATCTCAGCCGTTCATATTCACAGCAGACGTGATAGGAAGTAGAATAGAAGTTTGGTGAATAAAAGATGAATCTAACCCAGATCTTGCATCATAGGGGCTTTTCAGTCTTTAAAATCGAGTCCATTTTCAACAACCCCCGTAACACCTCTGTGCCTATATATTCACACCATAGTCTTCTCATTGGACTCGCACTGGCTTGAGCAGACTCAAACGGACCATAGCAAAGCGGGTTCCATCTGTTCAAAGCTACAACCTTTCTCTTTCTCTCTCACCAACTACCTATTTTCTCAGGTACTATTCTATTCTCTTGTGTTCATATTCTTCGTTTCTCTCTCTATAGATCTCAACTCTGAAGGGTTTCAGTTTGGATCTTGCTCATATGATTTAAGTTTAATTTCTGCTGTTGGAATCTGATATGCATTTTGACCTAATTTCTCCAATTGTTAGGGAATTCGCCTTGTTCTTTTAGATCTTGGGGAACATGCTGTCGGTGGTTTTACTTTTGGGTGAATTTTGTCTTTTTTGTTCCTTTGTGCTGTGAATAAACAAATTTCGAACTTTGATGAGGTTGAATTTATTGATTTTAGTGTACTTGTAGTTTAATTTTGAGGCATAGTTTGAAATTGGGCTTGGGTTGAGTTAAAATTGGAGCCTTGCACGCATGTTGGTGGTGCTTTTTCTTTTATCAATTACTGAATCTGTTTTTCCTTGAATTTGTTTTCACTAGTAGTATATATATTAAATGGTTAGAAATTCAAATAGGAAATAAGGAAAGAAAGTAATCTTCAATTGTTTGTTGTTTCCACAAATTTACTAATATTGGCTAGAAATGAAAACAGGACACAAGTAAATGAGTCCAAACAGGACACAGCACAAATTTTCTAAATGATTAGAAATAAATAAAAATAGGAAACAAGGGATGGATGTAAAGGAGTGCTAATTTGTTATTATTATTGTTGTTATTTTGAAGGTATTAATTAAAGATGGCCACAGAGACATTCCTATTCACATCCGAATCAGTGAACGAGGGACACCCAGACAAGCTATGTGATCAGATCTCTGATGCTGTTCTCGATGCTTGTCTTGAACAAGACCCAGACAGCAAGGTTGCATGTGAAACCTGCACTAAAACTAACATGGTTATGGTCTTTGGTGAGATCACAACCAAAGCCAACGTGGACTATGAGAAAATTGTCCGCACCACATGCAGGAACATAGGATTTGTTTCAGATGATGTTGGTCTTGATGCTGACAACTGCAAAGTCCTAGTCAACATTGAGCAACAGAGTCCTGATATTGCTCAAGGTGTCCATGGTCATTTCCAAAAGAGCCCTGAGGAAATTGGTGCTGGTGATCAAGGTCACATGTTTGGTTATGCAACTGATGAGACCCCTGAGCTCATGCCATTGAGTCACGTTCTTGCAACTAAACTCGGCGCTAAGTTAACCGAGGTTCGCAAGAATGGAACATGCCCTTGGCTTAGACCTGATGGGAAAACCCAAGTCACTGTTGAGTATTACAATGACAAAGGTGCCATGGTTCCAATTCGTGTCCACACTGTGCTCATTTCAACACAGCATGATGAGACTGTTACCAATGATGAAATTGCAGCTGATTTGAAGGAGCATGTGATCAAGCCTGTGATCCCTGAGAAGTACCTTGATGAGAAGACCATTTTCCATTTGAACCCTTCTGGCCGTTTTGTCATTGGTGGTCCACATGGTGATGCTGGTTTAACTGGTAGAAAGATCATCATTGATACTTATGGAGGATGGGGTGCACATGGTGGTGGTGCTTTCTCAGGGAAAGATCCAACTAAAGTTGATAGGAGTGGAGCTTACATTGTGAGGCAAGCAGCAAAGAGTATTGTTGCTAGTGGACTTGCTAGGAGGTGCATTGTGCAAGTGTCTTATGCTATTGGTGTGCCTGAACCTTTGTCTGTGTTTGTTGATACTTATGGTACTGGAAAGATCCCTGATAAGGAAATCCTTAAGATTGTTAAGGAGAGCTTTGATTTCAGGCCTGGTATGATTTCAATTAACCTTGATCTTAAGAGAGGTGGAAATAGCAGATTCTTGAAGACTGCTGCTTATGGACATTTTGGTAGAGATGATGCTGATTTCACATGGGAGGTTGTCAAGCCACTCAAGTGGGACAAGTCACCTGCTGCTTAAGCTTTAAGTCATCAACGAGTTTTGGAAGTTGCCTACAAACTTTGTTGCATCTCAGCATTATAAATTTTCTGTCACTCCACCACCACCCCCTTTTATTTTCTGTATTTTATTTTATTGTAATATTTGTTTTTTGTGTACATGTATGTGTTCGTCCAGAACATATATATTACATGCTTGATCAACCCACATAATATTATTTAATAATTTATCCGAGATTAGATGAAATAGTCTCAAATTAAAGAGAGTATACAGTTTAGTATATGTATAACGTTGCAGTAAGTAGCATTGCTACTATAAATTCATCTGTATTTTGCTATTATTACTACAAGAACGACTAGCCATGCCTTATTGATGGCCTCAAAATTAGCATTTAGTTTTTTGGAATAAATGAGATTAAGGTTCTAAATAGGGGACAAGGTCAAGTTAAAGTTTTCACGATTTCGGTGGCTATTGCATTAAGGATTGCGGTCAAGGATTGTGGTCGTTGCATTGTTAAGGTTTTCATGATTTCAGTTTTCCCATATGTCAATTTAGTCCTCAATATTTATAAATGTGTATCAATTTGGTCCTTTTGTTAACCATGATTAGTTATAAAGCTGATGTGGCAAATGTCATGGACCAAATTGACACTACCAAAAAAATAAAAAATCCATGTCAGCATGCCACGTCACACAAATGTCGGGGACTAAAATGATACTTTTTTTATAAAAAAAATAATTTGTTACGAGGACGAAATTATTTTATTTTTTTAGATAGGCTACGAAGACGAAATTGATATTAAGTTATATAAGTCAGGGACCAAATTGATACTAAGTTACATAAGTCAGAGACCTAATTGATACTAAGTTACATAAGTCAAAGACCTAATTGATATCTAGTAAAATAATAAATGAACAAAGTGCTAATATATGTATAAGTCAGAGACCTAATTATACATTATGGTTTAGTTTTTTTCGGACCAAGTGTTTCACGTAACGAATTTATGTAATTTTACTTTGTGTTGTTTATTTGGAAAGTTTATGTAATACACGTTAGTTTGCTCATTTTGAAGTTTCCGTTTTAATGTAATATATGCATGGTTGAATGTAGAGATAGAATCATAAACAGGGTTGAAAGTTGAAACATTACCATATATGGATGAAAAAAAGTAGTAGCACTTTGTTCATTGATTTTTTTACTAGATATCAATTTGGTCTCTGACTTATGTAACTTAGTATCAATTAGGTCTCTGACTTATGTAACTTAGTATCAATTTGGTCCTTGACTTATACAACTTAATATCAATTTGGTCCTCGTAACAAACTATTTTTTTTAAAAAAGTATCAATTTAGTCCCCGACATTTGTGCGACGTGGCATGCTGACATGGGTTTTTAATTTTTTGGTAGTGTCAATTTGGTCCCTGACATTTGCCACATCAGCTTTGTAACTAATCATGGCTGACAAAAGGACCAAATTGACACACATTTGTAAATACTGAGGACTAAATTGACATATGTGAAAAATCAGGGACCAAATTGAATATTTTTGAAAAGTCAGGGACTAAATTGAGTACTACCTCGTTAAGTATTAAGTATTAACCATCAAATTTGCGCGCAGTATTCTTCAAGTTTCAAATTAACCATCAAATTTGTGAAAGCCCACAATCCATATATAATTTGCACGCATTCTTCTTCAAGTTTCAAATTAACCATTAAATTACTACTTGATGTATGCAGCAGTGCTTTTTCTGCCATTAACGCATTCTTTTATGCAAATTGGACTTCTCATCTCAATCACCGATCGACATTTGTCTGGGTTGGCTTTTTCTGATAATAAGTACTAATTTGTTTGTTTTGGTAATAAGTACTAATTTGTTTGCTTACTTACTGCACATTTTTTTACCAAAACAAACTTATGTCATTTCACCGGTAAAAATGTTGGTTATACCTAAAGGAGCAATGTAAAATTAACTTTGGAGCTACCATAGAGTCTTGATGCCCTTGTAAGTATATGAGCAACAAGATTCGCCTGCCTCCGAACATAGCTCAAATCCTTCAACCAGTTCAAAGCTTGTCAAAGACCCATTGATTCTGCTTCCCGAGGTTTCGAAACTCCTACAAACCACATAGTCTTTCATTCCTTAAAACTACAGTTTTCATCTCTTATGCACATACCGATTCCATGTCGATTTTCCTCTTTAAACAACGAAGTGTCGACATTACACTTACCGTAGATTTTATAATGCTAAATATGGCATTTGTTTGGTATGTTGTTGAATCATTTGTTAACAATGTAATGAGATACAATCAAAGTAAAAATGATAACTCCAGTAGCTTAAAAATGTTAAATATGACAGCTCCGATAATTCTGCAGGTGTTGAACATTTTAGAATGTAAAATATGGCAGCTGCAATAGGCTCGCAGTAAGCCAACCCAGACAAATGTCGATCGGTGATTGAGATGAGAAGTCCAATTTGCATAAAAGAAATGCATAGGCTCGAAGGAAGAATTGCAGCCCTATCAAGGTTTATGGCGATGCCGGCCGATTGATCCGTCCCATTCTGCAAAGTGCTGAAGAATGCAGCCAAGTTCGTGTGGACCGAGGAGTGTGAGAAGCCTTTTACTGAGCTAGAAGAAGTCCTAGCATCACCCCCATTGCTCACTCGTCCAAAAGACGGGGCTCCCCAACTACTCTATCTTGTTGTCAATGATCAAGCCATCAACGCTGCGCTAATAGAAGAAAGGGATAAAGAGCAATTCCCGATCTTTTTTACAAGCAAAGTCCTCCATGGGGCTGAAGTCGGATACCAGAAGGTCGGGAAGTTGCCTCTAGCTATCGTCATAGCCGCCTGCCGACTGCGGCCTTCTTTTCGACCAAGGTTCTAAAAAACGGACCGTTTTACCGAAAACGGCCGCGACAAAACGGTATCGGTGGCCACCGTTACCGTTATTGACCGCTATTACTAAGTGAAAGACAATCACAGGAATCGGACGCGACGTATCGCCGTTATAGCCGCAATGACCGCGACGTACCGCCGTTATCAGCGCAACGACCGCGACATTCCATCGTTCTTCAGAAAAAAAGAGAAAGAAGCAATTTTGTGCCTTGCATGACGCCTCCGACCCTTGCTCTGAGATCTGGTTCATTGAGCATTCTTTAATCTCTTCCTCTAAGAAGACCGTAGCTTGTAATTGATTCTGTAATCAACGCATGCATCCTTCGATCTACTCCTATCTCTCCCTCAAAATCCAGATCTGGTAGTGTGTGTTAGTGGTTGTGTGATTCGACATTCCGATTGCAGTCAATAGCACTGTAACACTGTTGTTGAGTTGCTCAGTGGTACACTGGTACTCTTTCATTCTGAGGTTGGGGTGAGTTTCACTGTTTTTGAGAGTGAGGATGAGTTTCATTTTCTTTCAAACATTTGAGTCTTGAGTGGAAATGTGTGGTTTTTAGTGTGATTTTTTATTTTTTGGTTTTCACCGTTCTTTCTAGACTAGATGACTTTGCAGATAACTTTTGGAAAAAAAATTGGGTGATATGGTGGGCTTTTTTTAATGTTATATATGTACGTGGGTTTGAATAAATCATCAATAGATTATCAATAGATTATTAGATTACTAGGGAGTTTTTGTTATGCTTTTCCATTTTAATTAATTAAATTAGACTCCTTATTTTTTTATACAATTAGTGCATTAATTAATTCAAGTATTTTATTAAATTTTCTTTCTTGGTGTAAGTTTAACTCTCTCATTTAATTAATAGTAGCTACTTAATTATTCATTTTTTTTATCAGTTTTTTTTCTTTAGACATCTTATAATAATGGAAAAAACATTAATTTAAGATATTATACAATATATGATAGTTCAAATAATTTTAATATAATTTGTGCAGTGTTGTGGTTAATTCACACCGCGTCGACCGAAACATGTAACGCAACAGCCGAAACGGTCGAAATCGTAAAAGCCTTAACGCGACTGTGACCGCGACCGTTATTTAGAACCTTCTTTTCAACCACTCCCGGTAATAGTCAAAACAGACTATCCGATCAGAAAAATTTTACAAAAGCCCAACTTTTCTCAGGGCAAGTGGTAGCATGGTCTGTTGAACTTTTAGAGTTCGACAACAAGTTCTAATCCAGAGGACCAATAAAATCTCAAGTTCTAGTTGATTTCATAGCAGAGCTAACTCTGGTATCCGAGAAAGAGGTGTGATCCTGTACGTGGACGGGTCCCTTTTTTTTGACAAAACTAGTCATGCCTTATTGATGGACTCAAAATTAGTATTTTTGAATAAATGAGAAGGTTCTAAATAGCGGTCGGTTTTTGCCATTTCGGTTGTTGCGGCTATTGCATTAAGGTTTTCATGATGTTGGTTGTTGCATTGAGGATGGCTGTCATCGCATTAAGGTTCTAAATGTGGTCAAGGATGACTGTCATCGCATTAAGGTTTTCATGTTGTTAGTTGTTGCAGCAGTTGCGTTAAGGATTGAGTCATAGTGTGAATTAACTATATTATAAAGAAAAAAAAACTAAATCTCACTGTGATTTATCTTTGCTATAGGTTTTATTTTGATCCTTTATATTTTTTTTGTCCGTTTTGGTCGCTCATCTTTCATTTTCGTTTCATTTTGGTCATTGCAGTCAGTTGAAGCTAACAGATGCCAAGCTGACAGTTAACTGCTGACGTGACGTCTTAAGTGTCATGTATGACGTGTCATTCATTAAATGAGGTGGCAAAAAATGTATTATTTAATCTTAAATCATTTTACACATATTCAATTAAGTTTTTAAAATCATAAAATCAAAAAACAAAAATAAACAAAAAAAACTAATAACATTAAAACTAAACAATTAGCTCACCTTCAACCTCATCACGTTTGCAGGTACAAACCCAGAAATGCAAACCCAGCAACAATAATGGCAAACCCAGCAACAAAAATTGCAAACCCACAAATTTCGTTTTCGATTTCCATCAACGATAGCAACAACAATTACAAACTCCGCAACAGCAGCAATTTTGATTTCAATCATCAAATTAACCCAAAACAAACCCAGAAAATGACTTCAAATCGCTCTCATCTTCATCGTTCTCATCTTCCATCGTTTCTCATCTTTCATCGTTTCTCATCTTCGATTTTCCAGACCTAATTCTTAAATTTCAAAAAACAAAAGCCCAGAATTAAGAATGAAATTGAAATCATCAGAAACCCTAATAAATTTCAAAATCTGTAAAAAACCCCAAATTGAAAACAATTCCAGCAAACATAAACTGAATCTGAATGTTTGCTTTTGTAACGCCACAATGGTTGAAAAGGTTCTGAACAAAAACAACTGAAAATGATTCCAGCAAACATGAAGAATGAGAGAAGAGTGGTGGAGAAGAACCTAATTTGAGAAAGGACCAAAAGATGAAGATTGAAGAAGATGAATCCTAATTTTGATTTGGGAATTGTTCTCAGCTTTTCTCAAAACTGGAAAATTTCTTAGTTTTTGTTTAATCAAAAGTTTAGTTTTTTAATTTGTTTTTCTGGTTTTTGTTTTTGTTAATTTTATTTTTGTGTTTTGTGTTTTTATCAATTTGGTCTCTCATGTTTTTTTAAGTTTCATTTTGGTTCCTTATATGCCACATCATATAAAGAACTCCAGGTCAGCAGTGACACTAAAGACACCACCTCAGCAGTTAGCTGCCAATGTGGCGTCCGTTAACTTCAACTGACGGCAGGGACCAAAATGAAACGAAAATGAAAGATGAGGGACCAAAATAGACAAAAAAAAAGATAAAGAACCAAAATGAAACTTAGAGAAAAGATAAAGAACCAAAAGCGCTATTTAGCCTAAAAAAAATTAAAACAATTTTTTTGGGTACGAAAAACAATTTTATAGTATCATAAAATGTATAATAAATTAAATTAATATTTTTTTCATTATATATAAACATAATTGTTGAATATAAACGTAAAACAAAAAACTTAAGTGATAAAAGAAAATAGAACAAAAAAACTTATATAAATAACAAAAAAATATAGAACACATAGTCACTGACACAGCCAAAATAAATTCAACCAAGCACTCCCGAATTGATCTCAACTAACACATCCCTATCACCCACACCACCATCACATGAGACACCCAAAATAGGAGTCGATTCAGTAAAAGAAGCGTATCCCCAATAATAGTGGTTCGTAGCTGAAAATGAAGATCGGAGGATTTTGGAGCCTAGAGATTGAAGAACGGCTCTGTCCCGGTCATTGTGCCCTGTAACGATGTTTTACCGAGGGCGTTGTGGCTGTGGCATTTCGTTGCATTCTTTTATGGACAGCGTTTGACCACCCTTGCAGAGGCCACTGGAGTACCACTTGATTCTTCTTTAATCACTTGCCAAAGGTTTGCTTATAGTACCTTTGGTTTCCTGCTTTGTTTTTGCTTACAGGTTTTGTTAGGTTGTTGAACATTTTGAAGGTTAGGTTGTTGTGATTGGTTGGGTTATGTCTGTGAATAAGGAAATAAGGAAGTTGTAAATAGTAGATTTGTAGATTTATTTATATGTATTTGGCTCAGGTCCGTTAAGTTTTCTCAGAGAAAAGCCTATTTAAACGCTTTAGTGTTTGTACTCAAGGCATCGAGACACAATCAATAAAACGGAACTACAGCTACTCTATAGTCGCAGACGTAGGCAAAGTTTGGCTGAACTGTGTAAACAATATCGTGTGTCCTGTTCTGACATGGCATCAGCCTAGGTTTGATCTTGGTCTCTGTCTCGTTTTTTTTCTCCGTGCCTGTTTCGACGTTCCCCTGTGGGTGGTGTACGCACTCTTGCACCATTCCTCTGTCTAGACGTTCCACTGCAAAGTTCCATCTGTGCGTACTTTCTGTTCGCTCTCGTGCTTATTCTAAGCGATTTTGCTCGTATCCGGTTGTTCTTGGTTGCCTCTTCTTGGTCGCACCTGGGTGTGGTGTGTTTTGCGATTTCGGTGGGTCTGGTGTGTTTCGCTTTCTGCTTGTGTTTCTAGTTCCGCGACTGCTAGCGATTTTTGCTTGTGATTCTTTCTCAGATCCTCTTTGCGATTCCTGTTGGTGTTCTACTCGCCGTTTCTGCTTCCTTGCTCATATCGTATTTCTCCCTGGTACGGTAACCGCCTCTGGTCTTTGATTGGTTCTCTTTTGCATCTGTGTTACTTTTGTCCATATTGTTCCCATTGCCTTTTTTTTTTAAAAACAATTTTTTAATGTCTTCAGAAAAAGAAAGGGATAGTTTGTGTTCGTTTTACCGGCAAGAATTATGTTGCTTGGGAATTTCAATTCAAGATGTATGTCAAAGGAAAAGGATTATGGAGTCACCTTAGACACGTGGGAAGTTCAAGATGCTCAGATTATTTCTTGGATCCTCAGTACTATTGATCCTCAGAGGATCAATAATTTGCGAGCATTTTCAACAGCTCAAGAAATGTGGAATTATTTGCAACGTATTTACAACCAGGACAATACAACCAAACGTTTTCAATTGGAGTTAGAGATCGCCAATTACAAACAAGGTAATTTGTCAATTCAAGAATATTATTCTGGCTTTCTGAATTTATGGACAGAACACTCTGCTATTATCTATGCTGCTGTTCCCAAGCCGTCACTATCGGCCGTTCACGATGTTTATGATACTAGTAAACGGGATCAATTTCTCATGAAACTTCGTCCGGAATTTGAGGTCGTTCGAGGTGCTTTGCTGAATAGGAACCCCGTTTCTTCCTTGGATATCTGTGTTGGTGAACTACTCAGGGAAGAAAGCGTCTTAATACTCAAGGCACCATGTTTAATGATCCCGTCCATTCTGAACCTGTGATAGTTGCATATGTTGCGCAAAATAGAGGCGTGGGCCGTGATATGCGACAAACTCAATGCTTCTCTTGTAAACAATTTGGACATGTTGCTCGTAGTTGTCCTAAGAAATTTTGCAATTACTGCAAGCGGTAGGGTCATATCATCTCTGCATGTCCTACGCGTCCTCCACGACCGACTAAGCGTCCGGTGCAGGCATTCCATGCCACTACTAGCTCTACAGCTAGTCCTTCCACTACTGGTGTATCTAGCTCTGTGGCTGGTCCTTCCACCACTGGTGCATCTGATGGTGGTGCTCTACAGCCTGAATTAATTCAACAAATGGTACTCTCTGCTCTTTCCGCCTTGGGCATTACTGGTATACCTTCTTTCATATCTTGGTTACTTGACTCTGGTGCATCGAATCACATGACGGGTTCCTCTGAACTCCTGCACAATTTACGTTCTTATATTGGTAATCAGAAAATTCAAATTGCTAATGGTAGTACCCTTCCTATAACTAATGTTGGTGACATAAATTCTAATTTTCGAAATGTGATGGTAGCACCTGGTGTAACGCCCCAAAAATTAGTTATTTATTTAATTGAATTGTTTGAGAATTTAATTGGTAGAAAAATAATAGAATAATAATAATGCTAGTATAGGTAGGCCTATTGTTAGGGTTGGGAGTAGTAATATGAGAAGTGTTAAGCGAGGCCCATGATGTAATTCGCATAAGCTATAGAAAAGCCCATGAAATTAAATAAGTATAAATAAGAGGTATTTTAGGGTTTGGCTCATTTAGAAAGAACAAAAAAAATAGAATTAGAGAGAAGAGAAGAGGGAGAGAGCGACGGCCAAGAGGAGAGAAGAAGGAGAGAGCGACGCCAAGAGGAGAGAGAAGGCTAGGGTTTCGTGATCTTCAAAGGCTAGGGTTCGTGATCTTCTAAGGCTAAGGTAAGGGTGGGGTTCTAGCTCTATAATGGGTCCTATGAATGACTTTATGTAAGGGTTAGGGTTTGATAAGTTGTCACCATGTATGATCATATGTTTATGTTGCCTTGTTGAACAATTGTTGTGTGATTGGTGTTCTATGTTATTAGCCCTAGAATTATATTTGTGCTTGCCATGTTCATAAGGGAAACGATCTGGATATAGGTTCGGTTATACAGTAACTGGAAACAATTTAGTGGTCCAAAAATTATGTGGTTTACCTTTTCAGAAACTAGACTTAATGCTTGTTAATTTGGCACTAGTTTGGTTGCATTTGGAGTTGTATCGCTCGAGTTATAGGTGTCACAAGTTAGGTTAAAATTCTGGAAACGATCTGGATATAGGTTCGGTTATACAGTAACTGGGAACAATCTAGTGGTCCAAAAATTATGTGGTTTACCTTTTCAGAAACGAGACTTAATTCTTGTTAATTTGGCACTAGTTTGGTTTCAATTGGAGTTGTATAGCTCGAGTTATAGGTGTCACAAGTTAGGTTAAAATTCTGGAAACAATCTGGGTATAGGTTCGGTATTTCGAGTATAACGTTTTCGTTTGAACTCCTTTTTGAATGATTCTTGATTCATTGAAAACTACACTCAATTTTTTTCGGGTTAGGCTCAAGTCCCATGTCATTTGATTGAGTTTTGATAATTTTAGAGGTGTCACAAGCTAGGTCATGGTGGCTGTCCTGTTTTCTGAACCTTTATGCTTATTTATTGAAACTGTACGAATTGGACCATTATTTTGCAAAATAACAATTATAGTAAGGAACTAGACATTCTTAGCTTTCCATAGAGGGGTCCTTTGCTAAGTTTTGATACCGTTTGATAGGTTAATTAATTCACCGAAGTAGAGGTATGTTTGATAGAAATTTGCCCTGTGCCTGACAGTGTGTTTGCTTGCTGAAACTAGCGCCCTAGGCGCCCTGTGCTTATGTTTTGTTGCCTGCGGATGATGGCGCCCTATCCCTAGGCGCCATGCCCTAATTCTGTGTTGTTGGTGTTGGCGCCCTGTCCCTAGGCGCCACACCCTATTTCTGTGCTGTTGGTGTTGACGCCCTGTCCCCAGGCGCCACACCCTATTTCTGTGTGGCTGATGATGGCGCCCTGTCCCTAGGCGCCATGCTCTATTTTATTGTTGCTGGTTTGGCACCCGGTCCCTAGGCGCCACACCCTACTTCTGTGTTGCTGGTTGCTGCTGTGTTGCTGTGCTGTGTTGCTGCTGCTGTTGCTGTGCTGTGTTGCTGCTGTGTTGCTGTGCCGTGTTGCTGCTGCTGTTGCTGTGCTGTGTTGCTGCTGCTGTTGCTGTGCTGTGTTACTGTGCTGTGTTGCTATTGCTGTGTTGTTGTTGTTGGGCTGCTGTTGCTGTGCTGTTGTTACTGTGTTGCTGTTGCAGTGTTGCTGTTGCTGTTGCCGTTGTTGCCATTGTTGCTGCTGCCGTTGTCGCTATTGTTGATGTGGTCGCAGTGTTGCTGTTGCTGTTGCCGTTGTTTGCTATTGTTGAAAGTTGCTAAAATATTGCGATGTTGCCAAAATGTTGAAAGTTGCTAAAATATTGCGATGTTGCCAAAATGTTGAAAATTGCTAAGTTGTAAATTGTTGACGGCGAAGGTTGTACGAAGACGAATTTGCATCTATTCATTGGCAGGTGATGTGTTGTAGGCCTACGGCCAATGTTGCTTTCCGATGTTGTTGCGTTCACTACAAGAATTATTGGTTTTTCCGGCCAGGAGTTTCTGGCGGATATAGATCCGCCGCAAAGTTACCGGCGGAATCTACGAATTTCCGGCGGAATTTATCCGCCTCAAAGTTACCGGCGGAAAAATTGACATTTGCGGCGGATTAAAATTCGTCTTGGCTTTTGCAGCGGATTTAACGGTTCTTGCGGCGGATTTGGGTTCACAATTTTTTTTTTTACGAGATTTTAATTAATCGCCGCAAATGCACCTCCGTCCGGGGCAAATCCCTTATGTCCGCCGCAAATCCCTTAAATCCGCCGGTAACTGCCGTTTCCGGCGGATCTTGCCTTTTGACCGTTTGACTTCGTTTCTCCTATATAAACCCCTTCTCCCCTTCTTCTTTTTTCACACCTCTACCAATACTCTCATTCTCTTGATACGGCACTCGATCTCTTAATACGGCACTCTCTTGAGCATTGTCGGCAGCGGGGTTCCAATTGAGTGGCGTACGTCTCCATTTTTTTGTAAAAAAATTTCCACATTGTCATGAAGACCCCTTCATCTTTTTCGTTAAAAGTAACCCCTTTATCAGCATAAAGTTCATCCTCATTATTTTCACCACAAGAGACATATACGCTCATCAAATGCTCGGTATCATCCTCCAACTTAACAACCCGTCCTTGCAGTTCCTCAAACTTTCTATTTAGAGATTCAATCATCTTTTCAAAAGATGGTTTCTTGTGAAACTTTCTATTTTGAAAATATGGTTGAATCTCTAAATAGAAAGTTTGAGGAACTGCAAGGACGGGCTGTTAAGTTGAAGGATGATACCGAGCGTTTGATTAACGTATATGTCACTTGTGGTGAAATAATGAGGAGGAGCTTTTTGCTGATAAATGGGTTACTTTTAACGAAAAAGATGAAGGGGTGTTCACGACAATGTGGAAATTTCTTTACAATGAAATGGAGACATACGCCACTGTAATGGAGCTGCTGCCGACAATGCTGAAGAGAGTGTCATATCAAGATAATGGCGTAGGTCTCCGTTTAGGGGTAGCAGACATTAAATATATATTTTACTGTTTTTCCCAATTTTTATTGCTTTAGATTATTTTATTTTTTTGTTTAAAATATTTTATTAATTGTATGGATATTTTTTTAGTGATAATATTTTACTGTTTTTCGCAATTTTTATTTTTTTAAATTAAAAATTAATTAGTTATTGGATTTTATTTTTTTATCAATAATTAAAAAAATTAATAAAATAATATATATTTTTAATTAAAACGATTTTTTTAAAAAAATAAAATTTATTTTTTAAAAATAATAATAATTTTTTAAAAAAAATAATAATTTTTTTTTAAAAAAAATGGTACTTTGCGGCGGATTTGTGTTTTTTGCGGCGGATGTTGAGCATTTGCGGCGGATCTTTGCGGCGGATTATAGCTTTTGCGGCGGATTATTTGGTATTTTTAAAAAAAAAGGCGCGATATTTTAGTTTGAATATCCGCCGCAAAGTACCACGAATCCGCCGCAAACCTCCGTAAATAAAAAACCCGCGGATTTTAAATTTCAAAATCCGCCGCAACCGTCCAGAATCCGCCGCAAAGCACCGGAAAAAAAAACCCGCGGATATTGAATTTCAAAATCCGCCGCAACCGTCCAAATCCGCCGCAAATCCCTTTTGACCGTTGGGCTGCGTTTTTCTATATATATCCATTCCCCACTTCTCATTCTTCACACTTCTAACAATCCTCCCGTTCTCTTCTTAAAATTTCTCTTTTACTCTCTCCCAAATTCTCTCATTCTCTACTAAATCTGTTTTTGAAGTGTAGCGCTTCCTCCCTACGAATTGTCTTCTGCTCTTATTGGGAAATTTCTTCAAGGTATGTTTTTGATATTAGTTAATAGTTTTAGTTTTTAATTTTTTTTTTAATATTCGTTTTTAAATTATTTTATAATAATATGAATTTGTTACTAATTGTGTTGTTTTTTTTGTTTAGGTATTGTTTGGGTTCCTCCTTTTTCCTCTCTGCTTTTTCCTCTCTGCTTGAGTTCAGGATAAGCTTCAAGCCAGAGCCTTCTCTTCACTACGGTTAGTTGTTAAAGTAATTAATAAAATATTACTTACTTCACTATTTTTAGTAAAATTTTGTTTAGTATTTTGTTTGCAATAATAATACAAATTAATTTATATTGAAAAAACTTATTTATTAAGTTCACTTATAAATTTTATTAACATATATTGTCTTATAAAAATTGAAATTTAAAATTAAATTTGGAATTATTATTTATAATGTTTAAATTATTTGTATATAACATTATTAAAAAATTCATTCTGTTGCTTGTAATTAATTGGTAGTTTATTGAAATATCAAAATAAAATGAGTAATAAATATATATATCAAAATATGAAGTAATTGATAGTTTATTTTATTTATATTGTAGTGTAGTATACGTATAGTTCTTGAAAATGGATCGTAGTTGGATGTATGATCGATTGTATCCTGGAAGAACTGGTGTAAAACGACGTTTTGTAGAAGGAGTAGAAGAGTTTATTTTTTGTGCTAAGTACATTGATCATGAAGAATTTGGGCGACAAGGCGGTATTAGATGTCCGTGCTTGAAATGTTCATTTCGAGCTATAAAAAATGAACATGAAGTTATACTTCATTTGTACAATAATGGGTTTAGGCCAAATTATTGGACATGGAGTCGTCACGGGGAAGGAGCGCCAGGGGTAGCTGCAGTTCCTGCGGTTAATGTTCCGGTTGAAGTAGTAGATCACACATCAAGTAGTTATCCAGTGACTACGACATCTGAAGGATGGGGAATACAACCGTTAGATGTTTATCAGGGAATGATATCTGACGCTGTTGAGGTAAATTTGGATTTTGAAGAACCAGATGCTGACGAAGTTCCAAATGAGGAAGCTCAAAGGTTTTACATGTATTTGAGTGAGACAAATAAACCCATATTTGAAGGATCTACAGACTCAAAATTATCAATGTGTGTTCGGTTGTTGGGTCTTAAGTCTCAATTTAATGTTGCTGAGTTGTGCATGGAATATATGACCAAAATGATGTTGGATGCAACCCCCATTAGAGGGAGTTTACCGCAAAGTTATTATGAAGCTAAAAGAGTGGTATCGAAGCTTGGCTTAAAATCTAAAAGGATTGATTGTTGTGTGTCTGGTTGCATGCTCTATTATAACAATGAGTTTGGCATAAATGATGGAGAGTTGTCGGAATGCAAGTTGTGTGGACAACCACGCTATCGTGTCAGTAGATCAGGGATGAGATGGCTGAGTACCATCAGTCACAACAGGGCAGTGGGGCAGCTGTCGATCCAGTGGAGGAGGCTAGAGTAGCTCGTGATGTTTGGGAGAGAGCAGTTGGTCCCCAAAAGACTAATCGTCTGGTAGGATCAGGTGGTATTGGACCGGCTGCTTTTCGAACAAGCATTATTCCGAGTCTATCAGATTCACATTCTGGATCCTCTACTGGTCGCAATTATGTTCCCAATGCTGGTGAGTTGAATGAGGTTAGGCAATTGACGCAGCAACTGAGCGAGGCTCAGCGTCAGATTGCCGAGCGGCAGCAGCAAAGCGATCGGGAAATTCAGGCGATTCGGGATCGAAGTGAGCGGGAAATTCAGGCGATTCGGGAGCAGGCTAGGGTAGCTGAGGAGCGCATGGAGGAGCGCTTTAAGTTCTTGCAGGATCAGATGGTGTCTAGCTCGAGGCCATCATCATCAGCATCCTACCCGCCGCCGCCACAGCAGCAGTACTACCAGCAGCAGTATGCACCCCAGTATCCCCCGCCGTATGCATCCCAATATCCCCCGCAGTATACACCGCAGTATGCGCCGCCATTCCAGCCATACCAGCAGCAACATCAGTCACCCCGCCAGCCATACCAGCAGCCCCAACATTAGTCACCCCTGATCCAGCCAAACCAGCAGTACCCCCAGCAGCGGTCACCCCCGCTGGACATTGATCTTAATGTCCAAATGTCATCGCTCAGTGCTTTACTTCAAGATGATACATATTATAATAATGTTGATGACATTGACCGGCAGGCACCCCAGTAGCTTTAGATTATTTTATTTATTTGTCTGGATATTTTATTAATTGTCTGGATATTTTATTAATTGTATGGATATTTTTACTGCTTTTCCCAATTTTTATTTTTTTAAATTAAAAATTAATTAGTTATTGGATTTTATTTTTTTATCAATAATTAAAAAAATTAATAAAATAATATATATTTTTAATTAAAACGATTTTTTTAAAAAAATAAAATTTATTTTTTAAAAATAATAATAATTTTTTTTTTAAAAAAAATGGTACTTTGCGGCGGATTTGTGTCGTTTGCGGCGGAATTTTAAATAAAACGTTTTTTTAAAAAAATTATATTCATTTTTTTTTAAATAAAACGGTGTTTTGCGGCGGATAAGGGGTACTTTGCGGCGGATAATTTGCGGCGGATATTGGGTACTTTCCGGCGGATATATTGCGTCAAAAATTTGTCCCCTTTTCCGGCGGATTATCCGCCGCAAATTTGCGTTGGATTTTGCGGCGCCATTAAATCCGTCGCAAACTTGCGGCGGATAATCCGCCGCAAACTTGCGGCGGATAATCCGCCGCAACGCGTTTGCTTCGAGCTGGCTACCGGCAAAAAACTTCCGCCGCAAAGTCCAAATATCCGCCGCAAATTTGGCTTTTGCGGCGGATTTCGCCCGCCGCAAAGTCCAGCTTTTCTTGTAGTGGTTGCTATGTAACCGTTGTTATTTGTTTGTGCATTTACATAGCGTCGCATGCATAGCATATTTTTACGATGGAGCTATGCTCAAACCACGACGACGATGTTGCGATGTTGATGCCCCTATTTACGGGTTTGAATTATGGTACCACATGCATTATAGGGAGGTGGCCCTGAGTCGAGTCACATTCTGCATTCACGTTGTGTTTATGCGATTGAAATGATTTTGACTGTCGTGACGTAATGATATTGACCGTTGTGATATGATGATATTGACCGTTGTGATATGATGATTGACCGTTGTGGTATGATGATATTGACTGCTGTGAAATGATGATTTGATGTCCTGACCTGATATATACTGTCTTTCATATGATTCATTATATAGTTCGATATCTCACCCCTTCTGTTTCAATGTTACCCCGATGTTGGTAACGTGCAGGTAACCTCGAATGAATGCCGTTGTACCTTCATTTGATCGAGTCGGTGTCGTCGCTCTGATACGTAGCACTCGGGGGGATGAACGTTTATTTATGTTATTCAATTCGTTTACTGTTGGATTTTGAGTTATGAATTTTGCATAGTTGCCACGATTGTTTAGTTGAACCATTTTAATTTCCGCTGCGGAGTTAAACGAAGTTTGACTTGTTTTGAGATGTCGTTTTATCGGTTCATCCGAAAGCGCTAGGTATCTGTTTTCAAAAAGCGAATTAAACCGTTTATTGTTTCCACGAAGCAAATGTGGCACTCCATTGTTTGTTGAAAAAGGATTTTTCTGAACTCTGATTTTACTTATATTTTTACCGGGTAGAAATGGGGTGTTACACCTGGGCTTGCCTCAAATTTATTGTCTGCTGGTCAACTAGTGCTTGAAGGTTGTGATGTTAATCTTACTCCGGATGGTTGTCTTGTGCAGGATCGGGTGTCGGGGAAGGTGATCGCGAAGGGGCCTAAAGTTGGAAGAGTGTTTCCACTCCAGTTTATTTCAAATCATTTTCTCTTGCTTGTAATAGTGTTTTGAATGCATGTGAGGATTGGCATAGGAAATTGGGCCATCCAAACCCTATTGTTTTGTCTCACTTATTTAAGACTGGCTTGTTAGGTACTAAACTGATGGATTCTAGTACATCTATTTCATGTTCTGTTTGCAAATTAGCTAAAAGTAAAACACTTCCTTTTCCGTCTGGTGCTCATCGTGCTTCTACTTGTTTTGAGTTGATTCATAGTGAGTATATATATGTCTCATGAGTTTCAGGAGTTCCTACAGCAAAAAGGTATACTGTCTCAACGATCTTGTCCCAATACCCCTCAGCAAAATGGTGTTGCAGATCGTAAGAATCGTCACTTGGTGGATGTGACGCGTACCTTACTTCTCCATGCCTCTGTTCCATCCAAATTTTGGGTAGAGGCTCTTTCCACAGCTGTTTCTTTGATCAACCGTCTTCCTTCCACGGTGATTGGGTTTGATTCTCCTTACTTTCGCCTTTTTAAAACTCAGCCTGATTACAGTAGTATACATACTTTTGGGTGTGTATGTTTTGTTCACCTCCCATCCACTGGAAGACATAAGCTTGGAGCACAATCTGTCCAATGTGCATTTATGGGGTATAATAAGTCTCATAAGGGTTTTGTGTGTTATGATGTCTCTAACCATCGTTTTCGCATTTCAAGGAATGTGACATTTTTTGATATTCAGTTTATGTTTCCTTGCACTTCTCCTGGATTGAATGAAATTCCTATACTTCCCCAATTTCAACCCCGCGTTCCCCTATAGAACGTTTCCAACCAGGACTTGTTCCCTGTAACACCCCGGTATTTTTATCGAGTAAAAATACCCAAGTGTACCATCATAAAATAATCAGAGATATTTTTCCTGTTTTAGATATTGAACATAAATAAAAACAACTGATAACTAGAGTCCAATATCCAAATACCAAGAAATAACGGAAACGATTTTACAACTTTTACTGATACAAGTTATACAATCGAAAATACAAAAAAATCTCGAGGGAAAGACAATAACAATGAAAACTAAGTCTTCACCATCTTCATATGCACACCACCTAGCTGTGCTTCTTCACCTTTTCTTTTTCCCCTGCTTCTCTGTAAAACCACAAAATATAAACAGTGAGATACAATCTCAGTGATTTCTACCGAGACCCCTACTAGCACTCTCGGTTCAATTATGAATCCTATTTAACTTAACACGACACCGACTGCAATCCAGTGCTAAATCCTGGTGAACCGTATTATAGGACTTTCATTCATTCGTGGTTTAATTTATAACCACGTGCATTTTAATTCAACACGACACCGACTGCAATCCAGTGCTAAATCCCGGTGAACGTGTTATGACTCAGTACGGCACCGACTGCAATCCTGTGCTAAATCCCGGTGAACCGTACAGTACGACACCGACTGCAATCCAGTGCTAAATCCCGGTGTATCGTACGACAAAACTTTCAACATAACACCGACTGCAATCCAGTGCTAAATCCCGGTGAACCCCAATACCAATAGTGTTTCCTAATGGCACGGAGCCTAGGGTAAGGGATCATGACTTCCCCGCCTAGTATGTTAACATGGGTCGTCACCCAACTCGATATAATAAATATATCTACAGACACATGAACATTTAGTTCGTTTACATTAGACCGATAACTGAACGTAATACCCGCATTGGGCCATTTCCTATAGTCGATATAATATATATATCGTGAATCATAGACCGGTTTAGACGAATGAATAATAATCATTCCGCGTCAGTTATACCATACCACGTAGGACTCATAGTCCGCTTTATTATTAATTAAACATATCCGCACACGTGTACTATTATTCGGCTTTTCGAAACAATTCCGACTTCAAAAGTATTTTATAAAACCCCTTTGAAACATACCCAAAATCATGGCATTATAAGCCTAATATTATTATAGAAGGGTTAGGAAAGGATTAAAAGAGGATTGGAATCGATCGGGATCGTTTCGGGCAAGTTTGGAAAGCTTGGGCAGAACACAGCGCACGGTTCGTGCGCCCATACGCACGGGTCGTGCGCCCTGTATTGCATTTTTGAAGACAGGAACAGAAAGATCCGCACGATCCGTGCGCCTGAGAGGCACGGGTCGTGCGCTTTTGACAGCGTTGTATTTTATCCCGTTTTCCCAATTTTCGTCGTTCCGACCAATTCCGATACCTATTCCAGTCCAGTCCTAACACCAAAATAGTACAAAAACATATCCAACGTCCTCGCTCGATCAACCAATCCAATCAAAGACTCAACACATTCGATTTTCATCAAAATTCGACATATTCAAAAATAATGGTTTTTGACTCAAAATTTTCCGAAATTAAATCACTAAAAATTCCCTTTCAACACGACTCAACCCGAGACTCGCTCCGATTAATTCCTAACCCGAAACAGACAATTCTTTCCTTTCTTTTCTTTAATTAATTCTCTCTTCTCTTCACTCACACACACACACACGTATACACATATATATATTTATTTAATATATAAGTTGTAACGCGGTCAAATTACCATATTGATCGAAATCTCCTATTTCGATTCCAAAACTTCCTTGGTCCGTATTATCCGGTTAACGATCCGATGACAACAAATAAATAATTTTAGCACTCGATAAATTTACCAGTTAAGTACTAAATTGGTTTAATTGGTTTAACACCCAAATAATTCTACTAATTATTTTGAGGATGTTACATTCTCCCCAACTTGAAAGAATTTTGTCCTCAAAATTTCGCTAAGTCTTTCATCCGACTAACCGAGAATCGACACTCTCAGAAAGGTCTAAATCTGCTGGAACACAATCTTGAATCAACGGAATGAGTGTAGAAAAATCTTCTCAATCCGGCACATCCATCTTCAAGCATGTTCGACCATTACCCTAGAACACTTCTAAGATTACAGTCCGAACTCCCTTGTCACGAATCAACACGAGAAACTCCTCTTTCGCCTACATAGACTCAGCACCGCGTTCGAAAACACTTCCGAAGCTTCATTCCAATTTTCCTCGTTTACTCCCCAACTTGATTAATCTAAATCAAATGGTGTATTACAAGACACTTGATAGACATACACGTCGAACAATGAGGTCCGCATAACGGTTCTCGTATACACCGACAATGTGACAGAAAAGTCACTTGTGAAACTTCTTGACTCGCCCCTAAGATTTCGAGATAACACTTTTCGAAAGAAGATGGAATGAGGATTTACGAGAAACGTTTATCTTAAACGTAGAAATAAACCGCGGGGACACCAAATAAATTAAATGTAATGAAAATCACCTCAGTTGTTCTCCAAACAACTATCAAACAGAACTCAGAGCTCCTTTCCGAATTAGTCAATAGCGTTGAGAGCTTCCCCTCAACCTAAGTAATCCTCCAAGGATTTTTCCTCCTCAATCATATTCTATTAGCCTCTTGATTCGTTCCCAAAATTAACTTTAGCATGCGGGTTTTCACAAAATGATTTTTCAAAATTATTACACCGCACGCCAAGCTTCACTTCGGAAATTCCAGTCCCTTGCAGCAGATCCATCAATTAATCCTTTGGTGCTTATTCGCAATGTGAAAAACAGTCAACAGACACCTCATTTTCATATTCGTATTCACGTTTGGCTTGTCAAACGGAATCACATAATACTATCTCCTTGTTAACCTTCACAAAGGAGAGGTTAACAAACTAATACCTCGCCACTGATACATCTGCTTTATATTCTGTACACCCTGGAACAGAATATAAACTTCGGTATGCTTCCTCTAACACTTGCCTTTTATTGTTCTCATCATCGGCCGCACAGATTCTACCGTTGAAACAACTGACTCCATCACTATCCATGGTAAAATCTGGAAATACCTTTGTGATTGTAGCTTCACATCAACTTCCTGTGCTAAGCGTATAGAATCCCTTAGGGAACTAGAGATCCTCATATGGCTCAACACTAACCGGATTCTCCTTGATCTTGAATTCAAATTTAAGTCCCTACCAGACTCTAATAATTCCATCTAATGCATCATAATACTGCCGTGTGTAGCGATTTCCTATTACTCGCATCAGCTACAACATTGGAATTTCCCGGATGATACTTCAACCCCAAGTCATAATCCTTCAGAAATTCTACACACTCCTCTGCCTGCTATTCAGTTCTTTCTGATCAAACAGATACCTTAAACTCTTGTGACCACTAGAGACTTCGAAACGAGACCCATACAGGTAACGTCTCCAAATCTTCAGTGCATACACAATAGCTATTAACTCCAATTCATAAGTCGGATAAATCTTCTCATGAGACCTTAATTGTCTGGACGCATAAGCTATCACTGGTTGATTTTGCATTAGAATACATCCTATACCCTTCCCTGAAGCGTCATCGAAAATTTGAAATTCCAATGACGGATCCGGAAGAATCAGGAATGGAGCAGAAGTCAACCAAACCTTCAATTCTTGAAAACATTCTTCACAATTAGCATCCCACGTAAACGGATGACCCTTACGAGTTAACCGAGTAAGTGGACAACTAACTGTGAGAACCCTTTAACAAACCTCTTACAGTAACCGGCTAGATCCAGAAACTTTTGATCTCTGCGACTGATGTTGGTCACCCCCATTCAACACTGCTTCCTTCTTATTGGGATCTACAGACACTCCCGACTTGGGAAATCACATGTCCTAAAGACTTTACCTCAGGCATCCAGAAATCATATTTCGAAGGCTTTGCGTACAACTTCTTTTCTCGGAGTACACTCAGAACAATGCGGAGGTGTTGAACATGCTCCTCAATGGTCTTCGAGTACACCACGACATCATCAATGAAAATGACTACAAACTGATCAGGGTACGCGTGGAAGACTCGGTTCATGTAATCCATGAATACCGCTGGAGCATTAGGTAGACCGAAAGGCATCACTACTAACTTGTAATGTCCATACCTAGTACGGAAAGCTGTCTTCGGAATATCTAAGGCTCTAACTTTCATTTGATGATATCCTGACTTCAGATCAATTTTAGAAACATTGCAGCACCTCAAATTGCTCAAGCAAATCGTCTATCCTTGGTAAGGGATATTTATTCTTGATCGTCACTTTGTTGAGTTGTCGATAATCAATGCACGATCTCATGCTACCATTTTTCCTTTCGACTAACCACACCAGAGCACTCCCTAGAGAAGCACTCAGTCGAATAAATTTCTTTAACATCGACTCTTCAAGTTGAGACTCCATTTCCTTTAACTCTAAAGAAACAAACAATAGATATTGATCCCGTGCCAGGAACCAATTCTACCGTAAACTCTACCTCTCGCCCTGGAGATTCAGAAGAACTTCATCGTGAAAACATCCAGAAAGTCATTCACGACCTGAACGTTCGCCAAATCTAAACTAGTTTCAGTGGATGCAGATAACATACTAACATGTGCTTCCGCACCTTGGAATGAAGATTGACTGTCTAAGGTGAACTAGGTAACCGCTTCAGAATTTGTCTTAGACAATTCAACTGATTCTGAAGAGAAACTGATAGTTGATTGCAACATGATTTGCAGTCATCCAATTCATACCCAAAATGGTGTCCACACTTCTAACAGGCAAACAAATAATCCTTCCACGAAATTTCTGTCTCCTATAACACGTAGGCAATTCCGACACAAAGATTGGGTCTGGACACGACCCTTAGCTGCAGTTAAGATAGTTATCAGTTCGGATAGCGATGATAAGGCTAATCCCAACTGATTCACACGCGATCGGGATATACAGCAATAGGTTGCACCCGAATCATATAACATACTGACAGAGTTATTGAAAACTGATCTCATACCCCTCAGTAAATTGTCTGCAGTCGTAACTGTCTAAACATCCAGAATGTTGACTCATCCTCGTCTTGGAGCTGCTTGTGACTCCCGGGAACTCTTCCTCGCAGGGCACTCTTTTGCATAGTGACCCTCTTCCGCATATACTACTATTTCTAAATTGTGTTGCTTTCCACAATTAGAATATCTTGACCCTTTGGAGAATCAAAGAATTGCATCTGCTTTTCCTTTGATGAAATTATCTTAGGACTTTGCATTCGGAGTTGATAACTCAACTACCTTCTTTCTTTTCCCATACTCCTTATGAGATCATCCTCGGCGACATAGACTGGTTGCACTAAGGCAACAAAATTGGTAGCAGTATAAGAATTAAGACCATAAATCATAAAAACACTTATGCCCGTCTTATACTTCTGCATTCTCCGTTCGTCATCCGAAGCTTACTTTACCACTTGGTAAAACTGAGACAACTTCTCAAACTTAGCGGTGTATTCTTCCACTGTCATGTCACCTTTCCTGAGGATGCACCGGTTGGAGACTCCGGTCTTGGTCGAGGACTGCGTCTTGATCATCCTGTCATAATTCCGCTTATGATGCACTAAGTATTAAGTTGATCAGGCTCAATGTCTCTTAGCATCACAAGTGTAATTACAAAAAGGACTAACAAGGAATCGACTCAACCCTAAACTAAGTCCGACTAGGTCGAACTGCTCTGATACCAATTGTAACACCCCGGTATTTTTATCGAGTAAAAATACCCAAGTGTACCATCATAAAATAATCAGAGATATTTTTCCTGTTTTAGATATTGAACATAAATAAAAACAACTGATAACTAGAGTCCAATATCCAAATACCAAGAAATAGCGGAAACGATTTTACAACTTTTACTGATACAAGTTATACAATCGAAAATACAAAAAATCTCGAGGGAAAGACAATAACAATGAAAACTAAGTCTTCACCATCTTCATATGCACACCACCTAGCTGTGCTTCTTCACCTTTTCTTTTTCCCCCGCTTCTCTGTAAAACCACAAAATATAAACAGTGAGATACAATCTCAGTGATTTCTACCGAGACCCCTACTAGCACTCTCGGTTCAATTATGAATCCTATTTAACTTAACACGACACCGACTGCAATCCAATGCTAAATCCCGGTGAACCGTATTATAGGACTTTCTTTCATTCGTGGTTTAATTTATAACCACGTGCATTTTAATTCAACACGACACCGACTGCAATCCAGTGCTAAATCCCGGTGAACGTGTTATGACTCAGTACGGCACTGACTGCAATCCTGTGCTAAATCCCGGTGAACCGTACAGTACGACACCGACTGCAATCCAGTGCTAAATCCCGGTGTATCGTACGACAAAACTTTCAACATAACACCGACTGCAATCCAGTGCTAAATCCCGGTGAACCCCAATACCAATAGTGTTTCCTAATGGCACGGAGCCTAGGGTAAGGGATCATGACTTCCCCGCCTAGTATGTTAACATGGGTCGTCACCCAACTCGATATAATAAATATATCTACAGACACATGAACATTTAGTTCGTTTACATTAGACCGATAACTGAACGTAATACCCGCATTGGGCCATTTCCTATAGTCGATATAATATATATATCGTGAATCATAGACCGGTTTAGACGAATGAATAATAATCATTTCGCGTCGGTTATACCATACCACGTAGGACTCATAGTCCGCTTTATTATTAATAAAACATATCCGCACACGTGTACTATTATTCGGCTTTTCGAAACAATTCCGACTTCAAAAGTATTTTATAAAACCCCTTTGAAACATACCCAAAATCATGGCATTATAAGCCTAATATTATTATAGAAGGGTTAGGAAAGGATTAAAAGAGGATTGGAATCGATCGGGATCGTTTCGGGCAAGTTTGGAAAGCTTGGGCAGAACACAGCGCACGGTTCGTGCGCCCATACGCACGGGTCGTGCGCCCTGTATTGCATTTTTGAAGACAGAAACAGAAAGATCCGCACGATCCGTGCGCCTGAGACGCACGGGTCGTGCGCTTTTGACAGCATTGTATTTTATCCCGTTTTCCCAATTTTCGTCGTTCCGACCAATTCCGATACCTATTCCAGTCCAGTCCTAACACCAAAATAGTACAAAAACATATCCAACGTCCTCGCTCGATCAACCAATCCAATCAAAGACTCAACACATTCGATTTTCATCAAAATTCGACATATTCAAAAATAATGGTTTTTGACTCAAAATTTTCCGAAATTAAATCACTAAAAATTCCCTTTCAACACGACTCAACCCGAGACTCGCTCCGATTAATTCCTAACCCGAATAAAAAAACCGGGGTGTTACAATCATAAAATAATCAGAGATATTTTTCCTGTTTTAGATATTGAACATAAATAAAAACAACTGATAACTAGAGTCCAATATCCAAATACCAAGAAATAGCGGAAACGATTTTACAACTTTTACTGATACAAGTTATACAATCGAAAATACAAAAAAATCTCGAGGGAAAGACAATAACAATGAAAACTAAGTCTTCACCATCTTCATATACACACCACCTAGCTGTGCTTCTTCACCTTTTCTTTTTCCCCTGCTTCTCTGTAAAACCACAAAATATAAACAGTGAGATACAATCTCAGTGATTTCTACCGAGACCCCTACTAGGACTCTCGGTTCAATTATGAATCCTATTTAACTTAACACGACACCGACTGCAATCCAGTGCTAAATCCCGGTGAACCGTATTATAGGACTTTCTTTCATTCGTGGTTTAATTTATAACCACGTGCATTTTAATTCAACACGACACCGACTGCAATCCAGTGCTAAATCCCGGTGAACGTGTTATGACTCAGTACGGCACCGACTGCAATCCTGTGCTAAATCCCGGTGAACCGTACAGTACGACACCGACTGCAATCCAGTGCTAAATCCCGGTGTATCGTACGACAAAACTTTCAACATAACACCGACTGCAATCCAGTGCTAAATCCCGGTGAACCCCAATACCAATAGTGTTTCCTAATGGCACGGAGCCTAGGGTAAGGGATCATGACTTCCCCGCCTAGTATGTTAACATGGGTCGTCACCCAACTCGATATAATAAATATATCTACAGACACATGAACATTTAATTCGTTTACATTAGACCGATAACTGAACGTAATACCCGCATTGGGCCATTTCCTATAGTCGATATAATATATATATCGTGAATCATAGACCGGTTTAGACGAATGAATAATAATCATTCCGCGTCGGTTATACCATACCACGTAGGACTCATAGTCCGCTTTAGTATTAATAAAACATATCCGCACACGTGTACTATTATTCGGCTTTTCGAAACAATTCCGACTTCAAAAGTATTTTATAAAACCCCTTTGAAACATACCCAAAATCATGGCATTATAAGCTTAATATTATTATAGAAGGGTTAGGAAAGGATTAAAAGAGGATTGGAATCGATCGGGATCGTTTCGGGCAAGTTTGGAAAGCTTGGGCAGAACACAGCGCACGGTTCGTGCGCCCATACGCACGGGTCGTGCGCCCTGTATTGCATTTTTGAAGACAGAAACAGAAAGATCCGCACGATCCGTGCGCCTGAGACGCACGGGTCGTGCGCTTTTGACAGCATTGTATTTTATCCCATTTTCCCAATTTTCGTCGTTTCGACCAATTCCGATACCTATTCCAGTCCAGTCCTAACACCAAAATAGTACAAAAACATATCCAACGTCCTCGCTCGATCAACCAATCCAATCAAAGACTCAACACATTCGATTTTCATCAAAATTCGACATATTCAAAAATAATGGTTTTTGACTCAAAATTTTCCGAAATTAAATCACTAAAAATTCCCTTTCAACACGACTCAACCCGAGACTCGCTCCGATTAATTCCTAACCCGAAACAGACAATATCCAGAAATATTCCAGTCCAGCGAAAGCGATAAAACAGTTAATTAATTAATTCGAAACATAAAATCCTAAACGTGAGTAGAACTCACCTTTGACGCGTGATCCACGATCGAGCCGAAATCACCGAGTAACCACACGAACATTCCCCGCTCCGGCGACACCCAATCCGCTTCCAAAGCTTCCCACTCGATCACGAAACCGCTTTTTGACCGAAATACCGATTTCCCGAAATTCTCCATAGGCACTATTCATCATCTTCTTCACCTCAAGCCACTATTCACATAAACCTGAAATCTTGATTTTTCAACCTAACTCACCCAACTAGCTCCCAATCACCCAATCGAACTTTAATACTCGAGCAATCCACCTTGGGTTCGTTCCTAATCGAACTTAAACCTTCAAAACCAACCCAAAATCGGATTTCCCACAAAACCTCCAAAACACAAAAATGGCCAAGTGAGAGAGAGTGAGTTGATCGTCACGAAATTGGTACCAAATCGAAGAGGAAGTAGCGCTGAACATTTTTCGTGTTGGACGGAAGTCGTTTCGGTGAAGTCTCCCCTCTCCCTCTTCTCTTCTCCCTCACGCCATTCTCTTCCTTTCTCCCTTTCTCTCCTCTCTGTAACTCTCTCTCTCGCATTCTTTCTTTTCTTCCTTCTTTCTTCAATTCTTTCCTTTCTTTTCTTTAATTAATTCTCTCTTCTCTTCACTCACACACACACACACGTATACACATATATATATTTATTTAATATATAAGTTGTAACGCGGTCAAATTACCATATTGATCGAAATCTCCTATTTCGATTCCAAAACTTCCTTGGTCCGTATTATCCGGTTAACGATCCGATGACAACAAATAAATAATTTTAGCACTCGATAAATTTACCAGTTAAGTACTAAATTGGTTTAATTGGTTTAACACCCAAATAATTCTACTAATTATTTTGAGGATGTTACATTCCCACTTCCCCTTCCGACACTGATCCGCCACCTGATCCTGATCCTGTACCGCCTGCACCACGACGTTCTAGTAGAACGTCTCGAGCACCTGATAGATATTCCCCAGACAGGTTTGATTCCTCACATACTGCTTTAACTACTTCTCTATCTGGCACATCTATTCCTACTTGTTATTCGCAGGCTGTTAAAGATGTCTCTTGGGTAAATGCCATGAATGAGGAACTTCAGGCCCTTCAGGACAATTTCACTTGGGATATTGTTCCTTCCCTCCTGGTATCAAACCCATAGGCTGTAAATGGGTTTATTCTGTGAAATTGAATTCTGATGGATCTCTCAATCGATACAAGCCTCGTTTCAAATGAAAGACCTTGGTCTTTTACATTATTTTCTTGGACTCGAGGTTCATTTTACCTCTAAGGATATATTTCTCCATCAGCAGAAGTATGCCACCGACCTTATTGCTATGGCTGGCCTCCAATCTGCTAATCCTGTGAATACTCCTCTTGAAGTTAATGTTAAATACCACCGTGACGAGGGTGAACTTTTGACTGATCCTTTATTGTATCGACAGCTTGTGGGTAGTCTTAACTACTTGACCATTACACGACCCGACATTTCATTTGCTGTTCAGCAAGTAAGTCAGTTCATGCATTCTCCTCATCATCTTCACTTGGCAGTGGTTCGTCGTATAATTCGCTACTTGAAAGGTACCTCTCAACGGGGTTTATTCTTCCTAGTGGAACCCCTCTTAAGTTGAGTGCCTACAGTGATGCTGATTGGGCTATAGGTGTCCTGACACTCGCCGCTCTGTCACTGGTTGGTGCATGTTTCTTGGTTCGTCGTTGATCTCATGGAAAAGTAAGAAGCAAGCGAGAGTCTCTAAGTCCTCAACCGAATCGGAGTATCGTGCTATGTCTATGGCATGCTTCGAAATACTTTGGCTTCGTGGTCTTTTGGGTGAACTTGGATTTCTTCAAACCGAACCGACATCTCTCTATGCTGACAATACAAGTGCCATATAGATTGTTGCAAATCCGGTTTTTCATGAGTGTACTAAGCATATCGAAGTTGATTGTCATGCTATTCGTGAAGCCTATGATAATCGTGTTATATCCATCCCACATATCAATACTCAATTTCAAGTTGCAGATATTTTGACCAAAGCTGTTCCTTGTCCACGCCATCAGTTTCTTGTCAGCAAATTGATGCTCCTTGATGACCCGCATCAATTTGAGGGGGGATGTGAATAAGGAAATAAGGAAGTTGTAAATAGTAGATTTGTAGATTTATTTATATGTATTTGACCCAGGCCCGTTAGGTT
Source organism: Astragalus membranaceus (assembly GCA_039519185.1). Classification (NCBI taxonomy): domain Eukaryota; kingdom Viridiplantae; phylum Streptophyta; class Magnoliopsida; order Fabales; family Fabaceae; genus Astragalus; species Astragalus membranaceus. The sequence continues at coordinate 70,040,287 of CM076851.1, forward strand.
TTCTCAGAGAAAAGCCTATTTAAACGCTTTAGTGTTTGTACTCAAGGCATCGAGACACAATCAATAAAATGGAACTACAACTACTCTGTAGTCGCAGACGTAGGCAAAGTTTGGCCGAACTGCGTAAACAATATCGTGTATCCTGTTCTGACAATGTCATCATGCTTTATGAACGATCCATGCGTAGTGTCTATAATGCTTACAATGCTTGTATAGTCTTTTCTGTTAGAGATGCCAGTAGTTTGTAGGTTGGAAATGTCCCAACTCATTCGCTTTAATCTACTAGTACCGATGTTTATATTATCTATTGAATGAAGTTGTTTACTATAAAAAAGAGGTTCAATCCATATAATTTGCACATAGTATTCTTCAAGTTTCAAATTAACCATCAAATTTGTGAAAGTGAAACTACTTGTTGTATGCAACCGTGCTTTTTCTGCACTATGAAATTTTATACTTAATAAGTAGTAACTTGTTTGCTTACTTACCGCACATTTTAGAATGCTAAATATGGCATTTGTGTGGTATGTTGTTGAATCATTTGTTAACAATGTAATGAGATACAATCAAAGTAAAAATGACAGCTCCAGTAGCTTAAAAATGTTAAATATGACTTCTCCGATAATTCTGTTGAACATTTTAGAATGTAAAATTTGACAACTGCAATAGGCTCGCAGGAAGCCAACCTTTACAAATGTCGATCGATGATTGAGATGAGAAGTCCAATTTGCATAAAAGAAGTGCATAGGCTTGCAGGAAGAATTGCAGCCCTATCAAGGTTTATGGCGAGGTCGGCCGATCAGTTCCTCCCATTCTACAGAGTGCTGAAGAATGCAACCTAGTTCATGTGGAGCGAGGAGTGTGAGAAGGCTTTTACTGAGCTAGAAGAATTCCTAAGTGCTCACTTGGCCAACAGACGAGGCTCCCCAACTACTCTATCTGCCTGCCAATGATCAAGCCATCAGCGATGCGCTAATAGAAGAAAGGGATAAAGAGCAGTTCTCGATCTATTTTACAAGCAAAGTCCTCCAATGGGCTGAAGTCAGATACCAGAAGTTCGAGAAGTTGGATATAGCTATCGTCATAGCTGCCCGCCAACTGCGGCCTTATTTTCAATCACACCCCGTAATAGTCAATAGAAAATTTTTACAAAAATCCGAGCTCTCAGGGCGAGTGGTAGCTTGGTCTGTTGAACTTTCAGAGTTTGGCAGCAAGTTCGAATCCAGAGGACCGATAAAATCTCAAGTTCTAGTTGATTTCATAGCAGAGCTAACTCTGGTACCCGAGAAAGACGTGTGATCCTGTACGTGGATAGGTCCTTAAACACACAAGGAACCGAAACTGGCATTATCTTGGAGAGCCCGGCAAGGATATCTGTCAAGCAAGTGTTCAAATTCAAGTTCAAAGCCAACAACAATCAAGCGGAGTATGAAGCACTGCTCGCCGGTGTTCAACTATCCTTGGAACTGGGGGCTTAGAATTTGCACATCAAAACTGACTCTCAGTGAGTAGCCAACCAAATCGGAGGAGACTTCCAGGCATGTGACGAGGTCCTAGCCCGTTACTAACTATAAGTACTCAACCTGAAGTCCTAATTTCAAGATATGCTGGTGGAACAGATTCTGAGAGAACAAAACCCCATAGACGACTTGCTGACGAAATTAGCAAGCATGAAGACAGAAGGGAAGCACACTTCCATAGTGGTGCATACACTTGCAAATCCAAGTACTCACCTGAACTCAGTCGAAGTCATACAAATAGCTGACTCCTGGATAAAAGAAATGAAAACCTATCTAGAGATCGGAAGTTTCCCGAGTGATAAACAGAAGGCCAAGAGAGTCACACTCCAAGCTCCCCATTACACAATGATTGGGGGAATGATTCAAGATGGGTCGTAATGGCTTCCTGCGATCCTTCAACTGCTCTTCTTTTAACACCAAACACAGGTCGTAATGGTTCAACATGGTCGGCCGTGTTACTTTCTGTTTGATCACACTTTTCTTTGATGTGTTTGTATTCTTTGGCCTTGGCATTTCATCCTTATACTTTTGAGACCTTGAATTCTTCTTTTTTGCTTATTACTTAACCTACAAATGAAAATAAAACATTCAGCAGTAAAATAGCTCAAAACTAGAATTAAAATACTACACAAATTACTAATAACAAACAGTAGAATAACACATAAACTAGACTTATCACTGAACTCGGTACAAATCGCTGACTTCGGGATAGAAGAAATGAAAACCTATCTAGAGATCAGAAGTCTCCCGAGCGATAAACAGAAGGCTAGGAGAGTGACACTCCAAGCTCCCCATCACACAATGATTGGGGTAAGGTTGTATAGAAGAGGCTTCGTCCAGCCACAGCTCATATGCGTGGAACCAATCGAAGCAGAATATGCCATGAAAGAACTCCCTGAAGGCATTTGTGGAAATCGCTGCGGAAACCGAGAATTGGAAGCAAAGGTCCTCCAAGCTAGGTACTACAGGCCCACTCTGCAGGCTGACTGCGTGTCTTACGTCGATAACTGCCAGAGGCAACAATCACCGCTGAGTGGGTTAAAAAGGTCGTATGGAAGAACGTGGTGTGCGGACACGGGCTGCCACATACCATTATCACATTTTTCCAAAATTTCTGCGTAGAACTCGGAATCACTCTCATATTTGCCTCGGTAGAACACCCCCAGACAAACGACCAAGTAGAAGCCAATACGGAGGTCGTGGAATGAAACACACCTCAAACTTTATATCAGTTAAGTAAAAGGAATCAGAGTCGGCATGTAACACCCCGATAATTTCTAACTTGTAGAAGTTACCGAAATGCACTACTGGCATGCATCAGAGTACCTCCTGTTTTAAATACTGAACACATACTAATACTCGATGCTAAAAGCCATCAAGCGCGTTGTATAACTTAACATGAAAATTACATAATTCGTTCTTACACCACTCAACTAGTGTTCAGTACCAAAATAGAAAGTCTGCGGAAGCGATTTACAACTTTATAACGTAAGTCATATAATCGTACATACTAAGGAACTGAATACAAAACACAAGGAAACTGAAATACATAAAGATAGCGGCTGCTCCTCAGGCGTCTCCATGGCCGTGCCTCATCATCTTCAACTTAGCCTGCAATTCTGAAAAACAACAACATGGATTGGGTGAGACAACTTGTCTCAGTGAGTTCTATCGAGACCCCTTACTAACTCTCTCGGTTCAATTATGCTTGATTCATTATCTAAAACTCATAGTCCTCAAAGTTGACTATGTGGCTGAACTAATCTCAATCGCTGAGCCTAACAATGAACTATGCTCAATCACTGAGCCTAACAATGAACTATGCTCAATCACTGAGCCTAACAATGATTTTTAGTGTGTCACCGGTCACTTGGCAAAATAAGCTCCCGGTGAACCCAATCCACTAATCGCTAGTGGGCAAACCTCAAGGGGCCTAGGTTCATAGGGCTCATGACTTCCCCTCCCCTAGCACACTAAACTTGAAATAGGGTCGTCACCCTAACAATGATGTATATATTTTAATATACCTTGAACAATGAGCAGTGAACAATAATCTGTGAACATAACAGTGAGCATATACTTAGCATGATCTTAATCTTAACCTAAACTTATACTTAGCATAATCTTGTCATTAGGTGATCTCACACGGAGTTACTAACGTTGTTATTTTAACTCATAACTATCCATTACCTAGTCCACATCATAATGTATCGCCCATACTCAACATTATGATAACCTAACTTAGTCATAATCGGTCTCATAAATACCACATCGGGCCATCACATAAGCAAAGACATGAACATAACATAAAATTTCTTTGATCGTACTTGATTTCATGATACTAATATGCTTCCATTCTTGGGAAACCTTGAGGAGTGGATTAGAAGAGACTTAGGACCAATCGGAATGACTTAGGACATAGTTTAAAATTGGGTACCAGCAAGAGACACACGATCCGTGCGCCTTGGCGCACGATCCGTGCTCAGTTTTCAGAAATCCACCGTGAGTACCAGAACCTCACGCACGACCCGTGCCCAGGGGCGCACGATCCGTGCGTGACTACCAGTATTTCAGAAAAGTCAGTTTTCGTATTTTCTTTTCCATTCCGATCGTTCCCGTATCCATTCCGATTCACATCCGAACTTAATAATATATTTGAACAATCATAGCAACCAGTCAATCATCACATAGCAATCAACAATCAACACAACAATCAAGGATTTAACGTAACCAACACATAATTTTAACGATTCATCCAAGTTTTCATAAAACGGTTCAATACCGGTTTTCATAACTTACGAGACCAAAACTCGAAACATGACACACATGACCATAACATCCTAGTGAGTATAGAACTCACCTTTTTGGCGATTAAAATCGCTCCCAACGCCGAAGCTTCGCGAACTCGGACGAACGGCGATCTCACGAATCCGCTCCAGCTACTTCCAGCAACAAACCGCCAATTTGTAACGAGCGTAACTCACTCAAATCTCAACCAAACTTAGCAAAACGAGGGTCTACGGTGAAGGGAATTTTGTCTACTCTCTGATGGAGAAAGATTCACTTGCATGCAACCAGTGGTTTGGGAGATATTAACAAAACAAGAGGACTGCTTCGGAACAGTGGCTGATTCTTAATCCGAAAGTTGTGAGTGTGATATCTCTCTCATTTCTCAATGAAATCACGCGGTTCTTGTGCCCAAAATGAAGATCTTTGTGTCTAGTTTCCAGAGGGACAAGAATCATGATCATCGGAGTCGTGCACAGGGAGATACGACGTAATTACCGAAGGTAGGTAAAACGGGTTTCCTGCTGAAGTTTAGCTGAACTTGAATCTTCCATCTCTTGGCTTTAAAATTCGAAAAATGGTAGGAGATGAAGGAGGTGGAATCAGGTACTAATATTGGTGTCATTGGAATCAGAAAGGAAAAAGAAGAAGAATGGGCTGAAGATCACTCACATGCATGAGATTTTGGGTTATTCTCTCCTCTCCTCCTCCCTTGCAACTTTCTCTCTTTCTCTCCTCTCTCACCATTCTGATTTTCTGAAAATGGAGGAAGTGAGGTGTGATGGGGATATACCTTCAGCTGGGAGAATATGAGTGGGGGTGGGAAATGACATTTCTGCCCTCACTTAATTGTCTCAAAATACTAAACTACCCCTATCCTAATATTCTCACTTAAAATTCCAATGAGCTCACAAATAAATCAACAATTCAAGTTCCTTATATATTTTAGCACACAAACGAAATATACTTCACTTAATTAATTATGCTAATTAATTATCTAGATCTCTTGCTAATTTCTATTAATCCTCTTAGCTAGAAAAATGGGGATGTTACACGGCAACTCCGGATGCCCTCGACTCGGAATCAGAGTCGAAGGAAGCACCAGAGTCTTTAAAGCCCGAGCACCGTCCTCGACAAACATAACGTTCTCGGAACTACATTAGCTCGAGAGCGACAATACGAGGTCTGAGCCCTCACTGCTCGAAGAGGGTTGGCATAAGAACCTTAAGGCTTGGCCCGCCTCAAAGATCTGGGTTGTCGAAACAACTCAAAGGAGTGTTCTTAGTAATAAATCTCGAAGAGGGTTGGCATAAAAACCCTGGGTCATAACACGGCTAGCATAATATAGTCATGACCCATAAAAACCCTTGGCCCGCCTCAAAGATCTGAACTTTTTGTTGTGATTTTATAACACGGCTAGCATAATATAGTCATGACCCATATTGATGAAATCATTTATGCTAACTGGTGAAACAAATATTTTCAATTTGTTTGTTGTTGAATTCGTTAACATTTTTTAACCTTTTTTGTTATCTTTTTTATAGGTATGAGATTCATCTTAGAGTTATCGATCACTCAAGTCCGGTTGCCTTTATCTTAAAAGATGACGTAAAACGTAAAATGTTATTCAAGGCCACTAATCCTAGGTGTCAACTTTTCAAGCCCACTAATTTAAGTTGAATTTCAAGGCCACTCATTCTAGGTGTCAACTTTACAGCAATTTGTGAGAAAAATAATACATGCTAATTCAGTTTTATTTTCAAAAAAAAAAAACACTGATTCATAATCAATAGTAATGAAATTCAACTTAAATGAAATTTCAAAACATTCAAATTTTCGAATCTGGAATTTTTTGGCGAAAATTATTAATTTTAAATTGGTTCATTTTGGCGCAATTTTCACATTTCATTTTCAACATACCATTATACTGTCGGTGCTCTTATCTTTTACACATCTTATTTTTTCTGTAGTTTTTTGGCACATAATGGAATTCAATGCTGAAATGGCTGTTGATTTTCTATTCCATCATAGAAATGTCAACCTGAATGCACTACATCATATTAGAACAGGTGTATATAAAATTTTCTACAATGATTTTTTTCGACCTTTTTTTTCTGAACTATCAAAAAAATCTGAACTTTTTGTTGTGATTTTATAACACAGCTAGCATAATATAGTCATGGCCCATATTGATGAAATCATTTCTGCTAACTGGTGAAACAAATATTTTCAATTTGTTTGTTGTTGAATTCGTTAACATTTTTTTAACTTTTTTGTTGTCTTTTTTATAGGTATGGGATTCATCTTAGAGTTATCGATCACTTAAGTTCGGTTGTCTTCATCTTAAAAGACGACGTTGCTTTTCAATTCTATGAAAAGCATCTACCTGATATAAATGATTCAACCAACAAGGATGTAATTGAATGTTTTAAGATAGTTACATTAATCCACAAACATTATGTTTATATGCTTATACTGGTTACATTGTAGGTATCTGGAGCGTTTCGTCTGACTGATGTCTTAAAAAAGTTCATATCTGCGTGAGATAATTTGCCCCAACACCCAAATAATTGATGATTACATATGTTGTTACTAGCATATTTCCACAGCGTTAGACTTAGTATTAGTACATATGTTGTTATTTAAAAAATTTCCATAGCGTTAGACTTAGTATTAGTTTTCTACTATATAGAACAACTATTGTAAAGTAAAATACTGACGGTATAAAAACTATCGTATTTTGATCAGTTAAAAAAAGAATATTTTATTATTAATATTTGTATGTTATATTTAAATTTAACTATAATCTTTTAACATATATATTTATATTTTATTAAATCCTATAATTTCTGTATTTTAATCAATAAGTTCATTATATTTATAAGTAATTAAGTTCATTTATCACAGAAAAAACCTTGGTCATTTATCAAGAAAAATCACATGTCTGAATACCAAGTAAACAACTATGCTAAGAAAAAAGCCTTTGACTATTTTTTGTGGTTATCGCATTTTAATAAAAACATATTCACTTGTGTCAAAAAAATATATTCACTTTAATTTTTTTTATATTAATCGTAAATTATGTCTCATACCATCCAAAATAATTTTTTTGTGTCTCTACGTATTTTTATTTGTCAATTTATATCGTGTGTGTCTACATATTCCTTTTTCAACATGCAGGCTATGTGTGTTTTTCCAAAACAGGATTGATATCTTCAGTAAAAGATAAAATAATTAATTTTTAATTAGTAGACTAATTTATTCCATAAGCATTTACATTACTAATTTCACCATCATGTTATTCACACAAACTAAAATACTTTAAAATATTAAAAAAATGGTAACATTTCCTCTATCCTCCCAATTATTTCAAAATTATTTCACCAACAAATGAAATTATTTTATACAAATTTTTAAACGAAAACATAGTATAGTATCCCGTGCATCGCACGGGTTACATACTAGTTTAAATAAAATAATTGATTAAACAATTAACCAACATAATTGTATTGAACTAATTATTATTATAAATAATTTAATCAATAATACGTATAATACTATATATATTTTCAATTCTAGTTGATTTATCAAATAGAATGCATTATGATTGTATTGCTCACAAAAAATCATTCAACTTTGACCGACTCATTCTCACGTATTTACGTTCTGAACAAAAGGCTCAGTAGTAATAGGTTGTGCATTTTACCAAAAAAAAAGTAATAGGTTGTGCTTCCAAACAGAAAAGATTGAAAAGAAAATAAAAGCTACCACTGAGATATAGAGGCAGATGTGGCAATTTTTGGAGTTTTGTTTTATTATTGTCAATTCAGCAATATAGTTAGCTCCCACATACTTTTCTTTCCTGGAGACTGAAAATATATATTTCCATTGTATTTAATACCTGTTCCGGATTGGCTCTAGAGGCCCATTCCGCGACTATAATGGGCCCATTCCCTAAGAAATTCGGTCCAGCAAGGTATCATGTCAACAGATCATAAATCAACGGACCAGATCAAAGCGCTTGAATTCAATGGTCTGGGTCGGGCGCAACCCGCGAACCCTCGGTGCTCCGCGTCTATACACTACAAGAAATTTGCTGTTTTGCGACGGCCATTTCCGTCGCAAATTGACCTATTTCCGTCGCAAACTAGCATTTCTGACGGCCTTTGCGACGGACAGAATTCGGTCGCAAAAACACTCGTCGCAAATCGTTTGCCACAGAATTGTTCGTCGCAAATACTTCCGTCGCAACGCCGTCGCAAATCCGCCACTAGATTCCGTGGCAAAAACCGTCGCAAACCATGATATCCTTTTTGTCACAAATCCGTCGCAAATCCATGGCAAATTATTTTAAGTAACCATCAAAATTGTCGTCGCAAATTGTCAAAAATTCCGTGGCAAATTGAGTAACCACCAAAAAAATCCCGTCGCAAATCCCGTCGCTACGCAAAAGATAATTAGTTTCTGGGCAATTCAATTCAGACTTCAATCCACGAATTCAGACTTCAATCCACGAATTCATACATATATAAACTACACTAATGTCATGCCTCTTTGCAATACTTACCTGCCAATTCAATTTAGACTTCAATTCACCAATTCATACATACATAAACTACACTAATGTCAAACATACCAAATCTCAAATTATATCAAAACATACAACTAGCTTATGTCAAATATACCAAATCTCAAAAAATGTTAAAACATACAACTAGTTTATGTCAAACATACCAAATCTCAAAATATATCAAAACATACAACTAGTTTATGTCAAACATACCAAATCTCAAAATATACCACTAGTTTATGTCAAACATACATAAACTACACTAATCTCCGGTAAACTCAATTCTGACAAAGCTTCTTCAAGTCCAACTCTGAACAATAAACCTAACAAATCAAAAACGATAATTGTTACTAATTAATTCATAAAACTAAGATATTTTGCACATTAATTAAAACATAGATTACCTAGATGTCGTCAATAACCCTCCTCATAAACGTGATCTCCACTGTCTCCATTATCTGCATCTTCGTTCTCGTCCTGCTGGGCGGGCTGGTTCTGCTCGGGCGGCTGCCAATCAGGTGGAGGTACTGGAATCCCAGAATGGTTAAATACGTACTCAAGTAGTTGTTGCTGTCGTGTAACCTGCTCCTGCTGTCGTGCAACCTGCTCCTGCTGTCGTGCAAACTGCTCTGCAAATTGCTGTGACATATCTTGGATGATCCTACGGGCCTCAGGAGACAGGCCTGTGCTCGTCGAAGCTCCAGAGTCTACCCTATTGTCAAATATGCCTCCTGTCCCATACACACGACTCTTATTGGGCCCTCCAACAGCCTTCTCCGACAACAATCGCTTCAGCTTAGCCAACTCAATGGGGTCTACTGGTATATCTGATTGAGAGAACAGCCGCTGAAACTCCTCCTATCAAATGCACAAGTTATAATCATACTCAAAATAAATGAGACATTTTATCAGGCACATTCATAATAACAGACAGAAATGTCTTTAACATTGAAATGACTCATATATATTTCCAATACAATAGCCCTGCAAATTCAATACAAACACACCAATTATAATCAAACACACCAACTATAACCGGCGCACAGATTCTACTACACTAATTTGCACATGTTCCTGGAATTTTGCACAGCATCATTCGGCAAAACCAATATGGCAATTTCAGTATTATACATTAACTATGGTTTCTCATATCTATTTCCAATACAATAGCCCTGCAAATTCAATACAAACACACCAACTATAATCAAACACACCAACTATAACCAGCGCACATATTCTACTACACTAATTTGCACATGTTCCTGGAATTTTGCACAGCAGCATTTGGCAAAACCAATATGGCAATTTCAATATTATACATTAACTATGGTTTCTCATATCTATTTCCAATACAATAGCCCTGCAAATTCAATACAAACACACCAGCTATAATCAAACACAGCAACTATAACTGGCGCACAGATTCTACTACACTAATTTGCACATGTTCCTGGAATTTTGCACAGCAGCATTTGGCAAAACCAATATGGCAATTTCAGTAATATGGCAGCATTTGAAACTACTGTTACCAATCCTAGTACTGGTGCTAATAATTATAATTCACAAGGTTGCAAGACTAATAATAATGATGTTAATAATAGTGATTCTGCTTCATCAGTCAAGGACTCAAGTTAACAATCAATTTCAGAAGTGCTAAACTTTCCTTAAAGTACATGTTCGCATGTTCTTTATACCTGAGTAATGCGAGCGCGGTCCTCTACAAACTCGCTTGTTCCCTTCTTAATGTGAGTGTGGCGATGACACTCATCTACATGTGGCTTCCGCCCCATCTTCTTGGCCTATAATTAATAACTTAAGTTTGTAAATGGTAAATTATTATATTGACATAAGGAAAATATAAGTTTAAGAATATACCATTCTCTCTGAATGCTGCAACATAGAGATAGAACCTCCAATGTGCAAGCTTCCACCTTTTTCTGATGCCCTGTTCTTCTTATTCTGCTCACACCTAGCTTTGAATTTTGGATCATTCCAGATGTGATTTCTTAGGTGATTATAGACTTGATCCCCCATCCAAAGAGGCCGGTCCCTCCCCATGCGGACACGTCTGAGCATATCAGGGAGTCGGAGAGCTGCCTTCGTATGAAAAAGATCCCGAACGGCAGCTTCCTGAGACTTACGCCATGCAACTTTTTTCTGCATTGTGAAAACATTTACAAAACAAATGTTACATCAAATCAAATAACTTAACAAATTCTAAAATCTTTCATCCTCATTAAGCTCTAACCAACTTAAAATGAACACTTACTCTAAAATCGTTAAAAAAATGATGTGTTAAAATGAACACTTACTTTAAAATCGTTAAAAAAATGGTTTCGCTCATCCTCATTAAGCTCTAACCAACTAGACCATGGGTAGTGGTATAACTCGCGAATAGTCAGTCGGATAGCATTTGCAGCTGGCCTTGAAGGAAGAAACCTGCGAAGTTAAAACAATTGAAACGATTAAAACCCATTATATATATGACAAAACAATCAATCAAACAAAGTTATAAAAAACTTTACATACCCTCCATTCTCAACACAGATGACAACTCGCCCGTCGCCCAACTCCCAAAGTCACTCGCCGTCGCAAACCGTCGCAAGTCCGTCGCAAATTAGCGACGGATAGCCCTCTGTGGCAAACATCGGTAGCAATATAGGCTTATTCTTGTAGTGATAAATACAGGTCCTACCCACATATCCAGGTACGCTTCGCTCATTTGCACCCCACAGACTTCTGTTTGCTGACTTTAGCATCGGAGTGTCTGCAGGTACCCGTCCCCGCCAGGTCCAGCTTCGGAAGAACGCGACCTCGACGATTCTTACCTCGGTTCGAAGCATCCATCCGACCCTGAGCCAGGAATAGATAATCACTACACATCAGATGCCCATTGCCGACTCCGGATCTGAGAATCCAAGGCTAGGTACATAACATTGGCGACCACAGTGGGAATTTACTATTAAACTTTCATCAACTCAATTTATCCCTATGGCTCCACAAGGACGACCTCCGACTCGTAGTAAACCTCGTACCCGAAGTGTGATTAAAGTTGTCCCCCGACCTAATCAGACCCCTGGGGGACATGTCCAAGAGGTTCCAATTGAGGAAGCCCGCTCCGCACTGCTACTCTCGCCTCATCCAGTGCCCGATGCCGTCCCGATTCCAATCTAGGCGGTAAACAAAATATTGGATCTCCTAGATCGCTGAAGCCGCGACTTTGCGCAACAGGAGCAGCGCTTGACCCAAATGGAGGATGAGGTTGCAGCCGTCTGAGCTAACACGCCTGCCATCTCAGCTCGGTTAATAGACAAGTCTCCAGACCGACGCACTGTCACCTCAAAGCGACACCGTTCTCCCCATCGAAGGAAGTTAGCTCACAGGTGCCACGTTCACAGGTCCCCTCCTCTAAGGACGGGCCGACACGGAGGTTCTCACACCCCTCCAACTCCACCAAGCTCCAACCATAGTCGGAGCTCCTCTTATAGTTCTTCGTCGTCTCGAAGTTGTTTCCCTCGTAGACGGGACCGCTCTCCCCGCAGGAGGAACCATTCTCCACGCCGTGGCCGATCCGGGCGAGCCCGACAAAGCCCTTTCCTCATAGAAATCGCAGAGTGCAAGGTACCAAAATCCCTAGAAAAACCCCCTCAACTGAACATGTACGACGAGACTGGTGATCAAGACGAGCACGTGGATACCTTTGATCTCATGATGCAGTACAGAAATGCCACAGACGACATAAAATGCAAGATCTTACCTCTATCATTGAGCAAGGTAGCACTCTCCTGGTTCCGAGACCTTAAACCCCGCTCCATCCACTCCTGGGAGGAGCTCGTTAGGGTGTTCTTGGCACGTTTCACCGCGTCAAGTCTGAAGCCCAAGTCGGTGGACGTCCTCAAAGCTGTGAAACAAGGAGAAAATAAGACCTTGCGTGACTACATCGAGTGGTTCAACAAAGAAGCCAAAAACGTAAGGCATCTAGAAGACAAGATCAAACTCTTATTCATGAGACACGGGCTCCGCAAGAAGAGCCTCTTCCAGATCGACGTCGGTGTTTGCCGACCCCGGAACTTGGAAGACTTCCTGAGGCGGGCATAGAGGTTCATTGATTACAAAGAGGACGACATGGCCGACGAGGTCAGTGAAACCTCAGCCCCCGCAAAGACGAATGACAAAGGGAAGAATCCGAAGAAAGACTCTAGGGAAAGACATCCACGGTTCTCCGAGTACACCGAGCTGAATGAGGCGAGAAAAAACTGACAAGAAAAAGTACTGTCGCTGCCATCGAAGTCACCGCCACGACACCAGCCACTGTCGGGTTCTCCAAGACGACATAGAGGACTTGATCCAAAGAGGTAAATTGAGCAAGTATGTTAAGATAGATGGAAATGAAGAAAAGATGCGATCCCGTTCGCCTCGAAAAGGAAAACCAGGAGTAAATGAAGTGGCCAAGCCAGCGAAGGCTGACTCCGAAGATTCAGATGAGGATGATGAGCCCGAGCAGCAGCGTTCAAGAGCAGTGGCCGCCGTAATTCTGGGCGGATATTATGTGGACTCGGGTGAAACAAAAAGATCGATGAAGCGGAAGTGGAAAGTGATTCCGAGCATAGCCAGCAACCCGTAAACCACCAACCTATTCGACAGACCCCCACTAGCTTTCTCTGAGCAGGACCTCCCAGATGGTAAGCCAAATAAATATATCCAACTCATTATTTCTGCCATCATGGTCGACATCCAGGTCCTGAGAATCCTAGTGGACCTGGGAAGCTCGACGGACATCTTGTTTCGGGACCTGCTCCCCAAGCTCAACATCTCCGAGACCGAGCTCACTCTCTACAGAGGTTCGGAACTGACAGGATTTAATGGGCCAAAAACTACTCCACTCGGATACCTCGAGCTCATGGTCACTTACGGGGATAAGCTTTCTAGAACAATGAAAACACAATTCTCGGTCCTACCATGCAAATCCCCATACAACTGCATTATAGGAAGACCAACCTTGGGCAGGCTCGGAGTCGTGGCCTCAACAGTTCATCTGAAAATAATATTTTACTCTACCAAAGACGAGGTCATTACAATTGAAGCCGACCTGAAATCTGCCAAGAAGTGTCACTACCTCTCGATTAAAAAGGATAATGAATCCGACAAGAAGGAGAAGGGCCACAACGACATGGAGGTTATGTCTGAGATCAACCTCATCGAGGTCGGGAGTCAGGACGACCCCGAGTCAAAACTTGAACCAAAGTATCTCGGGGTGAGCGAAAGATAACTCACCCCGACCCCCCCCCCCCCCCCCCAAAAAACCCTTGTACTCATGCCTTGTTTCTAAAATCCACCGAATGCTCGACCTCCGACCCCAGGCATCAAGAACTGCTCATTCCATCAGCATTTCCACTGAATGCTCTGTTTCTTCTTGCAATGATTTGTTGCTCAAATGTCTTTGCTTAAGAACTTAATTCCTTTTCTTTAAAGATTTTCGCATAACTCCGGACTCCGAGTCCCACAACTAATAATGATTGTACTCATGCTGGACCTCGGTCCCCATTAAAAAAGTGATTGCTTTTTTAGGTATTCATCTGCTCAACACTAATCAGGGTCAAAACCGAGCCCCTGCACCCAACCTGTGCTCACTTCAGAGCTCCGCGCTTGGCGAAACGGATCAAATCAAGTCCTAGCTGACCTCGCGGCCTCGAAATTGCATCCTTCTCACAGGATCGTTTTGACACGGCGTCGACTGACCTCTACAACGAGGTCGAGCCTATCGTGGCTCACTTACCTCTACCACGAGGTCGAGCCTATCGTGGCTCACTGACCTCTACCACGAGGTTGAGCCTATCGTGGCTCATTGACCTCTACCACGAGGCCGAGCCTATCGTGGATCACTGACCTCTACCACGAGGCCGAGACTATCGTGGATCACTGACCTCTACCACGAGGCCAAGACTATCGTGGCTCACTGACCTCTACCACGAGATCGAACCTATCATGGCTCACTGACCTCTACTAGGAGGTCAAGCCTATCGTGGCTCGCTGTAGCGACCGAAAAATCCGGAGGATCTCTCGAAGGTTCAAAAATGAAGCCGCCACCAATGTTTTAATTATAAGGGCAAACATTAGTAAATCCCTTGGGTTTGGATAAGGGTCCTTGAGACCAGATTTGGGTTCGGGAGTCGGTTATGCATGGGGAAGGTGTTAGCACCCCACGGCATCCTCCATAAGGAAGGTTACCTGCTAATTAGTTGTGTAAAAAGAAAGTTAATTTTGAAAATATTTATTTTACCCTTTTTATTTAGAATTAGAGAGAAAAAAGACTTATTAAAATTATTTATTTTTTTGTGCTTGACGGGAGTGTGCCCCCGCTCCTACGTATCTCCAGGTGCGATGGAGAAATCAAAGCTACGTAGTTCTTGGGTAGAAAATATTTGTTTGTTTGTTTTTTTTGTTAATTAATGCTTTTTTGGATTGGTTATAAGGATTTTAAGACTCGTGAGCCGCACAGCTCATTCGTCTTAAAATGCGGATTAATCCGACCGTACAGTCGACTTGATCCCTCTATTATTATTTTGTGGGTTTGCAAATACATGAAATGAGAAAGACAAAATGAAAATTGTTTATTTTTGCGCTTGACGGGAGTTTGCACCCGCTCCTACGTATCTCTCGGTAGAGAATCAAAGGCTACGTAGTTCTTGGTGCGAAAAACTTTGTGTATTGGTGTTTTTTATTATAGGGATTTTAGGGCTCTTGAGCCGTACGGCTCATTCGTCCTAAAACGATGATTAACTCGATCGTACGACCGACTTAATCCCCTACTTGTATTTCAAGAAAAAAAAGAATTCATTTATTTTTTTTTAGTTTGAGGTGAAAATTGGTTTTGTATGAAGAAATAAAAAAAATAAACAAAAGGGGTACAGCAGTAAAACAGAGGTGCAATCAATAACATAGGCGATGTATTGTTAAACAGGGGGGTGCAGTAAACGAGCCCAGAGGATTTTTGTGAACTGGCCTGCGTTACAAAAAAAAAAATTGGTTTGCATAGGTGGGTGTATACTGGAATTCGTGGGATGCAAATAGTAATATATATATTTTGTTTTTAAAGAAATTAAAAAAAAGAAATAACATGACTCAAGCCCACTATATAAGGTAGTTTGTAACACAGAACCCTAATTTCCTATTCTTCCTCAAGCGCCGTTTCTGAACCAAAAGAGAGAGAGAGAGAAATTTCATCTTCACCATGAGAGAGAGAGAAGCTTACGGTGAGAGAGAAAGAGAAAGAAGAAAAAAAGAAGAAGAAGAGAAACAGGGGAACGAAGGAGAAGGGTCACGATGGAGGGTGTGTGCACCGGCGGTGAGAGAGAACGCCACCGACCGGCCGCTCTATGGCCGGCGGTGTGGGCGATGGTGACAGCGTTCGCGACGACTAACACGACGACGACGTGAACGTGGAGGACGACGGCGATCTATTCGTGGAGGACGACGGCGGTGCCTAGTGTGGTTCACGACGGCGACGACGTGAAGGGACCAACGACCACCGTCTACGGTGGTCGGAGTCCTAGGGTGAGATTCAATCCTTTGCTTTTCTCTTCTTCTCCTCCTATTTTTCTACTGGTTCTGATTCTTATGATCATTTATTTTTATATGTCTATTTCTTTGCTCTTCTTTTTATATGTTTTTTTTAATCATTTTAAAAAAAAAAAAAGAAAACAGCATATGCATCTGTTATATCTCTTCACTGACTTTCTATATTTTCTTTTTAACTTATATATTTCTTTTATTGACAGTTGCACACACTATTATACATATATAGATATACACAAACACTGAATTTATATTGATATTGTAAAATATTTTTTGACAGATTTCTATATTGGAATGACTTATGCAAATAGAAGATGATTAGAGACAAGAGACATGGCAGTAGACTATGAAGACACCATCATCATAGTATCAACCTTTAGTTTTTGTTGATTTGGTTGTATTGATTTTTTATCCATGTAAAAAGTTTGAAGCAAATAAAGCAAGTGTCAAATAACAGAACATATAGCCAAATTTTGATATATTTGAACAATATAAGCAAGAAGGTTAAATACCAGAATATAGCTTGATATGTCTTTCTCTTCAACACAAAAAATGGAAATCTTTGTTCACTCTCCTTTCCAGTAGTGTTCTTCTGTATATTTCCAAATGTTCAACTTACTCCTCTTCAAGTTCTTCTCCTCAAGCTCCAAATTTGAGAATTCATTCTAAATTTTTTCAGTATCTTGTAAATAAATTTTTTTGTGTCCCTCCTTGAAAAAATTCATCTCTATTTATAGTGTGATAAAGTTACTTTTCATTAAATACCAACTTGTATCAAAACCTCTTGATGAAGTAAAAATCGTAACTTGAGGGAACAGATTTGATGGGTAACATGGCAATTTGTATTGCCCAGCAACTCAGTTTTGTACACAGAGCCGTAAACATGGACTTTTGGAGTAAAAATCTGATTTTCATCATTTCCTTTTATTTAAATATTGTTATTTTCGTTTTTTTATATATTTTTTTTAATAAACAAATAAATTGTAGTAGAAAAAATCTGCTTTATAAAAGCTGAGGATAATAAAAAAAAGGCTATCAGTTCTGCAAACCTGTTATTGTAGACTAATAGGGGGTAAGAAAAAAATATAACTCTCTTTTTTTGTTTTCTTTATAATAATTTTCGTTTTTATTCATTAATTAAATATAAAAGGGCTTTATTGGCCAAGGAACAAAATTAGATAAAGAAAAAATGTAATTGGGCTTCTAGAATGTAAAAATGGGTTTCAAATAACCCAAAATTTGATTGGATATCAATTGGGCCTCATTTATATTAGTAGATAACAACTTTGTTTTTTTTTGTTGGGTATTGTCCCAAATATAAACAACTCAAGGTCCAAATAAAAACAAAAAAAACAAAACAAAAGAATTTGTCAAGGGAGGACAAAATTTGGGTATTACAGCTGCCTTTCTTTATTTACATTCCGTAGAAAAGATGAAAGATTTTCAAGGTTTCATTCATTGTAGGAACAGAAATAAAGACAAAACAAATACTAATTTTGTCCGGTTAGAAGGAGAGTGTAGAGTTTGAGAATTAAAAGAGAATGGTTAACACTTGGCACGTTGACGAGAAAGGAATAAAGAAGGAGCACTGGAGCTCTGAAGGACCACTGGGGGTCTGAAGGAGCACTGGGGCTCTGAAGGACTAATTAGTCTGAAGGTCTAATCCACAGTCGATGCTTGGTGCACTGATTTGAATTACACTGAAGGACCGGTTGGTCTGAAGGGCTGCTTGGGCCTGATGGACCAAAAATGGTCTGATGGACTGCAACTAGCTATGCTACTAGTAAAACAGTCTGAGGGTGACCTACGTCGGTGCGGTCGTGAGGGTCAAGATCAGATCTAGAACTGATATGTTAACCACGAATGATTTACGCTACGTCTTAGGCAGACATAGCTAATCTGAAGGACCTGTTGGTCTGAAGGATCCGCCGCGCTCAGTGGCGACGTTATGATCTGAAGGTAGAGTTCGAAGCCGTCATTTTGACGTGTTAACTCGAATTGAACTGAATGACCGATTTGGTCTGAAGGAACTATGCTAGACTCTGTGCTAACACTGCGATCTGGTGTATGATGTAGGGTCAATGCTTGTCGTATTGACTTAAAAACTGGGAGGATCGACACTTGAAGTCGATAAGAAACAGATGTTATGCATATGACATGCATGTAATGTATGTATCTGTAATGATTGATCTTGAGTGGAATGATGAATGAAATGTAATGGATGACTTTTTGCTTTCTCTTTTTTTGCTTTTTGCATTTTTCTCTTTTGTTTGCTTCTCTTTTTTGACTTTTCTTTTTTTGGCTCTCTTTTTTTTTTACTGGTCTCGTCAACTCGTAGGATTTCCGGCGTAAGACACGAGGGTCACCCAGAGCAGTGGTGCCGTTAGAGCGCCGTTTATTATTATTCGTCGTTTGAAGTGATCATGCATGTATTTATCCTTTTTTGTAATTTTATTTATGAGTGATCATCTCCTTTCTGTGATTCTTAGAAATTTCGTAATGATTTGTAATGCTCTTAATCATGCCACATGTTTCACAATTCAGTATCATTTATTATAAAACACCATTTTAAAGCAGATTGGGGAATAAGAAAGCAAAGAGTATTTAATATTAAAATGGAAGTCGAGTGTGCAGAAGGTCACACTGACTGAAAATTACATTGGGAATTTTTAAACTAAAAAAAAAAGGAAAGAGAAAAAAAGGAGAACAGATCTCTTGATAATTTGTATCCTTGAAGTAACGATGCCAATCACCCATACGCATAATCTTGACCACTCATCAACCAATTTTTAGACATGTTGGTTGCCTTAGTATTTATTCAAAGTCCAACTTTCTGACCCTAATTTTTGCCTGGATCGCTCTTTGGAGTTTTCAATCCACCGGGCCGCTCTAATTTTTGTCTAGGCCGCCCTTTCGGGTTTTCAACCTAGCGAGCTTATTTTTGCTTGGCTCATCTTTCTCTTTTTTCCATATATATATTTTTTAGGCATAGTACTTCTTGACTGCATCTGAGTTCACCGGGAGTGGAAGGTCTTCACCATCCATTTTTGTGAGAATTAAGGCTCCTCCAGAGAATGCTTTCTTTACCACATAAGGTCCTTCATAATTAGGGGTCCATTTCCCACGGGAATCCTTTTGGATAGGCAAGATTTTCTTGAGCACCAGGTCTCCTTCTTGAAACTGTCGAGGACGAACTTTCTTCTCATAAGCCTTCTTCATTCTTTGCTGATATAACTGCCCATGACATAGAGCAACTACTCTCTTTTCTTCGATGAGATTCAACTGATCCAGACGAGCTTGAACCCATTCCGCCTCTTCTAATTTTGTTTCCATCAACACCCGCAGAGAGGGTATTTCAACTTCGATGGGGAGAACTGCTTCCATCCCATATACTAGTGAGAACGGGGTTGCCCCTGTTGACGTGCGAACTGAGGTCCGATACCCATGCAAGGCGAAAGGGAGCATTTCATGCCAGTCTTTGAAGGTTACCACCATCTTTTGCACAATCTTCTTTATATTCTTGTTTGCCGCTTCAACTGCCCCATTCATCTTTGGACGGTACGGGGAAGAGTTATGGTGTTGAATTTTGAAGTCGTCACACAACTCTTTCATCATTTTGTTATTCAGGTTAGTCCCATTATCCGTGATGATTTTATTTGGAAGGCCGTAGCGGCAGACCAAATCTCTTTTTATGAACCTGACCACTACGGATTTTGTTACACTGGCATAAGAAGCGGCCTCAACCCATTTGGTGAAATAATCGATAGCAACCAAAATGAAGCGATGCCCATTTGATGCCTTAGGTTCGATGGGACCAATGACATCCATCCCCCACATTGAGAATGGCCATGGTGCTGTTAAGACATTCAAAGAAGCAGGCGGCACATGAATGTTATCAGCGTAGACCTGACACTTGTGGCATTTCCTCACATAGTTAAAACAGTCGGTCTCCATTGACAGCCAGTAGTAGCCAGCCCTCAGGATTTTTCTTGCCATGGTATGCCCATTAGAATGAGTTCCGAATGAGCCTTCGTGGACATCTTTCATAATTCTTTCTGCTTCCTCTTTTGCTACACATCTGAGGAGGACCATATCATGATTTCTTTTGTAAAGCACCTCCCCATTTAGGAAGAAACCCATTGATAATCTCCTAAGTGTTCTCTTATCATTCTCCGTGGCAACAGGAGGGTACTCCCTGTTTGTGATATAGTGCCTGATATCGTAATACCAAGGTTTACTATGAAGCTCCTCTTCAATTGCCATACAACGATGTGCCGGTAAGTCCTGATGTTGAATTCTGATGAATGTCAGACTCCTGTTGTTATTGATATTGAACATTGATGATAGAGTCGCTAAGGCGTCAGCCAATTGATTTTCTTCACGGGGGAGATGGTGGAAAGTGATCTCATCGAACGGTTCAATCATTCTTTGGATGTGATCGCGATAGGGGATCAACTTGGAGTCTCTTGTTTCCCAGTCACCTTTTATTTGATGGATGATCAAGGCTGAGTCCCCGTATACATCGAGTCTTTTAACTTTCCATTCAAGGGCCGCTTTGATGCCTAGAATGCATGCTTCATATTCTGCGATGTTGTTGGTGCAATAGAAGCTCAATCTAGCAGTAAATGGTATGAAGCGGTTATCTGGGGAAATCAATACAGCTCCAACCCCATGCCCCCACAAATTGGAAGCCCCATCAAATGACATCCTCCATCTTTCATCGTCTATAGATTTTCCGTCTCCGAACAAAGCCATTATATCTTCATCTGGGAAATCACACTGCATTGATTGGTAGTCCTCAATGGGCTGGTGTGCCAAGTATTCAGCCAAGACACTTCCTTTGATTGCTTTCTGAGTAACATACAAGATGTCATATTCGGATAACAGCATTTGCTAGCGAGCAATTCTCCCCGTGAGTGCAGGTTTTTCGAAGATGTACTTGATCGGATCCATCTTAGATACCAACCAAGTTGTGTGACTTAGCATATACTGCCTCAGACGATGTGTAGCCCAGGCCAAAGCACAACATGTTCTTTCCAACAATGAGTATCTTGTCTCGCACTCAGTGAACTTCTTGCTTAAGTAGTAGATGGCATGTTCTTTCCTTCCGGATTCGTCATGTTGCCCCAGCACACAACCCATCGATTTGTCTAGCACTGTTAAGTACAAGATGAGAGGTCTTCCTGATACAGGTGGCATCAGAATCGGTGGATTTTGGAGGTACTTCTTGATCCTCTCAAAGGCTTCTTGGCAGTTATCGTTCCACTTTGTTTCTTGGTTTTTGCACAATAATTTGAAGATAGGCTCGCAGGTAGATGTTAGTTGGGATATGAATCTGGAAATGTAGTTTAATCTTCCCCGGAACCCACGAACTTCTTTTTCAGTTTTAGGCGTTGGCATTTCAAGAATTGCTCGTACTTTGTCTGGATCTACCTCTATTCCCCTCTGACTGACTATGAACCCCAACAACTTTCCTGATCTTACACCGAAAGTGCATTTGACAGGGTTTAATCTGAGTTTGAACTTCCTTAGGCGTTCAAAGAGTTTTTGCAGATTGACAATATGTTCTTCTTCAGTCTTGGACTTTGCAATCATGTCATCCACATAAACCTCTATTTCTTTATGCATCATATCATGGAATAACGCTACCATTGCCCTCTGGTATGTCGCACCAGCGTTCTTTAATCCGAATGGCATTACTTTGTAACAGAAGGTACCCCAGAGAGTGATGAAGGTGGTTTTCTCCATGTCCTCGGGGGCCATCTTAATTTGGTTGTATCCGGAATATCCATCCATAAAGGAGAAGAGAGAGTGTTGTGCTGTGCTATCTACCAGGACATCAATGTGAGGTAATGGGAAGTCATCTTTAGGGCTGGCTCTGTTCAAATCCCGATAATCGACACACATCCGAACCTTCCCATCTTTCTTTGGAACTGGGACAATATTGGCAACCCATTGAGGGTATTTTTCCACTGCTAAGAACCCAGCATCGAATTGCTTCTTGACCTCATCTCTAATTTTCAATGACATGTCTGGCTTCATCCTTCTTAGCTTCTGCTTCACTGGCGGGCATTCAGGCTTTACTGGTAATTTGTGTTCGACTATGTTAGTGTCTAGTCCGGGCATGTCTTGGTATGTCCATGCAAAGACGTCGACATACTCAAACAAAAGCCGAACCAATTTCTCTCGCTCACTGTCTTTCATGGTAGTGCCAATTTTAACCTCTTTTTTATCTTCTTTTGTGCCCAAGTTAATCGTTTCAGTAGATTCCTCGTGGGGCTGGATCACTTTATCTTCTTGTTCCATCATTCTCATTAACTCTGGAGGAGTTTCCCAGTTATCTTCAACATCTTCCTCAGTTTGATTAATGGGGTGATCAAAGTTACAGTATGAGTTACCGGCGTTGTTATTTTCAAAGATGATATTTTTAGATCTGCATTAGTAAAAATTGACGAAATGAAAAACAGATAAAAGAAAAGGAAAAGGCGAACGAAAAAGAAAAAAAAGGAAAATGATATTTCATTAATACTGATACTGAAAGAAAACATGCATGCCCTAATGAAATGTCCTAAGGCATTGGGCAGAGCCAGAGAATTGCATTACAGAAAATTACTTTGAGCTAAAAACTACAGGAAAATCAACAATCTCCCAATTCTTGAGCCTCTCACTTGCAGGACAAGGGCGTATAAGACTGATGACGCCATTTTCAGCATTTGGATCATCTTCAACAGCTGCAATCTGGTTGGGATTCAGCATTCCCGCACTCTGAAAGCTTTGCTTGATGTCGCAGATGATAATCTTCTTCACATTTGGCTCTCTGCCCTCAAGCTTGGCCAACCTTCGCTCCTTTTTTTCTTCAGCGACTCTTCCTCGATCAGTGCGATCAGGCCAATACCCTATCCCACGTCTATCTTTGTTCTCACTCAACTGTATTGGCGTCAGGATCCCTTGTTCAGTCTTCCCCAAGCCGCTTCCAGCTTGGTAACCTTTGCCTACCATGACTTTAGCAACCATCATGGCAGTCTTGGACAGTTTAGGCTTTGGTAATGGGATTCCCTCCCCCACAAAGGTGGCATTTGCAATCTCTAACGCTTGAAAGGAGGTCTCAAATGATTCCTCAGCAGCCTCGATATAGCGACCAGGAGATGAACTGTTTACTAGCATCTCTTCTTCCCCGAAAACAACTACCAGCTTGTTGTTCACTATGAATTTGAGTTTCTGGTGAAGAGAGGAGGGGACGGCCCCTGCAGAATGGATCCATGGCCTTCCCAAGAGACAACTGTAGGATGGGGTAATATTCATTACCTGGAAGATCACTACGAAGACTTCTGGACCTACCTGTACAGGTAACTCCATTTCTCCGATGACCTCCCTCTTTGATCCATCAAAGGCCCTGACTAATGTAGAGCTGGGTCTCATGTATGAACAATCCACATCTAATTTTTCCATGGTTGATCTGGGTAGCACATTCAAGGATGATCCATTGTCAATAAGCACCCGAGCAAGTGAGTATTCTCCACATTTCACGGAGATGTGCAAGGCTTTGTTGTGTCCTCTCCCTTCGGTTGGAATCTCGTCATCAGTGAATGTGAGGTAATTACTTGCGACAAGATTTCCAACGATCCCATCAAACTGGCAAACTGTGATATCGTGAGTGACATGGGCCTCATTCAATACTTTCATCAATGCTGCACGATGGGCTTCAGAGCTGAGCAACAATGACAAAAGAGATATCTTGGCAGGGGTCTGGTTCAGCTGATCAACCACTTTATACTCACTCTGTCTCATTAGTTTCAAAAACTCACCAGCTTCTTGCTCAGATAATGTCCTTTTGCCCATGTTCTTATCAGCGGGTTCTTCTTCTCTGTTTTTCCTTTTATCGGTCGTTTCTTCTTCATTGGATTTTCCACCACCAAGGACTTCAGGGGTGTAAATGCGCCCGCTCCGAGTCATTCTACTATTTCCTGATATGTTGGTGACATCAGGGTTGCTCTGAACATTCACATTGTAATTCCACGGGACCGCATTGGTATCCTTAAAGGGGAAAGGAGCCGGAACCTGAATGGTTATTGGCTTGGGTCTAGCAAGAGCCATCTTCGAGTCTTTATTATAGTGAATCTCCAGCGGCCTTCGGGTGTCCACATTCTTGTTACTGCTCGACTGGATAGTTGATATGTTCCCTTCTTTCTTTAGAGAACCCACCTGTATTATGTGCCGGTCTAACAAGTCTTGGAGAACTTGTTTGAACGTCTCACACTTTCCATCACAATGAAGGTCGTTGCATGAACCCTTTCCAGTGCATTCTTTCTCAATGATCCCAACATGACACAGCTTAGCACGAATCACTTCTAGAGGTGTGTGGATGTCTCCCACTTTCCTAATTAGAGACTGCTCAAAATTCTCAACTGCATTGACGGAGGGCCTCCCATGTCCTGGTAGAGGGTTAGTGGCCACATTTGGACTATCTTCTTTAAAATTCAGCCACCCGGAGGCAATCAAATCTTGGACCACATACTTCAATGCCTTACAATTTTCTATGGAATGACCAGCTGTCCCTGAATGGAATTCACAGGTGATGTTTGGGTCAAAACCTCTGGGAAATGGGGGTTGAATCCGTCTCATTGGGCGGGGAGTGATTAAGTTATGGCTGAGCAGGTGGTGAAATAGGTCAGAATATGACATAGGGATCGGGTCAAACTGGACAGGCTTTTTGTCTGGGTAATTTTGTGGTCTATAGCCTTGGTTGTTTTGGGTAGGTGGGGTAGGTAGTGTTTGCGTTGGGAATTGGACGGTTTGAGGGGGATTGGGGTAAGAGGCTTTTCCGGGTCCTGTTATGGCATTGGCTTCTCCTTCTTTCTTTTTAGTAAATCCGGAGAAAGGTTTTTTCAGGTTACTAGGTCCAGCTGATCCATAAGCGATTTTTCCATTCCTCATTCCACTTTCCAATCTTTCTCCTATAATGACCATGTCTGAGAAGTTCGAAGACACACTCCCAATTAATCTGTCATAGAAGGGTGACTGCAGAGTGTCCATGAACATGGATACCATCTCCTTCTCTAGTAGAGGTGGGGCCACTTGTGCTGCCAATCCTCTCCAGCGTTGGGCATACTCCTTGAATGATTCATTGTCTCTTTTTATCATATTGTGCAATTGTGCTCTATCAGGAGCCATGTCAATGTTGTACTTGTACTGCCTCAGAAAGGCATCAGCTAGATCTTTCCAACACCGGAAATGAGTACGCTCTAGTTGCATGTACCAGCTTGAGGCTGCCCCAGCTAAACTGTCTTGAAAGTAGTGGATGAGCAGCTTGTCATCATGCGCAAACGCGGCCATTTTCCTGCAATACATAGTTAAGTGATTTGCTGGGCAGGTTGCTCCTCTATACTTATCAAAGTCGGGTACTTTGAACTTGCGGGGATGACCACATTAGGGACGAGACATAGGTCGTATGCATCCCTTGCCCCGATATTAGATCCTTCTACGGCCCTTAAGCATTCCTCGAGCATCTGATACTTGTCTTTGGACTGAGGGTCCCCTGTTGGGTAGTTGTAAGGGAGTCCTCTCATATTGTGGTAAGGATGGATCATCGAAACTACAGCGGGGTTCGCATTCGGAATAAGCGAATTGGGCACAGGAGCATGGGGAATTACCACTGGTGACGGAGCATAACCCTGCGAAATGACATGTGGTGCAGTGGTAGGATTTGAGAAGTGAACTTGAGGCATGTTTGTATTTGCATTCTGACCTGGGGGTGCCGCGACTCCAGAAGGTCCATCCTCTGAAATGACTTCCAGGGTAGGAGGAGTATAACCGGCTGGGAGTCCGAAAGGAGGCCATTGATAGCTTTGGCCATTTACCCCAGTAGGATGTGGATTTTCAGAATCGGGAGGAGGAGGAAGACTTGCAGCATGGTTCTCAGTATTCCCTGCCGAAGCGCTTTCATCTGCATTTCTTTTCTCGAGAAGATTCATGAGCTCAACCATTTGTTCCTTCAATGACACCATTTCACTCATTTGGTCCTTGAGTTTTTCAATGTCATCCCTCAAAGTCTGATTATCTTCTTCAGCCATCTTTCTTGCTTGAGAACGAGTCCGGTAACGATGTTGAGGAACCAGCTTTCCCTTATATTCTGTTTTTCAATATTTTTTTTAACGTAAGTACGTGAATGAATGGATGAATGAGTGTGGATGAAATGCGAATGCGTGGTTTTTATTTATCGTGTCGGGGAATTGTAAGCTTTAATTCAGAACAAGATAGGATCAAAAAATTAAACCAAAACAAACGAGTTCTTCATTAATAAAAAGAAAGTACAACATCGGAGAATCAAGCAAACTAGCGGACTACATTCTTCTCTTCATCATCAGGGTAACGCCCTTTAATTTTAAGCACTTGTACAAGGTTTTTGCAGAAATCAATAAATCGAGTGATCTCGACTGGTGTGTTCCCATCCCTGGCAATGTCTGCTGCTATTAGGCGTTTAGGAACCTCTCTGACAGCTTCGTTTGCTAACCCAGCTAGTTGTGAGAACCTGTTTCTCCAGTACTCGTAGTCATCATTCAGCTTCACATAATACTCCTTCAGAAACACATGCTCCTTGTTAAGGTCATCATAGATCTTGTCTTGATATTCAGCAAAAGTCTTCAAGTCGATTGCTTTTTTGCACTCTTCTTGCAGGGCTTCCTGATACTCCTCAAGTTTCTTCTGTATCACCTCTCTGGCCTTCCTTTCAACTACCCGCCGACCCTCACATTTAGTAGTCATTCCCTCTAATTGAGATTTCATACTTTCAAGTTGACTTCGTAGTGTTTTCTCAATTGCTGTGGCTTTGGTCAACTGCCTTTCCCACACATGAGCATTGTTCATAGCCCTGTCTCTCTCTTGGTTGCGTACTTTGAGTTCTTCATTTGCACCCATGAGACCTTCTTGTATACGGCGTGTTTTCTCATTCCTAGCCTTTTCCTTTTCATTGTACTCCGCGAGGCGCTTTCTTTTTATGGTACTTTCTCGCTGCAAATTAGCATTCTGTTGAAGTAATTTCTCCAATTTAGCTTGCAACTCTGCCTTTTCTTGTTCTGATTTGGACAAGGCGACTTGGAGTCTTTCCAGATCTTCATCGAGTATAAGGATGGGCTGAGGAACCTCGGGACTGACTGGAATTACAAGACGGAATGGTAGCCCGACCTCTTGGACTCTGAGTTTGACCCACTGAATGTAACCTTCCTTGGCATCAATACCCCTGGGTCCTAGTTCGCGTCCTTTTCTGAATATTTTGCCCCAGGCTCGACTAACCTTCCTTAGCATATCAAGGTCATTGGAACCTCTATTCTCTAGCTCAAATGAGAACAAAGATTCTTTCGAGGGAGGATTCATCATAGGATAACCAAGCTGTCTCAAAGCAATGGAAGGACTATAATTGATGCAACCTTTAGTCCCTATGAGGGGGACATTTGGGAAGTCTCCACACTGATAAACAATTTCCTCTATCTTTTGATCTCGAGAATACCAAGATATGTCATTTCCTTTGAGGCCGGCGATGTATTGGGCCCATTCTGTCTTGCCTTTGACTTCTATCTGATGGTTTCTTTTGAAGACATGAGAGGTGAACCAGCGGTACAATACAGGCAAACAACATAGAATCAAGCCTGACCGTTTTTTATGGCGTTGGTGAAGAGTGTAATACACGTCAGCAAGAATGACTGAGGCGGGATTTTGTCCTCGGAGCTTGAATGCCAGGAAGACATCAATCGCAGTGTAGTCAATAAAGTCATCGTCATTTGGGAATAGAACGACCCCATAGATGAGGAGAGCGAAGACATCCATGAAGGTAGCCCAATCTTCCTTGCTGGCCCAGAATGAGGCTTCTTTCTCCAGGTACCCCCTTGTCAAACCTTCTACACCCTTCTTTTCTACTACCATCTTGGCTAAGTCTGGTGTTGGAACCTTCAATATCTCAGATAAGTTTTCAGCCAGAGGATAATTTTCTACATACCGATATGGCTTTTTGTTCTCTGAAGGGAAACACAAGATATTTTCAAATTCTTCCAATGTCGGGGCCAACTGATAGTCTTGAAAAGTGAAACACCGTAACGGTGGATCATAATACTGGCCCAGTGCAGTGAGAGCTTCAGCTTGTACTTTAACATTTAGAAGACTTAGAAGATTCCCATACTTGACGGTGAAGGACTCACGATGCCATGATGCCATTTTGCTGCTTAGATCCCGCAGGCTTCTTAGGTCTGGTCGTTTGACTTTCAAATGTATGGTTTTCCTTATGATTTGATCCATTTCTTCTTTGTCAGAAAGAAAGTCTTACAATTCCCTGGCGGTCATAAAAATGCATGCAAAATAAGATGTTTATATGTTATTATTTTTTATGACATGCAAAAATAAAAATAAAAATGCATGAGGTATGTTTCTAAAAAAATTTACCAAAAATAGAATATAACCTTTTTGGATATATTTTTTTTTCAAAAATGGGAAAAATATATTAGTGTTTGTTTGAATGCAGAGGTATGAAGCTCCTGTGTCCTAAAAGGGTTCTTTAGAGGATAGGTCTAAGGCTTTTTCGATTGAGTGCACCTTTCCAGGATAGCTCTATAGAGTCCTAAATAAGGTTCCTAGAGCCAATGACCCCAGTTAAGAACGCTGATCCCAACAATAGGTAAACTATTAGGAGTGATAGCATTCTCAAAAGGGACCAAACTCTAGGTGAGACTTTCGTGACCACCCAACAGGACGTACATCCAGTAGGCCATCACTACGCAGTCTCGTTCTAACTTAGGTTATGCTCCAGTCCGGGTATAGGACTATTCTCACGTGTGTGCAGAAGTGTGATAGTGGAGTGTGTGTAGGAGCAAAATGTCAAATACAACCCCAAGCTGCAAAACAAACAAACACATATACAAAAATGGTCTTCTATCCTAAGGTTTACATATCACATAAATATAATATGCAATAAAAATAAAAGACAATAAGGGAAGGGTAAAAATAAACATTAAATTAACAAACTAACCCTACAACTAATTAGACTAGGTTTGACTCTCTAAAATTGTCCCCAGTGAAGTCGCCAGCTGTAGCGACCGAAAAATCCGGAGGATCTCTCGAAGGTTCAAAAATGAAGCCGCCACCAATGTTTTAATTATAAGGGCAAACATTAGTAAATCCCTTGGGTTTGGATAAGGGTCCTTGAGACCAGATTTGGGTTCGGGAGTCGGTTATGCATGGGGAAGGTGTTAGCACCCCACGACATCCTCCATAAGGAAGGTTACCTGCTAATTAGTTGTGTAAAAAGAAAGTTAATTTTGAAAATGTTTATTTTACCCTTTTTATTTAGAATTAGAGAGAAAAAAGACTTAATAAAATTATTTATTTTTTTGTGCTTGACGGGAGTGTGCCCCCGCTCCTACGTATCTCCAGGTGCGATGGAGAAATCAAAGCTACGTAGTTCTTGGGTAGAAAATATTTGTTTGTTTGTTTTTTTGTTAATTAATGCTTTTTTGGATTGGTTATAAGGATTTTAAGACTCGTGAGCCGTACAGCTCATTCGTCTTAAAATGCGGATTAATCCGACCGTACAGTCGACCTGATTCCCCTATTATTATTTTGTGGGTGTAATACCCCAATTTTGTCCGCCTGATTAAAAAATCCCAAAAATTTATCGCTTCGCATATTGTTCTAAATGTGGGTGTATTTGACACTCTCGTGCAACGGTTTTGTTTGACGCTCGCTGTTTTCAAAAAAAGGGAATCCAAAAATAAATAATAAAATAATAAATAATGCGAGAGCGCATTTCGTTTCGAGTCGTGTGGGTAATCGCGTCGATGTGCATTTATTTTCACCGCTTTCCTTTTAGAGAAGTGAGAATAGAATGAAATCGGTTTTAAAAACGTGCGCGCATGTGTATTCAAATCGCATACGTGTTCCTAGTCTTAAGGCGAATGCGCGTTTCGTTCCGAGTCATGTGAGTCGTCGCGTCGGTGCGCGTTGTTTTTACCGCTTTTAGTATCATAAAAAAAATATAATATAGTAAAATAAAATCAGTTTTTTTTAGCTGTCCTTTTGTTTATTTGGTTACACATACAAACAAAAAATTAAAAAAGAGGCAGAATGAGTCAACCCTTTTTTTACCAAAAAATTAATTGAAAAACAGCAAAAATAACAAAAGGCAGGGCGCAGCCTGCTGGGTTACAACAAGATTGCAATTTGAGAATGGGGTTGGAGGTCCCTTCTCCTTGCCTTTTGGCTTTTTCCATTTTCAGCAAATCCACCCCTGCTGCTCCCTTGCTGCTCCTCTGCCGCTCCCTTGCTGCTTCACTCTGCTCCACTGCAACAGTAACAGCCTGGTCCCCTTAGAGTTTTGATCCCCTGCATTAGCATACCACACTACACCACATCTCTTGCCTATAAATACCATGAGCAGAAACAATGTTAGGAGGAGGATAGGCAATCAGTTACTGAGATACAGAAAGAGTTTGCACACAGAAAATACACACACAGTGACTGGAAAACGCACACAGACAATAGAAGCAGTAGACCCAAAAACGGATAGGTCGATTGTTTTTGTCATTGGATCAGAGGTTTACAATTCAGGAAAACAGGTCAGTTCCTCTAAATTCATCTTATCATTTCTCTACTGACGTCAGAAATATTAACATGTGTTAAATCAGTTTTTATGATTTAGTTGGATCTGTTCGTTGTTTGTAATATGACAAAACTGAAATAGGATGAACATAGAGGAGCTTCATATTTAAAAAGAAATAAATAACAAAGGCTAAAAAGAGCTTGAAAGTAATCAGTTCACTGTTTTTTATTTTAACACAAAAACAGAATGTAGAGAGGGGAGGTTGAGACAGTGGGGAGAAAGGAAAGAGAAAGGAGTAAGACTTTTACCTCCGGCCACCGTTCACGGTGGCCGCCGCCGTGAGCCTCACCCCCACTTCGCAAAACCACCACAACCCCTCAGTTACCGTAAACCCAACAACCCCCTCTTCGTATCGCATCGTCACCGTCCATCAACAACACCCCCCCACAGCCACTCACTGTTTTCGGCCACTGTGACCACCGCCTCCCTCCTCGCACCAAACAGCCACCAAAATCGCTACCTCCGGCCTCCACCCCTTAAAACACCAAACGATCATCTCAACCACCATCTTACAGTCATGATCTCACGAACCCCCACCGTACGAACCTCGACCACCACGCCCTAAACCCCCTCACGGTCACCGCCCCCCTCAAATCGTTACCCATCCGCCCTTAACTCCGTCATCGCCGTCGCACCACTACTCTAAACCACGGAACCGTAGCCCAAACAGTCGGCACAGAACCAGACCGCACCACCATTAGAAGCCAGACCAGAGAAAGAGTGGATCGGTGGAGGGAGAGAGATTCAGTTATGGCGGAGGAGGGGAGGTGAGGCTGAGAGAGTTGATTCGGAGAGGAGAGGAGTGGAGGATGGCCGCGTATAGAAGATGAAGGAGGAGGTCAAGGTTTAGAGAGAGGGGGTGGCATCGCCGTGGAGGTGGAGAGGATTTTGGGTCTGATTTTGTTTATTTTGGGAAAAAAAGGGGGGGCGCCGCGTGAGGGGGTTGATTTTTAGGGTTTCCTTTTTTCTGGTTTTAGTTTATATAGTGTAGAACAAGGGCAATTTTGTCTTTTCACTTTTATTTTAATTTTTCAGATCGTTATTCGCACCTCCACGGTTTGCTCTGCACGCCCCACTCCTGAAGCCCATTTTTTTTTTGAAACACAGCCCAGCTTACCAAAAAGGGCTGGCCTCTCTATCTGCACCCCAGTTTTAATAATACACCCCTCCTTTTATTTACACCCTTATTTTACTACTGCAC
Source organism: Astragalus membranaceus (assembly GCA_039519185.1). Taxonomy (NCBI): domain Eukaryota; kingdom Viridiplantae; phylum Streptophyta; class Magnoliopsida; order Fabales; family Fabaceae; genus Astragalus; species Astragalus membranaceus. The sequence continues at coordinate 70,072,581 of CM076851.1, forward strand.
CCCCCTGTTCCTTTTTTTTTTAAATTTTGTTTCTTTCCTCTAAGTAAACATTTTTTTCTCACCAACCTTTTTTCCAAATAACGAATAAATGTTTTCCCGAACATAAAATTAGTTTGTTATTAATGGTCACTCTGAGCTTAGCTTGTTTGACCGGTGATAACAGCTTTAGTTTTCAAACGAGCTATGAGCGACGACCACTCTGAGTTTTACTTGTTTGGTCGTCTCGAGTACCTCTCCTGATTTCAAAAATAAATAAAAAAACATCAAACACACAAACATTTTCTACCCCAAGAACTACGTGGCTTTGATTTCTCCATCGCACCTGGAGATACGTAGGAGCAGGGGCCCACTCCTGTCAAGCGCAAAAAAACTAAATTTTTTATTAAGTCTCCCTCTTCAATTTTGCAAATAATAAAAAGGTAAATTAAAGCATTTTCTTTAAATTAACTTTCTATCTACACATTAAATTAAATGGTAACCTTTCTCTTGAAAGGATGTTGTGGGGTGCTAACACCTTCCCCGCGCATAATCGACCCCCGAACCCAAAAATAAAGGTTTTTTCAATGTTTTCCTATTTAATAAATATTGATGGCGGCTTCATTGCAAAAATGACGAAGAATCCCCTCCTCCGGATTTTTCGGTCGCTACAGCTGGCGACTTCACTGGGGACATTTTAGAGGGTCAAGCCTAATTTAATTAAATGTGTAGATTATTGTTAATTTAATGTCTTTTTACCTTAGCGTTCATATCTGCCAGTCTATTTTCATTTTTATTTATTTGTTTATTTATTTATGGCCTTATTGAAACTTAGGGTAGAAAACTTTTGTACTATTATCTGTATTTCTTTTGCAGCTTGTGTGGTCTAGGTATTATGCCCGTGTCACACACGTCACCTACACATGTTTATCCACACACTTTTGAGTGGGGCCTTATACCCAGGTCTGAAAATTAACCTAGGACGAGTGGAGATTATTAGTGACAGTCATTCTGGATTTTATCTGTCTGACTCTCATGAAAGTCTCAACCAGAGTATGCTCTTTCATGGTATCCCACACCAGGTAGCTCGCTATCGTTGTGGATCATATCATGAAGGGGGTTTTAGCTCTGGAAACCTTTGTGAGGAAGTGAATAGAGCCACCTGAGAGATTGATCACGTAAGTGACCCTAGACCGTGACCTACATATAAGACATAACCTGTTTAGGACACAAGGGCATTTCACCTACCCGCTGCATCATTACAGATTTTTTTTGTTTTCCCAAAAAAAAAAACAAAAAAATCAAATCATCTAAAACCGTTTCATTATTACTATTATTCTTTTTTTTTTCTTTCTTTTAAATATATAGGATGTGACACATAGTTAACACCTTCTCAAAGATGAATCACTAAATCTTCCCTAATTTTTTAACACGCGTGACATCATTCTTTCATCCATCATATAGCATCATTATTTCACAAAATAAAAAAATCCTCACATGCATGTTATTCATCTCATTTAGGTTTGCCGAGAATTGTAAGAGGCTCAAAAATTGTGTCATAAGCAAGACAATATGGGATCAAACGGTGAAGCAGTTCAAACCCTGAATTACCCTACAGTGAAGCAGCCCAATCTGACGAGCTTAAGAGAATGTGCGGGTTGGTTGCCGCCCATCGAGCGCAGGTCTTTCGATAGAACTTATGGGAAGATTATTATGTTATTACGGTTGGAAGTGCAAACAAATGCCATTGTTGCCCTGAGCCAATTCTATGACTCCTCCTTGAGATGCTTCACTTTCAAAAATTTCCAGATGGCACCTACCCTGGAAGAATATACGCAGATCCTTGGTTTTCCTCAACGAGACACTAGGCCCTACCAATACCAGGGGAATTACTACACAGATGAGAAACTTGCCTCAATGTTACAAATCAGCAAAGAAAGTTTGAAACTCCAAAAGAAAAACCGAAATTGCATTGTAGGGTTCCCGCAAGAGTACTTGGAAAGTCAAATGAAGTCCTTCGCCGACGCTAGAAATTGGGGTCCTTTCAAGCAATTGTTAGCTTTAACTATCTTTGGGATTGTGTTATTCCCGCGCCTTGAAAGATATGTGGACACAACCGCTATTGGTGTGTTCCTATCCTTCAAAGATGAAGGAAACCCAACCAACCCAATTCCAGCCATTCTTGCAGACACTTACTGTACCTTCACTCATTATAGTGAGCTAAAAGGAAAAAGGATATCCTGCTGCCTACAAGCCTTGTATGTCTGGCTTCTTACCCATGCCTTCGTCAACAAAGTTAAGGTAGAAGGCCCAATTGAAGACGCTAGAGGATGTGATGTGGAATCAATGAATACCGGTGAATGGTTGCAAGTGCTAAGGGGCCTTCATGAGTACAAGGTTCGTTGGCACCCATCGTGGTGGAAAGACCGGCCTACGGTAATTTTTCAGTGTGGAAGTTTTCAAAATGTCCCACTCATGGGGACAAGAGGATGCATAAATTACAACCCTTCTCTGACTCTAAGACAGCTAGGGTACCCCATGCGAAATCCGCCCACCGAAGACATGTTAATCCCTTTTTACCTCCATGAGGGAAGCCCAAAAGAGGTTGACATGCTCCGGAAGATTTCTCAAGCGTGGGACATGGTTGTCCGCAAAGGACAAGAGCTTACTAAGAGGGGCGGCGATAAGGAACCCACCTTTCGTCAGTGGCTCCAAAAAAGGATCCAAGACACCCGATTGCCTTACCGAAGCGCACTACGGGTTGAGGAAGAAATAGCTGAACCTACCCTTCCCACTGTCGAAGAGTTAGATAAGCTCAAAATGGCTTTGTCAAAAGCTGAAGAAGAAAAGAAGGGCTTACAGGCAGAATTAGAGAAAGTGCTTCTAAGAAACCAGAAATTGGAGGAGGAAAATACAACTAAGTCATCGGCCATTGAGGATAGCCGCAAGCAACTTAAGATTGAGGAAAAGAGCAAGCAAGAGATCCAGAAATACCTGAGAGGGGCAAAAGAAGAACTAAAGCGATGCAACCTGAAGATGAACCAAGCCATTGATGATGCGCATGAATGGAAAGAGTTATGGGAGGAGTCAATGATTGCAGAAAAAACCGCACAAGGCTTGTTGGCGAAATCAAAGAGAGAATCTCGGATATTGATAGCTGAGCTTGAAGATCAAGTGAAAAGTATCCGGCGGGATAAAGAGACCATTGAAGAAATACTCCAAGAATACCAACAAGCCTTGAAAAGGGAGCATGAGAAATCTGATGAGCTGAAAGACCACATCAGATATCAAGAGGAAGTTTACCATCAGCTGAAGATTGAAAGCATCCACTGGGAGAGCCGCTTTGTAGAATTGGTCAGCAGGATAGAAAACCATGAAGTCTTCATAGAGTTGAAGAATGAAAGCTTATACTGGAGAGACAGATTTGCAAAGTTGGCATGGCTGGCCGATCAAGCTATCATGGGTATCCCAAAGCGTCTAAAAGAGGCTGACACAGCAATGCACCCGTTCAACACCCCGGTCCAAGTTTCCGAATTTATGGAATTTTGCAAAATCCTGATTGCCGAACTTAGGGAGAAGGCTGGTAGCACCACTAGTAGAAAAAGAGAGAGGAGTGGAAAAATGAAAGCTATATGTATTTGAGCGAGATTTAAAAAGAGCATTGTAATGTTTTTTTCGAATTTTTATTTCAAGAATGATGTACTTTTCCCCCATCAATGAAGTTTGTTTGTTCCACCTATTGATCCTCCTTTTGGAAATGCTTGAAACGTTAGTTTACGCGCTTACAATTCTCGGCCTAAAACAATAAAACTCATGCACACATGCATCACTCATTTTTCATCCATTCACATACTCATATCATGTATCCCGTCAACAGAGAATAAAAGACAAGCTGGTGCGTCAACATCGCTATTGGACTCGTTCTCAGGCCAGATACATGGAAGCAAATCAGGACAATCCGCCTCAAGATAACCTGGATCAAGGCGATCCACATCAGGACGACTTAGGACAGGGTAACGAGAACTTAGGCAATCAACAGCTTAGGGCCGAAATAGATGTGATGAAGCAACAGATGGCTGAGATCTTAAGGGTCCTACAAGCTTTGAAGAATGGGAATACAGATGAAGATGTCTCCGCTGGGAACACTGAAAATCAAGCTACCAACCCTCCTATTCCCAATGGACCCGGAATCCCCCATACAGTGTACCCTACTGGGGCTAACGAACAGGGTTACCAATGGCCTCCTTATGGACTTCCGCAAGGTTACACACCTCCGACAGTCGCTGCCAATTCGGAAGATGGTCCCTCAGGAGTCGTGGGACAAGGACATACTGCGCCGACAGGTCACAACAGTAATCCGGGGGCACCGCAGATGCACAACCCGAGCCCTGTTGTCGCGCCGCAAAGATTTCCACTCGGCTACACTCCACCGCTGGTAGTCGATGCTCAAGCTCAAGGGTCCAACCTCAGGAACCCCACTCATTCACATATCCCAAATGTGAACCCAGCCATAGTTCCGATGATTCATCCTTACTATGGTATGAGTGGACTCCCTCACAACTACTCTATGGAGAACCCTCAAGCCCAAGACAAACTGCAAATGCTGGAAGAAAGGTTGAGAGCAGTTGAAGGATTCAGTATTGGTGCAAGAAATGCACAAGATTTATGTCTCGTTCCAAACGTGGTCATTCCCCCTAAGTTTAAGGTGCCAGATTTTGATAAATACAGAGGAGCAACATGTCCGGCAAGCCACCTAACTATGTACTGCAGGAAGATGGCTGCATTCGCAAATGACGATAAGCTGCTTATCCACTACTTCCAAGATAGCTTAGCTGGGGCAGCTTCAAATTGGTATATGCAGTTGACACCCACTCATATTCGGTGTTGGAAGGATCTCGCTGATGCTTTCCTTAAGCAGTATAAGTACAACACTGATATGGCTCCTGATAGGACTCAGCTGCAAAACATGACTAAGAGGGATAATGAGTCCATCAAGGAATATGCTCAGCGTTGGAGAGGACTAGCAGCACAGGTAGCACCGCCTCTGTTTGAAAGGGAAATGGTGTCTATGTTCATGGAAACTCTTCCTTCACCCTTCTATGAAAAACTGATCGGGAGTGTATCGTCAAGTTTCTCGGATATGGTCGTTATTGGAGAAAGGCTAGAGAACGGAATGAGGAATGGGAAAATCGCTTATACTTCCCCCGGAAACACTAACCAGAGAAAGCCCTTCTCCGGATTTCCTAAAAAGAAAGAAGGAGAAGCCAACGCCATCACGGGAACCGGAAAAACTTCCTACTCCAATCCCTCTCCCACCAATCCATTCTCAGCACAAACACTATCTACCCCACCTACCCAAAATAACCAAGGCCATAAACCACAAAACTACTCAGCCGGAAAGTTCGTCCAGTTTGATCCAATCCCAATGTCATACTCCAACCTATTTCGCCACCTGCTCAGCCATAATTTAATCACCACCCGCCCGATGAGACAGATCCAGCCCCCTTTCCCCAGAGGCTTCGACCCAAACACCACATGCGAATTTCACTCGGGAACGGTCGGCCATTCCATAGAAAACTGCAAGGCATTGAAGTATGTCGTCCAAGATCTAATCGCCTCGGGCTGGTTGAACTTCAAGGAAAATGGTCCTAATGTGGCTACCAACCCATTACCAGGACATGGGATGCCCTCAGCTAATGCAATTGAGGATTCTGCAGAACCGTCCCTAATCAGGAGGGTAGAATGCATCCAGACACCCCTGGAAGTGATTCATGCTAATCTGTGTTCCTTTGGGATTATTGAGAGAGAATGCACTGGAAAGAATCCATGCAATAACCATCACTGCATTGGAAATTGTGAGGCGTTTAAACAGGTGCTTCAAGACCTGTTGGACCAACATGTAATACAAGTGGGCTTTCAAAAGACGGAGGACCAGGTGTCAACTATCCTATCGAGCAACGGCCAGAACAAGGATACTCGGAAGCCGCTAGAGATCCGCTCTACTAAGGACTCAAAGTCGTCCCTAGGTATGCCTAAACCAATCACTATCCAAGTGCCAGCTCCCTTCCCCTACAATGACACCAAAGCAATTCCATGGAACTACAACGCGAAAGTCCAAGTGAAAGGTCCTCAGAACAATCCTGATGTCACCAATATCTCGGGAAGCAGCGGAATGACTCGGAGTGGGCGCGTCTACGCCCCTGAAAGACCCGGAGGAAGAGAATCAAATGAAAGAGGAAAGATTGATAAAGGAAAAAACGTAGAGGGAGAGTCGTCTGACAAAAATGCAAGCAAGAAAGCATTATCTGAGCAAGAAGCCAGTGAGATTCTAAAGATTATGAGGCAGAGTGAGTACAAGGTAGTAGATCAGCTGAATCAGACTCCTGCTAAGATATCCATGTTATCACTATTACTCAATTCTGAAGCCCATCGAGCAACACTAATGAAGGTGCTGAGTGAAGCTCATGTCATTCACGACATCACAGTTGGTCAGTTTGATGGGATCGTCGGAAATATCGTCGCAAACAACTACCTCACCTTCACAGATGACGAGATTCCCGTCGAGGGAAGAGGGCACAACAAGGCTTTGCATATCTCCGTGAAATGTGGAGAATACTCTCTAGCTCGGGTACTCATCGATAACGGATCATCCCTGAACGTACTACCCAAATCAACCATGAACAAACTAGACGTAGATTGTTCATACATGAAACCCAGTTCTACACTGGTCAGGGCATTCGATGGGTCCAAAAGAGAGGTTATCGGAGAGATGGAGTTACCTGTACAAGTAGGTCCAGAAGTCTTCATAGTGAGTTTCCAAGTGATGGACATCAATCCGTCTTACAGTTGTCTTCTGGGAAGACCCTGGATCCATTCTGCAGGGGCTGTGCCCTCTTCTCTACACCAAAAGCTCAAGTTCATAGTCAACAACAAGTTGGTGGTCGTTTCAGGAGAAGAAGAGTTGCTAGTCAATAAGCCGTTTCCTATCCGTTATGTTGAGGCTGCAGAAGAATCTTTCGAGACCGCCTTCCAAGCACTAGAAATTGAAAATGCTACCTTTGCGGGGGACGGGGCCCCATCGTTAAAACCAAAGTTGTCCAAAACTGCATTGATGATCGCTAAAGTCATGACAAGCAAGGGTTATCAAGCGGGAAACGGTTAAGGGATCCTAACACCCATACAGCCGCGTGAGAACAAGGACAGATGTGGGATAGGGTACCAGCCTAGTCGTACTGACAAAGGAAGGATCGCCGCAGAAAAGAAGGAGCGGAGGTTGGCCAAACTTGAGGGTCGGGAGCCAAATATGAAGAAGATTTTCATCGGCGACATAAAGCAAAGCTTTCAGAGCGCAGGGGTGCTAGATCCTAACCAGGTTGCAGCTATTGAAGGTGATTCAAGCGCTGAAAACGGCGGTGCCGGTCTTGTTCGCCGTTGTCCAGCAAGCGAAAAGCTCAAGAATTGGAAGATCGTCGACTTTCCTGTAGTTTTTAGTTCAAAGTAATGTTTCTGTAATGCAATCCTATGGCTCTGCCCAAGGCCTTAGGACATTTCATTCGGGCACACATGTTTCCTTTCAATATCAATATCAATAAAATGTTATTTCAGATTCTCCAATAAGTTTCAGTTCTCTTTTGCACTTGCGTTTTATTTTCTTTTTGCTCGTTTTCATTCCGTCAATTTATACTAATGCAGATTTGAAAAAAACGCCTTTGAAAATAACAACGCCAATAATTCATACTGTGACTTTGATCACCCGATTAATCAAACTGAGGAAGATGTTGAAGATAACTGGGAAACTCCTCCAGAGTTAATGAGAATGATGGAACAAGAAGAAAAAGTGATTCAACCCCACGAGGAATCTACTGAGGTAATAAACTTGGGCACAGAAGAGGATAAGAAAGAGGTTAAAATCGGCATCACAATGAAAGATAGTGAGCGAGATAAGCTAGTCAGGCTCTTGTTCGACTATGTTGACATCTTCGCATGGACATACCAAGACATGCCTGGACTGGACCCCAACATAGTCGAGCATAAGTTACCAGTAAAACCCGAATGCCCGCCAGTAAAGCAAAAGCTAAGAAGGATGAAGCCGGAGATGTCACTAAAAATCAGAGATGAGGTCAAGAAGCAGTTTGATGCCGGATTCTTAGCGGTAGCAAAGTATCCTCAATGGGTAGCCAACATTGTCCCGGTTCTGAAGAAGGATGGGAAGGTCAGAATGTGCGTCGATTATCGAGACCTGAACAGAGCAAGTCCTAAAGATGATTTCCCTTTGCCCCACATTGATGTCTTGGTAGATAGCACCGCACAACACTCCTTATTTTCCTTCATGGATGGATATTCCGGATATAATCAAATCAAGATGGCCCCCGAAGATATGGAGAAAACCACCTTCATCACTCTCTGGGGAACCTTCTGTTACAAAGTAATGCCATTCGGATTGAAGAACGCTGGTGCAACATACCAAAGGGCGATGGTAGCTTTATTCCACGACATGATGCATAAAGAGATTGAAGTCTACGTGGATGACATGATCGCAAAGTCCAAGACTGAAGAAGAACATGTTGTTAATCTGCAGAAACTATTTGAACGCCTAAGGAAGTTCAAACTCAGATTAAACCCCGCCAAATGCACTTTTGGTGTAAGATCAGGAAAGTTGTTGGGGTTCATAGTCAGTCAGAAGGGAATTGAGGTAGATCCAGACAAGGTACGAGCAATTCTTGAAATGCCGACGCCTAAAACCGAAAGGGAAGTTCGTGGGTTCCTAGGAAGGTTGAACTACATCTCCAGATTCATATCCCAATTAACATCGACCTGTGAGCCTATCTTCAAATTGCTGTGCAAGAACCAAGAAACAAAGTGGAATGACAAGTGCCAGGAGGCCTTTGAAAAGATCAAGAGGTACCTCCAAAATCCACCGATTCTGATGCCACCGGTGCAGGGCAGACCCCTCATTCTATACTTAACAGTGCTAGACAACTCAATGGGTTGCGTACTGGGGCAACATGATGAGTCTGGAAGGAGAGAACATGCCATCTACTACCTCAGCAAGAAGTTCACCGAGTGCGAGACAAGATATTCATTGTTGGAAAAAACATGTTGCGCTTTGGCCTGGGCTGCACGTCGTCTGAGGCAGTATATGTTGAGCCACACGACTTGGTTGGTATCTAAAATGGATCCCATCAAGTACATTTTTGAAAAACCTGCACTCACAGGAAGAATCGCCCGCTGGCAAATGCTACTATCTGAATACGACCTCTTGTATGTCACTCAGAAAGCAATCAAAGGTAGTGCCCTGGCTGAATACTTGGCACATCAGCCCATTGAAGATTACCAATCAATGCAATACGATTTCCCAGATGAAGATATAATGGCTCTATTCGGAGAAGGGAAATCTCCAGACGACGAAAGGTGGAGGATGTCATTTGATGGCGCTTCCAATTTGTATGGGCACGGGGTCGGAGCTGTGTTGATTTCCCCTGATAACCGCTTCATACCATTCACTGCTAGACTGAGCTTCTATTGCACCAATAACATTGCAGAATATGAAGCGTGTGTCTTAGGCATCAAAGCGGCCCTTGAATGGAAAGTCAAAAGACTCGATGTATATGGGGACTCAGCACTGGTCATCCATCAGATAAAAGGCGACTGGGAAACCAGGGACCCCAAATTAATTCCTTATCGTGATCACATCCAAGAGATGGTTGAGCGATTCGAGGAGGTCACCTTCCACCATCTCCCTCGCGAAGAAAATCAGTTGGCTGACGCTTTAGCGACTTTGTCATCAATGTTCAATATCAATAACAACAAAAGTCTGACATTCATCCGAATCCAGCATCGAGACCTACCGGCACATCATTGCGTGGCAATCGAAGAAGAGCCTGACAGTAAACCTTGGTATTACGATATCAAGCACTATATCACAAGTCGAGAGTATCCTCCCAGTGCCACTGAGAATGATAAGAGAACACTTAGGAGATTATCAATGGGTTTCTTTCTAAACGGGGAGGTGCTTTACAAAAGGAATCATGACATGGTCCTCCTCAGATGTGTTGCAAAAGAAGAAGCAGAAAGAATTATGAAAGATGTCCATGAAGGCTCGTTCGGAACCCATTCTAGCGGGCACACCATGGCAAGAAAAATCCTAAGGGCTGGCTACTACTGGTTGTCAATGGAAACCGACTGCTTTAACTACGTGAGAAAATGCCACAAGTGTCAAATCTACGCTGATAATATCCATGTGCCGCCTGCTGCTTTGAACGTCCTAACAGCACCATGGCCATTCTCAATGTGGGGGATGGATGTCATTGGCCCCATCGAACCTAAGGCATCAAATGGACATCGCTTCATTCTTGTCGCCATCGATTATTTCACTAAATGGGTCGAGGCCGCTTCTTATGCCAGCGTAACAAAATCTGTGGTTGTCAAGTTCATAAAGAGAGATTTGATCTGCCGATACGGCCTTCCAAATAAAATCATCACAGACAATGGGACCAACCTGAACAACAAGATGATGAAAGAGTTGTGTGATGACTTCAAAATCCAACATCATAATTCCTCCCCATACCGTCCAAAGATGAATGGGGCAGTCGAAGCTGCAAATAAGAACATAAAGAAGATCGTGCAAAAGATGGTAGTGACCTTCAAGGACTGGCATGAAATGTTACCTTTTGCTTTGCATGGGTACCGGACCTCAGTTCGCACGTCGACAGGGGCAACACCATTCTCACTAGTATACGGGATGGAAGCAGTTCTTCCCGTAGAAGTCGAAATACCTTCTCTGCGAGTGTTAATGGAAACCAAATTAGAGGAAGCAGAATGGGTTCAATCTCGATTTGATCAATTGAACCTCATAGAGGAAAAAAGAGTGGAAGCTTTGTGTCACGGGCAGTTGTATCAGCAAAGAATGAAGAAAGCTTATGATAAGAAAGTTCGACCCCGGCAGTTTCAAGAAGGAGATCTAGTGCTCAAGAAAATTTTACCTATCCAAAAGGATTCCCGTGGAAAATGGACCCCAAATTACGAAGGGCCTTATGTGGTAAAGAAAGCATTCTCTGGAGGAGCCTTAATTCTCACAAAAATGGACGGTGAAGACCTCCCACTCCCAGCGAACTCAGATGCAGTTAAGAAGTACTATGCCTAAAGAAATATATGAAAAAAGAGAAAGATGAGCCAAGCAAAAATGAGCTCGCTAGGTTGAAAACCCGAAGGGGCGGCCTAGGCAAAAATTAGAGCGACCTGGTGGATTGAAAACTCTAAAGAGCAGTCCAGGCAAAAATTAGGGTCAATGAGTTGGACTTGGAACAAATGCAAAGGCAGTCCTCCGAAAGTTGGGTGATGGATGCTCAAGGTCATGTGTATGGGTGATTGGCATTGCTACCTCCAAGATACAAACAATCAAAAGATCTGCTTTTTCTTTTTCTTTTTCTTTCTTTTTAGTTTAAACTCTCAATGTAATTTTCAGCCGGTGTGACCTTCTGCGCACTCGGTTTCCATTTGAATATTAAACTCTATCTTCACTCTCTCACTTCCCTATTCGCTTTGAAAAGATGTTTTATGGTAGATGATATTGAATGGCGAAACATTTGCATAATCGAAAGCATTACAATCATTACGAAATTTCTAAAAATCACAAAAATGAGATGATCTCTTATAAAATGGCAAAGAGGACAAAGTGCATAATCATTTCAAGCAACAAAGCCTAATAACCCGCGCTTTGGCACCACTACTTTGAGGCAACCCTCACATCTCACGTCGAGAATCCCGCGAGGTGATGAGATCAGTAGAAAAGTCAAGAAAGAGCAAAAGAGCAAAAAGAATCAAAAAAAAGAAGAAAAAACACAAAGAAAAAAAAGCATCCCACATTTCATTCATCATACCACCAGATATCGATCGTTGCACATGCTTACACTGCATGCACGCATACATCATCCATTGCATCCTTAAAATGCGTTCAAATATAGATTAGTTTTTTATCTGTCAAAATTTAAGTTATAGTGTTAGCATTGAGCCTAGTATCAACCTTTTAGACCCCCAGCGGTCCTTCAGAGCCCTAGTGCTCCTTCAGACCAACAATTGGTCCTTCAATCCAGATCGCACGTCGCGTTAATCGAGCAACCGACGGATCATCCGACCCCAGGTCCTTCAGACTAGCTGTGTCCGCCTAAAAAACACAGTGCACGTCCTTCGAGGTGTGCAAATCAGGTCAACGACCTGACCTTGCCACCCATGGCCGCTCGAAAAAGGCCATCCCCCAAGTAGACCGTTTCACTAGTACCCTGTTGCTAGTTTGCGCTCCTTCAGACCCATTGGTCCATCTGGCTTAGGCATGCCCTTCAGACCCCGTCGGTCCTTCAGTTTGACTCCAATCGATGCGCCAAGCATTAATTGTGAACTAAACCATCAGAGCCTCAGTGCTCCTTCAGATCCCCAGTGATCCCTATTTACTTTTGTTCTATGTAAACCCTTTTTTTATGATTTTTCAAAAAAAAAAAAGAAAAGGTTTTGACAAAATTAGTGTTTTTATCTTTATTTCTATTTTACTCGAGGAATTTGGAAACCCTTCAAATTTCCTAGTAAAATATAAATAAAGAGGGGCAGCTGTAATACCCCAATTTTGTCCGCCTGATTAAAAAATCCCAAAAATTTATCGCTTCGCATATTGTTCTAAATGTGGGTGTATTTGGCACTCTCGTGCAACGGTTTTGTTTGACGCTCGCTGTTTTCAAAAAAAGGGAATCCAAAAATAAATAATAAAATAATAAATAACGCGAGAGCGCATTTCGTTTCGAGTCGTGTGGGTAATCGCGTCGATGTGCATTTATTTTCACCGCTTTCCTTTTAGAGAAGTGAGAATAGAATGAAATCGGTTTTAAAAACGTGCGCGCATGTGTATTCAAATCGCATACGTGTTCCTAGTCTTAAGGCGAATGCGCGTTTCGTTCCGAGTCATGTGAGTCGTCGCGTCGGTGCGCGTTGTTTTTACCGCTTTTAGTATCATAAAAAAATATAATATAGTAAAATAAAATCAGTTTTTTTAGCTGTCCTTTTGTTTATTTGGTTACACATACAAACAAAAAATTAAAAAAGAGGCAGAATGAGTCAACCCTTTTTTTACCAAAAAATTAATTGAAAAACAGCAAAAATAACAAAAGGCAGGGCGCAGCCTGCTGGGTTACAACAAGATTGCAATTTGAGAATGGGGTTGGAGGTCCCTTCTCCTTGCCTTTTGGCTTTTTCCATTTTCAGCAAATCCACCCCTGCTGCTCCCTTGCTGCTCCTCTGCTGCTCCCTTGCTGCTTCACTCTGCTCCACTGCAACAGTAACAGCCTGGTCCCCTTAGAGTTTTGATCCCCTGCATTAGCATACCACACTACACCACATCTCTTGCCTATAAATACCATGAGCAGAAACAATGTTAGGAGGAGGATAGGCAATCAGTTACTGAGATACAGAAAGAGTTTGCACACAGAAAATACACACACAGTAACTGGAAAACGCACACAGAGACAATAGAAGCAGTAGACCCAAAAACGGATAGGTCGATTGTTTTTGTCATTGGATCAGAGGTTTACAATTCAGGAAAACAGGTCAGTTCCTCTAAATTCATCTTATCATTTCTCTATTGACGTCAGAAATATTAACATGTGTTAAATCAGTTTTTATGATTTAGTTGGATCTGTTCGTTGTTTGTAATATGACAAAACTGAAATAGGATGAACATAGAGGAGCTTCATATTTAAAAAGAAATAAATAACAAAGGCTAAAAAGAGCTTGAAAGTAATCAGTTCACTGTTTTTTATTTTAACACAAAAACAGAATGTAGAGAGGGGAGGTTGAGACAGTGGGGAGAAAGGAAAGAGAAAGGAGTAAGACTTTTACCTCCGGCCACCGTTCACGGTGGCCGCCGCCGTGAGCCTCACCCCCACTTCGCAAAACCACCACAACCCCTCAGTTACCGTAAACCCAACAACCCCCTCTTCGTATCGCATCGCCACCGTCCATCAACAACACCCCCCCACAGCCACTCACTGTTTTCGGCCACTGTGACCACCGCCTCCCTCCTCGCACCAAACAGCCACCAAAATCGCTACCTCCGGCCTCCACCCCTTAAAACACCAAACGATCATCTCAACCACCATCTTACAGTCATGATCTCACGAACCCCCACCGTACGAACCTCGACCACCACGCCCTAAACCCCCTCACGGTCACCGCCCCCCCTCAAATCGTTACCCATCCGCCATTAACTCCGTCATCGCCGTCGCACCACTACTCTAAACCACAGAACCGTAGCCCAAACAGTCGGCACAGAACCAGACCGCACCACCATTAGAAGCCAGACCAGAGAAAGAGTGGATCGGTGGAGGGAGAGAGATTCAGTTATGGCGGAGGAGGGGAGGTGAGGCTGAGAGAGTTGATTCGGAGAGGAGAGGAGTGGAGGATGGCCGCGTATAGAAGATGAAGGAGGAGGTCAAGGTTTAGAGAGAGGGGGGTGGCAGCGCCGTGGAGGTGGAGAGGATTTTGGGTCTGATTTTGTTTATTTTGGGAAAAAAAGGGGGGGCGCCGCGTGAGGGGGTTGATTTTTAGGGTTTCCTTTTTTCTGGTTTTAGTTTATATAGTGTAGAACAAGGGCAATTTTGTCTTTTCACTTTTATTTTAATTTTTCAGATCGTTATTCGCACCTCCACGGTTTACTCCGCACGCCCCCCTCCTGAAGCCCATTTTTTTTTTTGAAACACAGCCCAGCTTACCAAAAAGGGCTGGCCTCTCTATCTGCACCCCAGTTTTAATAATACACCCCTCCTTTTATTTACACCCTTATTTTACTACTGCACCCCCCTGTTCCTTTTTTTTTTAAATTTTGTTTCTTTCCTCTAAGTAAACATTTTTTTCTCACCAACCTTTTTTCCAAATAACGAATAAATGTTTTCCCGAACATAAAATTAGTTTGTTATTAATGGTCACTCTGAGCTTAGCTTGTTTGACCGGTGATAACAGCTTTAGTTTTCAAACGAGCTATGAGCGACGACCACTCTGAGTTTTACTTGTTTGGTCGTCTCGAGTACCTCTCCTGATTTCAAAAATAAATAAAAAAACATCAAACACACAAACATTTTCTACCCCAAGAACTACGTGGCTTTGATTTCTCCATCGCACCTGGAGATACGTAGGAGCAGGGGCCCACTCCTGTCAAGCGCAAAAAAACTAAATTTTTTATTAAGTCTCCCTCTTCAATTTTGCAAATAATAAAAAGGTAAATTAAAGCATTTTCTTTAAATTAACTTTCTATCTACACATTAAATTAAATGGTAACCTTTCTCTTGAAAGGATGCTGTGGGGTGCTAACACCTTCCCCGCGCATAATCGACCCCCGAACCCAAAAATAAAGGTTTTTTCAATGTTTTCCTATTTAATAAATATTGATGGCGGCTTCATTGCAAAAATGACGAAGAATCCCCTCCTCCGGATTTTTCGGTCGCTACAGTGGGTTTGCAAATACATGAAATGAGAAAGACAAAATGAAAATTGTTTATTTTTGCGCTTGACGGGAGTTTGCACCCGCTCCTACGTATCTCTCGGTAGAGAATCAAAGGCTACGTAGTTCTTGGTGCGAAAAACTTTGTGTATTGGTGTTTTTTATTATAGGGATTTTAGGGCTCTTGAGCCGTACGGCTCATTCGTCCTAAAACGATGATTAACTCGATCGTACGACCGACTTAATCCCCTATTTGTATTTCAAGAAAAAAAAAGAATTCATTTATTTTTTTTTAGTTTGAGGTGAAAATTGGTTTTGTATGAAGAAATAAAAAAAATAAACAAAAGGGGTACAATCAATAACATAGGCGATGTATTGTTAAACAGGGGGGTGCAGTAAACGAGCCCAGCGGATTTTTGTGAACTGGCCTGCGTTACAAAAAAAAAATTGGTTTGCATAGGTGGGTGTATACTGGAATTCGTGGGATGCAAATAGTAATATATATATTTTGTTTTTAAAGAAATTAAAAAAAAGAAATAACATGACTCAAGCCCACTATATAAGGTAGTTTGTAACACAGAACCCTAATTTCCTATTCTTCCTCAAGCGCCGTTTCTGAACCAAAAGAGAGAGAGAGAAATTTCATCTTCACCATGAGAGAGAGAGAAGCTTACGGGGAGAGAGAAAGAGAAAGAAGAAAAAAAGAAGAAGAGAAACAAGGGAACGAAGGAGAAGGGTCACGATGGAGGGTGTGTGCACCGGCGGTGAGAGAGAACGCCACCGACCGGCCGCTCTATGGCCGGCGGTGTGGGCGATGGTGACAGCGTTCGCGACGACTAACACGACGACGACGTGAACGTGGAGGACGACAGCGATCTATTCGTGGAGGACGACGGCGGTGCCTAGTGTGGTTCACGGCGGCGACAACGTGAAGGGACCAACGACCACCGTTTACGGTGGTCGGAGTCCTAGGGTGAGATTCAATCCTTTGCTTTTCTCTTCTTCTCCTCCTATTTTTCTACTGGTTCTGATTCTTATCATCATTTATTTTTATATGTCTATTTCTTTGCTCTTCTTTTTATATGTTTTTTTTAATCATTTTTTTTAAAAAAAAAGAAAACAGCATATGCATCTGTTATATCTCTTCACTGACTTTCTATATTTTCTTTTTAACTTAAATATTTCTTTTATTGACAGTTGCACACACTATTATACATATATAGATATACACAAACACTGAATTTATATTGATATTGTAAAATATTTTTTGACAGATTTCTATATTGGAATGACTTATGCAAATAGAAGATGATTAGAGACAAGAGACATGGCAGTAGACTATGAAGACACCATCATCATAGTATCAACCTTTAGTTTTTGTTGATTTGGTTGTATTGATTTTTTATCCATGTAAAAAGTTTGAAGCAAATAAAGCAAGTGTCAAATAACAGAACATATAGCCAAATTTTGATATATTTGAACAATATAAGCAAGAAGGTTAAATACCAGAATATAGCTTGATATGTCTTTCTCTTCAACACAAAAAATGGAAATCTTTGTTCACTCTCCTTTCCAGTAGTGTTCTTCTGTATATTTCCAAATGTTCAACTTACTCCTCTTCAAGTTCTTCTCCTCAAGCTCCAAATTTGAGAATTCATTCTAAATTTTTTCAGTATCTTGTAAATAAATTTTTTTGTGTCCCTCCTTGAAAAAATTCATCTCTATTTATAGTGTGATAAAGTTACTTTTCATTAAATACCAACTTGTATCAAAACCTCTTGATGAAGTAAAAATCGTAACTTGAGGGAACAGATTTGATGGGTAACATGGCAATTTGTATTGCCCAGCAACTCAGTTTTGTACACAGAGCCGTAAACATGGACTTTTGGAGTAAAAATCTGATTTTCATCATTTCCTTTTATTTAAATATTGTTATTTTCGTTTTTTTATATATTTTTTTTAATAAACAAATAAATTGTAGTAGAAAAAATCTGCTTTATAAAAGCTGAGGATAATAAAAAAAAGGCTATCAGTTCTGCAAACCTGTTATTGTAGACTAATAGGGGGTAAGAAAAAAATATAACTCTCTTTTTTTGTTTTCTTTATAATAATTTTCGTTTTTATTCATTAATTAAATATAAAAGGGCTTTATTGGCCAAGGAACAAAATTAGATAAAGAAAAAATGTAATTGGGCTTCTAGAATGTAAAAATGGGTTTCAAATAACCCAAAATTTGATTGTATATCAATTGGGCCTCATTTATATTAGTAGATAACAACTTTGTTTTTTTTTTGGTTGGGTATTGTCCCAAATATAAACAACTCAAGGTCCAAATAAAAACAAAAAAAACAAAACAAAGGAATTTGTCAAGGGAGGACAAAATTTGGGTATTACACTCGCCAACCTCTGCGACGAGGAAAATACCATGGTGGCCTGCCACAAGGTCCGGCCCATCCAAGGACTATGGCTTGCTGGCTCAACTCGGTCCCTCGAGACCAAAGCCTTAGCACCGAGCTCCGCGAGCTCGAGCTTCGCAGATCCCGAGTTTCGTAAACAGCGAGTATGAAAAGCAAAGGCACAATGCAAACGCAAAAATCAAAACATACGAACATGTTGAAAGACGATAATTTAAACATAGGCCGGAAAGGACGGTGCCATCAATGTACATTACAAACAAAATGCGACCCCGGGTTCAACCGAGGCCATTAATGCGACCCCAAGTGCACCGGCCGGGCTAAGGCTTTGGAGCATAGATGGCCTCGGGCTCGCCCGCTCCCTCCTCGGACACTTGAGGCCGCACAATCTTCCCCGCAGAAACCATTTGGCAGGGATGAACCAAAGAGACATCGAGCCCAGGATGTAGCACCGCAACCTGGGCCAGGGCGTTGGAAAAAAGAGGTAGTGAGTGGCCAGAGCTTCCCCATCAGACCTTTGGTTAAAAAGAAGAGCCTTATCTTGCTCCTCTTTAAACCTCGTCCAAGCAAGCTGTTAATTTATCAGACTTGTCCTGCAATTCACCTTCAACCCACAAATTTTCAATTTCAGAGCAGAGGTTACCTTCCTCCATCAGGGAGAGCTACGAATTCTACAGACTGAGCGTCCGCTGACCGAGTCCCCCAACTCGGTGGCAAGCCTCGAAGTCGGCAAGAGAGAATCCACCTTCAGAATCCAAAGGATTGCAAGTTTTTAACATCTTCGTCACACAAGGCAGAGTCGGAGGGCTACGCTCCTTGCGCTTTTCGGTCAGACTTTGCGAATCCGGCTCCAAGTCCGCCTGAGCCACATGTGGCACTCCTTGGTCAACCACGACCTCGGTAGCGACGACTATTGGAGTCGGGGCCGAAGAAGAGCCGACTCCGGTGTCCACATTCTCGCCGACTCGGGCAGAAGCCAGAAACTCAGCCAAGCTTGCCGGCTTGGTAAACCAATCGGTAAAAAGAAAAGAGAAACAGGAGTCAAAACATAGACTGCAGAAAGCCAGAAAGAAACTCAAGGCAGAGTTTAAGAAACTTACCCAAAGTCTTAGTCAGGTCGGCGGGAGACTTCACCTCCAAGATTTTCTTGCACTCAATCCTCCCACTCTTGTTTGTAAATGCCTGAACCCAATCAGACAACAACTTCAAGGTCAGAGCCTCTTGCCGGGTCATAATGCCCACGACACCAAGATAGTGGGAACAAATTCTTCAAAACGTTACTCTCATCGAGCTGGACAACCTCCTTCCTTGCGGACTCATTCACCGGCGCCACCAGGAAAAAACCATACTTAAAGTCCCTCACCGAGTCCGTCACGGGCTAGAAGAAGGAGAACTTGCGGTTACGACGTAGGCCTATCTGACCAAACCTGTCCGACCCAGCCTCGGGCTGACGGAACACGTCAAAAAGAAGGAAGAAAACCCTCTAACGACATTGGCGGCCTAACGCCCGCATCACAATCTCGAAAGTATTTATAAAACCCCACGAGTTTGGGGTAAGCTGAGAAGGAGCTACCTGCAGAAACCTCAACACCCTCCTCTAAAACTCCGTAAACGGGATCCTCATCCCCATCTTCTCAAAGAAAGCAGAGTAAACAAAAAACCTCACGCCGTCCGCCTTGGAGCACGTAGCATCGTCGCCCGAGACTAGCTCCAAGCTCCACTCTTGCCCCTCGGCTCCTACAAATTTCTCAAACCTTCTGAGCATGCTCGGCTCACCTCGGCCAGTTCGGTAATACGATCCCACTATAAAAATGTCGGTCGAAATCCACCAATACGGATCCGCCGCTTTGGATTCCCTCGCCTCCAATCCCGCCACCTCGACGGCCTGCCTTGCCGAATCCCAGCCTTGGGTGGAAAGATGGAAGTTCAACACCGAGTTATGAGAAGTAAAAGCCTCCCCCGCAGGGTCGGGGGTCAGAGACTCCACTGGCGCCGGTGTTAAGACTGAGCCACTAGCCTCCGCCCGACCTGAGGCCACCCCAGAAGTCGACCGCCGCTCATCGATAACTATGTTACCCTCGGCAGACCTCCTCAACGGTGGCTTGCCGGGGGCAATGAGGTTTGTTCTATCGATCTCCCTTAACGTCGGCAGAACCAAGAAGTGGAAGACAACACAAATCCCTCAATGTCGGAAACCGGGAACTTAGACTCGGATCACCAGGGAGCAAAGTCGCAAAAAATTCTCTGAACTCGGGAGAATTCGAGATAAAGAAACGACAAAGTGTTCGGAATTAGGCCTTGGACGAGTATTTAAAGACATTCTGAACCCGGAAGGTGAAACGACGCTACATCTCTCGAGGTGATCAACGTACAGACATGAGGATCTGTGCAAGTCATTATGACAAGACACCTCGCATCACACAAACGTCACATATCTACAATACTGACAGAAGGCATCTCTGGGAACACCCGAGTCAACTCAAGGATTTCCGACCTCCGAGACTGCTTTCGTCACCAACATTTCGAAAATCCATCACTCACGCCTGGCTCGCATCTCAACCTCGGGATCCAATACGCATTGCGCGAATCTGAGGGAAACACCCAAAGTGTAAAGGACAATCAAGCCGAGGCCGCACTCCGTGACCGACTCGTCTTGGGGGGAAACTGTTCCGGATCGGCCCTAGAGGCCCAATCCGCGACTATAATGGGCCCATTCCCCAAGAAATTCGGTCCAGCAAGGTATCACGCCATCGGATCATAAATCAACGGACCAGATAAAAGCGCTTGAATCCAACGGTCTGGGTCGAGCGCAACCCGCGAACCCCTGGTGCTCCGCGTCTATCAATACGAGTCCTACCCACATATCCAGGTACGCTTCGCTCATTTGCACCTTACTGACTTCTGTTTGCTGACTTTAGCATCAGAGTGTCTGCAGGCACCCAACCCCGCCGGGTCCAGCCTCGGAAGAATGCGACCTCGACGATTCTTACCTTGGAAGATTCCGACCTTCGAAGCATCCATCTGACCCTGAGCCAGGAAAAGATAATCACTACACATCAGATACCCATTGCCGACACTGGATCCGAGAATCCAAGGCTAGGTACGTAACAATACCAAAGCCCCTGTAAAAAAAAAGATACCAAAGCCAAATCAGTGAATGAAGATTATGTTACCTTCATCGACAAATCTTCATTCTCATTTTTGGATATTCAAACCTAAGCTAATCTCATTTTTGAAAATCAGATTTCACCATTAAGTTCTCATGTCCAATTAGAATAGCATCTTATTTCTACCAGAAAAATAAATTTCAAATATTTGGTAAAGTGGACGTTACACAGATAGTATGCCATTGACAAGGAAGTGGATGGTTTCTTACTATGCCATTGGCCGAGTGATTGGCCTAAGAAGCTACATGGGCTGACTTAGTGAAGTCTGAGTCTAAATTTCTATGACGGTCAGCTTCCCCCCAGGTTCGAGTTCTGTAAGGACACAGCGCTTAAGGAATCCTCGGACCATCTACAACTCGTGTTTTGGGCATTTGGATTTGATGTAGGACCAGTCCGGCGATACGCTTCCACGTGTTCCAAAAAATACATTGAGAGATAAAAACGAAGGGTTTATTTTGTCTCATTTATTTTGATTTTAGTGGAAGGGTGACATGATAGATCCTGGACGGAACATCGCATTAGCTGATATGCGAAAAGACGAGTCCATTAAAGGTGTCTTTTAACGCAGAGCGAAGAGAAAGGAGGGAGGCAGAGAGAGAGGTGGCGTTTATGTAGGCTCCAAGCGCGTTTGTAAGTGTGAGATGGAATTGAATGATGCGACTCTTGGGTGTTCTAACATCTGTCTATAAGAATCTCCACGTGGCTTTGCACTTGGTTACATTTTCCTCATTGGTTTGTTGCTATTTTCCTTACGAAGTGGAGCTTCATTTCTTGGCACCAGTAACAAGGTAACACACTCTCTTTATCTTCTTACTATTTTGCGTTTACATGCTTAGACATAGGCTATGGTTAAGATATGGGAATTAGACGCTAGGGTAAAGAGATCGTGGAGGTTCTGTTAACTACACAGTAGCATTGAGAGAGAAAGAGATGAAAGGGAAAGTGTTTTTCCATTATATTTCAACTGAGTAACTGTACAATTGAGTTGAAGTGTTATTAAGCTAACTTCATCTAACTCTACTCTAACTAACTCTCATTATATTTCAACTGAGTAATTGTACAATTGTGTTTTGTCCGTTCATGAAAATTGGGGTTGTGTGCAAGATGAATTGCACTCTTGTTGTCACAGTAAACTGAAGTGGGGCTGTCAAAGGAGATATGCAGATCCTTGAATAAGAACTGAAGCCATTGAAGCTCACAAGTAAGGCTTGCCAAGGCACGATATTCTACTTCAGATATAGATCTGGATACAGTGGACAGCTTTTTTGGTTTCCAAGGCACCAAAGAGGAACCAAGAAAAATACAATATCCTGTAACTGATATGCGAGTAGAGGTTCAACTAGCCCAGTCACTTTCTGCAAAGCCTACAAGCTTGAGAGGAGATGATGCGTAGTAAAACAGACCCTTGGTAGGAGCATCTTTGATGTATTTCAAGACCCTTATAGCAACAAGATGATGAACTTGCAGTGGCTTTGACATAAATTGATTCGGTTGTTAAACAATGAAGTCCAAGTCTGGATGAGTAGTGGTAAGATATAGCAGTCTGCCAATGAGCCTTCTGTAGGAGGAGATGTCTTCAAGTACTGGAGAATCAGTGTCATGCAACTTCAAAGAAGAATCATAGGGAGTGTTGTTGGGTTTTACAACCAGGAGGCCACTGTCTTCAAGTAACTCAAGTGCATACTTCCTCTGATTGAGGAAAATACCCTGTTTAGACCTAGCAACTTCCAGACCAAGAAAGAAATGAAGGTTGCCAAGATCATTGATCTTGAACTTTGAGTCAAGAAACTGTTTTACCTTAGTGATTTCAGCTAAACTATTTCGAGCAAGGATAATGTCGTCTACACAGATCAGTAATGCAGTAAAATGAGAATCAGACAGTTTAGTAAAGAGTGAACGGTCAGCATTTGACTGAGAGTATCCCAAATGGAGAAGAGCAGCAACAATTTAGAGTACCATTGCCTGCTAGCCTGCTTGAGGCCATACAGGGACTTATTGAGCTTGCACACCTTAGTTGTGGATGAAGTAGTGTCTGTGGTTAACAAGCCAGGGGGTAGGTCCATGTACACCTCTTCATGGAGATCACCATGTAAGAAGGCATTGTTAACATCCAATTTCTCCAAATGCCAACCCTTAATAGCAGCTAAAGAGAGGAGTGTGCGAATTGTGGTGAGCTTAGCAACAGGGGAGAAGGTGTCAAAGTAGTCCACCCCTTCCATTTGAGTATAGCCTTTGGCCACTAAACGTACCTTATACCTTTCTATAGAGCCATCAGCATGATGCTTTATTTTGTACACCCATTTGCATCCAATGGGTTGCTTTCTGTCATACCCTAATTTTGTCCGCCCAAGTCAAAACCTTTTTTTCAAACAAAAATGGAGACAATATGGGTAATTCATAATTTGTGTAGGTTAATGGACTTTCGCATTTATGTGTATTTGTCCCCTATCTCGCATTTTTATTTGAATTACGCGCAGGCGCCAGTCGTAACTGCATGAGCTTCCCTGTTGCCCTTGCCATTTGGCATACATTTTAATCTTCAAAAAGGCCATTTATTGATCGTTATTAATTTTTGGCACCCAAAAAAAAACATTTTTATTAATTTTTGAGAATTTTAGGGAATAAAATAGTGCATGTTTCAATATCTGTGGGCATTCAAATGAGAGCAAGTTAATTATTTTTGAACTAAACAAAGTCAAGGATGAAAAATACAATTTATTCTATCAAGGATAATTTTCGTATAATTTTTTGGAAGAAAATCCTAGTTCAAAATAATTAAAAGGCATTTTTCCCATTTTTATTGCACAAGAAAGCTGAAAAAGGACCATTAAATATTCCCCGATTATTAAATGACAACTTTTATTGTCATGAATAATTAGAGGGATATTTTTATGGTGCCCAAAAATATGTGACACATTTTCAATAGGTGCACTATCATTTGCATGCCCAAAAATTCAAAATTCAAATAGAAAGTACAAAGTGTCCTCAATAAGACAAAAGACCAAAAAGGAGAAGCAATTTTCCCTCCCCATTTTTGTTGCCTTGGCCGAATTTCCTCTCTCTCTCTCTCTCTCTCTCTCTCTCTCTCTCTCTCTCTCTCTCTCTCTCTCTCTCTCTCTCTCCCTCCACAATTTCGAATTCCCTCTCTCTATCTCTCTCCACAATTTCTTCCGCACTCTTCTATTGTACAATTATTCCTTAAGAATAATCTTGTACTATCCTTAACCCTACCCATTTCATACACATCCCCAATTCCCACACACTCTCATGTAGATTCATACCCATTTTTGTAAATGACACCATCCTCTCACACTCACTCCTTCATAAGAAATTGCAAACTTACTTAAAATAGAACATCCCATTCCTATTCTACCATTAACCCTAATTTCACCCAAGACCATATATAAGCCTACTCTCCCAAAAGACAAAAGAAATTCATTTTTGCACAAAACCCTCCTCCTCTCCTCTCCTTGGGCGAAATCTCCTCCCCTCCCTCACCTCATCTTTTTCAATTTCCTCACTCAATCATCCATTAAAACACCTATCCTACACTGTTGCGCCCGAAAAAGCCCCCGAGGGAGAACCTTCCTCGTTTACAACTTTTCTAAAATCAATGAAGCCGCCACCAATACTTATTTAAGGAAAGTATTAGAAAAACCTTTTTAGGAAGCGATTGGCCTTTGAAAACTGAGAGTTTTGGGTTCGGGGGTCGGTTACGCGCGGGGTAGGTATTAGCACCTCACACGTCCTCTCTACTGAGAGGGAACCTTTAATTAAATGTGTGGTTTTAAGTGTTGATTTGAAAAATACCTAATTTGCCTCTTTATTTTTTATTGAAAATGAATTAAAGAACTTAATAAAAAAATTTTATTTTTGGCGGGAAAGAAAGAAAAAAGGGTTTTTAGAAAGAAGCGCTTGACGGGACATGGCCCGCTCCTACGTATCTCCCGGTGCGATGGAGAATTCAAAGCTACGTAGTTCTTGTTTGTTTGGAAAACGGTTTTTGTTTTTTATCTTGTTTAATTGTGAAAATTGAGCTTTCATGATGATCAATTGAGCAAAAGCTCCAAGTGACCACCGTTAGCACTCCATTGTTAATAATCATGCAAGAAAAGGCTTCGCAAGACTACTAACAAAGTTTTTGGATTTAGTGAAAATCTATAGGAAAATTAGGCATTCATGATGATCAATTGAGCAAAGGCTCCAAGTGATCACCACTAGTACCTCGTTGTTAATAATCCTGCAAGCAAAGGCTTCACAAGACTATTAACAAAGTTTTTGATTTATGAGAAATTATTTTGTCTTGAAGAGAATTAAATTAAATTAAAAAAAAACGAGAAAGGGGGGAAATGGTAAAATAGGGTGTTATTAGTCGCAAGGGGTTGTATAATTAATAGCAGGTGTAAAAAGGAAGCCCAGTTCGCATTGGAGGGCCTAGAATGCGAAACTGGGCTTAAGTGAGGGAGGTGTGCGCATGAATTGAAGGGGTGTGAATAGTAATCAGAATTCTTAAAAAAAAAGAAATTAAAACAAAAAGGGAGGCCATATAAGAGGAAACGAAAATTTGCTGAACCCTAATTCCTACTTATCACACCTCAACGCCGCATCCAACGAGGAGAGAGAGATAGAGAGATCTCCGGCGAGATCTACGGCGAGGGAGGAGGCGAAGTTTGCGGAGCGAGAGAGAACGGGGAAAGAGGACCGTGGCCTCATGGCCAAGCCGGACTTGCGACGGAGAGGGGAGGAGGAGACGAAGAGGGAGAAGGCGACGGCAATGGAAGCCCGTCATTCCAGCGGTGGTGATGGTGGCGGCAGTACAACGGTGAGGGGCGGAGAACGGTGGTGACGATGCTCGCAAGGCCGGAGGTGACGACTCTGATGGCGTATTTGGGGCTGACGACGAATGCTACGGGTTGTACAGCTAGGCTACAACAACGACGGCTTGGCGGAGGTTGTGGTGGAGACGGTGGAACTGACGACAGTGAGAACAACGACGACCACCGTGCGGTGGCCGGAGGTTAGTTTTCGCCCTTTTTTTTATCTCTACTCTTCTATGTCTTGTTTCTGGGCTCTTCTTCCCCTCTCTACTATTTCTAATTTTTTATTTAAAAAGGCCTAAATCGATTTCCAGGGATTGATAAGAATGTTTGGTGATTTTGTTCCTGAACCTATTTGTATCCTAAAGTTTCTAATTCTACCAATTTTTACATATATAGAAAATGGTACATGCTTTATTTTGGTTCCATTTACCTGTGCACCTACTTATGTTCAACGTTTTTTTTAGTTGATTTGTGATCCTACTCCGATTTCAAAACACTTAGAATATTTACATTTCATATTTCCAGATTACTTTAATAAATTAAAAAAAAAGCGTACAAGCAGAAAAACGAAATCCCAACATGAACTCCAGCTTCTGAATAATCTCGCATTACTCAGCCTGTTGCTGTTGACCTCGAAAATCGTGTCCTGCTACTGCTGTTTGACTGCTGATTTATATTGCATTTTTAGGTTTTTTCATTAATTGTATTTTGACTGGGCTTTGAATATTTTTTCAGGTTTGGATCCAAGCCCATCAGCAGCTGTAGCAGCTGGGAGTGCTGCTAGGAAACCCTAATCTGCTCCTTAGATGCTCATTTTCGGATCTGGCCATTTTTGGCCCTTTTGATGTAATTTTTTTTGTATTTTTTGGACATTTGGACTCCTAAACACTATTAAATTGTAAATAAAAATAAATAGAATTTTTTTGACATTTTTAGACTATGTATACTACTCAAAATAAATGAATAGGCAAAGTAAAAATAATAAAAGAAATTGGGCCAAATACAAAACGATATCGGACCCAACTAGACAAGTGTGTGAGAACGAGGCCCAAATAGAATAAATAAGCCCGTTGACCACTAAACGCTAAAATTATCTCAGGATCATGTTCTTGAGCCCAAATTGAAACGACAAAACCCAATCGCGAGAAAAATGACTTTGTTAGTCCCAATTAGGTTCGACTAAATCCAAATACGAAGATTAAATTGAAGAACGCACGAAACGATCGATCATTCGCGTGCATGCCTAATTTAAAACAATGGTATTTCGATTTAGTTGAACAGGGTCATTGAAATTGACCAGGGTTAGTAACTGAGACGCCATACTGATAATTCTCGTAATCACGCGACTTCAAAACACGATTTAAGTAAAATAAACGACTAAAACTAGAAAAAGACGACGGACAAAATTGGGGTATAACAGCTGCCCCTCTTTATTTGGATTTTGACAAGGAATATGAATTGGCCGAAACATATTCCGAGGCAAAATGGAAACAAAGAATTCAGAAATTATACCAATTTTGTCTATCTAGAGAAACCTGAGTTTTCTTTTCTTTTTCCTTCTCTTTTTTATTCATTTTTTTTATTATTATTTTTTTGTTTTATCTGGATTTTAACAAAGAATATGAATTGGCCGAAACACATTCCGAGGTAAAATGAAGATAAAGAGTAGACACTTTCGTGTCGATGCGAAAACAGTAAATGAACACTGACGTGCGGGCAAAAAAGGTAAAACGGGCACTTGGCGTGCAGAAAGCGGTTAATGGGCACTTGGCGTGCAGAAAAGCGGTAAATTGCCCAGGCTGCCTAAAACCTGTAATCCTTAAACGGACTCTTGACGAATCCGGGTTTGCACGTGGCTTTGAGGAGCACGCTTCCTGCTGGCCTTTTCGAGCGACCGGGGGGATCGTTATCAGCTCCGGAACTGATATACTGATCAATACACGGCGTCCACTGTATCTTAGGCTGATACAACTATTCCGTTGAACCTCACATGGGGCTGCGGTCCATCGCGTTGCTCGTACACGACGTGAGACCTGGACAGAAGGGAGCGTTGAACTCTGACGAGAGCGATTTTGAACTCCAAACTGCAATGCACGCTTGCGCGCTGAACTGAAAAACATTTGAACTCCGAACTAAGGGAGCATTTTCTGGGAACTGAGGGCGAGGATTAACACCGAAGTATTTATCCGTCCTTGTACCTGCGAGTGATATGAACAAATGCATGCAATGCAAATGCCATGATTGCTTTTTGATGGGATGAATGTGATGTGATGCAGGAGCTTCTTCTTGCTTGCATGAATTTTTTTGTCTATGTTTGATGAATGTAATGCATGAGTTTTATTCGTTTTATTGCTCTTTTGCTCTCCTTTTTTTTAATCCCCCTTTTTATTGTTTTCTTTTTTTTTTCTTCTTATTTTTGTTGCTCTTTTGCTCTTTTTGGCTTTTCTTTCACTGGTTCAACCAAATCGTAGAACTTGCGCCACGAGGCACGATGATCGTCCATAATGGTGAGAGGATCATGCCTCAGCCCTTTTTTGTGAATTATTTTGACGCACTCAGTGCTTTTGTTTGGCTTTTATGAATTTACCTGATTGAGAGATCATTTCTTTTCTCATAATTTTCAAAAGTTTCGCAATGAGTTTAATGCTTTGATTTATGCACATTTTCATAATTCATTTATCATCTACCACAAAACATCATTTTAAAGCACAAATGAAAAGGAAGCAATGACAAAACAATAAGCAGACGGAGTAAAGAGTTTGGACTTTTATTCATATGGAAATCGAACGCGCAAAAGGTCGCGCCGACTGAAAAGTGTACATTGAGAACTTTGAAACTAAGAAAAAACAAGAAAAATGGACGCAACAGATCTTATGAGCGTTTTTCGTCTTTGGAGTGTTGATGCCAATCACCCATACCTATATCCTTGATCATCCTTTTACCCAAGCTTTTGGAGACGCTGCTTGCCTCTTTTACTTTTTTCAGTCCAACCTTTCTGACCCTAATTTTTGCCTGGACCGCTCTTTGCGAGTTTTCAGTCCACCGGGTCGCTCTTTTTTTGCCTAGGCCGCCCTTTCGGGTTTTCAACCTAGCGAGCTAATTCTTGCTTGGCTCATTTTTTCTCCTTTTCCTTTTTATTTTTCTCAAGCGTAATATTTCTTGACTGAATCTGAATTGACTGGGTTTCTGAGTTCTTCACCATCCATGTTGGTGAGTATCAATGCTCCTCCAGAAAAGGCTTTCTTTACCACATATGGTCCCTCATAGCTAGGAGTCCATTTCCCATGAGGGTCACTCTGAATAGGCAGAATCTTCTTGAGCACAAGGTCTCCCTCGCTGAATTCTCGGGGACGAACCTTCTTGTCGAAAGCTGTCTTCATCCTTTGTTGATACAACTGGCCATGACACATGGCAGCAATTCTTTTCTCCTCAATGAGATTCAGCTGATCCAGACGAGCTTGGACCCATTCTGCTTCTTCCAACTTGGTTTCCATCAGTACCCGCAGAGAGGGTATCTCAACTTCAATGGGGAGGACTGCTTCCGACCCATATACCAAAGAGAAAGGGGTTGCCCCGGTTGAAGTACGCACTGAGGTACGATACCCATGCAAGGCGAAAGGAAGCATCTCGTGCCAATCTTTATAGGTTACTACCATCTTTTGTACAATCCTCTTGATATTCTTGTTGGCCGCTTCAACTGCCCCATTCATCTTGGGACGGTATGGAGAAGAATTATGATGTTGGATTTTGAAGTCCTCGCATAACTCTTTCATCATCTTACTGTTCAAGTTGCTGCCATTATCTGTGATAATCTTATCCGGAAGCCCATAGCGGCAAATCAAATCTTTCTTTACAAACTTAGCAACCACAGAGCTGGTAATGCTGGAATATGAAGCAGCTTCAACCCACTTGGTGAAGTAATCAATAGCGACCAGGATGAAGCGATGCCCATTTGATGCCTTAGGCTCGATAGGACCTATGACGTCCATGCCCCACATTGAGAATGGCCAAGAGGCGGTCAAGACATTTAGGGAAGCGGGTGGTACATGAATATGATCAGCGTAGATTTGACACTTGTGACATTTTCTTACGAAACTATAGCAATCTGATTCCATTTGCAACCAATAATAGCCAGCTCTTAATATTTTCCTTGCCATGGTGTGCCCACTGGAATGAACCCCAAATGAGCCTTCATGGACTTCTCTCATGATTTTTGTTGCCTCTTCTTCTGTCACACACCTTAAAAGGACCATATCATAATTTCTCTTGTAAAGAACTTCACCGCTCAAAAAGAAATTCCTTGACAATCTTCTGAGGGTTCTCTTGTCATTCTCTGACACTCCAGGAGGGTATTCTCTGTTCAAGATGTACTGCTTGATGTCATAATACCAGGGCTTGTTATCAGACTCTCCCTCGATGACCATGCAATAATGATGTGCTGGCAAATCTCGATGCTGAATCCCGATGTGAGTCAAGCTTTTGTCGCAGCTGATATTAAACATTGAAGACAAAGTGGCTAGTGCGTCAGCCAACTGATTCTCATTGCGAGGAAAGTGCTGGAATGTGATTTCCTCAAAAGGCTCAACCAACTTTAGAATGTAATCTCGGTAAGGGATCAACTTGGAGTCCCTGGTCTCCCAATCACCGTTCACCTGGTGAATTACTAGAGCTGAATCTCAATACACATCAAGTCTCTTAACTTTACAATCAATGGCTGCTTGGATACCAAGAATACATGCCTCATACTCTGCGATATTATTAGTGACGTAGAAGCTTAGTCTGGCAGTGAATGGGATGAAGCGATTATCAGGGGAAATCAGCACTGCCCCGGCTCCGTGCCCGTATATATTGGAGGCACCATCGAACACCATTCTCCATCTTTCATCTTCTGGGGATTTTCCTTCTTCAAACAAAGCCATGATATCTTCATCAGGAAAGTCGTACTGCATAGGCTGATAATCTTCAACAGGCTGGTGTGCCAGGTACTCTGCCAGCACTACCTTTAATTGCTTTCTGAGTGACATACAGGAGATCATATTCTGATAACTGCATTTGCCAACGGGCAAGTCTCCCTGTAAGTGCGGGCTTCTCAAAGATATACTTGATAGGATCCATTTTAGATACCAACCAAGTAGTGTGGCTTAGCATGTACTGCCTCAAACGATGAGCAGCCCAAGCTAAAGCACAACAAGTCTTTTCTAGCAGCAAGTACCTTGTCTCACAGTCAGTGAATTTCTTGCTCAAATAGTAAATGGCATGCTCTTTCTTCCCAGATTCGTCATGTTGCCCTAACATGCAACCCATCGAGCTGTCTAGCACGGTTAGGTACAGGATCAGAGGTCTGCCGGGTACAGGAGGCGTCAAGATAGGTGGATTCTGAAGATATTTTTTGATCCTTTCGAATGCTTCTTGACAATCATCATTCCATTTGGTCTCTTGATTCTTGCACAAAAGTTTGAAGATTGGTTCACAAGTGGTAGTCAACTGGAATATGAACCTAGAGATGTAGTTCAATCTTCCGAGAAAACCCCGAATCTCTTTTTCTGTTTTAGGGACTGGCATCTCAAGAATCGCACGCACCTTGTCTGGATCGACCTCTATCCCCTTTTGGCTGACGATGAACCCCAACAACTTTCCTGATCGCACGCCAAAGGTACACTTGGCAGGATTTAATCTGAGCTTGAATTTTCTCAACCGCTCGAAGAGCTTTTGCAAATTGACAATGTGTTCCTCATCAGTTTTAGACTTGGCGATCATATCATCCACGTAGACCTCTATTTCCTTGTGCATCATGTCATGAAACAATGTTACCATAGCCCTTTGATAGGTAGCACCGGCGTTCTTCAACCCGAATGGCATGACTCTGTAACAGAATGTTCCCCAAAGAGTGGTGAAAGTTGTCTTCTCCATATCCTCAGGAGCCATCTTGATCTGGTTGTACCCTGAATACCCATCCATGAAGGAGAACAGTGAATGTTGCGCCGTACTATCCACTAAGACATCTCTGTAATCAACACACATTCTAACTTTCCCGTCCTTTTTCGGAACTGGCACGATGTTGGCAACCCAATGCGGATACTTGGCTACCGCTAGGAACCCAGCGTCAAACTGCTTTTTCACTTCATCTCTGATCTTTAAGGACATTTCTGGCTTCATTCTTCTCAGTTTCTGCTTTACCGGAGGACATTCCGGCTTGACTGGCAACTTATGCACCACTATGTCGGTATCTAAACCTGGCATATCTTGATAAGTCCATGCGAAGACATCAACATACTCATGTAGGAGTTCAATTAGTTTCTTGCGCTCGTCTTCCTTCATTGAAGTACCCACCTTTACTTCCTTCTGGCTGTCCTCTGTGCCTAGGTTAATTATCTCAAAGGACTCCCCATGTGCCTGAATAACCTTTTCCTCTTGTTCAACCATTCTCATCAACTCTGGAGGGGTTTCCCAGTCATCCTCAACATCCTCCTCAGCTTGGTTAACGGGGTGATCAAAATTAACATATGAACCGTTGGCATCGTTATTCTCAAAGATATTCATTTTAGATGTGCATTTGCGGGAATAGAAAGAAATGAACAAGCAAAAATAGAAACACAAGATGGAGACGCATAATAATGAAAAGCAAATCTATTTATTCGAGAATCCAAAACAACATTTTATTTGATAGATGATATTTGAAGGAAAACATGCATGCCCTTATGGAATATCCTAAGGCCTTGGGCAGAGCCAAAGAATTTGCATTACAAAATCATTACTTTGGAATGAAAATAACAGGGAAATCAATGATCTTCCAATTATCAAGCTCTTCATCTGCCGCACTGCGATGCACCAAGTCCACACCTTTGTCTTCCACAACTGATTCTTCCTCAATGACGGCCACCTGATCGGAATCCAGCATACCCGCATTCCTAAAGCTCCGAGAGAGATCATAGATAGGAATCTTCTTCAAGCCTGGTTCCCGTCCCTGAAGCTTAGCTAGCCTCCTTTCTCGCTTTTCCTCAGCCATTCTCTTCTTGTCAGCCTGAGTGGGCCAATATCCTAACCCACGCCTATCCTTGTACCCTTGCAGCTGCACCGGCGTCAGAACTCCTTGCTCGTACTTTCCCAACCCTTTTCCGATCTGGTAACCATTTTGCAGCAGGACTTTGGCTACCATGATAGCAGCGTTAGATATCTTTGGTACGGGCATCGGGGCCTCTTCCCCCACAAAAGCAGCATTTGCAATTTCTAGTGATTGAAAGGCAGATTCAAGCGATTCTTCTGCAGCCTCAATGTATTGAGAGGGATGGGGCTTGCTAACGATGAACTCTTCTTCTCCAAAAATGACTATCAGCTTGTCGTCGGCTACAAACTTAAGCCTTTGGTGGAGGGCTGAAGGAACCGCACCGGCAGCATGAATCCAGGGTCTCCCCAGGAGACAACTGTAGGATGATGCAATGTCCATGATCTGAAAATTCACATAAAATACTTCTGGCCCTATCTGCATCTGGAACTCCATTTCTCCCATAACCTCCTTCTTGGATCCGTCAAATGCCCTAACTAGTGTTGAGCTAGGCTTCATATATGAACAGTCTACATTTAATCTGCTCATAGTAGATTTGGGCATGACATTCAAAGAGGATCCATTGTCGATGAGGACCCTGGAGAGTGTATATTCACCACATCTAACTGAAATGTGAAGTGCCTGATTATGCCCCTTTCCTTCAGGGGTGAGCTCATCATCGGTAAAAGTAATATAATTGGATGCAACAATATTCCCTACAATGCCATCGAGCTGGTCAACAGTGATGTTCTGAGCTACATGGGCTTCATTCAATACTTTCATTAGGGCTGCACGGTGAACCTCAGAATTGAGCAGTAGGGACATGATAGAGATCTTTGCAGGGGTGTGGTGCAGCTGGTCCAACACTTTGTAATCACTCTGACGCATGATCTTCAGAAATTCAGTGGCTTCTTGTTCTGACACTTTCCTACTTTCCTTGGGTTCTTGCGCTTTGCCTTTGCGAATTCTTTCCTCCTCCTCCTTTGAGGGACCTTCTTTCAGGACTTCAGGGGCATAAACACGTCCGCTTCTAGTGACTCCGCTGCTTCCCGCAATGTTGGTGACATCGGGAACGACCTGAGGCGTCTGAATTGGAACTGACACCCCATAGCCCATTGGAACAGCATCGTTCTTTTGATGAGGAGCTGGGACAGGAATCACAATGGTCTTAGGTCTCTCCACGACCGGCTTTCGGCTATACGGGACCTCAATAGGTACCTGAACATTTCCATTCCTATCTGATTCGAAGGTCAGCACATCCTCCTCTTTCTCTTGCACACCCATTTGGATTATATGACGATCCAACAGGTCCTGCAAAACTGTCTTGAAGGTCTCACATGTTCCGACACAATTAACATCAATACAGACTTCTCTCTGAGTACATCCTCTCTCAATGACCCCGAACTTGCATAGCTTTGCATGAATAACCTCTAAGGGTGTTTGGATACACTCCACAGTTTTGATTAAGGATTGACTCCCCATATCATGGATGGCATTGGCTGCATGTTTCTGATGACCAGGCAGCGGATTAGTTGTGATACTCGGGTTTTCTTGTTTGAAGGTTATCCCTTTGGCATCAATAAGATCTTGCACTACAATTTTGAATGCCTTGCAGTCCTCAACAGCGTGTCCTACTGCCCCTTCATGAAATGCACAGGTAACATTGGGATTGTAGCGTCGGAAGTAGGGCGGTTGAACTGGTCTCATGGGTATGGTATTGATGAGTTTGTTTGTAAAAAGATAGTTGAAGAGGTCAGTATAGGACATGGGGATGGGATCAAAGGTGGTCTGTTTTTTGTCTGGGTAGCTTTTGTGGTAATTATTTTGTGGTGGAAGGGTTGGTCGTGTTTGAGTGGGGGCAGGGATGTTTTGTGGTTGATAAGGTGGGCTTATGGTAATGGCGTTGGTCTCTCCTTCTTTCTTCTTTGGAAATCCGGAGAATGGCTTTTTCTGGGTGGTTATACCTGTGGAACCATGGGCAATCTTGCCGCTTCTCATCCCGTTTTCTAGTCTTTCACCGATGATTACCATGTCTGAGAAATTCGAAGACACGCTACCAATCAACCGATCGTAGTATAACGGCGGCAGGGTTTCTATGAACATGAACACTAATTCTTTCTCTAACAAAGGGGGTGTTACCTGTGCAGCCAAAGCCCTCCACCGCTGGGCATACTCTTTGAATGACTCATTATCTCTTTTTGCTAGACTCTGCAACTGTGTTCTGTCTGGCGCCATATCTGTATTGTACTGGTACTGTCTGAGGAAAGCGTCAGCCAAGTCCTTCCAGCAATGGATATGGGACGATTCTAGCTGCATGTACCAGTTGAGAGATGCTCCCGCAAGGCTCTCTTGGAAGTAATGGATCAACAACTTGTCATCATGAGAATGTGCAGCCATTTTTCTACAGTACATGGTCAGATGGCTTTTAGGGCAAGTCACGCCTCGGTACTTGTCAAAGTCGGGCACTTTGAATTTGGGAGGTAAAACCACGTCAGGGATGAGACACAGATCACGAGCTTCTCTTGCTCTAGAGCCCGACCCTTCAATCATTCTTAAGCGCTCTTCTAACATATGATACCTGTCTCTAGCTTGAGGAGCTTCAGCAGGGTAGTTCTGAGGAAAACCATTCACACCGTAGTGAGGGTTACTCATCGCCACTACGGCTGGGTTCACGTGTGGGTCACGTTGTTGCACCCGAAAAAGTCTCCGAGGGAGAACCTTCCTCGTTCACAACTTTTCTAAAAACAATGAAGCCGCCACCAATATTTATTAAGGGAAATATTAGGAAAACCTTTTTTGGAAAGCGATTGGCCTTTGAAAACTGAGAGTTTTGGGTTCGGGGGTCGGTTACGTGCGGGGAAGGTATTAGCACCTCACACGTCCTCTCTACTGAGAGGGAACCTTTAATTAAATGTGTGGTTTTTATATGTTGACCTGAAAAGTACCTAATTCGCCTCTTTATTTCTTATTGAAAATGAATTAAAGACCTTAATGAAAATTTTTATTTTTGGCGAGAAAGGGGGAAAAAAAGTTTTTAGAAAGAAGTGCTTGACGGGACAGGGCCCGCTCCTACGTATCTCCCGGTGCGATGGAGAATTCAAAGCTACGTAGTTCTTGTTTGTTTTGAAAACGGTTTTTGTTTTTTAACTTGTTTAATTGTGAAGGTTGAGCTTTCATGATGATCAATTGAGCAAAGGCTCCAAGTGACCACCATTAGCACTCCATTGTTAATAATCATGCAAGCAAAGGCTTCGCGAGACTACTAACAAAGTTTTTGATTTAGTGAAAATCTTTATGAAAATTAGGCGTTCATGATAATCAATTGAGCAGAGGCTCCAAGTGATCACCACTAGTACCTCGTTGTTAATAATCATGCAAGCAAAGGCTTCACAAGACTATTAACAAAGTTTTTGATTTATGAGAAATTATTTTGTCTTGAAGAGAATTAAATTAAATTAAAAAAAACGAGAAAGGTGGGTGAAATGGTAAAATAGGGTGTTATTAGCTGTGGGGAGTGATATAATTAAATAGGTGGTGTAAAAAGGAAGCCCAGTTCGCATCTGAGGGCCCAGTATGCGAAACTGGGCTTAAGTGAGGGAGGGGTGTACGCGTGAATTGGAGGGGTGTTAATAGTATTCTGATAATAAAAAAAATAAAATAAAATAAAATAAATAAAACCCTAACTATATAAACCTAAACCTAAAAATTTAACCTAATTCTCAAACTCTTTCTCCCTCAGCGCGCCGCGTTCCCTCTTCCCTCAACCCTAATCTTCCTTTCTCTTCTCTTCGCCGTTTTCACGCCTCCTCACCCCTCCAACCCAGATTTCGCCCCTTCTACCCCACAGCCACTGATCCTCTCTTCTTTCCTCACTAACCCTCATCTTCGATCACTCTTTGCCTCCACCGTTACCGACCCTAATCGCTTTTTCGCCTCACGGTGTCGCACCCGCCTTCTTCGCGATTGTCTCTTTCAAAAAACGAAGGTGAGAGAGAGACTTGGGGAGGGAAAACGAGAGAGAGGGAGAGGAGGCTATATTGCGATGGTGTTACGACAGTGTAGTGGGGTTGACGCGTCTACCGGAGACGGGGATCCACGGCGTTAACGACGGTGGTGAGGTGGTTTAGGTTCGTACGGTGATGGCGGTGAAGAGGGACAGTGGTCTTGGGAACCAACCACCGTACACGGTGGCCGGAGGTTTGCTTCTGCTCCCTCTTTTTTCTATTGTGTTTCTATTTTCGCTTTTCTCTTCTCTCCTACTCTTTCTTTCTTATTTTTGATGTTTTTTTGCTGTTTCTGTGGGCGATTCTTGGTGGTGAACGACGAGAGGAGTGGGAGAGGAGGACGCTGGTTAACGACAACGACGGGGCGGAGCTGCTGTCTACGGTGGACGACGGTGTAGACGCGGTTTACGACCACCGTACGTGGTGGCCGGAGGTATTTTCAGATCCCTTTTTCTTATATACACATTTTTTTGTATTTTTTCTGATCTCTATTTCTAAATCCAGTTTTGCTATAGCTAATAATTATGATTTTTTACAAAACGAAAGCATGCTTCAGTTTCTTATTTCTATTTGGTTCTATCCCTATTTCATCTTGTTTTTAGAAAAACAGATTCATTAATCTTTGAGAAATCTGTTTCGGTTTCTAACAAAGTTTATCAACCTGTTATTGTTTTTTTTTGGATGAGTTACTTAGAAGAAATACCAAATTTATGTACAACACAATGTATATTCGAACCAAAGTTAATAGGGTACCAACCTGCTGTCCAACTTCTGAACCTTTGCCTGATTGCTGTTTGTTAATTAACCACTGCTACTGCTATCCTTGTTGTTTCTGCTCCTGCTACTTCTGTTTCTGAATTCTTAACGTTTCGTGATTAGGGCTTCAATGGGAAAACCCTAATCTTTTGATTCTGAATTCTCTGTAATTTCTGTGTGTATCCGAATTGTCCTTTTCTCTCTGAATGCAGCTTGTTTATATAGGTAGAAAAAATTAGGTTTTTTTTGCTGATCCTTCTCCATTTCTTTCCATTTTCAGGTACTTGGACTTATTGAGAAAACTTGCTCAGCAAGAACAGGCCCAAGGAAGCTAGGAAGCTGCTGTTATTCTTATGCATTTTCGTTTCTTCTATTTTTTGTATTTTTATTATTATTTTCGGATCTGGCCATTTTGGCCCTTTTGATGTAATTTTTTGTATTTTTTAATTTAATTTTTTGGATTTTTGGATTATTGTAAATTGGTTTTTATTAATTCTGATTTTTTATTTTTTGGGATGCTTATAAGCTGCTGTTTGGACAGATTTTTGTTTTTGGTTGAAATGGATGTGAATGATTAAATTGGGCCAAGCCCAATCAAAACCAAACATAGGCCCAACTTAGAAAAATGGCTGAAATGAAGCCCAATTAGAACGAACGCTAAAATCAAGCCCAATCGCAAACGCTAAAATCGGGCTCGATTTGAACAAATGCTAAAACAAAGCCCAAATCCAACAAACGCTAAAATAAGGCCCAAATTCACAAGCGCAGGACCAAATAAGAAGAGTAGGCCCCAAGTAAGCTCGAAACTAACTTAATAAAAAAGAAGTAAAAAGAAGCGGACAAAATTGGGGTATGACACACGTGTGTGAGTGATATTCCCAGGAATTGGTCCCTGAATTGGGGGATAGACCGTTACTGGTGAATGAAAGTCGAACAGAGTTCCCGGCGGAATAGGAATCTGAATTTGGCCCTGAGGCGCTCCCGTTCCTCCACTATTTGTGGTTGAGATGGGTCGGACTTGTTCTGCAACACTGAGGGGATTACTTCCCACATTAGCTTCGGCTCCCGGAGGTGTGTATCCGGATGGGAGTCCCCAAGGCATCCCATGCGTAACTGGTTGGCCCTGGTTATTGGTTCCTGAAGTATGAGCAAAGGTGCTAGTCTCGAGACTCGGAGGGGGAAGAGTGACAGTAACTCCGGTAGTGACGGCGAGATTTTCAGCGGCAGTTCCGTTCCTCAAAGCTTGTAGCATGCCCATCATTTCCGTCATCTGTGTTTCCATTGCCCCGATTTTCGTTCTCAACTCCCGATTCTCTTGAGCCAATTGCTCTGTATTGGGAACCTCAGCAGAGGTGTTACCATGGTCTGATTCCCCACTTCCTAAGTCTTCAATAATAGGACGGCCCCGGTCATTCTGGTTAGTTGCCATGAGCCTTGCTTGTAGACGAGTCAGGTATCGATGTTGGCGAACCAGCTTGCCTTTTTCTATTGAGGGAATACACTTTATGAGCACGAGAATTAAATAAACGAATGCAGATGCAATGCAATATGCATGATTTTATGTTTGTTTGGGTGCCGAGAATCGCGGTGTAATTCGTCTTGTCATAGGCGTGTAGATCTAAAGCTTTAACATTTTTATTATTATTATTAATTTTTTTTTTTTTGCAACGAAGTTGGAAGCAATAGGCAAAACGAACACACTTTATTCCAAAGGAAAGAATATTTCAAACCCGAGAGATAAGCAAAGTACAATATTCTGAGGACAAAGTACAATATCCAAAGAAAATTACAACTTTTTTTTGAAAAAATTACAATTTCCTAAGAATTATTGCAATATTCTAAAGTGAACTTCAGAGGCATATAGCCTTCAATTTCTCCTTCCTCTTTCTCTTCTTGCTTTCGGCCGCCTCCTTAGCCTTCTCCATGAGTTCTTCTGTCAGGATCTTGCAATACTCGACAAACTCACGCACCTTGGCCGGAGTGTTGCAAGGGTTCATTTATGCTTCAGCTCTTCTTAGCTTCTTGGGAACACATCTCACAGCTTGATTAGCTAACCCTGCTAGCTTTGAAAATTTGCTCCTCCAAAGCCGAATCTCATCCCTTAGCTCTTTGATGACTTCTTGGTCTTCTATTTTGCCAATTAATGCCATGAAGCGTTCCTCCCAGTACTGGCTTTCTGCTTGCACTCGCTCATAAGATTCCCTTAAGTATTGGAAATTCCTCTTCAATTCATCCGACCTTCCTTGTTCAAACTCCAAAGCTTGTTGATATTCTTTCAAGATCCCTAGGATAGACTCTCTATCTTGCCCGATATTTTTCACTTGGTTCTCCGTTTCAAACTTCATCCTTTGGAATTCCTCTTTTGACCTAGCTAGCGCCTCTCTAACCATTTTCTCATCCCTCCTTGACTTGGCATATGATTTCTTCCATTCCCTTGCTTCCGCCATAGCCTCATTCATCTTTGAGGCGCACCTCTTTACTTCTTCTTTAGCTCCCTCCAAATGTTTCTGAATTCCCCTCTTGCTCTCTTCTTCTATTTCAAGCTTCCTATTGGTTGCTTCAATAGCGGCAGCTTGAAGAACATTTTCATTTTCTAGCTTCCGCTTGTCTTGCATCACCTTTCCCAATCTGTTTTGCAAAGCCTTTTTCTCTTCTTCCGCTTTTGATAAGGCCAACTTAATCTCTTCTAGCTCCTCAATTAGGGGAACGTGGGGTTCTGATATTTTCTCTTCAAGTGGTGGCATTCCTCGGTTGGATAATCGAGTTTCCTTAATCCTTTTTTCAAGCCATTGAGCGAAGAAGATAGCAGTGGTCCTTTTAGATAACTCGCCCTTGTTTTTCCGCACCACGGTTTCCCAAGCTTGCAAGACTCGCCGAAGTAAGTCCTCGTCTTTAGGGATCCCCTCATGGAGGTAAAAACGGAACAACATAGCTTCGGAGGGTGAGTCCCGCATAGGGTACCCGAGTTGTCTCAATGCCAGAGACGGGTTATAATTGATGCATCCCTGTGTTCCCATGAGAGGAACGTTCTGGAAACTGCCACATTGGAATATCACTGAGGGTCTGTCTTCCCAAAACTTGTGCAAGTACCACCGAATTTGAAGAGCATCAAGGTTCTTAAAAGTATCCTTCCACTCCTGAGGGCTCATAGTCTTCGGATTACAACCCAAAGCGTAGGAAAGCAGGTCTCCAACTTCACTTTTGTTAATGCACACATGACTGATCAACCAAGCGTATAACACAGGGAAGGAACAACACATCTTATCCTTTCGGAACTCATGATGGCGGGTGAAGGCACGATAGGCCTCGGCGAGAATAGCGGGAACTGGGTTGATGAGACTTTTTGCACTCTTGAAAGCTAGGAACACACCAACAGCGGTTTCATCTATATGTTTCTCAATCTGAGGGAAAAGAACAATGCCGAAGATGGTCAAAGCTAGTACTTGCTTGAAAGAAACCCAATCATTTGATGCTACATAACTAGTCATCAAACTCTCAAAGTATTCTTGAGGAAACCCAAATATCTTGTTACGCTTAACTTTGTGGGACCGCACTTCTTCTACACTGATTTGTAACAAGGAAGCAAACTTCTCATCTGAATAATACTGCCTCTGATACTGGTAAGGCCTAGCCTCTGAGCGACCAAAACCCAGAATCTTCTCATACTCCTCTAGGGTAGGTGCCATTTGGAAGTTCTTGAAAAGAAAACATCTAATCTCAAAGTCATAGAACCAACATAGGGCAGCGATGGCGCTCTCTTGTACTTCTAACTGTAATAACTTGCGAATGTTCCCATAAGTCTTGTCGAAGGACCGAAGCTCAATAGGACCTAATAGGGAAGCATACTCCTTCAAACTAGTTACATCAATCTTCTTTACAATAGGGAATCTCGAATTGAATGCGGTTTTGCCTTTGGATTCCATGTTGCTTTTTACACACCTATGACAAGGTTCGATGTTATGTTGCGATCTCCGGCAAACAAACTTTAATGCATGAAGAATGCAAATGATGAAAGCCTCTTTTTTTTTTCAAAATTTTGTTAGATGCAAATGCAATGGTGCGAAACGATGTGAATGCGAAATGATGTGGATGTGAAATGATGTGTCATTTACATAAAAAAGAGGGTAAGAAACTAAGGACATTATTTTCTACGATTTTTGAAATAGAGTTTAAGAAAAAGGAATGCCTAAACTAATGCAACAAACAAAGGCGTGCCCCCGTGTCCTACAAAGGGTGGGAATCCTAGGGTCTAAAGTCGATGAAAGGGGTAATCCTCCCATGTAGGTTATAATCACTTCCTTACAATGACAACCAAGAGCTAAAGTCTCCCTCATGATGGCACGCACAATCGTACAAAGCTACTGAGTGTGAGGCATCATGACAAAGCGTACTCTTGGGCGGAACTTTCATGAGAGCCATACAGACAAAGGTCTACGAATGGCAGTCACTAATCGTTCCCACTCTCCTAGGTTTTTGTTCAGACCTTGGGTTTTAGGCCCCACTCAATGTTCACAAGTATAGGATGTGAAGTGTGTGTCGAGGGCACAACACCTAGGAATAACTACCCTTCCCCACCTGCAAATGAAAATCCAGAGCAGTCCAGACAAATAGCATGTTGTTTATCCTAGGGTTCAATATCGATCCAATAGAAACTAATCCAGGGTGCCAATAACAATGCACTACTTACCTTAGGAAAGGGAGCAAAGAAGAAGGGGACATGACAATATGGGAAAAATGCCTGATAGTACTAAGCATATAAGCAAAGAAGTAACTATCTATTACATTGAACAAAAGCAAACACAGAAAAAAGAATACCCAATGGATGCAACATGCTTATGAAAAAGAAGAAGAATAGAGGCATGGCAAGATATTCAAATCAATCATATAAACCACACACTTAATTAATTAGGTTTGACCCACTTTTGAAAAAGAATGTTTTTTTTTAGTATCCCCAGTGAAGTCGCCAGCTGTTGCGCCCGAAAAAGCCCCCGAGGGAGAACCTTCCTCGTTTACAACTTTTCTAAAATCAATGAAGCCGCCACCAATACTTATTTAAGGAAAGTATTAGAAAAACCTTTTTAGGAAGCGATTGGCCTTTGAAAACTGAGAGTTTTGGGTTCA
Source organism: Astragalus membranaceus (assembly GCA_039519185.1). NCBI lineage: Eukaryota > Viridiplantae > Streptophyta > Magnoliopsida > Fabales > Fabaceae > Astragalus > Astragalus membranaceus. The sequence goes on from CM076851.1 coordinate 70,115,359, forward strand.
GGGGTCGGTTACGCGCGGGGAAGGTATTAGCACCTCACACGTCCTCTCTACTGAGAGGGAACCTTTAATTAAATGTGTGGTTTTAAGTGTTGATTTGAAAAATACATAATTTGCCTCTTTATTTCTTATTGAAAATGAATTAAAGAACTTAATAAAAAAAAATTATTTTTGGCGGGAAAGGAAGAAAAAAGGGTTTTTAGAAAGAAGTGCTTGACGGGACATGGCCCGCTCCTACGTATCTCCCGGTGCGATGGAGAATTCAAAGCTACGTAGTTCTTGTTTGTTTGGAAAACGGTTTTTGTTTTTTATCTTGTTTAATTGTGAAAATTGAGCTTTCATGATGATCAATTGAGCAAAAGCTCCAAGTGACCACCGTTAGCACTCCATTGTTAATAATCATGCAAGAAAAGGCTTCGCAAGACTACTAACAAAGTTTTTGGATTTAGTGAAAATCTATAGGAAAATTAGGCATTCATGATGATCAATTGAGCAAAGGCTCCAAGTGATCACCACTAGTACCTCGTTGTTAATAATCCTGCAAGCAAAGGCTTCACAAGACTATTAACAAAGTTTTTGATTTATGAGAAATTATTTTGTCTTGAAGAGAATTAAATTAAATTAAAAAAAAACGAGAAAGGGGGGAAATGGTAAAATAGGGTGTTATTAGTCGCAAGGGGTTGTATAATTAATAGCAGGTGTAAAAAGGAAGCCCAGTTCGCATTGGAGGGCCTAGAATGCGAAACTGGGCTTAAGTGAGGGAGGTGTGCGCATGAATTGAAGGGGTGTGAATAGTAATCAGAATTCTTAAAAAAAAAAGAAATTAAAACAAAAAGGGAGGCCATATAAGAGGAAACGAAAATTTGCTGAACCCTAATTCCTACTTATCACACCTCAGCGCCGCATCCAACGAGGAGAGAGAGAGAGAGAGAGAGAGATCTCCGGCGAGATCTACGGCGAGGGAGGAGGCGAAGTTTGCGGAGCGAGAGAGAACGGAGAAAGAGGACCGTGGCCTCATGGCCAAGCCGGACTTGCGACGGAGAGGGGAGGAGGAGACGAAGAGGGAGAAGGCGACGGCAATGGAAGCCCGTCATTCCAGCGACGGTGTCCGGGACGACGCGTCCATAGCGTGAACGGTCGGGAGCTCGCAGGGGTTGCGACGGCTCCGGTGAGGGTTTCTCACTTGACAATGGTGATGGTGGCGGCAGTACAACGGTGAGGGGCGGAGAACGGTGGTGACGATGCTCGCAAGGCCGGAGGTGACGACTCTGATGGCGTATTTGGGGCTGACGACGAATGCTACGGGTTGTACAGCTAGGCTACAACAACGACGGCTTGGCGGAGGTTGTGGTGGAGACGGTGGAACTGACGACAGTGAGAACAACGACGACCACCGTGCGGTGGCCGGAGGTTAGTTTTCGCGTTTTTTTTATCTCTACTCTTCTATGTCTTGTTTCTGGGCTCTTCTTCCCCTCTCTACTATTTCTAATTTTTTATTTAAAAAGGCCTAAATCGATTTCCAGGGATTGATAAGAATGTTTGGTGATTTTGTTCCTGAACCTATTTGTATCCTAAAGTTTCTAATTCTACCAATTTTTACATATATAGAAAATGGTACATGCTTTATTTTGGTTCCATTTACCTTTGCACCTACTTATGTTCAACGTTTTTTTTAGTTGATTTGTGATCCTACTCAGATTTCAAAACACTTAGAATATTTACATTTCATATTTCCAGATTACTCTAATAAATTAAAAAAAAGCGTACAAGCAGAAAAACGAAATCCCAACCTGAACTCCAGCTTCTGAATAATCTCGCATTACTCAGCCTGTTGCTGTTGACCTCGAAAATCGTGTCCTGCTACTGCTGTTTGACTGCTGATTTATATTGCATTTTTAGGTTTTTTCATTAATTGTATTTTGACTGGGCTTTGAATATTTTTTCAGGTTTGGATCCAAGCCCATCAGCAGCTGTAGCAGCTGGGAGTGCTGCTAGGAAACCCTAATCTGCTCCTTAGATGCTCATTTTCGGATCTGGCCATTTTTGGCCCTTTTGATGTAATTTTTTTTGTATTTTTTGGACATTTGGACTCCTAAACACTATTAAATTGTAAATAAAAATAAATAGAATTTTTTTGACATTTTTAGACTATGTATACTACTCAAAATAAATGAATAGGCAAAGTAAAAATAATAAAAGAAATTGGGCCAAATACAAAACGATATCGGACCCAACTAGACAAGTGTGTGAGAACGAGGCCCAAATAGAATAAATAAGCCCGTTGACCACTAAACGCTAAAATTATCTTAGGATCATGTTCTTGAGCCCAAATTGAAACGACAAAACCCAATCGCGAGAAAATGACTTTGTTAGTCCCAATTAGGTTCGACTAAATCCAAATACGAAGATTAAATTGAAGAACGCACGAAACGATCGATCATTCGCGTGCATGCCTAATTTAAAACAATGGTATTTCGATTTAGTTGAACAGGGTCATTGAAATTGACCAGGGTTAGTAACTGAGACGCCATACTGATAATTCTAGTAATCACGCGACTTCAAAACACGATTTAAGTAAAATAAGCGACTAAAACTAGAAAAAGACGACGGACAAAATTGGGGTATAACATACACTAAATCTTCCATCCTTCTTGCATTCTTCTCAAAGATTCACCTTCAAATTCAAGGATCAAGTTCAAAGTTGAAGATTGAAGAGTAGATTAAAGGGGTTTTGCATTCATTCATCTCATTTCCTTCCTTATTCTAGCTTGGAGTTGAGGTATAGTTTAAAACCTAGCATTATCTTCCAATTTTAGCATCAAAGATGTAAATCATCACTTCATTTTGGCATCCCATTGCATTTTAATGTCATAATGTTAGGATAGTTGTTGTTGTTGAGTGAGAGATGTATTTCAAGTATCTTGACAAACACTTTGGGAGGTATGGGTGCTTGGAATGCTTCTCTCCTTTAGAATAAATTGTGTGTTGTTGTTATTTCACTCATTTCTTGTTGTTTTCATGAATAAAGTGATGATTTGAAGCTTATTTCATTTCGCATATTAGAGGAAAATTAGGGTTTGTGTGATTGTTATGCATTTCTTTGCTTGATCATGTGAATCCTTGCCAAAAGTTTAATCTATGTTGTTCTCTTGCATTATCTTGTGTTTACATGAATAAAATGAGATTTAGGGTCTATGTTCATTTCGCATATTAGAAAGAAATTAGGGTTTATGAGATTTTTGATGAGTTGGTTGTCTAATCTTGCAATTACTTGGAATTGAACCTTGATTATGATGTTTGTTTGCTTAAAACTTGTTGTTCTCATGAATTTGCTTGCAAATCATGTCCTATGTTGATGATTGGCAAGAGGACTCTCACTTGTGCTTTGATGCACACTTTAAGTGTTGAGGATTGCCTAAGAGGATTCAATTTCTTTTGTGATTCCTAGTGAACAAGAATGCAAATTTAGGTTTCCTTTCCTTACCAATTGCATTGATTACCAAAAACAACTTATAAATCATTTTGAAATGCTCTTGGTCTTGCAAATAAGTAATTGTTTTGAAACAATTTTTGGTTTTGTGTTGACGATTTGGTAAGAGGATTAGACACCTAAGCACTTGTGCATATCCCAAGTGTCAAAGATTACCTAAAGGGACTCAACACCCTAATTGCTTAAACTTGTCAATTTTGTCTTAAGACTTGCCTATGATCTTGCATGAGGCAAATGCCCCCTTTTAATTTATTCCTTCCATGTGGTTGATTGAAGAAATGTATTAGACATTGATGACATCAAAAAGATACCACATGGGTGCTTATGTCTAATGTTGATGTGAAATCCTTAGGGTTTTGCAAGTGATTCATTAGAAGTTTGATATCACTTGTGCTTTGAAATGCCTTTGCCTATTCACATATTGTGTCATAAATGCCTAGTTAGGTTCATCCCATTGCCTAGCATCTTCAATAAGATGTGCAACTTAGGTTCGTTTTCTTGCCCATTCATGCATTTTTGCCAAAATGTTCAATTTGGGTTCATTCCTTGCCTATCTATGTATCGTATCATAATGTGTGTAGTCTAGGTCCACTTTCAATCAAAAGCTTTTTCAAGCATCAAAATCATCCCCTAGTGGCGATTATTAACAATGAGGTACTAGTGGCGATCACTTGGAGCCTTTGCTCAATTGATCATCATGAATGCCTAATTTTCCTAAAGATTTTCACTAAATCAAAAACTTGTTAGTAGTCTTGCGAAGCATTTGCTTGCATGATTATTAACAATGGAGTGCTAATGGTGGTCACTTGGAGCCTTTGCTCAATTGATCGTCATGAAAGCTCAATTTTCACCAGTAAACAAGATAAAAAAAAATAAAAACCTTTTTCTAGACAACCCAGAACTACGTAGCTTTGAATTCTCCATCGCACCGGGAGATACGTAGGAGCGGATACTCTCCGTCAAGCACAACAAACCCAAAACATTTTTCCTTTCAAAAACCAAACATTTTTCCAAAATAAAACATTTTTCAAAAACAAGAACTACGTTGCTTTGAATTCTCCATCGCACTGGGAGATACGTAGGAGTGGATCCCCTCCATCAAGCGCGAAAACTAAAGATTTTTCATTAAGTCATTCATCACATATTTAATTAAGGTAACCCTTCTTTGAAGGGACGTTATGGGGTGCTAATACCTTCCCCATACGTAATTAGACCTCCGAACCCAAATCTAACGGTTCCAAAGACCATTGCTTTCCAAAAAAGGTTTTTCCGATGTTTTACCTTTAAAAAATATTGGTGGCGACTCTGAAATCCCGTTGTGCGAAGAAAAATCCCTCCAAGGATTTTTTAGGGTGCGAAAGCTGACGACTTCACTGGGGATTCTTTTTCTTGAGTGGGTCAAGCCGATTAATTGAATGTGTGATTTGCTTTGCTGATTTAACATGCTTTGTTTTACCTCCCTTCTTCCTACTTTTGTTTTATTTTCCATGTCATTTGTTTGCTAGATTTTAGAACATTCCTTCTTCTTCTCCTTTCTCTCATGTCTACTTGATTGCATCTTGGCAATTCCATTGCATTCTCACATTATCATGTTGCATTCATGTGTATTTATCCCTTCTTCTTCTATGTTCGCTTCTTGCTTAAAGTGGTAGATAGTCTCTCCTCTTATCCTCTTTGCTTATATGCTTCTTTCTTTCATGCATTCCCCCAATCTTATCATGTTCCCTCTTCTTTGCTCCCTTTCTTTGAGGTAAGTTCATGCATATTCCCCAATTCTATTATGTCCCTTCTTCTCGGCTCCTTTTCTTTGAGGTAAGCATTGCGTGTAATTATTGTTGACTTCTTAGGATGGTTTGTATATGGAAATGATGTATGCATGTTGAACCCTAGGGTAGACGACCTTTTTGTCTGGACTGTTCATGATTTTTCTTGCAGGTGGGGAAGGGTAGTTATTTCTAGGTGTTGTGCCCTCAACACACACTTCACACTCTATACTTGTGAGCATTGAGTGGGACCTAAAACCCAAGGTCTGAACAAAAACCTAGGAGAGTGGGAACGATTAGTGACTGCCATTCGTAGACCTTTGTCTGTATGGCTCTCATGAAAGTTTCGCCCAAGAGTGCGCTTTGTCATGATGCCTCACACTCGGTAGCTTTCTACGATTGTGGGTGTCATCATGAGAGAGACTTTAGCTCTTGGTTGCCATTGTGAGGAAGTGATTAGAACCTACATGGGAGGATTACCCTTTTCGTCGACTCTAGACCCTAGGATTCCCACCCTTTGTAGGACACGGGGGCACGCCTTTGTTTGTTGCATTAGCTTAGGCATTCCTTTTTCTCAAACTCTATTTCAAAATTGTAGAAAGTAATTTTCTTTTCCCCTCATAAACACCTACATGAGGTGGCATGTAGTGTGTATCTTTGAAAATGTTCAAAGTACCACCAATAACCTCATTTTCTTACCCTTTTTCCATGTAAATAACACATCATTTCGCATTCACATCATTTTGCACCATTGCATTTGCACCTGACAAAATTTTGAAAAAAAACTTTCATCATTCGCATTCCTCATGCATTAAAGTTTGTTTGCCGGAAATCTCAACATAACACCGAACCTTGTCACAGGGGTGTAAGAAGCAATATGGAATCAAAAGGCAAAACCACATTCAATTCGAGTTGAAAGTGTTGTTTTCAGAATATTGTACTTTGCTTTTCTTTCGAGTTTGAAGTTGTAGTACTCATTCCTTTTGAATAAAGTGTGTTTGTTTTGTCTATTGCTTCCAACCTCGTTGCATCCAAAAATTAAAAAAAAAAAGAGAAGTGTTAGAGCTTTAAACTCACACGCCTATGACAAGACGAGTTGCACCGCGATTCCCGGCACCAAAACAAACATAAAATCATACATATTGCATTGCAGTCGCATTCATTCATGTGATTCTCGCGCTCAAGAATTGTGTTCCATCAATAGAAAAAGGCAAGCTGGTTCGCCAACATCGATACCTGACTCGTCTGCAAGCAAGGCTCATGGCAACTAACTAGAATGACCCGGACTGTCCTGTTATTGAAGACTTAGGAAGTGGTGAATCGGACCATGGTAACCCAACTGCTGAGGTTCCCAATCCAGAGCAATTGGCTCAGGAGAATCGGGAATTGAGAACGAAAATTGGGGCAATGGAAACACAGATGACTGAAATGATGGGGATACTACAAGCTTTGAGGAACGGAACTGCCGCTGAAAATCCCGCCGTCACTACCGAAGTTGCTGTCGCTCTTCCTCCTCCGAGTCTTGAGACTGTCACCTTTGCTCATACTTCAGGGACCAACAACCAGCGCCAACCAGCCATGCATAGGATGCCTTGGGGACTCCCATCCGGATACACACCTCCAGGAGCCGAGGCTAATGCAGGAAGTAATCCCCCTACGGTTGTAGAGCAAGTCCAACCCATCTCAGCCGCAAACAGTGGAGGAACGGGAACACCTCAGGTCCAAATTCAGATTCCTATTCCGCCGGGAACTCCGTTTGGCTTTCATTCACCAGCAACGGGCCATCCCCAAGTTCAGGGACCAATTCCTGGGAATACCACTCACTCACGTGACCCACACGTGAACCCAGCCGTAGTGTCGATGAGTAATCCTCACTACGGTGTGAATGGTTTTCCTCAGAACTATCCTGCTGAAACCCCTCAAGCTAGAGACAGGTATCATATGTTAGAAGAGCGCTTAAGAATGATTGAAGGGTCGAGCTCTAGAGCAAGAGAAGCTCGTGATCTGTGTCTCATCCCTGATGTGGTTTTACCTCCTAAATTCAAAGTGCCTGACTTTGACAAGTACCGTGGCATGACTTGCCCTAAAAGCCATCTGACCATGTACTGTAGAAAAATGGCTACACATTCTCATGATGACAAGTTGTTGATCCATTATTTCCAAGAGAGCCTTGCTGGGGCATCTCTCAACTGGTACATGCAGCTAGAACCGTCCCATATCCATTGTTGGAAGGACTTGGCTGATGCCTTCCTCAGACAGTACCAGTACAATACGGATATGGCGCCTGACAGAACACAGTTACAGAGCATGGCAAAAAGAGATAATGAGTCATTTAAGGAGTATGCCCAGCGGTGGAGGGCTTTGGCTGCACAGGTGACACCCCCTTTGTTGGAGAAAGAACTGGTCTTCATGTTCATGGAAACCCTGCCATCGTTATACTATGATCGGTTGATCGGCAGCGTATCTTCCAACTTCTCAGACATGGTAATCATTGGTGAAAGACTAGAAAATGGACTGAGAAGCGGCAAGATTGCCCATGGTTCCGCAGGTACAACCACCCACAAGAAGCCATTCTCCGGATTTTCGAAGAAGAAAGAAGGAGAGACCAACACCATCACCATAAGCCCACCTTATCAACCACAAAATATCCCTGTCCCCACTCAAACACGACCAACCCGTCCACCACAAAGTAACTACCACAAAAACTACCAAGACAAAAAACAAACCACCTTTGATCCCATCCCCATGTCCTATACTGACCTTTTCCGCTATCTTGCCACAAACAAGCTCATCAATACCAGACCCATGAAACCAGTCCAGCCACCCTACTTCCGAGGCTACAATCCCAATGTTACCTGTGCATTTCATGAAGGGGCAGTTGGACACGCTGTTGAGGACTGCAAGGCCTTTAAAATTGTAGTGCAAGATCTGATTGATACCAAAAGGATAACCTTCAAACAAGAAAGCCCAAGCATCACAACTAATCCGCTGCCTGGTCATGAGAAACCTGTAACCAATTCCATCCATGATATGGGGGGCCAATCCTTAATCAGAACTGTGGAGTGTATCCAGACACCCTTAGAGGTTATTCATGCAGAGCTGTGCAAGTTCGGGGTCATCAAGAGAGATTGTACTCAGAAAGAAGTCTGTGTTGATGTTAATTGTGCTGGGGCATGTGAGGCCTTCAAGACAGTTTTGCAGGACCTATTGGATCGTCATATAATCTAAATGGGTGTGCAAGAGAAAGAGGAGGATGTGCTGACTTTCCAATCAGATAAGAATAGAAATGTTCAGAAACCTATTGAGGTCCCGTATAGCCGAAAGCCGATCGTGGAGAGACCTAAGACCATTGTGATTCCTGTCCCAGCTCCTTATCAAAAGGACAGTGCTGTTCCATGGAGCTATGGGGTGTTAGTTCCAATTCAGAAGCCTTAAGTTGTTCCCGATGTCACAAACATTGCGGGAAGCAGTGGAGTCACTAGAAGCGGACGTGTTTATGTCCCCGAAGTCCTGAAAGAAGGTCCCTCAAAAGAAGATGAGGAAAGGATTCGCAATGGTAGGGGTATAACACAAGAGCCCAAGGAAAGTAGGAAGGTGTCAGAGCAAGAAGCCACAGAATTTTTGAAGATCATGCGACATAATGATTACAAAGTGGTGGACCAGCTGCACCACACTCCTGCAAAGATCTCTATCATGTCCCTACTGCTCAATTCTGAGGCCCACCGTGCAGCTCTAATGAAAGTATTAAATGAAGCCCATGTAGCCCAGAACATCACTGTTGACCAGCTCGATGGCGTCATAGGGAATATTGTTGCATCCAATTATATTACCTTTACTGATGATGAGCTCACCCCTGAGGGGAAGGGGCATAATCAGGCACTTCACATTTCAGTTAGATGTGGTGAATATACACTCTCTCGGGTCCTCATCGACAATGGATCCTCTTTGAATGTCATGCCCAAATCTACAATGAGCAGACTAGAAGTAGACTGTTTGTATATGAAGCCTAGCTCAACACTAGTTAGGGCATTTGACGGATCCAAGAAGGAGGTTATGGGAGAAATGGAGTTCCAGATGCAGATAGGGCCAGAAGTATTTTATGTGAATTTTCAGATCATGGACATTGCATCATCCTACAGCCGTCTCCTGGGGAGACCCTGGATTCATGCTGCCGGCGCTGTTCCTTCATCCCTCCACCAAAGGCTTAAGTTTGTAGTCGACGACAAGCTGATAGTCTTTTTTGGAGAAGAAGAGTTCATAATTAGCAAGCCCCATCCTTCTCAATACATTGAGGCTACAGAGGAGTCACTTGAATCTGCCTTTCAGTCGCTGGAAATTGCAACTGCTGCTTTCGTGAGGGAAGAAGCCCCATTGCCTGCACCAAAGATATCTAACGCTGCTATCATGGTAGCCAAGGTCATGTTGAAAAATGGTTACTAGATTGGAAAAGGGTTGGGAAAGTCCGAGCAGGGAATTCTGGCGCCGGTTCAGCTGCGAGAGTACAAGGATAGGCGTGGGTTAGGATATTGGCCCACTCAAGCTGATAAGAAGATGATGGCTGAGGAAAAGCGAGAAAGGAGGCTAGCTAAGCTTCAGGGGCGGGAACCAAGCTTGAAGAAGGTTCCTATCTATGATCTCTCCCAGAGCTTCAGGAACGCGGGTATGCTGGACCCCAATCAGGTGGCCGTCATTGAGGAAGAATCAGTTATGGAAGACAAAGGTGTGGACTTGGTGCGTCACAGTGATGCAGATGAAGAGCTTGATAATTGGAAGATCATTGATTTCCCTGTTATTTTCATTCCAAAGTAATGATTTTGCAATTGAAATTCTTTGGCTCTGCCCAAGGCCTAAGAATATTTCATAAGGGCATGCATATTTTTTCCGTCGAATATCATCTATCAATAAAATGTTGTTTCGGACTCTCAAATGAATAAAATTGCTTTTCATTATCATGTGTCTTCATCTTGTGTTTCTATTTTGCTTGTTCATTTCTTTCTATTCCCGCAAATGCAGATCTAAAATGAATATCTTTGAAAATAATGATGCCAACGGTTCATGTGTTAATTTTGATCACCCCGTTAATCAAGCTGAGGAGGATGTTGAGGATGACTGGGAAACTCCTCCAGAATTGATGAGAATGGTTGAACAAGAGGAAAAGGTTATTTAGGCGCATGGGGAATCTGTTGAGATAATTAACCTAGGCATAGAGGACAGTAAGAAGGAAGTAAAGGTGGGTACTTCAATAAAGGAAAGTGAGCACAAGAAGCTAAACGAACTCCTGCATGACTATGTTGATGTCTTCGCATGGACTTATCAGGATATGCCAGGGTTAGATACTGACATAGTGGTGCAAAAGTTGCCGGTCAAGCCAGAATGTCCTCCGGTAAAGCAGAAACTGAGAAGAATAAAGCCAGAAATGTCCTTAAAGATCAGATATGACGTGAAAAAGCAGTTTGACGCCGGGTTCCTAGCGGTAGCCAAGTATCCGCAATGGGTTGCTAACATCGTGCCGGTTCCGAAAAAGGACGGGAAAGTTAGAATGTGCGTTGATTACAGAGATCTGAATCGTGCTAGTCCCAAAGATGATTTTCCCCTGCCCCATATTGATGTCTTAGTGGATAGTACGGCGCAGCACTCACTGTTCTCCTTCATGGATGGGTATTCAGGGTATAACCAGATCAAGATGGCTCCTGAGGATATGGAGAAGACAACTTTCACAACCCTTTGGGGAACATTCTGTTACAGAGTCATGCCATTCGAGTTGAAGAACGCCGGTGCTACCTATCAAAGGGCTATGATCACATTATTTCACGGCATGATGCACAAAGAAATAGAGGTCTACGTGGACGATATGATCGCAAAGTCTAAAACTGATGAGGAACACATTGTCAATTTGCAAAAGCTCTTCGAGCGGTTGAGAAAATTCAAGCTCAGATTAAATCCTGTCAAGTGTACCTTTGGCGTGCGATCAGGAAAGTTGTCGGGATTCATCGTCAGCCAAAAGGGGATAGAAATCGATCCAGACAAGGTGCGTGCGATTCTTGAGATGCCAGTTCCTAAAACAGAAAAAGAGATTTGGGGTTTCCTTGGAATACTGAACTACACCTCTAGGTTCATATTCTAATTGACTGCCACCTGCTTCCCTAAATGTCCTGATTGCATCCTGGCCATTCTCAATGTGGGGCATGGACGTCATAGGTCCTATCGAGCATAAGGCATCAAATGGGCATCGCTTCATCCTGGTCGCTATTGATTACTTCACCAAGTGGGTTGAAGCTGCTTCATACTCCAGCATTACTAGCTCTGTGGTTGCTAAGTTCGTAAAGAGAGATCTGGTTTGTCGCTATGGGATTCCGGACAAGATTATCACAGATAATGGCAGCAACCTAAACAGAAAGATGATGAAAGAGTTATGCGAGGACTTCAAAATCCAACATCATAATTCTTCTCCATACCGTCCCAAGATGAATGGGGCAGTCGAAGCAGCCAATAAGAATATCAAGAGGATCGTGCAAAAGATGGTAGTAACCTACAAAGATTGGCATGAGATGCTTCCTTTCGCTTTGCATGGGTATCGTACCTCAGTGCGTACTTCAACCGGGGCAACCACTTTCTCTTTGGTGTATGGGTCGGAAACAGTCCTCCCTATTGAAGTTGAGATACCCTCCCTACGGGTGCTGATGGAAACCAAGTTGGAAGAAGCAGAATGGGTCCAGGCTCGTCTGGATCAGCTGAATCTTATTGAGGAGAAAAGAATTGATGCCTTGTGTCATTGCCAGTTGTATCAACAAAGGATGAAGACAGCTTTCGACAAGAAGGTTCGTCCCCGAGAATTCAGCGAAAGAGACCTTGTGCTCAAGAAGATCCTGCCTATTCCGAGTGACCCCCGTGGGAAATGGACTCCTAGCTATGATGGACCATATGTGGTAAAGAAAGCCTTTTCTGGAGGAGCATTGATACTCACCAACATGGATGGTGAAGAACTCAGAAACCCAGTCAATTCAGATTCAGTCAAGAAATATTACGCCTGAGAAAAATAAAAGAAAAAAAGAGAAAGATGAGCCAAGCAAGAATTAGCTCGCTAGGTTGAAAATCCGAAAGGGCGGCCTAGGCAAAAAAGAGCGACCCGGTGGACTGAAAACTCGCAAAGAGCGGTCCAAGCAAAAATTAGGGTCAGAAAGGTTGGACTTAAAAAAGTAAAAGAGGCAAGCAGCGCCTCCAAAAGCTTGGATAAAAGGGAGATCAAGGACATAAGTATGGGTGATTGGCATCAACACTCCAAAGACAAAGAACGCTCATAAGATCTGTTGCGTCCATTTTTTTTGTTTTTTTTTTAGTTTCAAAAAATTCTCAATGTACTCTTTTCAGTCGGCGCGACCTTTTGCGCGTTTGGTTTCCATATGAATAAAAAGTCCAAATTTTCCACTCCGTCGGCTTATTGTTTTATCATTGCTTCCTTTTCATTTGTGCTTCAAAAGGATGTTTTATGGTAGATGATAAATGAATTATGAAAATGTGCATAAGTCAGAGCATTAAAATCATTGCGAAACTTTTGAAAATCATGAGAAAAGAAATGATCTCTCAATCAGGTAAATTCACAAGAATCAAACAAAAGCACTGATCGCGTCAAAACAATTCTCAAAAGGCTGAAGCATGACCCTCGCACCATTATGGACGACCATCGTGCCTCATAACGCAAGTCCTACGATTTGGTCAACAAAAAAAAAGAGAGCAAAAGAGCAATAAAACAAATAAAATTCATGCATTGCATTCATCAAACATAGACAAAAAAATTCATGCAAGCAAAAAGAAACTCCTGCATCACATCACATTCATCCCATCAAAAGCAATCATGGCATTTGCATTGCTTGCATTTGTTCATCTCACTTGCAGGTACAAGGACGGATAAGTACTTCGATGTTAATCCTCGCACTCAGTTCCCAGAAAATGCCCTCTTAGTTCGGAGTTCAAATGCTTTTCAGTTCGGCGCTCAAGCGTGCATTGCAGTTTGGAGTCCAAATCGCTCTTATCAGAGTTCAGTGCTCCCTTCTGTTCATGGTCTCACATTGTGTACGAGCAACGCGATGGACCGCAGCCTCATGTGAGGTTCAACGGAATAGTTGTATCAGCCTAAGATACAGTGGACGCCGTGCATTGATCAGTATATCAGTTCCGGAGTTGATAACCATCCCCCCGGTCGCTCGAATGACCAGAGATTCCCAGGATGAGTGCTCCTCAAAGCCACGTGCAAACTCGGATTCGCAAGGGTTCGTTTACAGGTTTTAGGCAGCCTGGCATTTTACCGCTTTCTTTATCGCTTCCTTCATTTAGCGCTTTCCTTGCCTTTCGCAGTTAGCGTGCATGTTGTTAACCATTTCGTTTATTGTTTCCTCATCAACACTCCGAGTGTTGATTCAAAAAAAAAAAGAAGAAAAGAAAAAGAAAAAAGAGAAAAGAAAAAGGAGAAAAGAGAAAAAAGAAGAAACGGAAAAAGAAAATTCGGGTTTCTCCAAGTAGACAAAATTGGTATAATTTCTGAATTCTTTATTCCTACTTTATCTTCGAAATATGTCTCGGCCAATTCATATTTCTTGGTAAAATCCAAATAAAGAGGGGCAGCTGTCATACCCTAATTTTGTCTGCCCAAGTCAAAACCTTTTTTTCAAACAAAAATGGAAACAATAAGGGTAATTCATAATTTGTGTAGGTTAATGGACTTTTGCATTTATGTGTATTTGTCCCCTATCTCGCATTTTTATTTGAATTACGCGCACGCGCCACTCGTAACTGCGTGAGCTTCCCCTTTGCCCTTGCCATTTGGCATGCATTTTAATCTTCAAAAAGGCCATTTATGGATCGTTATTAATTTTTGGCACCCAAAAAAAAACATTTTTATTAATTTTTGGGAATTTTAGGGAATAAAATAGTGCATGTTTCAATATCTGTGGGCATTCAAATGAGAGCAAGTTAATTATTTTTGAACTAAACCAAGTCAAGGATGAAAAATACAATTTATTCTTTCAAGGATAATTTTCGTATAATTTTTTGGAAGAAAATCCTAGTTCAAAATAATTAAAAGATATTTTTCCCATTTTTATTGCACAAGAAAGCTGAAAAAGGACCATTAAATATTCCCCGATTATTAAATGACAACTTTTATTGTCATGAATAATTAGAGGGATATTTTTATGGTGCCCAAAAATATGTGACACATTTTCAATAGGTGCACTATCATTTGCATGCCCAAAAATTCAAAATTCAAATAGAAAGTACAAAGTGTCCTCAATAAGACAAAAGACCAAAAAGGAGAATCAATTCCCCCCCCCCCCCATTTTTGTTGCCTTGGCTGAATTTCCTCTCTCTCTCTCTCTAGCTCCACAATTTCGAATTCCCTCTCTCTATCTCTCTCCACAATTTCTTCCACACTCTTCTATTGTACAATTATTCCTTAAGAATATTCTTGTACTATCCTTAACCCTACCCATTTCATACACATCCCCAATTCCCACACACTCTCATGTAGATTCATACCCTTTTTTGTAAATGACACCATCCTCTCACACTCACTCCTTCATAAGAAATTGCAAACTTACTTAAAATAGAACATCCCATTCCTATTCTACCCTTAACCCTAATTTCACCCAAGACCATATATAAGCCTACTCTCCCAAAAAACAAAAGAAATTCATTTTTGCACAAAAACCTCCTCCTCTCCTCTCCTTGGGCGAAATCTCCTCCCCTCCCTCACCTCATCTTTTTCAATTTCCTCACTCAATCATCCATAAAAACACCTTTCCTACACTAAATCTTCCATGCTTCTTGCATTCTTCTCAAAGATTCACCTTCAAATTCAAGGATCAAGTTCAAAGTTGAAGATTAAAGAGTAGATTAAAGGGGTTTTGCATTCATTCATCTCATTTCCTTCCTTATTCTAGCTTGGAGTTGAGGTATACTTTAAAACCTAGCATCATCTTCCAATTTTAGCATCAAAGATGTAAATCATCACTTCATTTTGGCATCCCATGGCATTTTAATGTCATAATGTTAGCATAGTTGTTGTTGTTGAGTGAGAGATGTATTTCAAGTATCTTGACAAACACTTTGGGAGGTTTGGGTGCTTGGAATGCTTCTCTCCTTTAGAATAAATTGTGTGTTGTTGTTATTTCACTCATTTCTTCTTGTTTTCATGAATAAAGTGATGATTTGAAGCTTATTTCATTTCGCATATTAGAGGAAAATTAGGGTTTGTGTGATTGTTATGCATTTCTTTGCTTGATCATGTGAATCCTTGCCAAAAGTTTAATCTATGTTGTTCTCTTGCATTATCTTGTGTTTACATGAATAAAATGAGATTTAGGGTCTATGTTCATTTCGCATATTAGAAAGAAATTAGGGTTTATGAGATTTTTGATGAGTTGGTTGTCTAATCTTGCAATTACTTGGAATTGAACCTTGATTATGATGTTTGTTTGCTTAAAACTTGTTGTTCTCATGAATTTGCTCGCAAATCATGTCCTATGTTGATGATTGGCAAGAGGACTCTCACTTGTGCTTTGATGCACACTTTAAGTGTTGAGGATTGCCTAAGAGGATTCAATTTCTTTTCTGATTCCTAGTAAACAAGAATGCAAATTTAGGTTTCCTTTCCTTACCAATTGCTTTGATTACCAAAAACAACTTATAAATAATTTTGAAATGCTCTTGGTCTTGCAAATAAGTAATTGTTTTGAAACAATTTTTGATTTTGTGTTGACGATTTGGTAAGAGGCTTAGACACCTATGCATTTGTGCATATCCCAAGTGTCAAAGATTACCTAAAGGGACTCAACACCCTAATTGCCTAAACTTCTCAATTTAGTCTTAAGACTTGCCTATGATTTTGCATGAGGCAAATGCCCCCTTTTAATTTATTCCTTCCATGTGGTTGATTGAAGAAATGTATTAGACATTGATGACATCAAAAAGATACCACATGGGTGCTTATGTCTAATGTTGATGTGAAATCCTTAGGGTTTTGCAAGTGATTCATTAGAAGTTTGATATCACTTGTGCTTTGAAATGCCTTTTCCTATTCACATATTGTGTCATAATGCCTAGTTAGGTTCATCCCTTTGCCTAGCATCTTCAATAAGATGTGCAACTTAGGTTCATTTTCTTGCCCATTCATGCATTTTTGCCAAAATGTTCAATTTGGGTTCATTCCTTGCCTATCTATGTATCGTGTCATAATGTGTGTAGTCTAGGTCCACTTTCACTCAAAAGCTTTTTCAAGCATCAAAATCATCCCCTAAACAAGAATCAACCCAATTGCGAAAACTCTTCAAAATCAAACTTTGTTAGTAGTCTTGCAAAGCCTTTGCTTGCATGATTATTACAATGAGGTACTAGTGGCGATCACTTGGAGCCTTTGCTCAATTGATCATCATGAATGTCTAATTTTCCTAAAGATTTTCACTAAATCAAAAACTTTGTTAGTAGTCTTGCGAAGTCTTTGCTTGCATGATTATTAACAATGGAGTGCTAATGGTGGTCACTTGGAGCCTTTGCTCAATTGATCATCATGAAAGCTCAATTTTCACAATTAAACAAGATAAAAAAAAAACAAAAACCTTTTTCTAGACAACCCAAAACTACGTAGCTTTGAATTCTCCATCGCACCGGGAGATACGTAGGAGCGGATACTCTCCGTCAAGCACAACAAACCCAAAACATTTTTCCTTTCAAAAACCAAACACTATTCCAAAATAAAACATTTTTCAAAAACAAGAACTACGTTGCTTTGAATTCTCCATTGCACCGGAAGATACGTAGGAGTGGATCCCCTCCATCAAGCGCGAAAACTAAAGATTTTTCATTAAGTCATTCATCAACAAAAGAGGTAAAAACAAAGCATTTTTCCGAATCAACTTTGCAAATCACATAGTTAATTAAGGTAACCCTTCTTTGAAGGGACGTTATGGGGTGCTAATACCTTCCCCATACGTAATTAGACCCCCGAACCCAAATCTAATGGTTCCAAAGACCATTGCTTTCCAAAAAAGGTTTTTCCGATGTTTTACCTTTAAAAAATGTTGGTGGCGACTCTAAAATCCCGTTGTGCGAAGAAAAATCCCTCCAAGGATTTTTCGGGGTGCGGCACTTTCCCTGTCGCAAATCAACAATGGAACAAATATTGGTGGATGCAAGAGCATCCAATTCAGATTTCATAGCTACTTGCCAACAATCAAACTTGCTAGCTTGGGTGTAGGTTTTGGGTTCAGTAATAGAGGTAATGACTAGGCAAAATTGTTTGTTGATAACTCATAATTATATGAGTTATTTATGTTCTTATCACTTTAATCAACACAAGTTCACAAGTAATATTCCTGCTTTATTAAGAACTAATTTGTTATCATTTGGCACATTTGGTGCCTTTGTGAAGATTTTAATGCCTTTGTTCATTGTTACAGCGTTATGCGCTATAGCGCTATTTGACGGTGGGCCAGCTGGAGATCAAAAAGAAAAGTTACATTTTGGAGTCTCACTCTTTATGTCAAGTCAGCATATCATTTCTCTGTGCCTAGGACTGACGCGGCTGCCAACCATTGGCTAGTGTGGACACTTGCCCACTTGTTGTTGGAAGATCACTTTTGGTTGGTGGGGAATGTCTTGTATACTTTTTGGAGAATAAAGAAATATATCTCACTTCTTCTTCCTCACTTCTGACTTTAAGGAGACTTAGAGAGTTTTTGGAGAGAAAAACTTGACACCATTTTCCTCCATTAATCCTCCATTTCAAGCTTTTATTTTGTAATGACTCTTTAGTATTGTTAATATAATATTGTGATGTTTGCGTTTCAATTTTTGTGCGTTAATGCTTTCAAACTTATTTTGGGATTGGACAATTGAAATGAGTATATTCATAGGTACAGACATGGTCTACGATTCTAACTCAAAGGTTGATGTGAACGAAAGGTTGTTTAAAGACATTTAAACAACTTTTGCTTAACTCTAGACATAGGGGAGCAATAGTTCATAAAGTGAACACTGTGGGTTATTCATTATACAGGGGTGGACTTATTTAGAACTTTGAGATAAGAGTCTTGTAACAAAACCCTGGCGTCAGTGACTGAAAGGCACAACATCATATGCTACAACACCTAGCGCTATAGCGTCCAATGTTAGAGCGCATTACTTTTGTGAAATTACTTAGCAAAGAGCAGTCCAACTCATTTTATTAACACTTGAACCTTCTTACTGTTTTCATACAACATCTTTATCAATTTCATGCTCGTAAACATATTGTTATTATTTTGCTTACTTCACTAGAGTGTTAACTAATTAAACTTTAAAATTAACATCAATCCATGTGGGTACGATCTCTACTTATCAATATATTACTTGTTGCGATTGTGTACACTTGCACAATAATAAGTCTATTTCTACAGTCTTTTTAATAGTTATTTTATTAAGTCTTTTTAGTATTTTAATTATATTTTTGAGCTATTTTACTGCAAATGTTTACTTTTTATTTTCAGGTTTTATTTTGAAGCAAAAGCGAAAATATGAGCTAAAATGAAGAAACTTAGAAAATATTTGAGGAGGAGCAATTTTTAAAACAGCAGCAACAAAACTGGCGCAAAACAGGGCACACAGGGCGCCAAAGGCGCCAAAACAGCAAAACTGGCGCAAGACAGGCACACAGGGCGCCAAGGGCGCCAAAGCAGCAAAACTGGCGCAAGACAGGCACACAGGGCACCAAGGGCGCCAAAGCAGCAAAACTGGCGCAAGACAGGCACACAGGGCGCCAAGGGCGCCAAGCAGCACACGCACGACCCGTGCGTGTCTCCAGCTGAAGATGGCCCATTTTGGCAGAGCTGGGCGCACGACCCATGCTTGCCAGCAACGCAGTACAGCTGTTGCCAGCACAAGGCGCACGACCCTGGCATCATAGGCGCACGACCCTGGTGCAAAACTGGCGCAGAGCAGCCAAAATTGACTGACCAGGGCGCACGACCCAGGCACATGGGCGCACGACCCTGGCACCAGACAAGTCAATTTTGGCTGCACCCACTTGCTGATGGCTTTCCCTTGCCACTTGATTTGCCACTTTTTTTATGACCATTTTGCCCCTCCTCTCAAGTGCCTTAGACCTAATATTTTCCTATAAATAGAGGCTTGATCCTCACTTGTACTAAGCTTGAATTTTGTTAGAAAATCAATGACAAAGGCTCTCTAAAGATTCATGACTTCAATTTACTCTTCATGTTTTTATGATTCTTGCTTATTTACTTTCTTGCCCTTTTAATTTCTCGCTCTTTACTTTCTCGCTCTTTACTTTTCGCTCTTTACTTTCTCGCTCTTTTATTTTTCTTGCTATTTACTTTCTTGCTCTTTACTTTCTCGCACTTTACTTTTCGCTCTTTACTTTCTCGCTCTTTTATTTTCCTTGCTATTTACTTTCTTGCTATTTAAATTCTCGCTCTTTACTTTCTCGCTATTTACTTTTCGCTCTTTACTTTCTCGCTCTTTTATTTTCCTTGCTATTTACTTTCTTGCCCCTTTCATTTTCCAAGTCATTTACTTTCATTGCTATTTAAATTCTCGCTCTTTACTTTCTCGCTCTTTACTTTTTCGCTCCTTTACTTTCCCGCTCTTTTATTTTCCTTGTTATTTACCTTTTTGCCCTTTTACTTTCCAAGTCATTTACAATTCCTTGCTATTTATTTTCTTGCACTTTTACTTTCTTCTCACTTACAATTCTGCTATTTATAATTTTGCAATTTACCGCTTTCTTTTATTTTCTCGCTATTTAAACTTTATGTTTTCTTTTCTTATTTTCTTTTCTCCTCTTTTGTCTACAATGATCATGAGTGAGTAGACTTTACTAAAACATTCCTTCTTTCTAAAAACACTTTCTTTTCAGTTAATCAACTTTGAAAAATTAGATTGGTATTCACCTAGGCTCTCCCTGTGGATCGATAACTCTTTTATTACGCGATACGACTCGTGCACTTGCGAGGCTATCAAGTTTTTGGCGCCGTGGCCGGGGAGGCAGTGATATTAATTAAGTTTTTCGAAACCGGTTATACTGAAATTTTATTTTCTTTATTTTTTACTTTTTCTTATCTTGTCCCTCGAATGCGAAGAACCAAAAGTTTCGGAGAAACTGTTCAACAAATTCCCGAAATCGAAAGGTTCTTACATAGAAGGAGGAGAGAAATTCCCGATAACCAAATGGCGGCTAATGAAAATCGTGCTCTCAAAGAGTACGCAACACCTTCAGCAGAGCCATCGGCTGCCATTGTACATCCGAATGTGGAAGCAAATAATTTTGAACTCAAAACATCTCTGCTTTCGATGGTTCAACAAAACCAATTTTCTTGTTCTCCCACAGAGGACCCAAATCTTCATATTTCAATTTTTCTAGAATACTGTGGAACTCTCAAATTAAACGGGGTACCTCCGGATGCCATAAGACTAAAACTCTTCCCTTTTTCATTAAGGGATAGAGCAAGAGCATGTCTACATTCATTGCCTTCGGAATCCATTACCAGCTGGGGCCAGTTAAAACAAACTTTTCTTGCTAAGTTCTTTCCCCCGAGTAAAACAGCTCAAATGAGAAATCAAATTACTCGATTTTCTCAAAACGACGGGGAATCTCTTTATGATGCTTGGGAACGTTTCAAAGAAATGTTAAGGCTATGCCCCCATCATGGACTAGAGAAATGGCTCGTTGTTCACACTTTTTATAATGGATTACAATATGCAACAAGAATGACTGTTGATGCAGCTGCAGGTGGAGCTTTAATGAACAAAAATTTTACTGAAGCTTATGCACTCGTTGAAGATATGGCTCAAAACCATTGTCAATGGGCAAGTGAGCGAGCCATAACGAATAAACCAGCCTCATCAAAAGAGCCAGGTAAGTATGCAATATATGTTGTTGATCATCTTACCTCAAAAGTGGACGCACTTTTTCAAAAATTTGAAAAATTAAATGTAAGTGCCGTCTCACAAACTTCTTCTCCTATTACTCCACCATGTGAATTATGTGGGGTTGTTGGCCATATTGGAGCCGAATGCCAGCTTGAGGCATCTAGTGCTGGAAACGAGCATATTAACTATGCTCAAAAGGAAGATCCGTTTTCAAATACTTATAATCCTGGGTGGAGGAATCATCCAAATTTTTCTTATAAAAATCCTCCACCCAATCCAGCACCTAGACCACCTCCTGTCTTTCAAAATCAAAGGGTTTTTAATAACCCACAAAACAACCCGCAAAAGTCGAACTTGGAATTTTTGATGGAAAAATTTGTGTCATCTCAAACAAAACAAAATGAAGAATTCAAAAATCAAACTGGTTATTTGAATGACACACTTATCAAATTAGTATCAAAAGTCGACTCTATTTCCACTCATAATAAAATGCTTGAAAATCAAATAACTCAAGTGGCAACACAGGTAGCTTCATCCTCTAAGTCTTCAGGGGTATTTCCTGGGCAACCAGAGCAAAATCCAAAAGGCCAAATAAATGCCGTCACCCTTAGAGCAGTATTTCCTGAGCAGTATTAATTCTAGGTGTTGTAAAAAACAATGGTGTGTGTGTGTGTGTGTGTGTGTGTGTGTGTGTGTGTGTGTGTGTGTGTGTGTGTGTGAATCTGAAAGGTTAGCCCCTTAAGAACAATCTTGAAAAGTTGTTTGAAGTAGAGAAGAAACTGATTGTGTGTTGAATTCTGTAAATATGTGTTTTATGTTTATTGTCTTATTCAAGTGTCATTACTTGTGGACAAGCAATGGTTTAAATTTGGGGGTGTGATAACTCATATTTATATGAGTTATTTATGCTCTTATCACTTAAATCAACACAAGTTCTCAAGTAATATTCGTGCTTTATTAAGTAAATATCATCTATTTATAGGAAAGAATGGTTAGGAACTAATTTGTTATTATTTGGCACATTTGGTGCCTTTGTGAAGAGTTTAATGCATTTGTTCAGTGTTACATCATTAAGCGCTATAGCGCTATATGACGGTGGGCCAGCTGGAGATCAAAAAGAAAAGTTACATTTTGGAGCCTCACTCTTTATGTCAAGTCAGCATATCATTTCTCTGTGCCTAAGACTGACACGGCTGCCAACCATTAGCTAGTGTGGACACTTGTCCACTTGTTGTTGGAAGACCACTTTTGGTTGGTGGGGAATGTCTTGTCTACTTTTTGGAAAGCTACTATTTGGAGAATAAAGAATTATATCTCACTTCTTCTTCCGCACTTCAGACTTTAGGGAGACTTAGAGAGTTTTTGGAGAGAAAAACTTGAAACCATTTTCCTCCATTAGTCCTCCATTTCAAGCTTTTATTTTTTAAGTGAAGATCAATATTTCCTACGCTGTGAAGCTGTGCGATAGCGTCATCTACCCGTCTCATGAGAAGGAGTCCACGTAGTGTATTTTTTGCAACCGTGTCTCCTCTTTTCATTTACGGTAATATGAACATTTTGGTTTGTATTGTGTTGATGATGCTCACCATGAGCTAAACACTTAGTAGTTGGATTGCTTAGAGCTTTGTAATGACTCTTTAGTATTGTTAATATAATATTGTGATGTTTGCGTTTTAAACTTTGTGCGTTAATGCTTTCAAACTTATTTTGGGATTGGCCAACTGAAATGAGTATATTCGTAGGTACAGCCATGGTCTACAATTCTAACTCAAAGGTTGATGTGAACGAAAGGTTGTTTAAAGACATTTAAACAACTTTTGCTTAACTCTAGACATAGGGAATAAATAGTTCATAAGGTGAACACCGTGGGTTCTTCATTATACAGGGGTGGAATTATTAAGAACTTAGAAATAAGAGTCTTGTAACAAAACCCTGGCGTCAGTGACTGAAAGGCACAACATCATATGCTACAGAACCTAGCGCTATAGCGTCCAATGCTATAGCGCCTTACTTTTGAGAAATTATTTAGCAAAGAGCAGTCCAACTCATTTTGTTAACAGTTGAACCTTCTTACTATTTTCATATAACATCTTTATCAATTTCATGCTCATAAACATATTGTTATTATTTTGCATACTTCACTAGAGTGTTAACTAATTAAACTTTAAAATTAACATCAATCCCTGTGGGTATGATCTCTACTTATCAATATATTACCTGTTGCGATTGTGTACACTTGCACAACTACTTTTCGCACAACATTGAGGAGGGCTACAATGTGAGCAAGATAAGACAGATGAAAATGGATAGTTAGAATTACCTGAGGAGGGTGCTGGTAGGTGAGAAGATTGCAAATTGCAGTGATATTCAGAGAGGTATCTAGGTTCTGTTTAGGTATTGTTGATTGGCGAGTTGGAACAGGTGTAGAGGTGTCTGGTTGAGATTGGGGAGTATTGTTTGGAGGAGGAATGAGTGGAGGAGAGGGTGGTATAGGTGTGTCAGGAATTGTGACTGGAAGTGTGACAGGAGGTTCATAGGGTAAGTCATAGTTGTCTTGTGTAGGCGTAGTTACATTAGAGGGCTTAGTGGTTGGGGTGGTAGAGAAGGGAAATGTGGTTTCATGGAAGACCACATTCCTAGACACATAGAACTCATTGGTGGATAGGTCATACAATAGGTAGCCTTTGGTTCCATCTCTGTAACCCAGGAAAACAGATTTGTGGGCACGAGGTTCAAATTTGGTTCTATGGTTATGGAGAGTAGAGGAGAAGGCAAGGCACCCAATGACTCTTAGGTGGGTTAGAGTAGGAGGTGTGGAGTGAAGTAGTTCATATGGAGATTTATGGTTGAGTAAAGGAGTGGGGAGTCTATTTATGATATGAGTGGCTTGTTGAATGGATAAGTGCCACAATTTGGAAGGGAGTTGAGACTGAAAGTAAAGGGAACGAGCAACATTGAGAATGTGCTAGTGTTTTCTTTCTACAATGCCATTTTGCTGTGGTGTTTCAACACAGAATCTGTGGTGGATGATTCCTTTAGAGAGGAAATAATTGGTCATGATGAATTCTGGGCCATTGTCACGACGGAGACATTTTAATTTCTTTTGAAATTGGGTTTCTATGAAGGAAATGAAGTTGGTGATATGCGTTCTGGTTTCACTTTTATTGTTCATGAGGAATGAGTATTGCTATGAGTATTGCTATGAATTAAATAAAAAATGCAAGAGGAATGAGTATTGCTATGAGTAAAAGGTAAATATTTCTTTGTTTTGCATAATGGCAAGTATCACAAGGTTTGGAACAAGAATTAAAAGAAATGAATGGAAATTGATTGGAAATACATTTGTGTATAGGTGTAGACAAGTGTCCTAGTCTAAAAAGCCAAATAGTGGCAGGATCATTAGTGTGAGTGTCTAAGTGCTTAGAGATAAAAGTGTTACAAGAGCTAGTGTGAGTTTGGGGAACCTGAGGTGAGGTATCTAGAACATACAATTTGCCAATCCTCTTAGCTGTAAATCCAGTCATCCTCGGGTGGAAGAGCTGCAAAATTTCACAGCAGTCAGGGTACAATATTGCACATCATATAATAGAGAGTCAAATAAGGTAGTAACAGAAATTATATTGACTTGAAATGAGGGAAAGTAGTAAACATTATGAAGGATTAGGGAGCCAAAAAGGAGAACAGAGCCAGCTGTGGTGGTGGTGACAATGTCACTGTGAACACCCAACTTTAACCGGTATTTTACATTATTTTCAAAATCTCAAAAATATCATTGTTCTTGGGCACTTTTAGATTTTTAGCGTTAACACGTGTTATTTCGGGTTTGTTGGCGATTTAGCCAGTAATAATGAGATCATCATAGTTATTGTTATTAGTTTGTTTTATTATTATTGTTGTTATTGAGAAAAACCAAATTTGAATGAATGTTTTTTATTATTATAATCAGTTTTTTTTACAAAGATGGTACAACCAAAGAGGTCAACTTTAGTACACATATATAGACAAAAAAAATTAATTAAAAGCAAAATAGTACAAAAAAAAGTATCAATTAAATACAAAAAAGGTACAAAAATTAAAATCAAAATAAAACAAAAAATGAGAGTGGAGCGCCTTTGCTGCTTGGAGAATGGAGGCAATTGCTCTTTCTTCTTGTTCCCTTGTTTTTTTTCACTTTTGCACCAACAAGCCAGCAACAGTACCACCACATTTGTGCTGTTTGTTGTGTCCTTCAGAGTTTGTCTCCAAATGGCTTCAATTCTCTGCTCCACTACCCTGCAAAAGCATAACAGAACATTTTGTCCCATTAATTTGCTAGCGATATAAAACCAACAGACAGAATCAAAATATGGGGGGAGCATCGATTAGAAAAAAATTGTAAAGGGGGCACAATGTAGAAAATAGAAGAAAACGGTTCTGAGAAAAGAAAGGGGAAAATCGAAACAAAAAGAGAGAGAAGGAAAATGCTTAGTTTCTCACAACTTCATAATCCATAGCCTCACCATAGGAACATTCTGTCAAACACTATGTGTGCGACGCTTCTCATTCTCACATATATACATATCATACCCACACTCAGTGAAACTCCAAAAAAAATTAACAAAAGGGAAGACAACATAATACAAGAACAGAGGTGAGAGAAAAAGGAATGTTACACGAAAAGAGAGTGAGAGCAAGCAAGCCTCCAGTCCCTTATGCTCCATCGTCATCTCCGCCATCACGCACCACCGCTGTCGCGCAGCCACTGCCGCTCCGGCCCCATTGCCGCCAGAGCACCACCGCCCACCACCCTCTCTCTTCGCACAGACCACCGCCCTCTCTCCTCTCCGTCCGCGTTTCTCTTCCTTCGCACAACCCCCACCGTACCCATCCTCTCTCTCCTCACCACCAAAGACCACCAAACACCATCTCACGCCCCCCTCTCCGTTCACCCACCCTCTGAACTTCGGTCTCCTCCTCGTTCTCTCTCCCTCCATTGCGTGTTTCTTCGTTCCTCCATCTTCTCTCTCTCTCTCCTTGTTCTGTTTTTTTGAAGTTTCGTTTTCTCTCTCCAGAGGTGGGAGCGGCGCCGTGAGTTTGATGAAAGATTAGGGTTATGGGTATGTAAAGGGCCAGTGCTGTTGCCTTTGTTTTGTTTATTTTTGTGTATCAATTTTATTTTTCACACCCTCCATCCTAATGTATGCGCCCCTTCCCCTTTTCTGTTTTATTTTTTTTAGTTCAGACTGATTTTCACACCCCCAGTTTTACTTATATCAATCCCATTTCGTTTTTATTTTATTAAAAGCCCAGAATGCTAATCGCACCCCCTATTTAACTTCAACAACTCCCTCCTCTTTTGCAAAAAATAAAGGTTTCATCAACTTAAGTTTTGGGCCTTGTCCATGTCCAATATACTAATTGCACTTCCTATTTTCTTTAACACCTTTTGTCTGCTATAAATAAAAAGGGATTGGCTGAGATGTGACATCTTGTCGATCCTGGTTTAAGACACCTGAATTGTACAACTTGGTGATCTCAAACCCCCTTCAAAAATTAAAACCAATCAACAAACAAATATTTTCTAGAAGAACTATGTAGCCTTTGATTCTCCGCACACGGAGATACGTAGGAGCGGGGCTTCCCCGTCAACCTAAATTAATTTTTCTCTAATAAATAATCAATTTTTTTAACACCTATTTTCCAAAAAAGAAACTAAAAAATGAGCTTGAATGAGATGTACATCTTGTCAACCTCGCAATCCTGGTTTAAGACGCCTGAGTTGTACAGCTTGGTGATCTTAAACCCCTTCAAAAAAATAAAATCAACCAACCAACAAACTTTTTCAGGAAGAACTATGTGACTTTTGAGTTCCTCATTGCACCGGAGGATACGTAGGAGCGGGGCTTCCCCGTCAAGTCAAAAATTAAATTTTCTAATTTAGTCCCTTATTCATTTCTTTGTAATTCGAATTTGATTTATTTTTTCGGGGTAAACAAATTTTCTAAACTTATCGATATGTTGCACAATCAAATTTAGGGTAACTGTCTTCGGACAGATGTTTAGGGGTGTTGTGGAATTAAGTTTTCGCCCTTCCCTATACATAACCGACTCCCGAATCCAATCTAGTTTACGCAGACCAAATAACTTTAAACGTAGGTTTTTCTCAATTTTTCCTATTAAATAAATTGGGTGGCGACTCCTAAAATTATAACTTTTTGGGCCGTCCACGTCGGGATCCCGGTCACGACATCACCATTAGGCATTGTCATTGACTTAGGTGCAATGTTGTAAGTGGAAATGAAATTACTAAATGTGTGGGTTATGTGGTCTGTTGCTCCAGTGTCAACAATCCAACGGTAATTGTTCATACCAGAGGTTGAAGGGACGCAGTGGTATGAGAAGCGGATGCAGTGTCATAGATGGAGTTTACAGAGGCTGGTTGGGTAGCTTGCAAATTAGATTGTTGTAGTAGCTGTAAAATCTGCTGGTATTGCTCTTGGATGGTGCTGAGAGATGCAGTTGTTGTTGCAGAAGCAGTGATGGTGGATACAGCGGAACTTGATTCTTGCACAGTGTTTGAAGTAGAGGTAGTAGTGGTGGAAGAAGCCGCACTAGCAGAAGCAGGCTTACGGTGCTAGAAGCCTGGGGGATATCCGTGCTTGATAAAACAAGTTTCAACGGTGTGATTAGTGCGGCCACAGTGAGTGCAAAGACGATTACCACGACGACCAGTAAAGGAACCACGCCCACGGCCTCTGCCACCAGTGTTAGAGGCACGAGAAGGATACTGAGAGACTTGCTTGACCAAGGATTGATTCTCAATAGTGGAATCAGTGGTGGTGTGGTGCCCAAACTGTCGTTCTTGTTGAAAAACCATGGAAAACGTATTGTCCAAAGAAGGTAGAGGGGAAATCAACATGATTTGAGAACGAACGTGAGAAAATTGATCGTTAAGACCTTTCAGAAATTTGATTACCTTATCTTGTTTTTTGAACTTGCGAAGATCTGAGGCAGCACCACAGGTATAAGGAATCGCACAAGTGCAATCTCGAATCAGACGATAGTTTTCAATTTCTTCCCACATTGTGGTCAATTTGGTGAAATAGGAAGAAATGTCAAGAGTACCTTGCTGAAATCGGGCTAATTCCTCTTGAATGCCAGCAATACGCCGTGAGAGAAGCACTTTTCAAGACTTTTCCAGACAACGGAAGGACCATCGCACCATACGAGAGATTTCACAATGCTTTCCGTGATAGAAGGTTGAAGCCAAGAAGGACCAGATTGTTGTAACGGATCCAAGGTTCGTAGAGAGGATCAGAAGCAGCCAGAGGATTGAGAGTTTCATCGACGAATTTAACCTTGTTCTTGGAGATTAGAGAAACTTTCATTGATCTAGACCACATTTGATAGTTCTGATTATCGAGCGGTGGTTGAACAAGGACGAGGGAAGGGTTTTCTTTCGGATGCATATAGTAAGGATTCGAAGGATTTGTTGCAAAATCAGAATAGGAAGCCGCCATTGATGCGACAGAGAAAGGAGTTGCAATGAGGAAGAAGGTAAAAAATGCGAATCGATTTGGGGAAATTGAAACGCGAAACGAAGAGGAGAGCTAGGGATTCAATTTCACTCTGATACGATGTTAACTACACGGTAGCATTGAGAGAGAAAGAGATGAAAGGGAAAGTGTTTTTCCATTATATTTCAACTGAGTAACCGTACAATTGAGTTGAAGTGTTATTAAGCTAACTTCATCTAACTATACTCTAACTAACTCTGTTACCGTTGTAACAGAATAAACAATTAACTATAGATAAAACTAGGGTTAAGATATATACATTAATAAGAATAAACTATGGTTAGCTAGTTGGGGTATTTACAATAGGTAATAGGTGCCCTCTCATTTTGATATTATTTTGATAGGATGTAGAGGAAAGTAAGGCTAGGCTTAGAGTGAAATGGAATGGTAGGGGAAGTTCTCGACCCCTCCAAGAGGTGATAAGTTTAACTAGTAGTTCTTCCAAGTCTTCAAGTAAACTCAGTGGAGGCAATGAGCGTCCTTCCCCTTGTTTCTTAAAGGACCTGGAAGCAAAAACGTTGTGCCTCTTTCCTCCTACTTAGAGGATTAAGGTCACCATGGATAGCCAACAAGTAGATACTGACTGGGGAAGTGCAAAGGTGAGGAGGATCGCGTTGGATTTCCAGTTGGCGGGTTCGGTTTCCTATTTATGGGAAAGGAAAGTGTTGTCTTCAACTGGAAACGAGGATGACTTAATACTTGAGTGTTTCCGAGAGGGGGAGCCTGTATGCATGATGCGGTCGAAGGGAATTGCCGTAGAGTTCACTTATATGTAGGCTTGCCTATTTGAGGGCTTAAAGGTAAATATGCCCTTTACTAAATTTGAATGCTCAATATTGAGGGCTTTAAATGTCGCACCCAAGTGTTTGGTAAAATTAGGGGCGGAACTAGCTTATAAATATAAAATGACATAGATAGACATTTGTAAATAATACTAAAAATTGAGAGAGAATATTAATTTAATAAAGGATCAATGAGAAAATTTAGTCAAATTAATAAGGGTAAAAAAAAGACAAAACATGAAGCACTATAAGCTACAAACTTCAACACTATAGTAGCATCTGAAAATATGTTATGAACTAGTGAAAAAATGCTATAAGCCTGTGGTGCAACTTACCACGAGCTTATCCGTTATAAGCTATCCGCTAAAAGCTACTTCTATGATAATGTCAAATAGGGTCATAGTATGTATTAAGATAGAAATGAACCTAGGCACTATTGGGCAAGTGCTAAGAACTAGCATTTAGCAAATAGCTTATAATGAATAAACTCGTTGTAAGTGTTTGATCTTCTTCTGATTAGACTCGCATTTGGAACTAATATATAATAGATAGACTCGAGGTCAATACAAAATGATTTTATAATTACTAAATTAATAATTAAAATGTAATAAATATGGTTATCACAGAACAATTTGATATTTTTAAAGGGTTAAATATGTTTTTGGTCCCTATAAATATAAAGAATTTTGTTTTTAGTCCCTATAAAATATTTTGAGCACTTTTGGTCCCTACATTATTTGCCGTTTGCACTTTTAGTCCCTGCTCATAGTTTTTACTGACGACGCTGATGTGGCGATGATTATGTGGCAATTTTTATGATATATATGGCAGACACGTGTAATTGCCATGTGTGAAAACTTAATACACATAAGCTAATGCTGGAAATAAAAAACAAATTAAGAAACAAAAACAAAGAAAACAAAAAAAATCAGAATCCCATAACTCTCTCTCTCTCTCCCTCTTCATGCTTCTTCATCTCCGTCTCTCTCTTTCTTGATCCATGGGATTCAATTGATTCTTCAATCTAGCGATTCAATCGATTTTACTTCTTGTTCGGTACTTTGCCTAAGGATTCAGGATCCGGGAAGGGCAGTTGGTAGATGGAGTCTTGCGGTGATCCTTTCCTAGATCGAGGTCGGCTCAATGCTCCGGAAGTTGGTGTGTTCTGAGGTTATGCTCTTTAGCGCCATCTTCCCCCGAGGTTGGACTCGGCGGGGTTGCTACCTGCAGACACTCCGATGCCATAGTCAGCGATTAGAAGTCAGTGAGGGGTACAAATAAGCAAAACGTACCTGATCTTGGAGGTTGGTGTCGTATTTATAGACGCGGAATTGGGGGTCCTGTGGGTCTTGCCCAATCCGGAGCTGTTGGATTAGGGCGCCGCGATCTGGGTCGTTGATCTCGGACTCGCGCGGTTATTTCCTTGTTGGGCCGGATCCAGTGCTGGATTGGGCCATTTCTCATGCGGATTGGGCGTCTTGGCCTAGTCCGGAACAGTTGCACCACAAGTCGAGGTCGGTCATCGGAGTGTGGCCTCGGCTTGAGTTGCGGAAGGTGTTATCATGTCACGGGAGTGTGGCCGTGTCTTGGAGGTAGACGTTGAGGTCGGAGGGTGTCTAGGTTTGACTCGGAACTGCTTGCGACGCTTTTAAGTTATGTTTCGCTTTACCGTTGCTCGGTTTACTTGTTCTTTGCGGACAACTTTGGGTGAGAATCGAGCGACTTGGGGTCGGCAATTTCGATCTCGATCCTTGAACTTCAAAGTCTACAAGAGGGTTGTCTAGGACCCGAACTCGTGGAGAGGAGGAGGGGCCACGTCAGGCCCTGCCTCGTGGAAGATTTCTTGGTGAGCCACGTTAGGCTCGACCTCGTAGTAGAGAGGTCGATTTGAGGCACATCAGAGTGACCCTTTAGGAAGCAAGTCAATCCGAGGCTGTGGGACACGCTAGGCCCGACCTCGTAGTAGAAAGGTCAATTTGAGGCACGTCGGAGCGACACTTTAAGAAGGAAGTCAGTCTGAGGCCATGGGACACGCTAGGCCCGACCTCGTAATAGAGAGGTCAATTTTAGGCACGTCGGAGCGACCCTTTAGGAAGGAAGTCAGTCTGAGGCCGTGGGATCAGGTGAGACTTCAATTCACCAAGTGTAAAGCTTGGAGTGAAGAAGCTCGCACGAGGACGGGTGCAAGGGCCCGGCCTTGACCTCGACCAACGTTCTTGTGAAGCAGCTCAGAGTTCCTGAAAAGAAGTCACTTTATTGACAGGGACCGAGGTGCAGAACGAATACAATCAGTAGTAGGGGACTCGGGGGTCCAAATTGACTGAGATTTGTAAACATAGTAGGGATAGAAACATATTAGTAACAGAGGCTATAGAAATTTGTGTTTCTATTCGGACCCGGAGTGCTCCAGAAATTTGCTCCCTCAGCGGGGATCTCGGCCTCGGTGTCGCCGAGTTTGTTACTGGTACTTTCAACTGACGTGAAGGGTCCCCTAGAGTATGGAGCCTGAGGTTGTGTGCTCGTCGCCAGAAGCGGCTTGTTGGGAATCATGTGAGGTTTGGTGAAGTTCGGTGTACTCGGTGAATCGAGGTCGTGGTTCACGCGGGGGTCCTCCAGAGGCCTTCTTAGAGCGGTCACCCTTGTCATTGTCCTTTGTCGGGGTGGATCTTTGACCAACCTCGTCGGCTATATCATCCTCTTCATAATCAATGAACCTCTACGCGCGGCGTAAGAATTCTTCGAGGTTGCGGGCACGGCGGACGCCGACATCGATTTGGAAAAGGCTCTTCTTACGGAGCCCGTGTCTCATGAAAATGAGTCTGATTTTGTCCTCCAAGTGTCCAACGTTATTCGCTTCCTTATTAAATCTTTCTATATAGTAGCGCAAAGGCTCGTTCTCTCCTTGCCGAACTGCCTTGAGTACATCTACCGACTTAGGCTTTAGTCTCGATGCAGTGAAGCACGCCGAGAATACCCACACGAGCTGGTCCCAGGAGTAGATAGAACCGGGCTCGAGGTCCCTGAACCAGGACAATGGTGTCTTGCTTAGAGACAGAGGGAAGATCTTGCATTTGATGTCGTCAGTCGCATTTCGATACTGCATCATGAGGTCAAAATTGTATATATGTTCATCCGGGTCCCCCGTACCATCGTACATGTTCAACTGTGGAGGCTTCTCCAAAGACTTCGGCACTTTGCTTTCAGCGCTTCGTCGGGCTCGCCCAGTACGGCCTCGGTGAGGAGAATGGCTTCTTCTCTGAGGGGACCATTTCCGGCGTGGAGAGGGGCTGCGAGACGACGATGAACCATACGAGGATCTCCTGCTCGGGTTATAGCTCGAGGGAGTCGGCGGAGAACGAGGGCCTTGCCCCGATCTGTTTTACAGGAAGGGGATCTGCGAACGTGGTGCTTGTGGACGAGTTTCCTTCGTGGCGGAGAGCGGTGGTGCCTAGAGATCACAGTCTGTTGAGGGGGGAGACTTGGCATGAGGACGGGCCGAGGACGCATCACTTTTGGCTTGGACGGCCGCGACTTCTTCTTTTATCTGGGTCAAGCGCATCTTCTGTTGTGCGATGTCTCGGCTTCGTCGATCTAGGAGGTCGAGTATCTGGTTCACTGCAGGCACCGGGATCGGGACTACCTCAGGCGCTAACTGAGGTGAGGGGAGCAGAGCAGAACGTTCTTCCTCGGCAGGAAGTTCCTAAACGTGCCCTTCCGGCATCTGGTCCGGCCGGGGTACGAGTTCAATGACGCTTTGCAGATGGGGCTGGCTTCGGGTAGGGGGTCGACCTCGAGGAGACATGGGAATGGACTTAGGTTTCGATGAATGTGATGTTTGATGAGAGTTAATGATAGACTCCCACTGTAGTCGCCAATATTCGGTATCTTGCCTTCGGATTCATGATGCGGGAAGGGAAGTTGGTAAATGGAGTCTTGTGGTGATCCTTTCCTAGATCGAGGTCAGCTCGATGCTCCGGAAGTCGGTGTCTTCCGAGGTTATGCTCTTCAGCGTCGTCTTCCCCCGAGGTTGGACTAACCGGGTTGGTACCTGCAGACACCCTGATGCCAAAGTCAGCGATTGTTGCACCCCGAAAAATCCCCGTGCTTGGGGTTTCTCAATGTACAACGTGGAAAAATTTTGGAGCCGCCACCAATATTTTAATTTTGAGACCAAAACATTGAAAAAAGGTCTTTTGGACAAGGCGGATGGTCTTTGAAAACTAGAGATATAGGTTCGGGGGTCGATTACGCGCGAGGAAGGTGTTAGCACCGCGCACGTCCTTTCTACCGAAAGGGAACCTCTAATTAAATGTGTGGTTTTAACGTTTGATTTGAAAAATACCTAGATTTGCCTATTTATTTCTTATTTGGAGATGAATGGGAAATCTTTAATGAAAATTTTATTTTATGTGAGAAAGGGGGAAAAAAGGGTTTTTAGAAAAAAGTGCTTGACGGGACATGGCCCGCTCCTACGTATCTCCCGGTGCGATGGAGAATTCAAAGCTACGTAGTTCTTGGTTGTCTTTTTGAAAAGTTTTTGTTTTTTTATCTTTTTTAGTGAGTTTTTGAAATAGGACGAGCGTTAGCAAATGATTAAACTAGCAGAGGCTATGATGAATCATTTACTAAATACTCAAAAGAGAGAGTTGTACCGCTAGTCAAACGAACGAAGGTTCTGATGGACTATTGATAACAACTCGTTTTTTATTGTCTTTTTTTGAAAGTGATTTTCGAAAGAGATTGATTTGTACGATGATCAAACTAACAAAGGTTATGATGGATCATCGTTTATTATTTTTAGGAGAAAAGGACATTGTCACTAATGGCTAAACGAACAGAGGCTCTGATGAGCTACTAGCAACAATGGGTTTGAAAAATGATTTTTGTTTGTTTTATGAAGATGATTGGTTTAGGGGGATGAAAAGAATTTTTATTTGTTGCGCTTGACGAGAACGTGGCTCGCTCCTACGTATCCCAAACGGGAATCAAAGCGACGTAGTTCTAAATGAAAATGTTTTTGAAAGGGTTTGAAAGGGGCAAGCTGAATCACCCGAGACCATCTTCACCACTTAGAATATGATGCACTAGGCATAAGTGGGAATCATATGGTTCGTCCTCAGCGATGGACGATAACATACAAGAACGAGTAGATGAATGCTATAGCTAAGTTAACTCACATGGATCACAATAACTAAATATTAACAAATGAAAAGACTGAAATACCTCTGATGAAGACAGATATTACAGATCTGAAGAACGAGCGAAAATGAAGCGGAGAACTGGAAAATGAGATTTGCGAGAGTTGTCTTCCCCGATCTCGTGAAATATCTCTCAGATCTCGTGAGAATGTCCCTCAGATCTCGTGAAAAATGTGTGTAGCAATTCTTCTCTCTGATCTTGTGTGAAGTGTCCGTGTGTAGAGAGAAGTTGTGAAATTGTGATGAAAATCTGTGTGAAATCTGTGTGTAGAGAGAAGTTGTGAAATTGTGATGAAAATCTGTGTGAAATCCGTGTCCTGGAAATGAGAAATGAACGTCCTATTTATAGGAAATCAGATTTGATCTATTTTAGGAAGCATGATAATCGATTATGTTAAAAACACTTGGTGTATGTTAATCGATTATTGGCTCAGGATGTTTGACAATGATAATCGATTATGAGCCTTGAGTAATCGATTAGAAACTTTCCAAAAGAGGTGATAATCGATTATGGTTGTAAGGCAAAACAGGTGCATAATCGATTATCAACCTTCCTTAAAAGGTGGTAATCGATTATGTGCTTTAAAAGGGGAAGGGGATAATCGATTATTTGCTTGTTTTCACAGAGCAAATAATCGATTATTTGCTTGAATGAAACAAGAAGGTAATCGATTATTTGCTTTCCTGAAAATATGGACATCTTAATAGTCGATTATGTGCTTCAAAAGGGGAAAGGGATAATCGATTATTTGCTTGTTTTCTTAGAGCAAATAATCGATTATTGGCTTGTTTTCTTAGAGCAAATAATCGATTATTGGCTTAAATGAAACAAGAAGGTAATCGATTATTTGCTTTCCTGAAAATATGGACACCTTCCTTATTCATCAAGAATATATTATATGCATGATAAAATCAATTTTATACTTTCTAAAAAATTATTTTCATGCATGAGGCTTATTGAAAAATATTTTCATGCAAAAATTATTTTTATAGACCCCTTTGTGAGAAATGACCAAAATGCCCTTTTTGACCCTAAAAACCCTAATTTCCCAAAAAGTGCATTCTAACCCTAAAAATGATTTCAAAAACTTTGGAATGATTTCTAGGACCCAAAATGCAATGCATAAGTTATTTTTTATATTTTTTCTTTTTGTGTGGAAAATTAGGGTTTGGACCTAAGCCGGACAAAATTGGGGTATGACAGCGATCAGAAGTCAGTGAGACGTACAAATGAGCAAAACATACCTGATCTTGGAGGTTGGTGCCGTATTTATAGACGCGGAGTTGGGGGTCCTGTGGGTCTTGCCCGATCCGGAGACGTTGGATCAGGGCGCCACGACCTGGGCCGTTGATCTCAGATCCGCGCGGTCATTTTCTTGTTGGGCCGGATCCAGTGCTGGATTGAGCCGTTTCTCATGCGGATTGGGCCTCTTGGCTCAGTCCGGAACACTTCCACACGTGAACTCAATTGATTTTCCTCAATCCAGAGATCCAGATTCAGATTGAAGGAAAGCTCATAAGAAGAAGAAAAACAAAAACTCAGATTTAGATTCAAAACCCTATTCTAGCAAAGCTCAAAAGAAGAAGAAAAACAAAAACTTTTTAGATCTGAAGACAATCCAGATTCAAATTGTAACATATTAGTTTTGTTTTGAAGATGAAGAAGGCTCCCTTGAGATTAGTTTTCTATTTGCGATAAAAACCATGAATCAACACGAAACAACAGTGGAATGATGAAGAAGAAAGATTAGAAGGGTAAAACTAATCTCAAGGGAACGAAGAAACAGTGGAACGAAGAAGAAGCAATGTTATTATCACCGAAAGATTTAGTGTGTTTGGGAGTTTGGAGGGGAGGGGAGGGGAGGAGTTGAGACTAATAGTGTAAATTCTTTAGTAATTGTGAGAAAAATTATCCCCCTAAACCCTCCAAACCCCTCTCCTAGTTTATTTTTGGAGCCCCTCCAAACTCCCCCAAATATGGAGGGTTTTGGAGGGGCTCCAAAAATAAACTATGAGAGGGGTTTTGGGGGGTTTGGGGGGATAATTTTTCTTCTCATCACTAAAGAATTTACACTATTAGTCCCAACCCCTCCCCTCCCCTCCCCCTCCAAACTCCCAAACAGACCCTTAAGAAACAGTGGAACGAAGAGAAGGTAGGATCTGGAATACTCATCCACTGGGTGTTTTTTATCCCTTTGAATCAACAAGCAACATTGGAATGAAGAAGAAGCATGGAGAGAGAGAGAGATATGGGATTCTAATTTTTGTGTTTTTTTTATTTTTGTTCCTTAATTTGTTTTTTATTTCGAGCATTAGCTTATGTGTATTAAGTTTTCACACATGACAATTACACATGGCTGCCAGCTTATAAAAAATTGCCACATAACAAACGCCACGTCAGCACCGTTAGTAGAAACTAACAGCAGGGACTAAAAGTGCAAACGACAAATAATGTAGGGACCAAAAGCGCCCAAAAAATTTTAGAGGGAGTAAACAAAATTCGCCATATTTATATGGACCAAAAACATATTTAACCTTTGTAAAAAAAACATATTTAACCCACTTTTAAATACAATATGAAAATTATTTTAAAAATGAATTAGTTTGTCCAAAATTCTCAAATATAAAATAAGTATTTAGTCGCCTTGATTATATTTCAATTATTAAAAATTATATATAATCACGGCTAGCTTAACTATGATTTCTACCCGTCAAAAAAATACTATGAATTCTAAATATTCTTTTGAAATATAAGCAAATGAATTATTATTATTATATTGTAAAATCAAAAAAGGCAACCTAAAGCACAATGTTTTAAAACTCGGACCGGTGACCGACTCGGTGAAGGTACCGGGTCACTGAGTCAATGGTCGGATCGAAGGGTCGACAGTTGAACCGCATGACCAAAACCGGAACCGGATGACTCGGACTCGGTCTCTATTTCGCGAATTTTCAAGACCCATATAGTATAAATTTCGTACCTGTAAAACTTAATTTCCTAAAATTAAACATCCTGCCTAGAAAAGTCTAACAAAAATTCACCACAAATTGAATAATCCCACAATGCTATCAAATTACATATAATTCATAGAACTTCGAACTTCAAACAAGTCCATTAAATCATAAACAACATGAGTATCTTAGCAAACAACAAAACAACCATCTCACAATAAAACAATTATCCAAATCCATCTAATTTCAACAACAAACAACCATCTCATACAAATACCACAACAACAACAACAAACAACCATCATTGTACACAAATCTAAACATCATTCATTATATGATGGAATCAAAACATCATCATATATGATATCTTCATCAATAGGTTCCCCGGAAGCTCCATGTAACACCCCGATAATTTCTAACATGTAGAATTACCAAAATACACTAAATGGCATACATCAGAGTGACTCCCTGTTAATGAATATTGAACACAACTAGAAATTTCGATAATACATATCAAATGGTTCTCTGAACCTCATTAACTTCTTGAAAATGCTTAAGTTTCACAACTTACGACTTATACAATCCTGGTGTTCAATACTCAAAACATAAAGTAGCGGAAACGATTTTACAACTTATACAGTGAAAGTCATACAATCGGTGACATAACTAGAAGAAAATACAAAGGACAAAACAGGAAATCAAATCTCCCATGACTCCATGAGTCGCACCGGCTAACCGTGCCTCTTCGCCTTTGCCTTTCCCTGCTTCTCTGTAAAAACCACAAAATATGAAGGGTGAGATAAACATTATCTCAGTGAGTCCTATCGAGACCCCTTACTAAGTCTAGCGGTTTATTGTGCTTAAACTTGAACTCATGGCCCTAATAAGCGACCATGTGGACATATATTTTTCCTCTTGTAATTTGTAGCCCTAATAAGCGACTACGCGTTACATTTCTTTCTTGATGTAGCCCTAATAAGCGACTACATATCATGTCTTAACCTTTCCTTTAACTTAGCACAACACCTCGAGCCGACCTTATCATGGTTATTTTAATTGGCTTTTGGTGAACCCGGTCCACTAACCGCTAATTAGTGGGCAAACCTCAATGGGCCTAGGTTTTGGGGCTCATGACTTTCCCTCCCCTAGTATGCTAATCCTTGAGGGTCGTCACCCTCGATATACTTATTTATTCGTATACCATCTACCTTTCTCTTTTGAGAAAGTAACCTCTTTTCCTTTTGGGAAAGTAACCTGTCTTGTATTGATTACGATCTTTTATCTTGCCTTACTTGCGTGTCTTAACATATGTACACTCGCGTTTTAGTAATATACGGTTTTCCTTAACATTTATAACTTGTGAGCTTTTCCTCAACTTTCGTAATTTCATAGCTTCAGTGTGTTTCAATCCATGGGAAACCTTGGGGAATCAATCGGAATGGAATCGGAATCGTTTGGAACGGGTTAAAAAGGGTTTTGAACTAGGGTAACAGAAGGATGTGCACGGTCCGTGCTCCAGAGGCGCACGACCCGTGCGTATCAATAAAATCTCAGTTTTAAAAACTTACAGGTCGCACGGTCCGTGCCACCAAGGCGCACGACCCGTGCGTGTCCTAAATTTTAAAAAGCTGGTTTGCGAAGGTTACGCACGGTTCGTGACCTACGGCGCACGACCCGTGCTGTGTCAAAAATTCATTTCTTGGCTACTGCGAACAAGGCGCACGATCCATGCTCCTGAGGGGCACGATCCGTGTGTCTTTGACAGAAGCAAATTTCTCAGTTTCGTGTAACTTTTTTCATTCCGTTTCGATTCCAATTTCGTTCCGATCGATATCCTATCACAATAACAATCATTCCAGTCCAGATAACAGTCACACAACACATATAATCATATCATCAATCAACAATTCAATCAATTCAATCGGTTTGTAAATTAACGGATTTTCAATAAAATGGTTTTCGTTATTTTTCTCAAAACGGATTTCAAAAGGGTATCGGTTCTGATAACATAACGACTCACACTAGTGCAAAAAAGGGATTTAAAGTCAGGCGAAAAGGGGATTTAAAGTCAGGCGCCAACTTGACTTTTATTAAGTCGACTTTGTATGTCAGGAGTTTTAAAGTCAAGCGATAGCCTGACTTCGTAAGTCTGATTTAAAGTCAAGCATTTATTTCGCCTGACTTCGTAAGTCAGTTTTAAAGTCAAGCATTTATTTCGCCTGATTTCGTAAGTATGTTTTAAAGTCAAGCATTTGTGGCCTGACTTCGTATGTCAGTTTTAAAGTCAGGAATTTATTTCGCCTGACTTCGTAAGTATGTTTTAAAGTCAAGCATTTATGGCCTGACTACATACACCCTGGTTATACGATTTTGGTCTTTCTCCCAGCAAAACCAGTAAATAAAATTCTACACTTTAATTCATCACATTCTACTTTAAGTACATCCAAAGCTAAAATTCATCACTTTAAGTAAAATTCTACACTTTTAAGTACAAAATACATCCAAAGCTAAATTGCATTAAAGCTAAGTACATCCAAATAGAATTCTACACTTAAATTCATCACATTGTACTTAAATTCATCATATACAACAATTCTCTATCCCTATAAATCCATCAATTCTCTATGACAATGTCAAGCAATAAAAACATAAAAGATAAGTAATCTACAAAACCAGTGAACAACAGCAACTTTTTCTCCCGAATCTGACTTCATAGAAGTAGAAGATGCACCAGGTTCAGTAGCTTCAAGCGATTTAGTATCAATGCGTCAGCAACATCCGTTACCTACAGAAAGACCAAATAAAAAATCTCAAGCTATGACACAAAACAAAATACGCATGATCTGTTGCAAAAGGAAATAGAATTTATACTAAAGATTTACCATGAATTCATCAAGACATAATAAAATCGCATCATCTGAAATCTCTTCTGCAACAACATTAAGTGGATCTGACAGCCCCTTGTGTTTCTACAAGGATAGACAATAGTAAATTGGAGATAAGCCTCCTCTTTTTCTGTTTGCCAAATTATGCATACAAACAAAGTATAACATCATTCTAGAGACTGCTAACAAAATTAATAATGCTCAAAGCATGCCGCTTTTGTATCAGTTAAAGATTTTCAAATGAAATACTTACTCCAAAAGCATACACAATTAATGAAAATGCTGAGTAAAGATTTTTTTTACATCAATGAAGAATTGGTTAAACTGTAATTTAAGTGTGTTAGAAATAAATGAAGCTGTGTGATAGAAAAGGAAAGTTAACATTTATCCAATACACCAACATGCTACCTGCTAACAACAACTTCAGAATGCATTACATCTAACCAACTTACATTACATGGATCTGATCTACATACAACAACACTCTAGAAAAAGTAAACAAATCACTCCCTCTGATTTTGTTTCTTCACACACACACACACACAGACATATACAGACATCTATCACTCAGTGTCAAAGTAGGATAGATATCTAAAAGCTAGAATGAGAACAGGCTAAAATGTAAAGGTTCTGGAAATTAAAACAGAGTGTGGAGGCCTTAACAATAGAAAATAACAATGAAGTAGAAACCAATGAACAGATTATGATGTTCATTACATTGGAAGACTAACATATTTGTCACAGTAAATGAAAAAGGTTAAATTATGAAGAGCAAGAATAGACTACACATGAACACTAAGCAGCATACAACTGGAGGATTAAGTGAGCAAAAATTATCAATGTTGTGGTATCAGCATACAAGCACAAAGAATACTACTAGCCATAGCAGAAAGGGTAACAGAATCCTTACACGCAAAGCCATCTTTTTCAGTTTATTCATTGCAGAGAATTGCTTCAGACGTGATAAAACCGCAGAATCAAGCGGCTTATCAGGTGCAATGTTGTCATAAACAATCCATGGATGGCCTACAGAGAAACACACTTTAGTGCTATAACCTTGCATAAATCTTACTGCTATAACACTTTCTCTATCTATGTTTAAGAGACTTACGAAGTACTTCATGTGCTGTAAGCCTTGATTTTGAATTTTGATCAAGCATTTTCCGAATTAGATCCTTGGCGCTGTCTGAAATGCTAGGCCAAGGTTCAGACTGAAAATCAAGTTTTCCTAGTAAAATCTGTCGGAAGATCCCCGGTTTAATCTCTGAAGGTGAGAATTCGCAGATTAGTATTATCAATGACGGAGAATGAACATTAAGGAAAAATTAATATGCCTACATCCCTAATTGACAATTTAACATGAATAAGAAATAATCACCAGCCCAAAATGGTGGCACCCCACTTAATAAGATGTACAAAATAACCCCGGCACTCCACACATATGATTCAGGTCCATAGAGCTTGCGCAAGACCTCTGGCGCGACATAGTATGGGCTCCCAACAACATCACTAAAGGATTCACCTGAAAACCATATCACGGTATTAAGCACGCTGGCGCACACAACATGTAATAGTTTCTAGTTGATCTATCAAACACATCAATTGAAAATCAAAAGTAAAACCCGATTCACCCAAATTCCTCAAAATTTAGATCAATAATCTCAATCACTACTACGAATCAATCTCAAATCAGATCGATAATCTTAATAAATACTAAAGCTGCTGAATTTAGAAATTAGAAGGAAAGAAAGAAAGAAAACGGACCTGGCTTATGTATCATTACTGCTAATTCTTACAACTGGAGGATCTGCATCTCCGGATACTATTACCTGCAGGGGAGAGAGAGAGAGTTTGTCATTCATGTCATAAGCAGCAAGTGTTCAAATGTTCAATGAACAGAAAGTGTCTGCTGAATCTACTATAAAGTAACTTGAAACAGTTGAGCCTTCACATTTCAACAACACTAAAGTAAAAATGGCTCTCTATCACTTGCAGTTGTAATACTAGTTTAAGTGAAATTGTAAGAAATTCTTCTTATATTTCTCAACATTTAAATCATGTCCAAACTATCAAATACAGTGTAAAAGAGATAAGTAGGATACAAGCATAACTATATTATCAAAAAAAAAAGGATACAAGCATAATTAACAATAGCTAATAGCACATCCTTTGTTGAAACACTACACTAATTGAAATTAAATTGAACGGAAGAATATAGAGAGGGAAAAGGTACCATACCAAGTCAAGTTCGGCATCTTCAGCCATTGAAAGAGCCTTATCAAGAGACACAATTCCTACCTACAAAAACATAAAAACTTCAAAGAAATAAGATTGGTTAATATTATTACTTATCAGAAAAACAGTAATAACAAAAGAGGACATAGATGGAAAATACAAATTGAAAAAAAGAGTAAACTTCAACTTCTCTTATTAGTCGAAACTAAGTGAGGTACAAGGAAACAAGAGAGCCTTTGGAAGCCAGGAAAGATGACATAGTTGCCATTGCAAATCTAGCAAGGAGATGCTTGAAACTTAATGGGAAGAAAAGACCAACACTGAAAGGGGTTTCAGCAGAATTGGAAGCACTGAGAAAGGTGCAAAGTTTCTTACAAATCAACCTTGATTATAAGTCGCCAAGTGATGGACAATCACTTGAGTACACACCTAATGACACGACCCAAGATTCCAGAGAGGAAAGCATTTCGCTATCCTTACATATAGAGTCCACATCCTTGTAAAAGACAAGTTTGATACTTATGCCTAATTAGTTGTGTTTGGGCTCATTTTCAGCATATGCATGGATGGAAGCACTGGCGGACTTGGGTAAGATCCAGAGAGTTTTCATGATATCTCCTTTAAAGTTTAATTTTGTTACCAAGTGGCTTCAATCTCAAGAGGGGGGGTGAATTGAGATTTAAAAACTTTTCAGATCTTTCGAAAACGTTTTTCCCCTTTTCAATGACTTTGATCAATTTTCGCGGAGGTTAAGTGGAAGCGAATGAATTAGAATATAAAGAAGTAAAGCGGTATAACAGTAAAGCAGAAAAGCAGTAAAGCACGCAAAGATTTATCCTGGTTCGGTCACCTCCTAGTGACCTACGTCCAGTCCTCACACCATTGTGACACTACAAGAATTATTGGTTTTTCCGGCCAGGAGTTTCCGGCGGATACAGATCCGCCGCA
Source organism: Astragalus membranaceus (assembly GCA_039519185.1). Classification (NCBI taxonomy): domain Eukaryota; kingdom Viridiplantae; phylum Streptophyta; class Magnoliopsida; order Fabales; family Fabaceae; genus Astragalus; species Astragalus membranaceus. The sequence goes on from CM076851.1 coordinate 70,159,083, forward strand.
AAGTTACCGGCGGAATCTACGAATTTCCGGCGGAATTAGTCCGCCTCAAAGTTACCGGCGGAAAAATTGACATTTGCGGCGGATTAAAATTCGTCTTGGATTTTGCGGCGGATTTAACGGTTCTTGCGGCGGATTTTGCTTCACAGTTTTTTTTTTTTACGAGCTTTTAATTAATCGCCGCAAATGCACCTCCGTCCGCCGCAAATCCCTTATGTCCGCCGCAAATCCCCTAAATCCGCCGGTAACTTCCTTTTCCGGCGGATCTTGCCTTTTGACCGTTTGACTTCGTTTCACCTATATAAACCCCTTCTCCCCTTCTTCTTTTTTCACACCTCTACCAATACTCTCATTCTCTTGATACGGCACTCGATCTCTTAATACGGCACTCTCTTGAGCATTGTCGGCAGCGGGGTTCCAATAGAGTGGCGTACGTCTCCATTTTTTTGTAAAAAAATTTTCACATTGTCATGAAGACCCCTTCATCTTTTTCGTTAAAAGTAACCCCTTTATCAGCATAAAGTTCATCCTCATTATTTTCACCACAAGAGACATATACGCTCATCAAACGCTCGGTATCATCCTCCAACTTAACAACCCGTCCTTACAGTTCCTCAAACTTTCTATTTAGAGATTCAATCATCTTTTCAAAAGATGGTTTCTTGTGAAACTTTCTATTTTGAAAATATGGTTGAATCTCTAAATAGAAAGTTTGAGGAACTGCAAGGACGGGCTGTTAAGTTGAAGGATGATACCGAGCGTTTGATTAACGTATATGTCACTTGTGGTGAAATAATGAGGAGGAGCTTTTTGCTGATAAATGGGTTACTTTTAACGAAAAAGATGAAGGGGTGTTCACGACAATGTGGAAATTTCTTTACAAAGAAATGGAGACATACGCCACTGTAATGGAGCTGCTGCCGACAATGCTCAAGAGAGTGTCATATCAAGATAATGGCGTAGGTCTCCGTTTAGGGGTAGCAGACATTAAATATATATTTTACTGTTTTTCCCAATTTTTATCGCTTTTAATTATTTTATTTTTTTGTTTAAAATATTTTATTAATTGTATGTATATTTTTTTGGTGATAATATTTTACTGCTTTTCCCAATTTTTATTTTTTTAAATTAAAAATTAATTAGTTATTGGATTTTATTTTTTTATCAATAATTAAAAAAATTAATAAAATAATATATATTTTTAATTAAAACGATTTTTTTAAAAAAATAAAATTTATTTTTTAAAAATAATAATAATTTTTTAAAAAAAATATTCTAGTTTTTTAAAAAAAATAATAATTTTTTTTTAAAAATAATAATAATTTTTTAAAAAAAAGAATAATTTTTTTTTTAAAAAAAAATTGGTACTTTGCGGCGGATTTGTGTTTTTTGCGGCGGATATTGAGAATTTGCGGCGGATCTTTGCGGCGGATTATTTGGTATTTTTAAAAAAAAAAGCGCGATATTTTAATTTGAATATCCGCCGCAAAGTACCACGAATCCGCCGCAAACCTCCGTAAATAAAAAACCCGCGGATTTTAAATTTCAAAATCCGCCGCAACCGTCCAGAATCCGCCGCAAAGCACCGAAAAAAAAAACCCGCGGATATTGAATTTCAAAATCCGCCGCAACCGTCCAAATCCGCCGCAAATCCCTTTTGACCGTTGGGCTGCGTTTTTCTATATATATCCATTCCCCACTTCTCATTCTTCACACTTCTAACAATCCTCCCATTCTCTTCTTAAAATTTCTCTTTTACTCTCTCCCAAATTCTCTCCTTCTCTACTAAATCTGTTTTTGAAGTGTAGCGCTTCCTCCCTACGAATTGTCTTCTGCTCTTATTGGGAAATTTCTTCAAGGTATGTTTTTGATATTAGTTAATAGTTTTAGTTTTTAATTTTTTTTTTAATATTCGTTTTTAAATTATTTTATAATAATATGAATTTGTTACTAATTGTGTTGTTTTTTTTGTTTAGGTATTGTTTGGGTTCCTCCTTTTTCCTCTCTGCTTTTTCCTCTCTGCTTGAGTTCAGGATAAGCTTCAAGCCAGAGCCTTCTCTTCACTACGGTTAGTTGTTAAAGTAATTAATAAAATATTACTTACTTCACTATTTTTAGTAAAATTTTGTTTAGTATTTTGTTTGCAATAATAATACAAATTAATTTATATTGAAAAAACTTATTTATTAAGTTCACTTATAAATTTTATTAACATATATTGTCTTATAAAAATTGAAATTTAAAATTAAATTTGGAATGATTATTTATAATGTTTAAATTATTTGTATATAACATTATTAAAAAATTCATTCTGTTGCTTGTAATTAATTGGTAGTTTATTGAAATATCAAAATAAAATGAGTAATAAATATATATATATATATCAAAATATGAAATAATTGATAGTTTATTTTATTTATATTGTAGTGTAGTATACGTATAGTTCTTGAAAATGGATCGTAGTTGGATGTATGATCGATTGTATCCTGGAAGAACTGGTGTAAAACGACGTTTTGTAGAAGGAGTAGAAGAGTTAATTTTTGGTGCTAAGTACATTGATCATGAAGAATTTGGGCGACAAGGCGGTATTAGATGTCCGTGCTTGAAATGTTCATTTCGAGCTATAAAAAATGAACATGAAGTTAGACTTCATTTGTACAATAATGGGTTTAGGCCAAATTATTGGACATGGAGTCGTCACGGGGAAGGAGCGCCAGGGGTAGCTGCAGTTCCTGCGGTTAATGTTCCGGTTGAAGTAGTAGATCACACATCAAGTAGTTATCCAGTGACTACGACATCTGAAGGATGGGGAATACAACCGTTAGATGTTTATCAGGGAATGATATCTGACGCTGTTGGAGTAAATTTGGATTTTGAAGAACCAGATGCTGACGAAGTTCCAAATGAGGAAGCTCAAAGGTTTTACATGTATTTGAGTGAGACAAATAAACCCATATTTGAAGGATCTACGGACTCAAAATTATCAATGTGTGTTCGGTTGTTGGGTCTTAAGTCTCAATTTAATGTTGCTGAGTTGTGCATGGAATATATGACCAAAATGATGTTGGATGCAACCCCCATTAGAGGGAGTTTACCGCAAAGTTATTATGAAGCTAAAAGAGTGGTATCGAAGCTTGGCTTAAAATCTAAAAGGATTGATTGTTGTGTGTCTGGTTGCATGCTCTATTATAACAATGAGTTTGGCATAAATGATGGAGAGTTGTCGGAATGCAAGTTGTGTGGACAACCACGCTATCGTGTCAGTAGATCAGGGATGAGCAGAGGCAAACCGGTTCCACAAAAATCAATGATCTATCTGCCTCTTATTCCAAGGCTACAGAGGATGTTTACTTCAATGGAGACCGCAGGTAAAATGACATGGCACCATCAAAATAGAAATAATTCTGGTGAATTACGTCACCCATCTGATGGTGAAGCTTGGAAGCATTTTGATCGTGTTCATCCAGATTTTGCCAGTGATCCGCGCAATGTTCGGCTTGGTTTGTGCTCTGATGGTTTCACACCATATATTCAAGCCTCGGCAACACCGTATTCATGTTGGCCAGTTATTGTTACCCCATACAACATTCCTCCAGAAATGTGTATGTCCAAACCATACATGTTTTTAAATTCTATTATTCCAGGGCCAAGTAATCCAACAGCTGGTATTGACATCTATTTGCAACCTTTGATTGATGACCTAAAAAGGTTGTGGAATGGTGTTTTAACTTATGATGTGGCACGCAAACAAAATTTTGTGATGAGGGCGGCTTTGATGTGGACCATAAATGACTTCCCTGCCTATGGAATGTTGTCTGGATGGGGGACACATGGTAAGATGGCGTGTCCGATTTGCATGGTTGACACAAAGGCTTTTAGTCTTAAATACGGAGGAAAAGTTTCATGGTTTGACTCGCACCGTAGGTTCTTACCTATGGATCACCCATTTAGAAAGCAGAAATATGCGTTCATCAAGGGAAATGTTGAAACAGCTGGACCTCCTCGTCAGTTGACACCAAAGGAAGTTTGGAATAATGTTAGGGATATCCCTCCTGTGGAAGTCGTAGCCGGTGTTGTTTCTCGTCCAGATGGCTATGGACAATGGCACAATTGGACAAAAAAAAGTATTTTTTGGGAACTTCCCTATTGGAAAGATAATCTATTGAGACACAATCTCGATGTCATGCATATAGAGAAGAATTTTTTTGACAACATATTTAACACTGTCATGAACGTGAAAGGCAAAACGAAAGACAATGAGAAAGCTAGGAAGGATATAGATCATTTCTGTAGACGAAAAGATTTGTTGTTGGTTGAGCAAGGTACTAGGATTTTGAAACCCAAAGCCAATTATACTTTATCTACCGAACAAGCGAAAGCAGTTTATCAGTGGATAAAAGAGTTGAAAATGCCAGACGGTTATTCTTCCAATTTATCTAGATGTGCGGATGTGGATAATGGGAGGTTGCATGGGATGAAGAGTCATGATTGTCACGTATTCATGGAGTGCTTACTTCCTATCGCTTTTAGTTCGTTGCCAACACACGTTTTGAATCCGCTCATTGAAATAAGTCAATACTTTAAGAATTTGTGTTCTGCAACGCTAAAAGCTGATGATCTTTCAAAAATGGAACAAGACATCCCACTTATCTTATGCAAGTTGGAGAGAGTATTTCCACCTGGTTTCTTTGATTCTATGGAGCATCTACCGGTGCATCTCGCATATGAAGCTAAACTTGGCGGACCTGTCCAATACAGATGGATGTATCCGTTTGAAAGGTCAGCTAATTTTTAATTATAATAATATAAGAAACAAGTTTAAATTAAAATTATATTATATGACTATTAATATATTAATATCATATTCCTCTAGGTTCATGGGTGATTCAAAAAGATCGGTGAAAAACAAAGCTAGAGTTGAAGGATCGATATGTTCTTCTTACCTACACCGTGAAACAACACATTTTTGTTCTCATTATTTCAAGAATCAGTTTGCTCCTGGAAGCAGTCGAAATGAAGTGGATACTGAATGGCGACATCCTTTGGCTTTGTCTGTCTTTTGTCTACCCGGTCGTCCATCTGGGAAGGAGTCAACTCACTGGCTAACAGATGAAGAGTTAAGTTCAGCACATGTTCATGTGTTGATAAACTGTACTGAGGTGCAACCATTTATTGAGTATGTTCCTCAACATTAACAATCGATCTTAATTAGTTAATACTAGTAGACAAGTGTAACAATTAAATTATTTCTTTTTAGGGAGTTCTTGTCATCAGAGGCAGTACGTGAAGACCAATCTTCTGCTCATATTCATGCGCATTTTCCAATGTGGTTTAGTCAATATGTGTATTCCCTCCCGCCAAATCCTACCAACCAACACTTGAGGAACATATCAGACGGTCCTCGAAGATGTGTTAAAGAATGGCACACATACTTTGTCAATGGATACAAATTTCACACCAATGAATGGACACAGGGCAGAGAGACAGTCAATAGTGGAGTGTGCATGAAGGGGGTCACTGGAGGAGGTGAAGATGATTTTTATGGTGTGGTTCAACACATATATGAACTTCAGTACCCCCATCTAGATTTTAGTCCAAAGGTAGTTGTTTTTTATTGTAATTGGTTTGATCCGTCTGCTCGAGGAACAAAGGTGAATCCAAAGTCAAATACAGTGGACATTAAAATGAATGGTAGATATCGACCGTATGATCCGTTCGTCATTGCACAAAATGTGAGACAAGTCTATTATGTCCCTTATCCATCAATGCGGACTGATAGGCGTGGTTGGTGTGTCGCAATTAAAACAAAACCAAGAGGTCGCATTGATCAGACAAATGATGACACGGTGGAAGATATTATGCCATATCAAATGGAAGAGATGTCTAATGTAAATGAAGTGATTCAAGTTGAACCCATTGTTCGTTTATGTGATGAGCCAAACACCGGCGATGAAGTTGTTGATGACGAAGATGCTGATGGTGATGATGCAACAGACCACATTGGTGTATCAAGAATTCACTCCTCCGATGATGATGATTTTGAGAATGAATGGGATTCAAATTAGAATGAATGTAATTTATGTTTCAACAATTCTATTTTTAATGAAGATGTTATTTTTAATGAAGGATGTTATTTGTTTGAGAATGAATGGGATTCAAATTATTTATTTTAATGCATGAGTTTTGTATATGTTTATATATGTTAACCTTGTTTAGTATATGTTTGTTTTGTTTAAATGTATATGTTTAGCTAGATCTATACAGATATGGCATCTCATGATGACTCGGGATCCGATCATGACGGCGCATATGTTCCTCCTCCACCTCCCGATGCCGCCAGCACTAGCAGGCGGAAGACATCTACTCGCCTAGGGCGCCGTACTCAGCCTGCGCGTGTTGTTGTTACTACTGGCGGATATTTGCCACCACCTGTGTCTGAGGATGGTGCTAGTACTAGTACTGCAGGGGGCCCATCGATTCATGTTGGTACTGAGGGCTTATCCCCGACACATGTTGATGCGGATGGGGTACGCACATTCATTGATGGGACTGAGGTGATTAGGGTTACACCTGATGGGCGTATCATATTGCAGATTGTTGGCGATTCGTAAGTCTATATATATATATATATATATATCTATATTATTATTTATTAATTTATTTTTGTTGCCATTTTTATATATATATATAACTTATATTTGGTGTAACAAAATTCATCTTTTTTTAATGCAGTTTTATTCCTTCGAAGGCTTCAGCTACCGCCATCACAAAAACAATCAAGGAGAACTTTACCAAGAGCTGGAAGAACTGGACGGAAGTTAGAAAAGATAAGGATGCAAATAAGAAGATGTTAAGATCATTTTTGGTAAGTTATTCGATTCTACGAAATAATTAATTTGGTACTGTATTATCTTTTATATATTGACTTGATTAATTAATTAATTATTGTCTTATAATTAACAACATTATTGTAAATTTCTTAAATAGGAAAAATGTACATGGTATCCAGGGGAGCAAGCCGCAGTTGAGAGAGTGTTCCATAAGAGATGTTCTCATCGCTATTCTGAATTGATGCGGAGGGCGCGCAATACGCGTACGAAGCCATCTTATATGGGAGACTCAACTTGGGCTGAGTTTAATGAGTATTGGGAGAAAGATGAAGGATTTAAGAATTATTGTGAGAAAGCCAAGAAGAACCGTGCTTCTGAAAAAGGTGGCTGCACACACACGGGGGGAGTGTTAATACTGCAACGCATTACATACGTTTGGTAAATTTATTACTTAATTTATTACTTGATTAATTAATTAATTATTTATAATAATTAACTAGTCATTTTCAATATGTGTATTTAATTAATAATATATATATTTATGTATGTATATATATATATATATATATATATATATAGGTGGAGAGGGAACAAAGGCAAATCACTTTGCCTGAGTTGCATTGCCACATGCATATGGTGGAGGAGACTGGTGAGTACGTTACAGATCGGGCGAGGCGTATTCGGGTAAAACTACTTTTACAATTATATATATTAATTAATGTTTATTATTTATATTAATAATTAGTTATTTATTTGTTGGGTTATTTTTTCAGGAGAGCTTCGAGGGTGGGATGGCTGAGTACCATCAGTCACAACAGGGCAGTGGGGCAGCTGTCGATCCAGTGGAGGAGGCTAGAGTAGCTCGTGATGTTTGGGAGAGAGCAGTTGGTCCCCAAAAGACTAATCGTCTGGTAGGATCAGGTGGTATTGGACCGGCTGCTTTTCGAACAAGCATTATTCCGAGTCTATCAGAGTCACATTCTGGATCCTCGACTGGTCGCAATTATGTTCCCAATGCTGGTGAGTTGAATGAGGTTAGGCAATTGACGCAGCAACTGAGCGAGGCTCAGCGTCAGATTGCCGAGCGGCAGCAGCAAAGCGATCGGGAAATTCAGGCGATTCGGGATCGAAGTGAGCGGGAAATTCAGGCGATTCGGGAGCAGGCTAGGGTAGCTGAGGAGCGCATGGAGGAGCGCTTTAAGTTCTTGCAGGATCAGATGGTGTCTAGCTCGAGGCCATCCTCATCAGCATCCTACCCGCCGCCGCCACAGCAGCAGTACTACCAGCAGCAGTATGCACCCCAGTATCCCCCGCCGTATGCATCCCAATATCCCCCGCAGTATACACCGCAGTATGCGCCGCCATTCCAGCCATACCAGCAGCAACATCAGTCACCCCGCCAGCCATACCAACAGCCCCAACATCAGTCACCCCTGATCCAGCCAAACCAGCAGTACCCCCAGCAGCGGTCACCCCCGCTGGACATTGATCTTAATGTCCAAATGTCATCGCTCAGTGCTTTACTTCAAGATGATACATATTATAATAATGTTGATAACATTGACCGGCAGGCACCCCAGTAGCTTTAGATTATTTTATTTATTTGTCTGGATATTTTATTAATTGTCTGGATATTTTATTAATTGTATGGATATTTTTACTGCTTTTCCCAATTTTTATTTTTTTAAATTAAAAATTAATTAGTTATTGGATTTTATTTTTTTATCAATAATTAAAAAAATTAATAAAATAATATATATTTTTAATTAAAACGATTTTTTTAAAAAAATAAAATTTATTTTTTAAAAATAATAATAATTTTTTTTTTAATTAAAATAATAATAATTAAAAAAAAAATTTTAATTAAAATAATAATAATTATTAAAATAAAAAAACAAAATTTATTTTTTAAAAATAATAATAATTTTTTTTAATTAAAATAATAATAATTAATTTTTTTTTTTAAAAATGTTTTTTTAAAAAAATTATATTCATTTTTTTTAAATAAAACGGGTGTTTGCGGCGGATAAGGGGTACTTTGCGGCGGATAATTTGCGGCGGATATTGGGTACTTTCCGGCGGATATATTGCGTCAAAAAATTGTCCCCTTTTCCGGCGGATTATCCGCCGCAAATTTGCGTTGGATTTTGCGGCGCCACTAAATCCGCCGCAAACTTGCGGCGGATAATCCGCCGCAACGCGTTTGCTTCGAGCTGGCTACCGGCGAAAAACTTCCGCCGCAAAGTCCAAATATCCGCCGCAAATTTGGCTTTTGCGGCGGATTTCGCCCGCTGCAAAGTCCAGCTTTTTTTGTAGTGTGAGATTTTCCACTAACCAAAACAACAAGACTTACAGGTGCCTTGGAAAACCTTTACAGACTCAGGCACTCTCCTCCTAGGATACCCCACCTACGGAGAGCCCTCAAATCTAATATAACAATAACAAGAGATACCCCACCCCTGTTACAATCAGCTGCCCCAGAAAGATGCCCCACTTCCTAGTACAAACAGCTACCCTAGAGAGATACCCCACTCCCTAGTACAAATCACAAACAATTAAATAATAAACAATTGTAAAGACAGAAATACCTCTAATGAAGGAAGATATTACAACTTGAAGAATGCAACCCCAACTAACTCTTAGCAACAGATCAGCTCAGACGGACCAACGGTGCGTGACGAGCAAAAGTAAAAGCGTGAAGAGTTTTTCTCAAAAGTTTTCTGATTCGTGAAATGGGTTGTGTAAAAATGAACGTAATGCAGTGCCTATTTATAGGCTATGAGAAAATCAAGTTTACGTTGAAAATAGTGTAGGAATCGATTCTTTGTTCAAAGCATTTGATCTAGAAATCGATTTATTTAAGTGAGGAATCGATTCTGATTTGTTTGAAAAATAGGGACAATCGATTCTTGAGAACCATGGAGGGCTAGGAATCGATTCTGTACTCAGTGAAAACTTGTATGAATCGATTCTCAGCTTGCCTGAGACATGTAGAAATCGATTCTCTGTTAAGTGCAAAAGAGTGGGAATCGATTCTTCCTTTAAAAAAGTTTGGCTCAGGAATCGATTTATGCACTGAAAATACATGAAGTGAAAATCGATTCTTCCTTTTCTGATTGGCCTGAAAATCGATTTTGATGAGTGTATATGCAAGATGAAATCGATTTTTGTGTTTTAAAGATGATAAGTATGTTTACGTAAGTATGCATGCATCTTTGAAAAACTTGTGAGTGTGTGAGACTTTGAGATACGAGCTGACCTTCGAAAGAGCTTACATTTATGCTAAGACACACCAAAACCCTAAGGACTACCTTTATATTAAAGGACTACCCTTAAACTTGAATCTTCAATCCTTGAGCTTGATTGTCTTGGATTGTGAGTTTGATGTTTAGTCACTTTTATTAACTTTGGCCATCAACTTTGGCTTTGGCCTTTTTACTATTATCAACTTTAACTTTTGTCTTTTTCATCATCAAAACCTCTTAACCACTTCATCATCAAAACTTAGCCTACAACACAAGATATCTACAAATTTGACCCCTCTGTTTGTACTAATTTGCACTCTCTATCCAGCTACCAGTGGCATATCTACTTACAGCTAGGGGGTGCACCACCTCTAAAAAAAATTATTATTTTCCTATATGATTTTTAGTTTGACCCCTTGAGTTTTAAACTTTGCACTCTCTAACCCAAGGTCCACCACTAGATGGAGGTGTATCCCAAAGAGATGGCTAAGGATAAATGAGTCTTGCTATTTAACTCCTTGCGTTACACATCCGTCTAAAACTGGCTGCATCAGAACAGAAACTTAACATTGGCATCTTGTTTTACTCCTCAACCTGTATATACCGACCAAAAGTCAATTTCATCCTTTTCTTCTTCAAATAAATATTAACCATTTGTAATCCAAGAAAGATTCAGTTGAAATTTAAAATCAACTCTAATTTATCAGGTCACGTATATCTCCCACATTTACAATCTGGTGATCTAACAAAACAAAGAAAAATTCATGCACAACCATGTCAGCTCAGAATAGTTAATAAACACGTTTGTTAATTACAAAAAAAAACTCTACAGAATTACAAAAAGGAAACACCACGCAAAAACAAGAGAGCCTTTGGAAGAGATTATTTGAGGCTACCTTACTGCGTGTGCGCTTGAGGGAAGATGTCCCAGCTTCTTCTGCTTCTTGTTTCAGCTCAAGAGGGAAAATGTCCACCCTCTTTTGATTGTGGAAATCTTGGACAGATCAAGTTCCCTTTCACAGTCACACAACACTCCCAATGTTCAAATCTGAATTAGGGTTTAAGAAAAAAGAAGGAAACCGAATTAGGGGCATAAACAACTGAAAATCAACTTACCAAAATAGTCCAATCCTCACAACTCAGGAACTCTACGAGACACGGAACCAACCGATTCATCGCTCCACGGCTCGCCGCACCTCCTACGACCACTACGCTTCCGATCAGCACCACATCTGCGCCAGAAACATAAAAGTGAGTGTTGAGTGTTAATCACAAACAGAAAAGAGAAAACAAGAGAGTAAGTGAGAGAGGGAGAGATTATACCTTCTTTCGTGCTTGAGATGGTGTAATCCTCACAACTGGTGAAGAACCTTGCACGATCAGTGGTTGAAAAGTTCATGCAGTAAACAATCAATAGAAACAGATAGGGTTAGTGTTGAAAAACAAGGAAGAATAAAAATCAGTAAGAAAAACAGTAAAGGAAGTGTTTCTCTACCTTCGTTGGTTCTTCGATGCAAAAACCTAGCCTCAGAACACCTGCGATGGTTGAAAACTGAGATTAGGGTTTCTGGAAATTGAAAAATCAAAGAAGAACACAAAGGGATTTTGTTCGCTACCTATCCTAGAGTGTTCGGTTTGCAAGATTAAAGAAAAGGGCTTTTCTCCTAGCTTATTGAGTCAAAACTTGTGAGTGAGTCATTGTTTCCTCTTTCTTGTTTTCCATTCTGGTTCCTGTTAGGGTTTGCAAATCCTTCATGTTTTCATACCCAACAGCGTAGAGGCTCAATTTTAAAGATGAAACGGGGCTAGGGATTAGGGTTTTGAATCAACAAAAAATTTGGGCATTTCAGTTAAATAGAAGGAAACTACTTACCCTTTAATAAGAAGAACAGAGGAGAGGCGAGAGGTGACTGAGAGAAGGAGAACGACGATTGTTTTCATCGTTGTGAAGGCATGAACCGGCGGTGGTTGTCGTAGGGCCAGAGGAGAACAACGATAACAGGAGAAGGGGGAGGCTGGGACGACGATGAAGGTTGCGGTGATGGTGAGGGAGTAGAGTGAGGGTGAGGGTGAGGGCGGAGTGAGCGTGAGCGTGAGGGCGGAGTGGACGGTGCGAATGAAGAGAGCATGAAGGGTGGGAATGAAAACTGAGAAGAGATAGGGTTCGCGTTTTTGCAAATGAAAGGGTGAAATAATTTATTCTATTTTAGTACTTTAGAAGTCAGGCGCGTATGCGCTTGACTTTAAAACTTTACCTCTTAATTACAAGTTTGCCACCGTGTCTACTTATGTAGTCACACGTCTGATAGCATGACTTTAAAAGTCTAATTTTTTTTTCCTATTTTTCACTTTAGAAGTCAGGCGTGTAATCGCTTGACTTTAAAACTCGCGAGTTTTGCCTCTTATTTACAAGTTTGCCACCGCCTCAACATATAAAGTCAGGCATCTGAGCGCCTGACTTTAAATGTCTAATTATTTTCCCAATTTTGCACTAGTGTCAATATCAAAAAAACATCCCTAGAGAGTTATAGAACTCACCACGATACCGAAGAGGAGTTTGAGACGAGAACGAACTATGCTAAAACTCGAAATGTCACCAACGAGCTCCTAGTAAAAGCCTTCAAACTCGAACTTCAACCACTTTCAGTTACTGATCTTCCTTCTAAACTACCCCAATCTACAATGTGACTCCTTCTGAAGTTCTACTCTGGTTCTAACACAGCATGCAAGCTATTGGGAGCATCAAATCTCCATTTTTGCTCTTATGGAGCTTGGGGATTCGAAAATGATGATTTGGTGGAGAGGGGTGTTTTGGTTCAGAAATTAGTACCAACGTGTAGAGGAGGAGAAATGGAGAAGGATGATGGCCTTGGATCAGACATGCACTAAGGTTTATGCTGAGTTCTTCTCCTCTCTTCTTCCCTCCCTCATGCGACTCCCTCCTCTCTCTCTCTATGTTTCTCTTTTCTGTTTCTGAAAAAATGGAAATGGTGTTTCTGTTTTGGCTTCCAGCTGACGGTGAGTTAGGTGATGTGGAAAAGACTATCCTGCCCTCACTAAAGTGAGGTAAAAGACTGGAATACCCCTCCGATACTAGAATGGCAACTGTTGTTGTATGAAAATTCCACTAATGGAAGATGATCCTCCCATCGGCCTCCACTGTCAAGTACACATGCTCTCAACATATCCTCCAATGTCTGAATTGTTCTCTCAGTCTGTCCGTCTGTTTGTGGGTGGTAAGCGGTGCTAGCACACACCGTTGTCCCCAATGCCATATTCAATGCCCTCCAGAATCGTGATGTGAACTTGGGATCACGATCGCAGACGATATTCGTAGGGATTCCGTGCAACCTCACAATGTTCTTGAGATACTCATCTGCTAACTTAGCAACCTTGTGATTCGAACGCACTGGAATAAAATGGGAGGACTTGGTCAAGCGATCCACCACTACCCAAATAGAATCATTTCCGGCTTGGGACCGTGGCAACCCCATGACAAAATCCATAGAAATGCTTTCCCATTTCCATTCTGGGACATTCAACGGCTGTAACTGACCGCCTGGCTTCTGGTGCTCTATCTTGACCCTTTGACATGTCAAGCATCGAGACACAAACTCTGCAACTTCCACTTTCATACCCGGCCACCAATACAACAGCTTCAAATCTCGATACATCTTGGTGGACCCAGGATGTATTGAGAACTGACTCTTATGAGCCTCTTCTAAAACTTGCCTCTTAATATCTTCATCAGTCGGCACACAGATTCTACCATCAAAACAAATCACACCATCGCCATCTTCGGTGTAATTTGGCAACCTCTTCTGCACTTGCAGCTCTAAATCAACCTCTTGGACTGAGCGAATCAGATTTCTTAAGGAACTCGAAATCTGAATATGGCTCAACACCAACCTATTCCTTCTTGGCTTCACTTTTAAATTAAGGTCTCTAAACGATTCCAACAACGCCATCTCATAAATCATCAACTCAGCAGTGTGGATAGACTTCCTACTCAAAGCGTCGGCTACAACATTAGCCTTACCCGGATGGTACTTCAATTCAAACTCATAGTCCTTCAGAAACTCTACCCACCTTCTCTGCCTATTGTTCAGTTCCTTCTGGTCAAACAAATACTTCAGGCTCTTGTGGTCGCTAAAGACTTCGAAACGAGACCCATACAGGTAATGTCTCAAAATCTTCAGGGCAAACACAATTGCCGCCAATTCTAAATCATGAGTTGGGTAATTCTCCTCATGCGGTTTCAACTGTCTGGAGGCATAAACAACTACTTGTTGATTCTGCATTAGGACACACCCCAAACCCTTACCGGAGGCGTCACAATAGATTTGGAATCCTACGGACGGATCTGGAAGAATCAGGACAGGTGTAGAAGTCAAACGATTCTTCAATTCTGCAAAACAATCATCACAGCCCGAGTCCCAAACAAATGGATGACCCTTGCGAGTTAACCGAGTGAGTGGAAGAACCAGTTGGGAAAATCCTGGAATGAATCTCCGATAATACCCATCCAATCCCAAGAAACTTCTCACTTCAGTAACCGTAGATGGTTGTTCCCAGTCTACCACAGCTTCAATCTTATTGGGGTCTACTGCAACACCAGTCTGAGATATCACATAGCCCAGAAACTTAACTTCGGGCATCCAAAAATCACATTTGGATGACTTAGCATACAACTTCTTCTCCCGGAGTACGTTCAGAACAATTCGGAGATGCTGCACATGCTCCTCACTTGTCTTAAAGTACACCAAGATATCATCAATGAACACTACAACAAACTGATCCAGATAGGGATTGAAAATTTGACTCATATAATCCATGAATATGGCTGGTGCATTGGTCAAACCAAAGGGCATCACTACAAACTCGTAGTGTCCATACCTCGTATGAAAAGCGGTCTTCGGGACGTCCAAAGCTCGAACTCTGATTTGGTGATAGCCGGACCTTAGATCAATCTTTGAAAATACAGAAGCTCCCCTTAATTGGTCTTGCAAATCATCAATCCTCAGTAGAGGGTACTTGTTCTTAATAGTCACCTTATTCAGATGACGGTAATCAATGCACAATCTCATACTTCCGTCCTTCTTCTTGACAAGTAACACTGGAGCACCCCATGGTGAGGCACTCGGCCGGATAAACTGTTTGGAAATTAACTCTTCCAATTGGACTTTCAACTCTTTCAACTCTAACGGAGACATTCTATACGGAGCTATAGAAATTGGCCCAGTGCCCGGAACCAACTCTATAGAGAACTCCACCTCACGATCCGGAGGTAACGAAGAAACTTCATCAGGAAACACATCAAGGAATTCATTAACAACTTGCACAGAAGATAAATCTAGACCTGTCTCAGTGGATGCAGACAACATCATGATGTAAGCTTCTGTGCCTTGAAACAAACAGTTACTGGCTGAGGTGAATGAAATAACAACTTCAGAATTGGTCGGTTGTAGCTCCACTGACTCGGAGGCGAAACCGATAGTCCGATGAAAACAGTCAATAGTTACATGATTGGCAGTCATCCAACTCATACCTAGGACAATGTCCATACCCTTCATCGGTAAGCAAATAAAGACTACCACAAAATTTCTGTCTCCGATGGATAGAAGACAATTTTCACATAATGCTTGGGTCTGAATACTACCCTCAGCAGCAGTCTTGATGGAGATTGGTTGAGGCAAAGGAGTTAAAGCCAATCCCAACCGATCAACACAGATTTGAGATATAAAACAATGGGTCGCACCCGAATCATATAAAATACTAACGGAGTTATAGAAAAGAGATCTCATACCCCTGAGTAGATTATCTGATGGTGTGATTTTCTGGGCGTCCAATGTGTAGACTCTCTCGTGAGTTGTAGTAGTACCTCTTCTTGGTTCTTCTTCCTTGTTGGGCATTCATGTGCATAGTGCCCCTCTTTCTTGTAGTAGAAACACTGGTTGGATCCCATCTGACACTAACCTTGATGATACTTTCCACAGTTGGAACATGTACTGAATCTTGGGGAATTAGATGATTGAACTTGCTTCCCTTTGTTGGAGTTGTGCCTAGGACCCATCTGATTGTTGGATGATCCAACATTCTTCTTATTATTACTGAACGCCTTTCGGCTTGCATACAACCTCTTCAAATCACCTTCAGCTATATGAGCTTGTTGAACCATGGCTGCATAGTTGGTATATGCAAAAGAACTTAGACTTTGAGCGATGTCTTCCCTCAATCCATACTTGTACCTATCAGTCTTCCACTTGTCATTGGGAGCATACCCAGCCAAACCGAAGATTTGGTAAAGTTCCTCAAACTTGGCCGTGTATTGGCCCACAGTTAGACCTCCTTGAGTAAGAGCTAAGAACTCGTTCTCCTTGTCAAACCTCAGAGCAGTTGGGAAGAACTGCTCCAGAAACGTGTGCCTGAAATTCTCCCATGTCTGGGGAGTACCTATAGTTGCCATCATGGCCTTGACATTAGTCCACCAGTTGTTGGCTTCCCCTTTCAGCATATGGGATGCCAATCTCAGCTTATCTTCATCAGTGACTTGCATAGTTAAGAAAATCTTCTCTATGTCATCCAACCAATGCTGGGCTTCCATGACATCCGATCCTCCCCTGAACTCGGAAAGTTTCATTTTCAGACCCAAGCACACCCGGAATTTCGTCAGGAAAAACCTCAGGAAACTCGCGTACCACTTGCAGCTCTTCAATAACAGCTTGACTCTCAGCAGACAACGATGCCATCAACGAAAATAGCTGAACTCCTTCTTTCCTCAACTCCTTCAACTGACCAGCAGATACCAAAACAGAATCTTCTTCCCCGAAACTAACCGACTTGCTACGATAGTTGATATGGACGTGGTTATTCTCTAACCAGTCCATGCCCAAGATTACATCCAGACCTCTCAACGGCAAGCAAACAAAATTCACAACAAAGTCCCTGCCGAAGATCGACACGGGACACTGAGAACACACCTGGGAAGTAATCACCGACCCCTTCGCAGGAGTATCGACAACCATATCCCCATACATAGCAGATAAAACAAGACCCAATCTTTTACAACAATCAGCAGCAACCCAACAACAGCAGCAGCAGCCCAACTACAGCAGCAGCATCGATCCTCCCAGTCATTTCAACTCACTTGTTACAAAACAAGCAACAGTTAGATATAACTGACAACACACCAATGTCAGTTGACACTACGACTGGACAACGTTGGCCAGACAGACCGAACTGCTCTGATACCACTTATGTAACACCCCATTTCTACCCGTTAATTTAATTGTAAAAATCAGAGTTTCAAAATTTCTTTTCATCGCAAGGAATGTTACACATACTTCAAACAAAATACCGTACTTCAATAAAACAGTTCAACGTCAATAAATGTGCAATACGTAACACGCCCCCAATGGGGAAAAACTCAAACATCAGTTATCGTCACCACAACCGTGACATCAATAAAACCAACTACGCAGCGGAAAGTATAAATAAGAGAAAACCATCAAATAACATATAACAACTAAAATGGTCTTAAAAACATCGAGTTCGTTTCCCCCCTGAGTGCTACGTATCAGAGCATGACGACCCGACTCAAAATTAGTGAAGATACCTAGGTCTTCACTCGTGATCACCTGCACGTTACCGCATAGGGGTAACATTCAAACAGAAGAGTGAGTCCAATTCAATCCATATAATAAATCATATGATAAGCAATAAGTCAAAGTCACAGCACTAGAGTAACTACATCACAATCAGCAATCACGTCATTACAACAACTCATCACGATGTCATGTGACTATATGAAATGCAACCCACTCGCGGGCATATGCATGAGGTACCTTTCATCATCGTCGCTTAGCCTTTATGGCCTCATCGTCGCTTAGCCTTTATGGCCTCATTGTCGCTGGGTTCATGCACATGGAATACATGAGACACTATGACATGCATCACACACAAACACACACAATCACAGTCAACTATGTGACCCGTCACTTACCAATTTGCCAAATAAGAGGCACAACACCTGTCAATTCATAATTACATACAACAACGTCGCTATATTTCATCTTCGCTTATTATCATCGTCGCTTAGCATTTTGGGCCTCATCGTCGCTTATCCATAAACGTCACCAAACAAACAATAGCCACTAAGGGCAAAACAGTCATTTACACATTGTAGCGACCGAAGAATCCGGAGGAGGGATCCTTCGTTGTTTTTGAACAATGGAGCCGCCATCAATATTTATTTTTAGGAAAACATTGAAAAAACCTTTGTTTTTGGGTTCGGGGGTCGATTAAGTGCGGGGAAGGTACTAGCACCCCGCAACATCCTAAAAAGGTTACCTTTTAATTTAATGTGTAGAAAAAAATTAGTTTAAAGAAAACACTTTGATTTACCCTTTTTGTTATTTGCAAAAAAAACGGAAAAGAAGACTTAATAAAAATTTTAGTTTTTTTTGCGCTCGACGGGAGTGGGCCCCCGCTCCTACGTATCTCCGGGTGCGATGGAGAAATCAAAGCTACGTAGTTCTTGGGTAGAAAATATTTGTGTGTTGGTGTTTTTTTTTTTTAATTATTGAAAACTTTGCGAAAACGGGAGGCCGTTCACGGTGACCAAACAGATAAATCCAGAGTGGTCGTCATTAATGGCTTATTCGGAAAAGAAGGTATTTATAGCGTTCAAACAAGCCAGGCCCAGAGTGACCGCTATAGACAACCTATTTTTTGCGCGAATTCGATTTTTCGAAAGAAAGAAAAAAAAGAACGGTTCGGAAGCATCACGTTGTGAATAAAAGCGGAGTAAGTGATAAAAGGGGGGTGCAAATAATAAAGGAGTTGTATTAAAAAGGGAGGTGTGAATAGCGTTTTGACGCTAGAAAAAAAAGTGTCACCGGGGGTGCGAATAGCGTTTTGACGCTAAAAGAAAATGGTTGCGGGGGGGTGTAAATAGCGTTTTGACGCTAAAAAAAACGATTGACGGGTCTATTACCTTTTTTACTATTCTACCCTAGAGCACGTGATTCTTGAAACGCTTTTCCTAAAAAAAACCTAGACTAAACAAGTGGTATTTTGAAAGCGGATTATGGAGAAAAATTCTTTTGTTGTTTTTTTTTTGTTGTCATAGTTGTTATTTAATAAAAGGGGGGCCTTTTTACTTTTTTTTGAAAAAAGATTTTTGTTATTATATTATTTTTTTTTAGAAAAGGGTAGTGACACTAGTAACCATTTATTTTTTTTTTAAAAAAAATATTTTTTAGTGTTTAAAAAAAAAAGCTTTATTTAAATCCGAAAATTAGTAAAAAAAAGAGGGAATACATTTTTTAACACTTTTTTTTTAGGTTTATTTTTACTCCGAAAATTAGTAACCATTTATTAAAAAAGAACATATTTTTTTTTATCACTTTTTTAAATCGAAAATTAGTAGCCATTTTTTTTTTAAAGAAAACATTTTTTTATCACTTTTATTTAATCCGAAAATTAGTAATTGTTTATTAAAAAAACAACATATTTTTTTTAGCACTTTTTAGTCCGAAAATTGCATCATAAAAAAAAACAATAATAACAACATATATATATCTATAAAAACAGCAACTAAACTAAAAAAAAAACAATAATATGTTCAAGGAAGAAAAAAAAACAACCAATATTTATAAAAACAGTATCTAATATTTATAAGAAAGACAATAACTAATGTTTATAAAAAAATAGCAACTAATATGAACATGACAACAACAAAAATAAAAACAGTAACTAATATATTTTTTTTTTTTAAAAAAACGAAAAAAACGTGAACAACACTAATTAAAATACAATGGCAATGACAATATGAACAAAATTACAATAACTAAAAATTAAAAAAAAAAGCAACAATACTACAAATTATTACATTTTTGTACCTTGAACAAATCCAAGCTTTCTTCTTCGGATCTCTTCAATACAACAAAATTTTAAACTAAAAAAAATCTAGGAAGGAAGAAAAGAAGGGGAAGAAAATTTTTCTAAAAGAAACTCTAAAAAATTTCTTTCTTTCTCCGAAACCCTAGTTTTTTTCAGAAAACTTTCCCCTTTTTTTCTAAGAGTGAAACCGTCCCCTTTCCTCTAAGTGGGGAATCCTATTTATACAAGAGAAAAAAAAGGGCTTCTTCCATCTTCTGCTCCACTTCAACCACTCTTGGATAGTGATGATGATCTTTTTTGATATGATGGAGGTTTGGGGGGAGTTGTTGAAGGGGAAAATAAAAGAAGACATGTGAGATGAGGGGAGATGATGGTCGAAGGTATGGGCATGGAGAAGAGAGTGCCATGTGTGAAGTGTGTGATAGGGAGAGGAATGGATGAGTGTGTGAAGAGAAAAGAAAATGAGTGTGTGAGAGGAGGGGAAGAAGTCGTAGGTATGGGGAGAGAGAGGAGGGAAGGGTTGAGTGTGGTGTTGTTTTAGGGTTGAGTGTGAGAGAGAGAGAGTGGAAGAGGAGTGAAGTGTGTGAAGTGATTGAAGTGGAAGGGGTTTGGTGAAGGGGAAGAAAAAAAATAAAATGTGGGTGTGATAGAGAGGGGGAGAGCCGTAGGTGAGGGAGGAAAGAGAAAGGGAAAGAGTGAGGTTGAGTGTATTGGGAAGGGAAAAATGGGGAAGTGGGAAGTGTGGGGAAGTGGTATTGAGAGAAAAGAGGAGAGGTGGAGTGTGGAAAGGAGAAAGGTGGGGTTTGACCATGGGATAATAGGGGGTGGGGTCGAATATGGAGGGGAATTAGGGGATGAATGTGGATGATTTTTTGGGTTAAGGGGGAGAGTGAATGTGGATGGCTTTTAGGGTAAAGGGGGGGATTCGAATTAGGGTTAGGAGGAGGGGAATTAGGGTTTTGTGATGAGTTGGGTTATGGGTTGTGGGTTGGATATGGGTTGTGGGTTGGGTGGAGGAGTGTGAGGGTGAATTGGGCTAGGGTTTAGGAATTGGGTTGGGTTTTAGATGGCCCAATCCAATTGCACCTCCATTCTTTTTTTTGACAAACCCCCCTTATTTCCCCCTTGACTTATTTTTTGTTTCTTTACTTCTAAATAATATTTTTTTTTGTGTTAAAAAAAACTTGTGACAAATAAAATAATGACTAAAATAAAATAATTATTTTCATCAAAAGTAAATAAAAATTTCTCATTTTGGTTAGGACAAAATTAGGGTATTACAGCTGCCCCTCTTTATTTATATTTTGCTAGGAAATAGGAGGGGTTCCCAATTTCTCGAGGAAAATAGAAATAAAGATAACAAAACGCTAATTTTGTCCAGACTGAGAATTTGTGTTGCTTCTTCTCTTTTGGTTTGAAAATTATGAAAACTGGGTTGCTTTAGACAGAAAGTAAATAGGGAGCACCGGGGCTCTGGGGGATCGCTGGGGATCCGGAGGAGCACTGGGGCTCTGAAGGAGCACTGGGGCTCTGAAGGAGCACTGGGGCTCTGAAGGTCTAGCTCAAAATCAATGCTTGGCGCATCGTCCTGAGTTCGACTGAGGGACCGTCGGGGTCTGAAGGGCATGCCTAAGCCTGAGGGACCGATGGGTCTGAAGGAGCGCAACTAGCTTATGGTACTAGTAATACGTTCTGGGGGTGGCCTTTTTCGAGCGGCCATTAGGGTTAATCAGGTCCGGAGCTGATATAACCACGAAGGACGTGCACTGTGTTTTTAGGCGGACACAGCTAGTCTGAAGGGCCTGGGGCCGGATGATCCGTCGGTTGCTCGATAACGCGACGTGCGATCTGGATTGAAGGACCATTGTTGGTCTGAAGGAGCGCCTGGGCTCTGAAGGACCGCTGGGGATCTGAAGAATTGGTGCTACCGACACCAAATAAAATTATCTTAACAGACACTTGCAATGAATGATGCATGCGTGCATGTAGTTAAGTAATTGATAACATGATGGATGAAATGTGGAATGATTTTGTTTTTTTTTTTTTTTTTTTTTTTGTTCTTGGCCTCTTTTTTTTCTTTTTTTTTTCATTTTCTTTTCTTGCTCTTTTGCTCTTTTTGCTCTTTAGCTCTTTATTGACTTTGCTGGCATCATCAACTCGCGTGACTCTTGACGTGGGATACGAGGGTTGCCTCAAGCAGTGGTGCCAAGCTGCGGGTTATTTAAAATTTGCTAAAGTGATTATGCGTTGGTCCTTTTTGCAAATTTGTGAGAGATCATCTCTTTTTGTGATTTTTAGAAATTTCGCAATGAATATAATGCTTTCGATTATGCACATGTTTCGCAAATCAATATCGTCTACCATAAAACATCTTTCCAAAGTAAATAGGGAGGTGAGAGAATGAAGAAAGAGTTTAATATTCACATGGAAACCGAGTGTGCCGAAGGTCACACTGGCTGAAAATTACATTGAGGGTTTAAACTAAAAAGAAAGAAGAAAAAAGAAAAAAGCAAATCTTTTGATTGTTTGTATCTTGGAGGTAACAATGCCAATCATCCATACAGATGCCCTTGAGCATCCATCACCCAACTTTCGGAGGACTGCCTTTGCATTTGTTCCAAGTCCAACTCATTGACCCTAATTTTTGCCTGGACTGCTCTTTAGAGTTTTCAATCCACCAGGTCGCTCTAATTTTTGCCTAGGCCGCCCTTTCGGGTTTTCAACCTAGCGAGCTCATTTTTGCTTGGCTCATCTTTCTCTTTTTTTTCATATATTTCTTTAGGCATAGTACTTCTTAACTGCATCTGAGTTTACTGGGAGTGGGAGGTCTTCACCGTCCATTTTTGTGAGAATTAAGGCTCCTCCAGAGAATGCTTTCTTTACCACATAAGGCCCTTCGTAATTTGGGGTCCATTTTCCACGGGAATCCTTTTGGATAGGCAAAATTTTCTTGAGCACTAGATCTCCTTCCTGAAACTGCCGGGGTCGAACTTTCTTGTCATAAGCTTTCTTCATTCTTTGCTGATACAACTGTCCGTGACACAAAGCTTCCACTCGTTTTTCCTCTATGAGGTTCAATTGATCAAATCGAGATTGAACCCATTCTGCTTCCTCTAATTTGGTTTCCATTAACACTCGCAGAGAGGGTATTTCGACCTCTACGGGAAGAACTGCTTCCATCCCGTATACTAGTGAGAATGGCGTTGCCCCTGTTGACGTGCGAACAGAGGTCCGGTACCCATGCAGAGCGAAAGGTAACATTTCATGCCAGTCCTTGAAGGTCACTACCATCTTTTGTACGATCTTCTTTATGTTCTTATTTGCAGCTTCGACTGCCCCATTCATCTTTGGACGGTACGGGGAGGAATTATGATGTTGGATTTTGAAGTCGTCACACAACTCTTTCATCATCTTGTTGTTCAGATTGGTCCCATTGTCTGTGATGATTTTATTTGGCAGACCGTATCGGCAGATCAAATCTCTTTTTATGAACTTGACAACTACCGATTTGGTTACACTGGCATAAGAAGCGGCCTCGACCCATTTGGTGAAATAATCGATAGCGACAAGAATGAAGCGATGCCCGTTTGATGCCTTAGGTTCGATGGGACCAATGACGTCCATTCCCCACATTGAGAATGGCCATGGTGCTGTCAGGACGTTCAAAGAAGCAGGCGGCACATGGATATTATCAGCGTAGATTTGACACTTGTGGCATTTTCTCACGTAGTTAAAGCAGTCGGTCTCCATTGACAACCAGTAGTAGCCGGCCCTTAGGATTTTTCTTGCCATGGTGTGCCCGCTAGAATGGGTTCCGAACGAGCCTTCATGGACGTCTTTCATAATTCTTTCTGCTTCTTCTTTTGCAACACATCTGAGGAGGATCATGTCGTGATTCCTTTTGTAAAGCACCTCCCCGTTTAGGAAGAAACCCATTGATAACCTCCTAAGTGTTCTCTTATCATTCTCAGTGGCACCGGAAGGGTATTCTCTATTTGTGATATAGTGTTTGATATCATAATACCAAGGCTTACTATCAGGCTCTTCCTCGATTGCCACACAATGATGCGCCGGTAGATCTCGATGCTGGATTCGGATGAATGTCAGACTTTTGTTGTTATTGATATTGAACATTGATGACAAAGTCGCCAAAGCGTCAGCCAACTGGTTTTCTTCGCGAGGGAGATGGTGGAAAGTGATCTCCTCGAACCGTTCAATCATCTTTTGGATGTGATCATGATAAGGAATCAATTTGGGATCCCTGGTTTCCCAGTCACCTTTTATCTGATGGATGACTAGCGCTGAGTCCCCATATACATCGAGTCTTTTGACTTTCCATTCAAGGGCTGCTTTGATGGCTAGGACACACGCTTCATATTCTGCAATGTTATTGGTGCAATAGAAGCTCAGTCTAGCAGTAAATGGTATGAAGCGGTTATCGGGAGAAATCAACACAGCTCCAATCCCGTGCCCATACAAATTAGAAGCGCCATCAAATGACATCCTCCACCTTTCATTGTCCGGAGATTTTCCTTCTCCGAACAAAGCCATTATATCCTCGTCCGGAAAATCATACTGCATTGATTGGTAATCCTCAATGGGCTGATGCGCCAAGTATTCCGCTAAGGCACTACCTTTGATTGCTTTCTGAGTGACGTACAAAAGGTCATATTCGGATAGTAGCATTTGCCAGCGGGCGATTCTTCCTGTGAGTGCAGGCTTTTCAAAAATGTACTTGATGGGATCCATTTTCGATACCAACCAAGTCGTGTGGCTCAACATATACTGCCTCAGGCGACGTGCAGCCCAGGCCAAAGCGCAACATGTTTTTTCCAACAATGAATATCTTGTCTCGCACTCGGTGAACTTCTTGCTGAGGTAATAGATGGCATGTTCTCTCCTTCCAGACTCATCATGTTGCCCCAGTACGCAACCCATTGAGTTGTCTAGCACTGTTAAGTATAGAATGAGGGGTCTGCCCTGCACCGGTGGCATCAGAATCGGTGGATTTTGGAGGTACCTCTTGATCTTTTCAAAGGCCTCCTGGCACTTATCGTTCCACTTCGTTTCTTGGTTCTTGCACAGCAATTTGAAGATTGGCTCGCAGGTCGATGTCAATTGGGATATGAATCTGGAGATGTAGTTCAACCTTCCTAGGAACCCACGAACTTCCCTTTCGGTTTTAGGCGCTGGCATTTCAAGAATTGCTCGTACCTTGTCTGGATCTACCTCTATACCCTTCTGACTGACTATGAACCCCAACAACTTTCCTGATCTTACACCGAAAGTGCATTTGGCGGGGTTTAATCTGAGTTTGAATTTCCTTAGGCGTTCAAATAGCTTTCGCAGATTGACGATATGTTCCTCTTCAGTCTTGGATTTTGCAATCATGTCATCCACATAGACCTCTATTTCTTTATGCATCATGTCGTGGAACAACGCTACCATCGCCCTCTGGTACGTTGCCCCAGCATTCTTCAAACCGAATGGCATTACTTTGTAACAGAAGGTTCCCCAGAGAGTGATGAAGGTGGTTTTTTCCATATCCTCGGGGGCCATCTTAATCTGGTTATATCCGGAATATCCATCCATGAAGGAGAAAAGGGAATGCTGAGCTGTGCTATCCACCAGGACATCAATGTGAGGCAAAGGGAAGTCGTCTTTTGGGCTGGCTCTGTTCAAATCTCGATAGTCGACGCACATCCGAACCTTCCCATCTTTCTTTGGGACCGGTACAATATTGGCTACCCATTGAGGGTACTTTGCTACCGCCAAAAATCCTGCATCGAACTGTTTCTTGACCTCATCTCGGATTTTTAGTGACATTTCTGGTTTCATTCTTCTTAACTTCTGCTTTATCGGCGAGCATTCAGGTTTTACCGGTAACTTATGCTCGACTATGTTGGGGTCCAGTCCCGGCATGTCTTGGTATGTCCATGCAAAGATGTCAACATAGTCGATCAAAAGTCTAATCAATTTCTCTCGCTCACTGTCTTTTAAGGTGGTGCCAATATTGACTTCCTTTTCATCCTCTTCCGTGCCCAAGTTGATTGTTTCGGTTGATTCCTCGTGGGGTTCGATTATTTTTTCTTCCTGTTCCATCATTCTCATTAATTCTGGAGGAGTTTCCCAGTTATCTTCAATATCTTCCTCAGTTTGATTAATGGGGTGCTCAAAGTCACAGTATGAATTATTGGCGTTGTTATTTTCAACAGTGTTTTTTTCAAATCTGCATTAGTATAAATTGATGGAATGAAAAACGAGCCAAAAGAAAATAAAACGCAAGTGCAAAAGAGAACTGAAATTTATTGGAGAATCTGAAATAACATTTTATTGATATTGATATTGAAAGGAAACATGTGTGCCCGAATGAAATGTCCTAAGGCCTTGGGCAGAGCCATAGGATTGCATTACAGAAACATTACTTTGAACTAAAAACTACAGGAAAATCGACGATCTCCCAATTCTTGAGCTCTTTGCTTGCTGGACAACGGCGCACAAGACTGACACCGCCATTTTCAGCGTTTGAATCATCTTCAATAGCTGCAACCTGGTGAGGATCTAGCATTCCTGCGCTCTGAAAGCTTTGCTTTATTTCGCAGATGACAATCTTCTTCATATTTGGCTCCCGACCCTCAAGTTTGGCCAACCTCTGCTCCTTTTTTCCTGCGGCGATCCTTCCTTTGTCAGTACGACTAGGCCGGTACCCTATCCCACATCTGTCCTTGTTTTCACGCGGCTGTATGGGTGTTAGGATCCCTTGTTCAGTCCTCCCTAAACCACTTCCTGCCTGATAACCAGTGCTTGTCATAACTTTAGCAATCATCAACGCAGCTTTGGACAGCTTTGGTTTTAATGATGGGGCCCCGTCCCCCACAAAGGTAGCATTTGCAATTTCTAGTGCTTGGAATGCGGTCTCGAACGATTCTTCTGCAGCCTCAACATACCGTATAGGAAACGGCTTATTGACTAGCAACTCTTCTTCTCCTGAAACGACCACCAACTTGTTGTTGACTATGAACTTGAGCTTTTGGTGTAGAGAAGAGGGCACAGCCCCTGCCGTATGGATCCATGGTCTTCCCAGAAGACAACTGTAAGACGGATTGATGTCCATCACTTGGAAACTCACTATGAAGACTTCTGGACCTACCTGTACAGGTAACTCCATCTCTCCGATAACCTCTCTTTTAGACCCATCGAATGCCCTGACCAGTGTAGAACTGGGTTTCATGTATGAACAGTCTACGTCTAGCTTGTTCATGGTTGATTTGGGTAGTACATTCAGGGACGATCCGTTATCGATGAGTACTCGAGCTAGAGAGTATTCTCCACATTTCACGGAGATATGCAAAGCCTTGTTGTGCCCTCTTCCCTCGACGGGGATCTCATCATCTGTGAAGGTGAGGTAATTGTTTGCAACGATATTTCCGACGATCCCGTCAAACTGACCAACTGTGATGTCGGGAGTGACATGGGCTTCATTCAGCACATTCATTAGTGTTGCTCGGTGGGTTTCAGAATTGAGTAATAGCGATAGCAGGGATATCTTAGCGGGAGTCTGATTCAGCTGATCCACTACCTTGTACTCGCTCTGCCTCATAATCTTTAGAAACTCACTGGCTTCTTGCTCAGATAGTGCCTTCTTGCCCGTATTTTTGTCAGATGGCTCTACTTCTTTGTCTTTGCCTTTATCGATCTTTCCTCTTTCATTTGATTCTCCTCCTCTGGGTCTTTCAGGGGCATAGACGCGCCCGCTCCGAGTCATTCCGCTGCTTCCTGAGACATTTGTGACATCAGGATTGCTCTGAGGACCTTCCACTTGGACTTTCGCATTGTAGTTCCAGGGGACTGCTTTGGTGTCGTTGTAGGGGAAGGGAGCTGGCACTTGGATAGTGATTGGTTTAGGCATACCCAGGGACGACTTGGAGTCCTTAGTATAGTGGATCTCTAGCGGCTTCCGAGTATCCTTGTTCTGGCCATTGCTCGATAGGATAGTTGACACCTGGTCCTCCCTCTTTTGAAAGCCCACTTGTATTACATGTCGGTCCAACAGGTCCTGAAGCACTTGTTTAAACGCCTCACAATTCCCAATGCAGTGATGGTCATTGCATGGATTCTTTCCAGTACATTCTCTCTCAATAATCCCAAAGGAACACAGATTAGCATGAATCACTTCCAGGGGTGTCTGGATGCATTCTACCCTCCTGATTAGGAACGGTTCTGCAGAATCCTCAATTGCATTAGTTGAGGGCATCCCATGTCCTGGTAATGGGTTGGTAGCCACATTAGGACCATTTTCCTTGAAGTTCAACCAGCCCGAGGCGATTAGATCTTGGACGACATACTTCAATGCTTTGCAATTTTCTATGGAATGGCCGACCGTTCCCGAATGAAATTCGCATGTGGTGTTTGGGTCGAAGCCTCTAGGAAAAGGGGGCTGGATCTGTCTCATTGGGCGGGTGGTGATTAAATTATGGCTGAGCAGGTGGCGGAATAGGTCGGAGTATGACATTGGGATTGGATCAAAGTGGACGAACTTTCCGACTGAGTAGTTTTGTGTTTTATGGCCTTGGTTATTTTGGGTAGGTGGGGTAGATAGTGTTTGTGCTGAGAACGGATTGGTGTGAGAGGGATTGGAGTAGGAAGTTTTTCCGGTTCCTGTGATGGCATTGGCTTCTCCTTCTTTCTTTTTAGGAAATCCGGAGAAGGGCTTTCTCTGGTTAGTGTTTCCGGGGGAGGTATAAGCGATTTTCCCATTCCTCATTCCGTTCTCTAGCCTTTCTCCAATAACGACCATATCCGAGAAACTTGACGATACACTCCCGATCAGTTTTTCATAGAAGGGTGAAGGAAGAGTTTCCATGAACATAGATACCATTCCCCTTTCAAAAAGAGGCGGTGCTACCTGTGCTGCTAGTCCTCTCCAACGCTGAGCATATTCCTTGATGGACTCATTATCCCTTTTAGTCATGTTTTGTAGCTGAGTCCTATCAGGAGCCATATCAGTGTTGTACTTATACTGCTTAAGGAAAGCATCAGCGAGATCCTTCCAACACCGAATATGAGTGGGTGTCAACTGCGTATACCAATTTGAAGCTGCCCCAGCTAAGCTGTCTTGGAAGTAGTGGATAAGCAGCTTATCGTCGTTTGCGAATGCAGCCATCTTCCTGCAATACATAGTTAGGTGGCTTGCCGGACATGTTGCTCCTCTGTATTTATCAAAATCTGGCACTTTAAACTTAGGGGGAATGACCACGTTTGGAACGAGACATAAATCTTGTGCATTTCTTGCACCAATACTGAATCCTTCAACCGCTCTCAACCTTTCTTCCAGCATTTGCAGCTTGCCTTGGGCTTGAGGGTTCTCTATAGAGTAGTCGTGAGGAAGCCCACTCATACCATAGTAAGGATGCATCATCGGAACTATGGCTGGGTTCACATTTGGGGTATGTGAATGAGTGGGATTCCTGAGGTTGGCACCCTGAGCTTGAGTGTTAACTATCGGCGGTGGAGGGCAGCCAAGTGGGAGTCCTTGTGGTATGACGACGGGGGTCGGGTTTTGACCTTGTGGTGTCCCCGGATTACCATCGTGACCCGTTGATGTAAGCTGTTGTTGGCCCGCGATTCCTGAGGGACTAGCATCGACTGTCGGAGGTGTGTAACCTTGTGGAAGTCCGTAAGGAGGCCATATGTAACCTTGGCCATTAGGCCCAGTATGGTTCACTGTATGCGGGATCCCGAGTCCATTGGGAGGAGGAGGGTTGGTAACTTGATTTTCTGTGTTCCCGGCGGAGACATCTTCACTTGTGTCTTGGCCCTTCAAAGCTTGTAGAACCTTCAAGATTTCAGCCATTTGTTCTTTCATCCCATCTATTTCTGCCCTAAGCTCTTGATTGCCTGGGTTCTGAGGTGGATTGCCTTGATCCGGGATATCTTGAGGCAGATTGTCCTGATTTTCTTCCATGTTTCTGGCCTGAGAACGAGTCCAGTAGCGATGTTGACGCACCAGCTTGTCTTTTACTCTCTGTTGGTGGGACACATGGTATGAGTATATGTATGAGTATATGAATGGATGAAAATGCGAATGATGCATGTGTGCATGAGTCTTATTGTTTTAGGTCGGGAATTGCAAGCGCATCCTGATTTGTCATAAGTACACAGATTAAAGTTCCACAATATTTTCAAGATAAAGGATCAGCATGTGAGACAAACAAACTTCATTGATGGAGGAAAGTACAACATTTTGGAAATAAAACTTCGAAAAGAAAAGTACAATGTTCTTTGAATTTCACTCAAATACATATGGCTTTCATTTTTCCACTCCTCTCTCTTTTTCTACTAGTAGTGCTGCCAGCCTTCTCCCGGAGTTCGGCAATCAGAATCTCGCAAAACTCCATGAATTCGGAAACTTGGACCGGGGTGTTAAACGGGTGCATTGCCGCGTTAGCCTCCTTTAGACGTTTGGGGATTCCTACGATAGCTTGATCGGCCAGCCATGCCAACTTTGAGAATCTGTCTTTCCAGTATAAGCTTTCGTTCTTCAACTCTATGAAGACTTCATGGTTTTCTATCTTGCTGACCAACTCCACAAAGCGGTTCTTGTAACACCCCTTTTCTATAATTTTACTTTTCGACAAAATCAGAGTCTCTTTTTTTTTTTGAACAATTAAAGGGAGTGCTACACTTACTCCATAAAAATCAAGATACATAACACCATACGGAAAGTTTAGTTCGCATCAACTAGAATCAGATCACCAACAGCAGCGGAATAATAATAATCAGTTCAAAATTGAAACCAATACATCACCAATGAAAACTAACAGTTTTAGGAAAATAAAGCATAAACATAAGGACACCCCCCCCCCCTGGTGCTACGTATCAGAGCGTGACACTTCCTACCAGACGAAGGCATACAGGAAACCTTCACTCATCATTACCTGCACGTTGCCGACATAAGAAGCAACATAAAGGCAGTAGGGTGAGTCTCTTTTCATAATTAATAACATATGAAAATTAAGCAATGCATAGGAAAAAGGAAGTCAGGCACACCAATTCACAATAATGGAACAATCGCATCAATATTTTATTTCCAAACAGCACCACACAATATATGATTTATGCATGTAATGCAACCCAAACTCCACGGGTACATGCATGTCGGATCCGTCACCAATACAAATAGGCCGTAGCCTCTGCTCACCAAATCAAAATTAGGCCGTAGCCTCTGCTCACCAATAATGCATATGTCCATGAGATGCTATGGGAAATGCATTACAACACACCAAGTCCAAGCAATTCATCATTTAAAATTCATGATCTCACCATTGTATATAAATCAGCTCACCACATTAAAATTAGGCCGTAGCCTCTGCTCACCAATCTCACCCTATCACACTCACCAATTCAGCTCACCACTCACACCAACACCAATTCGAATAGACCAGCTTAGGACATTGACACAACATAGAGAAAGTGGGTAAAAATAGCCATTTGGACACTTGAACACCATCAGCCAGAAACACTAGTGAAAATAAATTATTTTTGCATAAAATTGAGACTATTGGATAGGCACTGAAATTAGCTTCAAAACGCATTTTGAACCGTTGGATTTGGATAACCGAGTCAAAAGTTATGTTAAAAACAGTTTAGGAAAAATGTTAGACATTCTGGAAACAGGCGCATGGGCGCTGGGCGCCCAGGGGCAACACAGCGCTTGGCGCATGGGCGCTTGGCGCCCAGGAGAGGCAACACGCAACAGCGCACAGGCGCATAGGCGCTTGGCGCCCAGGAGCAACACGCGCAACAGCGCACAGGCGCTAGGCGCCCAGGGGAACAAGCGCGCAACAGCGCCCAGGCGCTAGGCGCCCAAGAGGCAACACGCGCACATAGGCGCTGGCGCCCAGAAGCAACATCCAGGGAACAGCAGCAACATGGCGCCCAAGCACTAGGCGCCTAAGGCCAACATGCTACACAACTCATTTTGCTTCGAAATTCATTTTACACGAGCCAAATGCTCAGGACATGATAAATCAATAAAAATTTTCTCAAAAACTGAACTTTAATTTTGGCGCCCATGCACTAGGCACCTAGTGAAATTTCGCAACTCAACTCCTTTCTTGACCAAAATCAGTTTTCATGAGCCATTTTACCCAAGTATAAAAACCTGAAAACAATTTTCACAAAACTATCACCAGAACTTTGGGGCCCTTGGCGCCCATGACACAAGCAACAAGTGCCAAAACTGGCAGCACAGGGAACACAGTAGGCAACACAGGCAACAGGGACAGCAACACAGGCAACAGGGACAGCAACACAGGCAACACAGTGACACGGAATTTTGGAAAACTGGCGCAGCACACTGCTGGGCACTTGGCGCCCATGACCATGGCGCAAAACAGAATTTTCAGCAACAATTCATAGGGCGCCTAAGGCGCCTAGGGGCATCCAAACAGAAATTTTTCCACTTTAAATTACCAATTAAAATTTACCAACACTCCTATATATAAATATAATCAAAATGTCACCATAATTTCCCAATTTCACCACATAATCACCAAACAATCATACACTCAAACAATTGGCCTACAATTCGCATATTGCCCCAATTCCAACATCAATCATAGAATTCTCAACATGTTAATTCAATAATAACATCACAATACTATAATTTCTCAACAACAACACAATTCAATCATGGAAACTAACCTAGGACCCTAACCCTAAGCAATTCCCAATTCGCATAAGTATTAAGAACAAAAAGAGGACCCCCTAACCTTGAAAAATTCGAATTTGATAGCCAAGCTCCAAGGGAAGAATGCGAATCACAATTGAGCCTCCTCTTCTTCTCTTTGAGCTTCGCCCCTCTCCTCTACTTCTCCTCTTCTATTCGCACTTTTCTCTTCTCACTTCTCCTCTCTTTTACGTTACTTTCTTTCTTTTCACAAATGAGACAAAAATGCCACAAAGTCACAAGACCCATAGTGAGTCGAATCCTATGACCATCCCATGGGTCATGGGCTCACTTGTGGGTCATGGGCTCCGTGCACCATCAATTTCGAGACAACACCTCCTAATAATTTAAAATTAAATAAATACATTAAACCTTGAATTATTTAATTAAATTAAATAACTATTGTAAGCCTTAAATAATTTAATTAAATAAATAATTAAATTATTTTGGGGCGTTACAACTCTCCCCCACTTAGAATATTTCGTCCTCGAAATTACCTGAATCAAACAACTCCGGATATGCTTCCCGCATCTTGCTCTCCAGCTCCCAAGTCATACTCTCACCAGCAGCTCCTAACCAAACCACTTTCACCAAAAGAATTTCTTTCCCTCTCAGAGTCTTCACTTCTCTATTTTCTATTCGCACAGGCATAGTCTCAACCGTGAGATTATCCCGTACCTCTACTTCGTCCATCTGAATTACATGAGACGGGTCCGGAACATACTTTCGAAGTTGTGACACGTGAAACACGTCATGCAAGTTCGAAAGATTAGGCGGCAAAGCCACCCTATAGGCAACACTTCCCACCCTCTCCGTAATCTGATACGGACCAATGAAACGAGGAGTCAACTTCTTTGATTTCAAGGCACGCCCAACACCAGTCACCGGAGTGACTCTCAGGAACACATGATCACCGGCCTGAAACTCTAAATCCTTCCTTCTCTTATCATGATAGCTCTTTTGTCGACTCTGCGACGCTTTCATCTTCTCACGGATCAATTTTACCTTCTCAGTTGTTTCTCGCACAATTTCAGGCCCCAACACTGCACTCTCCCCAGATTCATACCAACACAACGGAGTCCTACATCTCCGACCATACAATGCCTCAAACGGTGCCATACCAATACTAGAGTGAAAACTGTTGTTATAGGTGAATTCTATCAACGAAAGATGAGAATCCCATGAACCTCCCTGCTCAAGAACACATGCCCTCAACAAGTCCTCTAACGACTGAATAGTCCTCTCCGTCTGACCATCTGTCTGCGGATGATAAGCGGAGCTCAACCTCAACTTAGAACCCAAAGCTTCCTGCAAACTCTTCCAAAATTCAGAGGTGAATCTTGGATCTCTATCAGACACAATACTAAGCGGAACGCCATGCAACTTCACAATAGTCTTGATGTAGATTTCTGCCAACTTTGGAACTGAATAAGTCATATTAATTGGTAAGAAATGAGCAGACTTAGACAACCTGTCCACAACTACCCATATAGCATCAAACCCTCTCACTGTATTTGGCAACCCAGTTACAAAATCCATGGAAATGCTATCCCATTTCCATTCCGGAATCTCCAATGGTTGCATCAGCCCCGCAGGCTTCTGATGCTCAATCTTAGACTTCTGACAAGTCAGACAAGAATACACAAACTGAGCCACATCCTTCTTCATACCAGGCCACCAGAACATTTTCTTCAAATCTTGGTACATTTTCGTAGCCCCGGGATGAATACTCAACTTGCTCCTATGGCTCTCCTCAAGAATCATTCTCTTCATCTCAGCATCGTCAGGAATGCAGATCCTATCTCTGAATCTCAATACACCTTGGGAATCTAACTTGAAATCTCTATCCACACCTTGATCATTCACAACCAACAGGTCTACCAACTTTACATCTGACTTTTGGGCTTCTCTGACACTGACCAAGAATTCATTGCCAATCTTCAACATCCCCAATCTGACACTCTGCGGTGTCACTTCACAAACCAGACTCATGTCCCGAAACTGCTCAATCAACTCTAACTCTTTCACCATCAAAGCCGACATATGCAAACTCTTCCGACTTAAAGCATCAGCCACGACATTAGCTTTGCCGGGGTGATAGTTCAAGCCAAAATCATAATCTTTTAGCAATTCTAACCAACGTCTCTGTCTCATATTTAGCTCCTTCTGATCAAACAAGTATTTCAGACTCTTGTGGTCACTAAACACTTCAAATCTGGTACCATACAGATAGTGCCTCCAAATTTTCAGCACAAACACAATTGCAGCTAGTTCCAAATCATGAGTAGGGTAGTTCTTCTCATGGGTCCTCAACTGTCTGGACGCATAAGCTACTACCTTACCCTCTTGCATCAATACACCTCCCAAACCCATCTTGGAAGCATCGCAATATACTACAAACGGTCGATCAGGAACAGGCAAAGTCAAAACGGGCGATGTGGTCAACCTCTTCTTCAACTCATTGAAGCTCTCCTCACAGCGTGCATCCCACACAAAAGCTTTTCCCTTACACGTCAATTGAGTCAACGGAAGTGCCAACTTCGAGAAACCTTCAATGAATCTCCTGTAATAACCAGCTAATCCCAAGAAGCTTCTGATTTCTGTAACTGACTTCGGGCTCTCCCATTGAGACACAGCATCAACCTTGGCTGGGTCCACAGCTATACCATTACCAGAGATAATATGACCAAGGAAACCTACCTCATTCAGCCAGAACTCACACTTAGACAATTTTGCATACAATTTCTTTTCTTTCAACACTTCCAACACTAACCTCAAATGTTCTGCGTGCTCCTCTTCTGTTTTAGAATACACCAGAATGTCGTCAATAAACACAACTACAAACCGATCCAAGTAACTATGAAAAGTACGATTCATGTACTCCATAAACACACCCGGTGCATTGGTGACCCCAAACGGCATAACAGAATACTCATAGTGCCCATATCTCGTTCTGAAAGCGGTTTTCTGAATGTCTTCGTCCTTTACCTTGATCTGGTGATAACCTGACCTCAAATCGATTTTACTAAACACCTTAGCACCTACCAACTGGTCCATCAGATCATCAATTCTGGGAAGCGGATACCTGTTCTTTATTGTTACTTTGTTCAATTGCCTATAATCGACACAAAGTCTCATACTCCCGTCCTTCTTTTTCACTAACAATACCGGAGCACCCCACGGTGACACACTTGGCCTTACAAATTTCTTTTCAAGCAGATCTTCTAATTGCTTTTTCAATTCAGACAACTCTGAGGCTGACATTCGGTACGGTGCCATAGACACAGGCCTAGTACCAGGTATAAGATCAATGGCAAACTCAACCTCCCTCTCTGGCGGAACACTTGGAGTTTCATCTGGGAACACTTCAGGGAACTCACACACCACTTGAACCCTTTCAATGATTGCCTGATTCTCAGCAGACAATGACGCCATCAAAGCAAACAGATGAACTCCCTCCCTCATTACCTTATGCAAACGACCAGCAGGCAACAACACTGATTCTTCCTCTTCAGGAGGAAAGAAACTCACAGACCTCCGGAAACAATTAATATGCACATGGTTAAATACTAACCAGTCCATACCAAGAATGACATCCAACCCTCCCAACGGCAAACAAATAAGATCAACTAGAAAATTTCTGCCGAAGATTGACAGAGGGCACTTAGCACACACAAGAGAGGTAGTTACTGAACCCTTAGCTGGAGTGTCAATAACCATCTCCCTCATCATAGAAGATAAAACAAGGTCCAATTTCTCAGCACACAAAGCAGCAATAAACGAATGCGTAGCACCAGTATCAATAATAGCAATCAAAGGAATACCATTAATAAAACATGTACCTCGAATCTCATTAGTGTCCTCTGATCCTGCGAGAGCAAACACCTTTCCATGGGACTTCTCTTTCTTCGGCTTAGTACACTTAGTACTAATATGACCTGATTCCCCGCAATTGTAACACACCACATCCCTTTTCTCACATTTCGCAGCCACATGACCCTCTTTACCGCATTTGAAACATTTATTATCTGAGCAGTCAAAACTCTTGTGACCCGGTTTGCCACACCTGTAGCACACAACCTTCGCAGGGGCATCTCCCCCACTTGCTTTCTTATTGTCAGTATACCTCTGCTTACCCTTACCAGCTGGAGCCTCATACGGTTTACCCCGGTTCTGAAACTTACCCCTCAGATCCCTCATGACCCTGGAGTGAGCATTACTATCATCCTCATATATCCTGCAACTGTCGATCAAATCAGCGAATACCCTAATCTTCTGGTACCCTACAGCTTTCTTAATATCAGCCCTCAGCCCATTCTCAAACTTAATACACTTTGAGAACTCAGAATCAGCATCAGCATAATGGGGATAAAACTTAGCCAATTCAGTGAACTTGGCAGCATACTCTGTCACTGACATGCTTCCTTGCTTCAGCTCAAGGAATTCTATTTCTTTCTTACCCCTCACATCTTCAGGGAAATACTTCCGCAAGAACTCTCTACGGAAAACAGCCCAAGTTATCTCTTCATTGGCAGTTTCTAATCTCTGCCTCACCTCCATCCACCAATCATCAGCTTCCTCTGCCAGCGTATGGGTACCATACCTGACCTTCTGCGCATCATCACAATCCATGACCCGGAATATTCTTTCAATCTCTTTCAGCCATGCCAAAGCACCATCTGGATTATACTTGCCCTTAAAGACAGGTGGATTCTCTCTCTGGAACGTAGCCAAATTGCGCGTCCCATCATTAACAGCACCGGGTATATTACCCATCGCCCCGGCTATAGCCTGCAAGGCAGCAGCAAGTGCAGCATCGTCCCGTCTGGCCATTTCAAACTATCACTGCAGCACAAACAGAAATTTAGAACTAATCTAACAATTCTATTTGTCATAAGACACTATGACAAGACGACTTGGCCGGACAGACCGAACTGCTCTGATACCACTAATGTAACACCCCTTTTCTATAATTTTACTTTTCGACAAAATCAGAGTCTCTTTTTTTTTTTGAACAATTAAAGGGAGTGCTACACTTACTCCATAAAAATCAAGATACATAACACCATACGGAAAGTTTAGTTCGCATCAACTAGAATCAGATCACCAACAGCAGCGGAATAATAATAATCAGTTCAAAATTGAAACCAATACATCACCAATGAAAACTAACAGTTTTAGGAAAATAAAGCATAAACATAAGGACACCCCCCCCTGGTGCTACGTATCAGAGCGTGACACTTCCTACCAGACGAAGGCATACAGGAAACCTTCACTCATCATTACCTGCACGTTGCCGACATAAGAAGCAACATAAAGGCAGTAGGGTGAGTCTCTTTTCATAATTAATAACATATGAAAATTAAGCAATGCATAGGAAAAAGGAAGTCAGGCACACCAATTCACAATAATGGAACAATCGCATCAATATTTTATTTCCAAACAGCACCACACAATATATGATTTATGCATGTAATGCAACCCAAACTCCACGGGTACATGCATGTCGGATCCGTCACCAATACAAATAGGCCGTAGCCTCTGCTCACCAAATCAAAATTAGGCCGTAGCCTCTGCTCACCAATAATGCATATGTCCATGAGATGCTATGGGAAATGCATTACAACACACCAAGTCCAAGCAATTCATCATTTAAAATTCATGATCTCACCATTGTATATAAATCAGCTCACCACATTAAAATTAGGCCGTAGCCTCTGCTCACCAATCTCACCCTATCACACTCACCAATTCAGCTCACCACTCACACCAACACCAATTCGAATAGACCAGCTTAGGACATTGACACAACATAGAGAAAGTGGGTAAAAATAGCCATTTGGACACTTGAACACCATCAGCCAGAAACACTAGTGAAAATAAATTATTTTTGCATAAAATTGAGACTATTGGATAGGCACTGAAATTAGCTTCAAAACGCATTTTGAACCGTTGGATTTGGATAACCGAGTCAAAAGTTATGTTAAAAACAGTTTAGGAAAAATGTTAGACATTCTGGAAACAGGCGCATGGGCGCTGGGCGCCCAGGGGCAACACAGCGCTTGGCGCATGGGCGCTTGGCGCCCAGGAGAGGCAACACGCAACAGCGCACAGGCGCATAGGCGCTTGGCGCCCAGGAGCAACACGCGCAACAGCGCACAGGCGCTAGGCGCCCAGGGGAACAAGCGCGCAACAGCGCCCAGGCGCTAGGCGCCCAAGAGGCAACACGCGCACATAGGCGCTGGCGCCCAGAAGCAACATCCAGGGAACAGCAGCAACATGGCGCCCAAGCACTAGGCGCCTAAGGCCAACATGCTACACAACTCATTTTGCTTCGAAATTCATTTTACACGAGCCAAATGCTCAGGACATGATAAATCAATAAAAATTTTCTCAAAAACTGAACTTTAATTTTGGCGCCCATGCACTAGGCACCTAGTGAAATTTCGCAACTCAACTCCTTTCTTGACCAAAATCAGTTTTCATGAGCCATTTTACCCAAGTATAAAAACCTGAAAACAATTTTCACAAAACTATCACCAGAACTTTGGGGCCCTTGGCGCCCATGACACAAGCAACAAGTGCCAAAACTGGCAGCACAGGGAACACAGTAGGCAACACAGGCAACAGGGACAGCAACACAGGCAACAGGGACAGCAACACAGGCAACACAGTGACACAGAATTTTGGAAAACTGGCGCAGCACACTGCTGGGCACTTGGCGCCCATGACCATGGCGCAAAACAGAATTTTCAGCAACAATTCATAGGGCGCCTAAGGCGCCTAGGGGCATCCAAACAGAAATTTTTCCACTTTAAATTACCAATTAAAATTTACCAACACTCCTATATATAAATATAATCAAAATGTCACCATAATTTCCCAATTTCACCACATAATCACCAAACAATCATACACTCAAACAATTGGCCTACAATTCGCATATTGCCCCAATTCCAACATCAATCATAGAATTCTCAACATGTTAATTCAATAATAACATCACAATACTATAATTTCTCAACAACAACACAATTCAATCATGGAAACTAACCTAGGACCCTAACCCTAAGCAATTCCCAATTCGCATAAGTATTAAGAACAAAAAGAGGACCCCCTAACCTTGAAAAATTCGAATTTGATAGCCAAGCTCCAAGGGAAGAATGCGAATCACAATTGAGCCTCCTCTTCTTCTCTTTGAGCTTCGCCCCTCTCCTCTACTTCTCCTCTTCTATTCGCACTTTTCTCTTCTCACTTCTCCTCTCTTTTACGTTACTTTCTTTCTTTTCACAAATGAGACAAAAATGCCACAAAGTCACAAGACCCATAGTGAGTCGAATCCTATGACCATCCCATGGGTCATGGGCTCACTTGTGGGTCATGGGCTCCGTGCACCATCAATTTCGAGACAACACCTCCTAATAATTTAAAATTAAATAAATACATTAAACCTTGAATTATTTAATTAAATTAAATAACTATTGTAAGCCTTAAATAATTTAATTAAATAAATAATTAAATTATTTTGGGGCGTTACAGTTCTCCCAATAGATGCTTTCTGTCTTCAGCTGGTGGTAGACCTCCTCTTGATATCTGATATGGTCGTTCAGCTCATCAGATTTTTCATGCTCCCTTCTTAAGGCTTGCTGGTATTCTCGGAGTATCTCTTCAATGGTATCTTTATCCCGCTTGATACTTTTCACTTGCTCTTCAAACTCGGCTACCATCATCCGGGACTCTCTCTTTGATACCATTAGTAGGCTCTGTGCGGTCTTTTCAGCCATCATTGATTCTTCCCATAACTTTTTCCATTTGTATGTATCATCGATGGCTTGGTCCATTTTCAGGTTGCAACGTTTGATTTCCTCTTTCGCCCCTCTTAGGTACCTTTGAACCTCTAGTTTGTTCTTTTGTTCGATCTTGAGCTGCTTGCGGCTGTCTTCAATGGCCACTGACTTACTTGCATTCTCTTCCTCCAACTTCTGGTTCTTTAGGAGCACTTTCTCTAACTCTGCCTGCAAGCCCTTCTTTTCTTCCTCGGCTTTTGACAATGCCATTTTAAGCTAATCTAAATCTTCGACAGTGGGAAGGGTAGGTTCAGGTATTTCTTCCTCAACCCGTAGTGCACTTTGGTAAGGCAATCGGGTGTCTTGGATCCTCTTTTGGAGCCATTGACGAAAGGTGGTTTCCTTATCGCCGCTCTTCTTAGTAAGCTCTTGTCCCTTGCGGACGACCATATTCCACGCTTGAGAAATCTTCCGGAGCATGTCAACCTCTTTTGGGCTTCCTTCATGGAGGTAAAAAGGGATTAACATGTCTTTGGTGGGCGGATTTCGCATGGGGTACCCCAGCTGTCTTAGAGTTAGAGAGGGGTTGTAATTTATGCATCCTCTTGTTCCCATGAGTGGGACATTTTGGAAGCTTCCACATTGAAAAACCACTTCAGGCCTATCTTTCCACCATGATGGGTGCCAACGAACCTTATATTCATGAAGGCCCCCCAGCACTTGCAACCATTCACCAGTGTTCATTGTCTTCACGTCACACCCTCTGGCGTCTTCAATTGGGCCTTCTACCCTGACTTTGTTAACGAAAGCATGGGTGAGAAGCCAAACATACAAGGCGTGCAGGCAGCAAGATATCCTTTTTCCCCTTAGCTCACTATAATGAGTGAAAGTACAGTAAGTGTCTGCAAGCATGGCGGGAATCGGATCTTTGAAGGATAAGAAGACGCCAATAGCTGTTGTGTCTACATATCTTTCAAGGCGTGGAAATAGGACAATGCCAAAGATAGTCAAGGCTAACACCTGCTTAAAAGGACCCCAATTTCTAGCGTCGGCGAAGAATTTCATTTGGCCTTCTAGATACTCTTGTGGGAATCCTGCAATGCCATTTCGATTTTTCTTTCGGAGCTTCAAGTTCTCTTTGCTGGTTTGTAACATTGAGGCGAGTTTCTCATCTGTGTAATATTGTCCCTGATACTAGTAGGGCCCATTGTCTTGTTGGGGAAAGCCGAAGATCTGTGTATATTCTTCCAGGGTAGGTGCCATCTGGAAATTTTTGAAGGTGAAGCATCTTAATGAAGAGTCGTAGAACTGGCTCAAAGCGGCAATGGCATCCGTTTGTACGTCCAATTGTAGTAACATAATAATCTTCCCATACACTCTATCAAAAGACCTGCGTTCGATGGGCGGCAATCGACCAGCACATTCCCTTAGACTTGTCAGATTAGGCTGCTTCACTATAGGGTAGTTCAGAGTTTGGATTGCTTCACAGTTTGATCCCATATTGCCTTGCTTATGACAAAACTTTCGAACCTCTTACAATTCCCGGCAAACCTAAATGAGATGAAGAGCATGCAATGTGAGGATTTTTTTGTATTTTTTTTTTGTGAAATAATGATGATGTATGATGAATTAAAAAAGACGTTACATGCGTTAATAAAAGCATATTTTGGTGATTCAAAATTTGAGGAACATTAACCATGTCACGTAAAATATACGTAAAGGAAAAGAGTAAATGGTTTTCATTATTTGATTTTTTTGAAAGATAAAAGGTTTTTGTGATGATGCAACAGGTAGGTGAATTGCTTTTGTGTCCTAAACAGGTTATGTCTTACATATAGGTCACGGTCTAGGGTCACTTATGTGATCAACCTCTCAGGTAGTTCTATTCACTTCCTCACAAAGGTTTCCAGAGCTAAAATCCCTTTCACGATATGACCCACAACGATAGCGAGCTACCT
Organism: Astragalus membranaceus; assembly: GCA_039519185.1. Lineage (NCBI taxonomy): Eukaryota > Viridiplantae > Streptophyta > Magnoliopsida > Fabales > Fabaceae > Astragalus > Astragalus membranaceus. Next base: position 70,201,533 of record CM076851.1, read on the forward strand.
GGTGTGGGATGCAGCGAAAGAGCATACTCTGGTTGAGATTTTCATGAGAGTCAGACAGATAAATCCAGAATGACTGTCACTAATCATCTCCGCTCGTCCTAAGTTTATTTTTCAGACCCGGGTATAGGGCCCCACTCAGAAGTGTGTGAATAAATAGGTGTAGGTGATGTGTGTGATATAAGCAACCTAAAACTACCCAAACTGCAAAAGAGCAAACAGATAGCAATATAAAAGTCTTCTACCCTAAGGTTTGCAAGAAAACAAATAGCAGTATAAAAGTCTTCTACCTTAAGGTTCAATATGCGAATATAAAGACTAAGAGTAAATAAAGTACTAAACTAATAATTTACACATTTAACTAAATTAGGCTTGACCCTCTAAAAAAAAGTCCCCAGTGGAGTCGCCAGCTGTAGCGACCGAAGAATCCGGAGGAGGGATCCTTCGTTGTTTTTGAACAATGGAGCCGCCATCAATATTTATTTTTAGGAAAACATTGAAAAAACCTTTGTTTTTGGGTTCGGGGGTCGATTAAGTGCGGGGAAGGTACTAGCACCCCGCAACATCCTAAAAAGGTTACCTTTTAATTTAATGTGTAGAAAAAAATTAGTTTAAAGAAAACACTTTGATTTACCCTTTTTGTTATTTGCAAAAAAAACGGAAAAGAAGACTTAATAAAAATTTTAGTTTTTTTTGCGCTCGACGGGAGTGGGCCCCCGCTCCTACGTATCTCCGGGTGCGATGGAGAAATCAAAGCTACGTAGTTCTTGGGTAGAAAATATTTGTGTGTTGGTGTTTTTTTTTTTAATTATTGAAAACTTTGCGAAAACGGGAGGCCGTTCACGGTGACCAAACAGATAAATCCAGAGTGGTCGTCATTAATGGCTTATTCGGAAAAGAAGGTATTTATAGCGTTCAAACAAGCCAGGCCCAGAGTGACCGCTATAGACAACCTATTTTTTGCGCGAATTCGATTTTTCGAAAGAAAGAAAAAAAAGAACGGTTCGGAAGCATCACGTTGTGAATAAAAGCGGAGTAAGTGATAAAAGGGGGGTGCAAATAATAAAGGAGTTGTATTAAAAAGGGAGGTGTGAATAGCGTTTTGACGCTAGAAAAAAAAGTGTCACCGGGGGTGCGAATAGCGTTTTGACGCTAAAAGAAAATGGTTGCGGGGGGGTGTAAATAGCGTTTTGACGCTAAAAAAAACGATTGACGGGTCTATTACCTTTTTTACTATTCTACCCTAGAGCACGTGATTCTTGAAACGCTTTTCCTAAAAAAAACCTAGACTAAACAAGTGGTATTTTGAAAGCGGATTATGGAGAAAAATTCTTTTGTTGTTTTTTTTTTGTTGTCATAGTTGTTATTTAATAAAAGGGGGGCCTTTTTACTTTTTTTTGAAAAAAGATTTTTGTTATTATATTATTTTTTTTTTAGAAAAGGGTAGTGACACTAGTAACCATTTATTTTTTTTTTTAAAAAAATATTTTTTAGTATTTAAAAAAAAAGCTTTATTTAAATCCGAAAATTAGTAAAAAAAAGAGGGAATACATTTTTTAACACTTTTTTTTTAGGTTTATTTTTACTCCGAAAATTAGTAACCATTTATTAAAAAAGAACATATTTTTTTTTATCACTTTTTTAAATCGAAAATTAGTAGCCATTTTTTTTTTAAAGAAAACATTTTTTTATCACTTTTATTTAATCCGAAAATTAGTAATTGTTTATTAAAAAAACAACATATTTTTTTTAGCACTTTTTAGTCCGAAAATTGCATCATAAAAAAAAACAATAATAACAACATATATATATCTATAAAAACAACAACTAAACTAAAAAAAAAAACAATAATATGTTCAAGGAAGAAAAAAAACAACCAATATTTATAAAAACAGTATCTAATATTTATAAGAAAGAAAATAACTAATGTTTATAAAAAAATAGCAACTAATATGAACATGACAACAACAAAAATAAAAACAGTAACTAATATATTTTTTTTTTTTAAAAAAAATGAAAAAAACGTGAACAACACTAATTAAAATACAATGGCAATGACAATATGAACAAAATTACAATAACTAAAAATTAAAAAAAAAAAGCAACAATACTACAAATTATTACATTTTTGTACCTTGAACAAATCCAAGCTTTCTTCTTCGGATCTCTTCAATACAACAAAATTTTAAACTAAAAAAAATCTAGGAAGGAAGAAAAGAAGGGGAAGAAAATTTTTCTAAAAGAAACTCTAAAAAATTTCTTTCTTTCTCCGAAACCCTAGTTTTTTTCAGAAAACTTTCCCCTTTTTTTCTAAGAGTGAAACCGTCCCCTTTCCTCTAAGTGGGGAACCCTATTTATACAAGAGAAAAAAAAGGGCTTCTTCCATCTTCTGCTCCACTTCAACCACTCTTGGATAGTGATGATGATCTTTTTTGATATGATGGAGGTTTGGGGGGAGTTGTTGAAGGGGAAAATAAAAGAAGACATGTGAGATGAGGGGAGATGATGGTCGAAGGTATGGGCATGGAGAAGAGAGTGCCATGTGTGAAGTGTGTGATAGGGAGAGGAATGGATGAGTGTGTGAAGAGAAAAGAAAATGAGTGTGTGAGAGGAGGGGAAGAAGTCGTAGGTATGGGGAGAGAGAGGAGGGAAGGGTTGAGTGTGGTGTTGTTTTATGGTTGAGTGTGAGAGAGAGAGAGTGGAAGAGGAGTGAAGTGTGTGAAGTGATTGAAGTGGAAGGGGTTTGGTGAAGGGGAAGAAAAAAAATAAAATGTGGGTGTGATAGAGAGGGGGAGAGCCGTAGGTGAGGGAGGAAAGAGAAAGGGAAAGAGTGAGGTTGAGTGTATTGGGAAGGGAAAAATGGGGAAGTGGGAAGTGTGGGGAAGTGGTATTGAGAGAAAAGAGGAGAGGTGGAGTGTGGAAAGGAGAAAGGTGGGGTTTGACCATGGGATAATAGGGGGTGGGGTCGAATATGGAGGGGAATTAGGGGATGAATGTGGATGATTTTTTGGGTTAAGGGGGAGAGTGAATGTGGATGGCTTTTAGGGTAAAGGGGGGGATTCGAATTAGGGTTAGGAGGAGGGGAATTAGGGTTTTGTGATGAGTTGGGTTATGGGTTGTGGGTTGGATATGGGTTGTGGGTTGGGTGGAGGAGTGTGAGGGTGAATTGGGCTAGGGTTTAGGAATTGGGTTGGGTTTTAGATGGCCCAATCCAATTGCACCTCCATTCTTTTTTTTGACAAACCCCCCTTATTTCCCCCTTGACTTATTTTTTGTTTCTTTACTTCTAAATAATATATTTTTTTGTGTTAAAAAAAACTTGTGACAAATAAAATAATGACTAAAATAAAATAATTATTTTCATCAAAAGTAAATAAAAATTTCTCATTTTGGTTAGGACAAAATTAGGGTATTACACACATCATCATCAATAATATTGGCCACTAAGGGTAAAAACGTCATTTAACTAGCCACTAAGGTCATCATCGTCACTTACGCATCATCATTAATAATATTAGCCACTAAGGGCAAAAACGTCATTTAACTAGCCACCTGGGCGCCCAGAAACCACCAGAAAATAATAAGTTTTTATTTTAAAAATAAGGCACACAGGTAGACAACTGAAAAAGCTTCCCAACACTTTTTGAAACGTTCAAAACGGATGTCCGAGTCAAAAGATATAGCGAAAACAGTTTTTATAAAAATTTGGGGACATCCTGAAAATGGCGCCCCTGGGCGCCCAGCGCCTGGCACCTGGGGCCCAGCGCCTGGCACCTGGGGCCCAGCGCCCAGCAACACAACACACACGCAACACAGCACACACGCACACTGGCACCTAAATAATTTTACGATATTTATGTAATTTAACTTTTTCACTCTTTAAAATTTTTTCACTTTTTTAAACTTTTTCACTCTCTCTCATATACTTTTTCAAACTTTTTCACTATCTTTCTCTCACACTTTTTTCAAATTTTCTCACTTTTTCACTCTCTCCTCATTTTTCTTCCTCTAACTCTATCTCATTTTTCTATTTTTCACATTATATCTACTTTAATTTCATCTACATGTCTCATTCATTTTTTTAATATTTTATTTTTTTCTCTGTCAATAAGTTTTATTTAGTCTCTACAGGAAATATTACGATTTGTAAAATTTGAAATTTTACTACAATTTTGTTTTCTAATCTCTATAGGAAATATTACTTATCACTCTCTCAAATTTTTTTCAAACTTTTTCAATCTTTGTCACACATTTTTCACTCTCTCCTCCTCTTTCTTCCTCTAACTCTATCTCATTTTTCCATTTTTCACAATATACCTACTTTAATACGTAAAGCAGTCCAAAGTCAAAAGATACACCGAACACCACATGGGGATTTGAATTTTGAATTGAAGATTAAAGAAACCATAGCCCTACACAATAAGCTAAAATGGAAACACCTTCTTTAAAACCTCAATACTAGCTATATGTGATAAAAGAAGAAACCTAAACAACACCAATGGTACAAATGGTTTATCCCTGCAACTTCTCACGTAATTAATGCCTTTAGCTTGCAAGATTGGATCAAACAACACCGATTCCACTTTAGTTTAGCAGGATAAACCAGCTAATAAAACAGTGGTAGCATTATTGGTAGCATTGAATGAAACAAGAGAGGTCAAAGGGTAGCGGAAAACGTTTAAGGGGTGTTAAAATAGATATAGTAAGCCCATTGGTTGGTTAGTAAGGCTCATTAGATAGTATGGTAAATTAGTTGGTTAGTATATAAGGTAGATGGTAGACTCTTTAATCTTAACCCTTCTCATTTGTAATATTCCACTACTTTGATATAATAAACTTTTAAAGCTTTGGGGGTGGTGGGATAACTCACAACTATCATTAATGAACCTTATCAAAGCCGACAAACTGACGATAAATTTGACTAACCCCGATCTAGCAGCGCGACCAATATCCATGGTGTTGTTGAATGTGCCGGCGTTAATATGGATTGGGTTTTTCCAAGCAAGCCCAGTATTGGCTCCTGCTTCGATTGATACTCCGAGATAGGTTGAGGCGAGAAACTCGGCTTTTGGACTGTCAGTAACATTGTAATAAAGAGAAACAGAAACGTTGTCGTAGCAAATGTTGACCATGTTGTTTAGGTTTGGGAAGTAGATGGTGATGTCCCCTCCAATGGCGAGATTTGGGCCAGCGAAGTTGAGTGAGATGGTGGCAGAGCCGACTTGGAGCTTCGGGAAGAGGTTCGGTGTAACACCCCGATATTTCTAGCTTCTAGAAATACCAAAGTGCACAGCATGGCATACATCAGAGATACTTCATATCTCAGATGTTGAACATAAACTAAAATCTTCGATGAATGATCATCAAACGGTCACTTTGATTTGCATAACTTAACATAATTTACTTAAATACTTGAATTACGTGCCTTACAAACTTCTCATGTCCTAGTGTTCAATATCAAGAACGAAAGTTGCGGAAGCGATTTACAACTTGTAACAATTATAAGTCGTAAAATCGAAGATACAAAGTTTGACCATAGAAAATAACATAAACATTTTAAACTAAAGCTTCAACATCTCCTTTCGGTTGTACCGTAGCCGTGCCTCATCGCCTTTGCTTGTTCTCTGTAAAACCACAAAACATGAAGGGTGAGATAACATTATCTCAGTGAGCCCTATCGAGACCCCTTACAAACTCTCTCGGTTCATTATGCCGCTTTTTAACTCGTAGCCCTAATAAGCGACTACGTGAAACCTTTTCTTACATTGTTTAGCATATCACCGAGAACCATTTTCTATTCCTGGTGAACCCATTCCACTGACCATTTTCTATCAAGCGGATTCCACATCGTCCTAGGTTCATAGGGCTCATGACTTCCCCTCCCCTAGTACACTAACCTCTTTAATAGGGTCGTCACCCTAGACCTTTATTTATATCATTTATATAATTTCCCCCGCATTGGGCCGTCTCTTATACCTGACAGGAACAAAGCATAACCTCGACCTCAACCTCAAGGGACATTTTAGTCCGTTTTATCCTTTCGTGACATTATCTCACTCGTGGTTACTAACTTTTATTAACATAACCTAGAACATCCTCGTCATATCAACAAAACATAACATAATCACAATCAACATCAACACATAGGGTTGGGGAAGGGATTAGAATGAACTTGGAACCGTTCGGAATAGCTTGGGACGTGTTTTAAAATGGGGTAACAGAGTTGGACGCACGGTCCGTGCACTATGGCGCACGACCTGTGCGCATTTTAAAAAGTTTGCGCATGAGTAACAGAACCACACGCACGACCCGTGCCCAGGGGCGCACGGTCCGTGCGTGGCCATCAGTATCCACGAAATGCTGTTTTTCATGAAATTTTCCAAACCGCTCGATTCCAATATCCATTCCGATCAGTTCCCAAACATCGCAATACATCATTTCAGTGTCAAACAATTTCCATACATATCATCAACATACCATACTCGTTCATTCAATTTCACTCAACAATCACGTGGAAACGTAATTTTCACAAATACGGTTTTTCTTTAACGAAATTCAACGAAATGAGAAACGAGAACACATTTTTAGCCACAAGCAATCTTTGACATGAATAAAATGAAAACCCTAAGCAAGTATAGAACTCACCTCAAAATGTTTGAGCAATGACAATCAAGGAAGAAACTGAATTTCAGCAACCCAAAACCTTAACCTATGGCACCAACCAGCTCCTAACTTCGAAATTCAAGTTACCAAATGGCAATGTGGTACTCAAATGAACTTCTACAGCTTGAATCCCTAACATGCAAGACCATCAACAGCTCCTAGAACTCTTCTTATCCACATGCAACTAAGAACTCCACTTCAATCTACTAGTGATGATGATGATGATGATGATGATGATGATGATGATGATGATGATGATGATGATGATGATGATGATGATGATGATGATGATGATGATGATGATGATGATATGGGTGTCAATAGATAGAGATTGAGGAGAGCATTGCAATTGTATAGAAAGAAGGAACATGCATGGTGATCTTGACCTCTCACCCTCTCTTCTCTCCTTCGCCAATTCTCTCTCTCTCCTAGCTCTCTCTTTCTAATTTTCAGCAAAGTGAGTATGGGAGTGTGGTGTTGTGTCCTTGTGTTTTGTGAGAGTAAGTGGTTGGCCTAAATGCACTCGGCTGGAAGGTCTTAATGAAGTAGATGGCTAAAGACCAACACACCCTTTATTTGAGATATCTCTCCCATCACTCATACATGGCCTAATCTAGCTAATGTAATTAAATTAGAAATCAATCATATAATCAATCACATAATTCATATAATTTCTAATTTACACAATGAGCAAACAACACATAGTTATTTTATTCAATCATGACAATCATCTCATAAATACTCAATTATGCTAAAATATTTAATTTGCGCTAATCAATTAACTTTGACCTCTTGCTAATTTTAATAAATGACTTTAGCTAAATTTGGGATGTTACATTCGGGGTGGGAGAGAGCTTCGGAGAGTGAGTGTGTGTTGGGATGAAAATGGTTAGTGCTAGCAAGGAACAAAGGAGAAGAGAAATGCAGAAGCCTATTAGGATGAAAGCACGGGAGGAAACCATGATGAATGTGGAGTGAGTGATGAGTGTTCTGTGTTGTGTCTTTTAAAAGGTTTGAAATTTCAACCTTTAATATATTTACTATTTAGAGAAAGTCTAACTTTATAAACTTAGTGAAGAAGTTTTTCCTTTGCTGGTAATTGGTGGTGACGTATATCCAAGTGTGTTTTGGTTTACTTAATTTAAAGAAATTGGATTAGATCGATTATTCCGAATGAATTAAACTAATTGGAGTGTTATAAGGCAAGGGCACCAACTGCGAGGTACCTACGTGGACATGGTGTTGGAATATTGTCATGGTGCAAATTGAATTGATATTTGGGATTGGATTTTGTAGAGCATTATCTTATTTGAACATGGTGTACTTCTCTCCATTTAGATCTAGCAAACAATGAATACTACGGCAAAATAAAATTGAATCAAAACACATATGGTCAAAAAAAAAGTAAACCAAAACACTTTGTTAAAAAAAAATATGTCAATTTTGTAATTCTTTTTAGTTTCTGTATCATTTCACTTAATTTGAATCATAATGTATTGGGATTAATAGAATGCAAATTTGTAAAAAGTAGCTAGGGACTAAAATTATATAGAGACTATTCTGGACTGGGCCAAGCAGCCCAATCCGCACAAGGCCGGCCCAATTCAGTAGTGGATCCGGCCCAATACCAGGAATAAGAGGCGGAGCCGACTCCAACGGCCAGGATTGGCGCGGGTTGATCCAATGGCTCAGGCTCAGCCTAGGCAAGGGGCGACCACCCTCCAGCGTCTATAAATACAACATCGACCCCTGAAATTAGGTATGCTTCGGTCATTTGTATCTCTCACTGACTTCTGATCGCTGACTTTGGCATCTGAGTGTTTATAGGTACCAACCCCGCCAAGTTTAACCTCGGAAGAAGGCGACTCCAAGAATATCCATGCAACCTTGACATGGGAAGGGACGACTTCAAGACTTGATCTACCAACTGCTCATCCCGGACTCTGATCCTTAAGCAAGGTACTGAACATTGGCGACCACAGTGGGAGCACATCGCTAGCTCTCACCAGACTCACATCTTTTCCTATGGCTCCTCGAGGTCGATCTCCTACTCGAAGCCAACCTCGGCCACAAAGCGTCGTCGAGGCTGTGCCCCGGCCAGATCAGACAACAGAGGGGCACGTTCAAGTACTCCCGGTAGAGGAAGCATGCTCTACACCACTACTGTCATCTCAGCCAACTGCGCGCCGAGTCCGTCCCGGTCCAGGTACACGCAGTAAATCATATACTAGTCCTAGATCGTCGAAGCAGAGATATGGCGCAACAGGAAGTGCAGCTAACAAGGTAGCACACTCTCTTTATCTTACTATTTTGCGTTTACACGCTTAGACATAGGCTATGGTTAAGATATGGGAATTAGACGATGGGGTAAAGAGATCGTGGAGGTTCCCTCTCATTTTGATATTATTTTGAAAGAGGAAATTAAGGCTTACAGTGAAATGGAACGGCAAAATAAAATTGAATCAAAACACATTTGGTCAAAAAGAAAGTAAACCAAAACACTTTGTTAAAAAAAAGTATGTCTTTGTCAAAAAAAAAAAGTATGTCAAACACAAACACGGAAATTTTACCAGAGTCTACAATTGAATGGAGGGAGGGAGGGAGGGAGGGAGGGAGAGAGAGAGAGAGGGAGAGAGTGCGAGAGAGAGAGAGATTTAATTCTACAAATAATCACCTACTAATTTCTTATTTTTAAATTGATAATTTTAATTTAATTTTAGTAATTGTAACTTTAAGATTGGTTGTTTCTAAGTAATTAATGTTAGGTGTATACCTACTTAAGAATTTCTCATAACCAACAGCTAAAAACAAAAAGAGGAGGGAGAAACTCCTATTTGAGAATTTAGATGGGTCTCAGGTATATACAATATACATCACTCTTTTATAATTTTTTATTAGTAGTATTTAATAAGAACTTCATCTCTCCAATCTAAAACCCCAACAAGATTTACTAAATGAGTTGTGGGTTCGCCGCACGTCTGAGGAGATAGAGGGTTTTCTATTAATTAGGAGTTACTCCTCAATAGGTACCAATTTTTCATTCACCCAATGGGACTTATTAAAACCTTAACAAGTAAGAACTATCCATTGAGGATGCTCTAATAAGTGCAATAATAAAAATAATAATAACAACAATAATAATAATAATAATAATAATAATAATAATAATAATAATAATAATAATAATAATAATAATAATAATAAGGCTTAAATATATGTTTGACCCCTGCAAATATGACTATAATCCATTTAGGCCCATGTAATAAAAAGTTTTAAAATGGCCCTTGCAAATATTAAGCGTTTAAAGTTAAGCTCCTCGATTAACTTTCCATCCAAAAAATTTGACGTGGCCAACGGATATGATGTCACTGCCACGCGCCATCATCTCATTTGACCATTGTGCCACGTGTCAATGAACGCCATGTCATCATAGACACATGGCACTGACATGTGCCAAGTCAACAGCCAAGTTAGAGAAAGATTGAAACAATTCAAAAACGATGATGATGATTTTCGTTTTGAAAGATGATGATTTTCGTTTTTTCGTTTCGTTTTTTCATTTTCCAGTTTCATTTTTTTGCTTCAGATTGTTACAGATTAATTTTTTCGTTTTCCAGTTGTGATGGCGTTTGGGTTGATGAAGATGATGATTTTCGTTTTAAAAATTAGTTAGTATTTATATAATATATATTGATAGTTGGCTTAAAGTACACAACAATTGATGTGGCTTAGTGGTGTGTTTGCGAGTGGGCATGACTAGGAGGTCACGAGTGCAACACTTGAAATTATTTTGCTAAATGTTAAATTTTTTTAGTAGCAAGAAAAGATTCTTCACATTGGCTGCTGACTTGGCACATGTCAGTGCCATGTGTCCATGATGAAATCGGGTGATGAAATGACGTTCGTTGACACGTGGCACAATGGTCCAATGAGATGATGACACATGGTAGTGACATCATTGATGATGTCATGCTGACATCATCTACGTTAGCCACGTCGGATTTTTTGGATGGAAAGTTAACCAATGGACTTAACTGTAAGCGCTTAATATTTGCAAAGGTCAGGGGCCAAACATATATTTAAGCCTAATAATAATAATAATAATAATAATAATAATAATAATAATAATAATAATAATAATAATAATAATAATAATAATAATAATAATAATAATAATAATAATAATCGCCCCCTTTATAAGGCAATATCGCCTTTTCAGTCACGAAGGCGGGAACTTTAGCATTCAATAGTCATATTGGATGCAAGCCAATGGAATTAAGACATGCGTGCCACCTCATACCAGCAACAAGTTGACCGTCAAACCTTACTTTAACTACTTTTCACCATTTGTCTTCCGTCAAACCTTTCTCTCACTCTTTCTTCATTTTCCTCTCAATCCCTCTCTGTAGCTCTCTCTCTCGCTCTCCATGTCTCACTCACAGTTTTCCCTCTGTCAGTCTTCTTCTCACTCTCTACTGGCCGGAGAAACCCACACCACCGTCACCTAACCTCACGCCACCCACCCCCACTGCTCTCTCTCTCTCTCTCTCTCTCTCTCTCTCTCTCTCTCTCTCTCTCTCTCTCTCTCTCTCTCTCTCTCCGCCGTCCCTCCTTCCTCCTTCCCGGTCTGTTCCTCTCTCTCCTTCCCCCTCATCGCGTCTTTCCCTCTCTGTTTTCCCCCCTCTCAGTCGCTCTTATCTCTCTCTCCCTCATCCTATGTGGTTTTCGTTCTAATCACACATCCATGCCTTAAAGCTTCGGATTTAATTTAGAGTACTTTCAGTTTGAGAGAAAGAGAGAGAGGAGGAGCCCCTTTAATTGGTCACAAAGAAAGGCACAATACAAGCAACATTACTTCCTTCTACAGTCGCCACTTTAATTACTCTAGCTGATGAAAACCAAAAATCTCTCTTCCCTTCACTCCATCTCTTTATCTACATCTATAGCTGTTTTATCAAAAAGCTAAGGCTATCGAGCGATATTACGAAAAAGCCAGGGACGAAGAGACGGAGTCATTGACGGAGGTGGACGCGGAGTCGAAGACAACAACGCTCCGAGGGCAAATAAGTCGCAATCGTGGAAGTCTTCTTACAGGTTCAATGGAGTCTCCTTACAGGATCGGTGGCTATCCTTGACGGTGTAGTTCCCACCGTTGCTGCCATAGCTGCTGCTAACTTCAAACTGGTCTTGAATGTAATTTCCATTCTCTCTCTTCTTTCTGATCTCTTTTGTGTTGTTATTCACCCCATCTTGATTCATGATATAGGTTTTCAGAAATTTGACCAATTTCATTTGGGGAGTGGTATTAGAGATTTGTTTGTGTAATTTGTGTAGATTTTTTTTCATTTACTATGCTCACTTAATTCCTTCTGATTAAAAAGGCAGTTAACGTTTGGGATTCCTCCTCCTCCGCTGGGATTGAAAATATGTTATTGAGCTTGAGTTTTGATGTAAAGGTGTTGTAGCTTTGTTTATGATTGATTAATTAAGAGCTTGCACAGAGATGATTAATGTCCTAGCCGAAGTATTAACATAGATATTTTTTGTTGAAATGGAATGAGTAATTTACTCCATTAACGGTTGGATAACATCTTTGGATTTTTCGAGGTTTATACATGAGAATTGTTTTTGTTTTGGTTCTTCATTTTATGTTGTTTAGACGTATTAGTTTCTTGATTTTATGCTTTAGATGCAGTTTGTGTGTTTGTGTGTGTGTCACTGTTGGTGTGTGTTTTTCTGCTCCAACATAATTTTTATGTCACTTTGCAATTGGCCAAAAGAGGGATTGTAATTTACTGCTTTTATTATTCTTTATAGGATCGACTCACTAAACCAAGACAGAGAAAGTTTGGAAATCAACCTGCATTGCTTTGGAGCAAATCTAATCTCAAACTCAGTACACCCGAATAGGTGATTGTTCAAATCTTCATGCGATTCTTTTTCTTTCATACTTACAATAGTCTTTATATTTTAAGGTTTTGTGTGAGTCTGTGAGATTATTGATGGAATTGATGAAAATTGATTGAGGTTTTTCAACAATGAAATGATGTTTAAAAATGTGTTCCTTTTATAAATACATGCTCATTGTTTTATGCTTTTTGGCTATATATGCTTACCCACACATTGTTTGGATTGGAATTGTGGTTGGTGGTTACTAATCTCACCACTACAATTGTTTGAGTAAAATGCAATAATCACAATCATATACCAAAATAATGAAACTATGCTTCAGATCTTTATAGACTTGCATATTGTATATGAATAAACAATCTGAGTCATAATTATGAGTTTTATCTCATGCTGCACTAGGTCTCTTGGATCCACTATATAGTCCTTCTTAAGGTGCTCTGAATGCATTTTAGAATCATACTCTTCACCTCCTTACTATGTCTCAAGACCTCATGTTTTGTTTCAATTTTTCCTGTAAAAAGCATGCAGAATTTGCTACATAACCTTGGTGAATGGCCTATGTCTGCTTCAAATAGTTTTAAGTACTATAGTTTTGTAACAGTGTTATGTAAATTTGTTCAACTCAGTGTTAAATATTTTTACTAATTATTGGTTGCCTAAAATGAAGTTATATATGGTTATGCTTGCTGACAGCTCTTGGGAGTGAAACGTAGGCTTGCTGACAGCTAATAGATATGGAAAATGAACTTAATTATAGTGGAAGGAGATGATATAACCCTCAATTAAATGTAGGAATTGGCCTATGCACTATAGCATTAATGGCTAGCTTACTCTTCCCTCCCTCTAAACCAAGTTTTGACTGCTTTTTCACCATTACTTTTGATTGCTTTTTAACATTGACTGTGTGTCAGCGTCCTTCCTATGCACTATAGCATTAATGGCTCGCTTACTCTTCCCTCCCTCTAAACCAACTTTTGACTGCTTTTTCACCATTACTTTTGACTGCTTTTTGACTGTTTTTTCACATTGACAGTGTGTCAGCCTCCTTCCTCTTCCAACACCACTACTTGGTTCTCCAAGTCTCACATAGATTTGTTTTACATTGAGACTTGGTTTATCGTGAGACTTGGTTGGAGGATCAAGAACACATAATTATTGGTTTTCTGTGGTGTGTGTTTGTTTATGGGTCTTCTTAAGATTTGAGCTACTGGTTGTCTTGGATCTGCTATTGAAACAGCTCAATGCAATAAGGTTAGCATCATATTTATGATATCATGCCATGTGTTTATTAAGTTTTTGGAACACTTGTGTGAAATACTTTAATTGTTTGGGAGCTACTGAGTTTTGTAATTAGTGTGTCGCAGTTTCCCCATACTGGAAGCTTTGTGCTTTATACGAATCTATTTTTATTAATTCTGAAACCTTGGAGTGTTATTAGTTTCTTGGTTTAATGTTGCTGATGTAAAAGCAGCAGTTCCATTTGAATTCCCTATATCACACCTCTTTCTCATAAATACATGACCAGGCACACACATACATCATTTTTATGTTTTTTCCTTCATTTATATGAGAATTGTTGCATGAAATGTATTATTTACAATCCTTCTTCTTCCTTGCTGGTGTGTTGATTTTTTTCCGTTTCATCTCTGTTTCGATTTCCATAATTTTTTTAATAGGAAAACTTAGCTTGATTTTTGTTCCAATCTCAACTATGGCTTCTGTTGGTGATTGAAAATCGAAGAGAGGGTGAAAAGGCCAAACCTGATGTTGTATTTTCGGTTCTTATATCATCAAATGATGCCACTAACACCATGGTAAAATGAGTTATGTCCTTTGTTTTCTACAGCTACAATTTTATGTCATTATTCTTTGGTAAATGATTAGTTCTATCAATTTCATAACTTTGACGTACCATATTTTTTGGCTCATTAGTGAGTGAATTACTTTAGTGCATCATTACTTTTCCCTTTTTGTCTATTTTTATCCCTCTGCCTATACTAAGCCACTATTAACGCATGAATCACTTTTGATGTTGTTTTGTTTCTTTTTGAAGCTCTTTCTCTATTTGTTTTTAGTTTTGGCATCAATTTGTCTGCTAAATACACAAACTCTACCTTATTTTAATTTCATCATCTTCTTTGTTACTGATGTGGGGCTAAATATGAGTTGTCTCTGCATTTGCTTTTGTTTTCATCATGCTGAGGGTATAATAGGAAATACATAGTTTTTGCTTTATTGGTATTCTAAATGGTCATATATTGTGGGACAAAATTTATTGGCAAAATGGTCATATAATTTGGGACGTAGGGAGTAAGTTTTGGCTTTCCAACTGATTAATTTGTCCACGTATGTTTTCTTCTTTTTGTGTAGGATTGCAACCAAGCATAATGGTGTGATGAACATTGAATGCTTGCCCTTTTTGCTGTCTTTAGCATTGAATGCATGTTCTTTCTATAGTTGACTCTTTAACATTGAATGCTTCTCCTTTCTATCGTTGACAAATCTTGTAGACATTGGGGAATGTAAACTCTGTCACCCTCTTCCCCTGACGAATGCAGGATTATGAGAGTAAAACAAGGTTTGTCTGACAAACCCACTACCATTGTTGCATAAATCTGAGAAGGTAATTGCAATTGGAATTTTATAAGAATTCTTTTAGTCATTTTTACTTCTTTTTTTGGGTTACTTTTTGAAGAATTTTTGTGGTTCATTGGTTTGGTTTTTTATCATTGTTTTGGGTTTCCTTTATGTAATGTTTCACTTTATTGAATACTATTTGGTTTAAGATTGCTAATAAATCTTGTAGACATTTCTATCCATGTCATTCTCTAACTTCCATGATTCATGTTTTTTCACCACAATCTCTTCGCATGTGCAGAAGGTGGTGGAAGCAAAATCTCATGACATATTATTTGGTGTTGAGGAAGAGAAACTAAAACGAACCATCAAGAATCTAAATATTAGTCCCCCCAGCCATAATCATTCTAAACCTGATTCAGCCTCAAGTTAATGCTGTTATTGACTTCAATTGTTCTAGATTTACATAGACTTGATTTACAGTGAGACTTGGTTGGAGGATTGTAATGAGTAATTAAACTTTTATGCCCACATTCTTTAATATGTATGTCATGCTTTGGTTTACTACCATTGATTCTCCCTAAAAAATATATAAATGGTGATTATCATAACAAGTATCCATCTATAGTAATTATAGAGGTAAATCATATTTCCACTTCTCCCTTCTTGTCAAACTTTTCGGTAAAAGATTAAAAGAACCCCTCCCACTAAATATTGCATCTGCGTTTTAGAAACGATGATGGACGTCTAAATATTATGTATTCACATGTATAACATCCTAAGCAAAACCTACCCACCAGTTATAGCTCACAAGTTGTACTCTTTAGGTGATACCAAAATGTACATAACCATGCTTATATATATATATATATATATATATATATATATATATATATATATATATATATATATATATATATGTGTGCACAGAACTAGATAAATGACCACAGTACGTGCCTTTCATTTTTTTTGGTTGCTAAACCACCGATGTGGTTATAGTACATAACTAAATCTATATGATGTATATTGAATTATGGTACACAAATTCTTCAAAATTAACTTATATTAGTAGCCCGAGCACGGGAGCATGATCTAGTAATAATAATAATAATAATAATAATAATAATAATAATAATAATAATAATAATCCACGTCAAAGTCTTTACGGTTCATTTTTTATGAACGTGTTTGCTGCTTTTTTTGTTACTTAATTAAAGTGAAAAAACTTTCATTTATCGGATAATATTTATAAGCTGTAATTGTATTTTGGCTTTAATTTATAATGACAATGTTTTTTTGTAATTCTTTTTGGTTTCTGTATCATTTCACTTAATTTGAATCATAATGTATTGGGATTAATAGAATGCAATTTTGTAAAAAGTAGCTAGGGACTTGTTCTGGACTGGGCCGAGCGGCCCAATCCGTACAAAGCACGGCCCAATCCAGCACAGGATCCGGCCCAATCTCAACCAACAAAGCGACGCCGAGATCATAGGCCAGGATCAACGCGGATCGATCCAACGGCCCAGGATCAATCTACTCGAGGTGCAGTGCTCTCCTCCGCGTCTATAAATACAGGGTCACCCTCAAGAATCAGGTACGCTCCCTCTCATTAGTGCCTCTCACCACTTCTGATTGCTGACTTTGGCATCAGAGTGTCTGCAGGTACCAACTCCTCCGAACTCCAACCTTGGAGGAGAACGACTCTGGAAGAATCAGTCTGACCTCAGCCATGGAGAGCCCGATCTCATCTATCTCTTCTACCAACTACTACCTCAGAGTCCGACCCCGATAGCAAAGTACAGTACACTGGTGACCACAGTGGGAGCATATCACTAATCTCTCATCAGACCCTAACATATCTCTATGGCTCCTCGAGGTCGACCGCCAATTCGAAGCAGATCTGGTTGGTCAACACCTGGCCATGACCCAATTATGTTATTGTCCATAATCGTTTTTCCTCAAAGTGTGTGTGTGGTCTTCACCATTGAAGAGAGTGTTCATCTCAGAGTGCTGAGATTGTGCAATGCTCTCTGCACAAATTGCAAACTGTTCTAACAAATACCCTTGTAAATTGTAGATCCTCGTGAAAATGCCCAAACCTACTAATTTATACCATACTTGGATATAGTTGATAATATTCCTGAAGTTCGTGGTGCGTTTGGATTCATTGTTACTTTCACATTTTGGTGCTAACTTGATAAAAAATCTAAACTTTTCCTACTTGTAAAAGTAATTTAGTGGGTACAATAATTATTTGCATTTATTATTAATTGCCAAAATACATTTCATCTTATGATCTTAACCAAATAAACTCATTTCATCTTAGCCAAATAAATAGGCCTATACCCTCCTACTCACCACACACTCCCAAACCTAAAATATTCTAAAATTACCCTCGCGTGGAACCTGTATTTTAGAATGGTTCGGTTGCTCGTCTCCGAACTGGTTCGGTTGTCATTTACCGAACAAAATACAGAACAACAGGACCTTGTAAATTTCAAAATTGACGGTGTGTCAAAATATATAAGGTACGGCTAAAGGCAGACGTACCTGTTCGGTTGGCCATAACTGAACCAACGCAAATTTCAAAGAAAAAAATACAGAGACACCGGTTTCATTAATGGTATTTTGGTTATTTCGCATCGTTTAGAGGTGTGTAGTGAGTAGGAGGGGGCGTGGGAAAAGTTCGCCAATAAATAAATAGAGAAATGACTTGAAGGTATGAGAGTATATGGTAATGCCAAAAAGAGTACCAAATGAAGCGATGAATGAACGTGCGATAAAAATACAGTGAATGTATGATGAATTTAATTTTTTATATATAAAAAAAGGAAATGATCCACCAAAGCAAATATTTAGTAATATTATTTAGCCAAAATGTTTCAGCCAAAAATAGCTAAAAACTAAGTTACAATATTAATTAATTAAGTTTTATAAACTATTAACCAACCTGTTTTTTCACAGTTTTCTAGGCCATTGACTAAAAACTGTGAAAAAGCAGGTTGGTTAATGGCCAATAAAACTTGATTAATTGGTGTTGTAATTTAATTTTTAGCTATTTTTGATTAGAATATTTTGGCTAAATATCATTACGTATTTCTATATATCACGACTCTATCACTTCCACCTGCATTTACGAATTTACGAGTATCACGACTCTCACTTCCTTTGTTTTTTTCTTGTGAACAAAATCGCTTCCTTTTGAATCAGCAACTGTAGCTTCATCATGACTAGATATGAAGCGGTTTTCATTGCTATCCCAGCCATCGGAAACCTTGTTCCCACCGTGGAATTCGCTAATCTCCTAACCAAGCACCACCCTCAATTCTCTGCAACCATTATCATTATCACCATGCCACAACGACCACTTGTCAACACCTATGTACAATCCCTTGCTTCCTCAGCCACTGATAATCTCCGATTCCTCCACCTCCCTACCGTAGACCCACCCACACCCAACCAATACCACTCTTCCATCGCCTTCATCTCCCTCCTCATACAAAACCACAAACAACACATCAAACAAGCACTCCTCAATCTCAAGTCAACTAAGTCATGCAACTCACGCTCCGACTCAGTTCAACTCGCCGCCTTGTTTGTTGACATGTTTTCCACCACCATCATCGACGTCGCCGCTGAGCTCTCTGTCCCTTGCTACCTTTTCTTCTCATCGCCGGCTAGCTTCCTCAGCTTCACGGTCCACCTTCCTGGAATTGACTCGGCCGAGTCGGAAACTGAGTTCACAATCCCGGGTTTCAAGAACCCGCTTCCCCGACTCGTTTTACCCACACTGGTTTTGAAAGCTGACGACGCTTATTCCTGGGTTTCATACCATGCAGGAAGGTACAAAGAAGTAAAGGGTATTATTGTCAATACGTTACAAGAGCTTGAACCTCACGCGCTTCAATCGCTTTATAGAAATTCGCAGTTACCACCTGTTTACGAAATTGGGCCGATTCTTGACCTTGATGGGCCGGTTCGCTGGGATCCGAATCCAGCCCAATATGATCGGATCATGGTGTGGTTGGAAATGCAGCCTCCTGCATCAGTCGTTTTTCTCTGCTTTGGTAGCATGGGAAGCCTTGAAGTAGAACAGGTGAGGGAGATCGCAATTGGGCTTGAACGGGCTGGAGTTAGATTTTTATGGGCTTTACGGGAACCTCCTAAGGCCCATTTAGAGGACCCGAGTGATTATGTTGATCACACGGATGTGCTCCCGGAAGGGTTTTTGGAACGAACAGTTGGTATTGGTTTGGTGTGTGGATGGGTCCCACAAGCGAGGGTGCTGGCTCACAAGGCTGTGGGTGGTTTTGTGTCGCATTGTGGTTGGAACTCGATATTAGAGAGTTTGTGGTATGGTGTGCCGGTTGCGACGTGGCCCGTGTATGCGGAGCAACAAATGAATGCGTTTGAGATGGTTAAGGAGCTTGGATTAGCGGTGGAGATTAGGGTGGACTATAGGGTGGGTGGGGATCTAGTGCGAGCAAAAGAAGTTGAGAAGGGTGTCAGGTGTTTGATGAACGGTAGTGATGAGATTAGGGGAAAGGTGAAGGAGATGAGTGATAAGTGTAGAATGGCCTTGATGGAAAACGGGTCATCTTACACTAACCTGGTTTCTTTGATTCAAGAATTGACAAATTGAATTTAGGATAAATTTGGTGTTAACAATATATTAATATTACAATTTACAACTTAGTATTAGAATGTGGTTAAGGCCTAACTCAACCCCACAAAATCGGCTTGTAAGGTGAGAGTTGCCTCCCATTTATAAACTCTTTTAAGACCATATCTCTAGTCAATGTGGGACTTGGGTTTTTCTCGATACTTAGTAATGATGTAACAAGTTCCTTACATAAAAAATAAAAATTGATGTAACAAGTTTCTTATAATCATTAAGCAAAATTCAAAAAAGGATTAAGGAAATAGGGATGGGTTTAGGTAACTAAGCTAATGTTTAGTAACTTTTACTAAAAAATAATAACCAAGGATATGAGAGTAATTTCACCAAGAGAATTAAAACCCACTTCCATTTCTAACTTTCTATTCATTATTTTTCTGAACCCTTCTTCCAAATCGCAACCCACTTCTCCGCCGTCGCAACCCACTTCTCCGCGAACAAAACCACTTCCATTCTCTTCGCCGTTCTTCTCTCGCGAAGGCGAAACCCTCTCTCTGATCGCCGTAATTCATGAGCTTCCAATTTTAATTTCCAGATCCTATTATCCATGTTTGTTTCCAACTAATTTAATTTCCATGCCTTCGATTTCAGGTGCTGTTGGAATTCCTATTGCTGAGCCAATTTCAACCACAGTAATCCAAAACCGAACACGTACTTGGAATGAAGGAAAAAATCAAAAGAAGGCACTAACCACTCCGAAGATCTCTAATCTCCGGTACTTATACTTATTCCTCTTTTTCGCACTGTTAGCTCATTATTACATCAAATTCATAATCAATTACTGGTTTGCATTTTCGCTTGCGAAAAACAGGGATAAAAATAATGTTGCTTCTGTTTACGAATACATTTGCACTGTTAGCTCATTATTACATCAAATTCATAATCAATTACTGGTTTGTATTATTAATATACATTTGCTTCTGGTTACGAATTGAAATTGAAGTCGGAATTGATATTTTGTTTTAGTCTTTGATTTTATCATAATTACTTTCGTTGTGATGACTGATGATCTGATATCATAGTGAAAAGAATCATGTAATTAGGCTAATACTTAAATGTAAGAAAGGGAAGTTGTTGATAATCTCCCCAATTCCCAGCGCGTCTGGCTTTCCACAGTATGCGTTAACTGAAGTTGAATTGATAATCGAACTCCCTTCTTTCATATGCTTCAGAGCATGCCTGCACAATACACACATGAGTTTCATTTAATCGATTCAAATATTAGAGATATAGTTAGCTGATAATTAATTATTAGTTAGTTACTAGCTTCTGAACATACCTGACGAAAAAGAAGTGCGAAAATATGTTGGTCCTAAAGACTCTTTCAAGCTGCTGTTCAGTGATTTCCTCTACTGAGTTTTTGAGGTGTTGTTCAGCTGCATTGTTTACAAGAACATCAATGCGTCCATATTCTTTCACAACTAACTCAACAACCTGTTTGCAGTTCTCTTCATATCCAATATCAGCTGCAATTGCCAGTGGTTCTTGTGCACCGCTTGTCTTAGCTTCTAGCAGCATCTTCAGAGTATCATCTCCAGATTTTCTTCATTCAGTAAGAATGTGTTTGTGTTTTCTGTGTTTGTGTTTGCTTGCATTGCTGTTTCCAAAGTACTGGTTGATTTTAATGTAAACACGTTATTGTATTTGTACAAATGAAGTGGATATGATATACATACATACGGTGAAGGGTTACAAAACCTTGCTATATACAAGACTAATAATAATAGGTAGTACATATGGCATTCCTACATGTGTAACATACATAAGTTTCAAATGCTAGAAGACTAGAAGTACATATCTATCATTAGCTGTGTTCTTTGTAACCACAAATATGCATTCTGTGGTTACTGTCCAGTAACCACAGAATGCATATTTGTGGTTACTGGAATCCAACTAGTGTTTATTTGTATCATTGTCAAGAATTGATCTCTAATTGCTTTGAAGGTGTCTAATTTATTGTCTCTCATACTGTTAATGTGCATGTTTTTTTAGATAAGTAAGGATGCCGAACAACCAGATGTGGCATGATCTAAAAGTGCCAGAACAACCAGATGGAACTAGCTGTGGTGTATTCACCATGATGTTCTTAAAGCATTGGCATGGAGATGAAAATGAGATTGATTCTTTCCGCAACTGGAACACATTGAGGGAGGCTGGCCAGGTGTTGGTCACCAATCAATTAAGAATAGATATTTGCTGCTCATTAATGAAAGACAAAACCAACTTGTTGAAGGAAACCATACAAGGGGAAGCCAACAAATTTTGTGAAGAATTGAAAGCTAGGCTCTTGGAAAAAGGAGGGGGTAATGATAGAGGAAAAAAGAGGAAAGTGTAGGAAAACAATGTAATTTTCTGTTATTAACCACTGTCGCACTATTCTGTGGTTATCGGCCAGTAACCACAAATATGACGTTTGTGGTTTTTGTTAGGATTATGCTACTTACCACGGTTAGGATTTATATGCTACTTACCACGGTTAGGATTGACCCTTAACACACGGTTAGGATTTATATGCTACTTTTGTATCAAAATCAACCATCAGTGTAAATTTGCTCCTGATCATATGTTTGTTTAATTTTCATTCTCATTCCTTTACATTTTATGTTCGTGATCTAAATTTCTCGTTTAAAAAATAGAAGATTGAAATCAACACAAATGTCATTCTTCTTGTGGTTTTTGTTTTGGAATAGTCCCTTCTATGACGTGGTGTCTTAAAATCATTAAATCACATGGCATAAATATATTATTTAATTGTTACTGAATTACACATAAGCTTTTTTTGTTTTTTAATTTAAATAAACAAAACTTAAATAAACAAATAAACAAATAACGGACCCCAGATTTCAATCTTTCAGTTTAATTTTTTTATGTTTTTATTGAATTAAAAAACTTAAATGGTGATGTGTAAGATAAATGCCACGTCATTTAATGAATAACGGACGCCACTTCAGCAGTTAACTGCCAGCGTGGCGTCCGTTAGTCAAAACTGACGGCAGGGACCAAAATGAAACAAAAATGAAACACCAAAAAAAGATAAAGGACCAAAGTGAAATCTGGAGCAAAGATAAAGGAACAAAAGTGCTATTTAGCCAAAATTATACTAATTTGATCAATCTTGTAACAAAAATTTAATGGTACAAAAAAGGAATCATATTAGTATAGTATTTGTAATTGTAATATAATGGATCCTTTCGGATGAAAAAAAATTCAATTGGGCATCTTTGGTTGGCGATTGTTGCTTGATAAACTTCAAACCCGTGATAACCTTGTTTCTAGATGGGTTCTTCACGGATCTCACGATACATGATGTTGCTTTGTTTTGAGATGGAGGAAGCCTCGTTTCACCTCTTCTATCGGTGCAACCTATCTAGCCATAGAGGATGACTAATAAACATCTAGTAACCACAAATATGCATTCTGTGGTTACTGCCCAGTAACCACATAATGCATATTTGTGGTTACTTGAATCCAAAAGCCGAAAATAAAGAACACAATGCATAAACATAATCTTTGTAGACCAAAAACAAAGCAAAACCAAAACTATAGGCCATTTAAGGGAGTTTTGATATGAAGAAAACTCAAAGTCAAAGGAAAAATATGAAACTAGTTTGTAACTTTCAATACGTACAACTACAAATAGTAAAAAATCAGAGAAAGATTTTTCAGAAAAAAACAAGACATCCACCATGGCACCTATCACAAGTTATTGCCATGATCAATTTGGATACTTTCCCAATAGTAGAGAAACATGAATCATGAGAAGATGGGGGTAGAAGCAGAAATAACTATGGCGCTAGCAACGACGGACAGACGGGTGATGGTAGCACTGCTATCTTGCTCTCTAAATCTCGGACTGCTTCTGAATTTCAATCGCCTGCTTGCATTGCTGTTTCCAAATTAGATGCCTCTTCTCTGATTCGGACATCAATCTGATCTTGCTCTTGCATGGGTTTTGACGCACCTTTATCTTTTTACCTGGATATTCTACTTCATCTTCTTCAACTGTAACGTTCAGCAACCACAGACATATATAAGAATGGCATAAATCTTAAACAAAAACTAAATATTGCATAAAGAGCAATGGAAATAAAATAGCAAATACCTGGAAAGGTTGAACACTCAGCACGTGAAGGTTCAGAGGTTTCAGACGTTGAATGTAACAACTCGTCAGCCTCTTTAACTCCATCAAGAACATGATGAAGAAATGCGTTAAAGGCAGCCTCGTTATAACATATGCGTGACCCGTCTCCAGAAACTATATCAGAAAGACGCTGATATCTCTCACCGAAATTCGAAGGAGCCTTGGTTTGAAGATGAAATTCCTCAGCAATACAAGCAAGAGTTTTCTTATAATCTCTGCACCATCTTTTTTTGACATACATGGGAGGGATGCAATGACAAAAAGGATTACCCCACGCAGCGAAAGCATCCAAAACTCTCAGTGTGTGCCGACAAATTAACCCCCAGTTCTCAAAAAACCGACAGCTGCAAGTAACAGAACTCCTGACCAAATCTAGCTTCACAACTTCGGTCTCTACCAAAACTTGGTTCGCAGTAAATTGATTATCCCATATCTCAACATTTATAACTTCAGTTGTGTCCTATTTCAACTCGTGAACAGGCTGCATAATCAAATTAGAAACACTAGTTGGATTCCAGTAACCACAAATATGCATTCTATGGTTACTGTCCAGTAACCGCAGAATGCATATTTGTGGTTATTGGAACAGAAATTTTAAAAGCTCATATAACTGTAATATATTGCAGCAACAAATGCCTGAAAATCAGATCAAAAGCATTTAACAACAAGAAAATTTCTGATGTTAGTACACATTTCACGTATGAAGAGTTAATGACAAAGTACTTTATTGATCACTACCAAACAACTAAAATAGAATCATCCATAGATTCTGTACTCAATTTTCAGGTGGCACAAAGCACCACTAACACTTTATCATGGCAATTCAATGTGAAACAAGAACATAATCAAATTAGAAACACTAGTTGGATTCCAGTAACCACAAATATGCATTCTGTGGTTACTGTCCAGTAACCACAGAATGCATATTTGTGGTTATTGGAACATAAATTTTAAAAGCTCATATAACTATAATATATTGCAGCAACAAATGCCTGAAAATCAGATCAAAAGCATTTAGCAACAAGAAAATTTCTGATGTTAGTACACATTTCACGTATGAAGAGTTAATGACAAAGTACTTTATTGATCACTACCAAACAACTAAAATAGAATCATCCATAGATTCTGTACTCAATTTTCAGGTGGCACAAAGCACCACTAACACTTTATCATGGCAATTCAATGTGAAACAAGAACATAATCAAATTAGAAACACTAGTTGGATTCCAGTAACCACAAATATGCATTCTGTGGTTACTGTCCAGTAACCACAGAATGCATATTTGTGGTTATAGTTTCTGATAAATTATAGTTATGGTGTTTTGGTTTAGGCATTTTATCGAACAGGTGAGTGAAGAGATTTGCTTACAATGAGTTTACTGCGGAAACCACGTTCGATGGTTTCCAGAATTAGTACAGATCTAATGTACAAATTGAATTAGAATCAATCATCAATAGACAAGGTTAGATTACTAGCTAACAAGACCAGCTGCATTATGCCAAACAAAGAGGATAAGCATAAGGGCAATGAGGATGCGACATAGTAGAGTAACAAGATTATATTCAGCCACTTCAAAGAGAAACCAAACCATGGAGAAACTAGCTACAACTACTGTTGATACTATCAGTTGACGTGGTGCGGCGTGGTGGTTTGCCGTTGCAAGGATGGTGTGCGACGGAGAGAGGAAGAAGAGGTTGTGCTACTGTGCAAGGATGGAGGAATAAGTGTGTAAAATTACCTAGATACCCTCCTTAATTGATAGCCATTGGATCTTATTTAACTAAAATAATACAGATCTAATGGCCGAGACTGATTTAGTAATAAAAACTAAGGATTTCCTTAGTTACCTAAATCAGTCTCAAGGAAATATATAGGATTAAGACAGAACGCAATACCACACTTTTCCTACTTTATTCAGGAAGTGGATTCCCAACGGTCAGAATTGAATTGAAGGCAATCTTGGGAATTGAAAATGACAAAATATAAATCCCGTGTTAACTAATAGTCGTCTGATCCGTAATCATGATCCTTTCTTTATGGCTGGGGGCCTTGAGCGAATTTACACATACAAATCCAAAAGAAAAACAGCACTCACATCCACTAACATTGGCCTATAATTAAATGAAAGTAACACCAATTCCAAAAGAAAATTACACCTTTTACAATAATAATATCACAAAAAACAAAATTTTACTACTATGTGATTATCCAATATATGGCTGTCAAATTAGCTGTCTCAGATTGGATCCAATGACAATATCATAAACACCTCCTCCTCCCTCATTAGATTTTGATCTGGTAACAGCATCCTTGAATTGTGAAGAAAGATATTTCCATATAACAACTTTACAAGATAATGAATCAAAAAATAGTTAATACATTTAAGGAACGAAGAAAAAGAAGAAAAAAACACAACACAAAAAAATACACTAAATTATTTAATAAATACAATCCCTATTAGTTAGCTAGAAGTGGTGTTATATGAGATTTTTTCAATGATAGAAAGAGGAATGTTAACAACATGACCCTTATCACCAAACAATCCAATCCTCCCAAAGCTAGCAACAGAGTTGTTAGTGGTTGCATTTATTAGCACAGACAAGACTTGCATCTCACCATTGGCAATAGAGAAATGAGTTGGAGATACTTTAACTGATACTCCAAAAGGTGCACTCCAACCAACACTGTAAGTTTCATTTGAAGCAATGTTTTGGACTGTTCTTTGCACTACTCTAGATTGGTTTAGCTTTGCTATAGTGATTGAAGGCAAGTTAAGATCTGGACCATATAATGTTGAATTATAAAGCTCACAATTTTGACTAGTGTAGTTTAGTACCACTGGAGTTGAACCATTGATGCCACATAGAAATGACATGTAATCTTCATAACCTACAAAGAAACATATAATTATCAATATCATAACTATCAATGTCATTCATTCTATGTTGGCGCACTCTAGCAACAAGGGCATGAATAACTAAAGACATTTAATCCAAATCTGTCATACATACAGCACAGAAAGGATGTTGTAATACAGCATACTGTGGAATGAATTGTTTTTGGAGTATCATACCAATATAAGTAAACTACAATCATAGCTGAATTTTCATTCCAATTTTATATGTTTTTTATTAAAAGGGTACCGATTTTATATGCTGAAACATCAGAACTACTATTGAAATGTGATTATTGAAAAGCTTAGGTGACTTACTGGAATCAAAAATCAAACCCGGATTCAATGCTCCAGTTGCATTCACAAAGCCACTTCCCATGTCAAAAGGAGTAGCTGGAGATTGGTTTAGGTCCGGAGAGGCATATGATCGCTGAGCCATTATTGGTCCACCACTCTTGTCATACTGAGAAGCAGTAGTAGAAAGTGCAGAACCAATGGCCGCAGGACTAAAGTTTGGGAACTTTTGCTTAATTAGCGCAGCAAGACCAGCAACATGTGGTGCAGACATACTTGTGCCAGACATCATTGCAAAATTCTCCCCTGTTGGCATGAAATATCGTAGCATAGATTATTACTTAAAAAAGGTACTATTTAAAATGTCATAGGTATCAAAATAAATCCCTAAACTGTATGTTTAGTTTCCGGATAAAAACATCAAATTCAATGTATTGACAAACCTAGAAATTCAACTGAATCAGTGCCAAGAGAACTCCAAGCTGCCCATATCATATTTCCAGGAGCTACCAAGTTAGGTTTCAAAATGTCAGCTTGGTGAGGAAGACTATCTGCGGGGTCTGGTCCTCTGGCAGAGTAATACATAACCTTTGGAGCAGTGTTACTGTAGTTTGCTTTTAGTCCACCACAGATAGCAGCAACAGCCCCAAATTTAACAACTTTCTTTGAAACCGCATCTATTTCCAACGAAGAATTGTAGTATTGCATTAAAACCTGATCAGTTGAAATAAAAGTGAAACTGTCAGCGAATCATTCTTCCCATACATATGAAAGAGAGAAAAATAAGTTAACACATTTGCCGAATCCATGCTTTGATAACAGATGTTCCGACATGTATCTATACAGTACATCAAAGATGCTGACTTATGTTAGAATAGCACGTGTTAAATGTGATAACTCGACGCTGACGAGACGCTAACGGGAGCTAATATTCTGTCATTATTAGGAGATACTCAATGTAACTATTACATCAGTATAAATAGAGCTCATGTGTGTGGTCATATCACACATTACAATACATTTCTATAACATATATTGTAAAAATTGTACAATACATAGTCACATATATAGTCATGCATGTGTAACAGGGAAAATGGATGATGCACCTTGGAGTCATTTGTGGATGAAATTATAATTCCAGGCATTTTCATTGGAACTGGGTTAAGCTGAAAACCAATAACAAAAGGATCCATATAGAAGACAACACCAGCTGCACTAAGGTTCTTGGCTGTATCTGAGGCTTGTTTGATAGTGGAAAGCCCCAGCACAAATCGAATTGAATAGCTGCAGATCAAGAGGTTCCCTCGGATCAAAGACTTATTGAAGTTGCGCGCATCTTGGCACTCACCAACATACAGGTCATCATCCACCGTCGTGTCATTGTTCAAAGCATGATGCGCATGAATTAGTGTATAAAGTTTGTTTCCATTTGTGCTAGCTGAGAAAAATAAAAGAAAGTGGTCATAAATCAGGACCATAAGTTAACCAGGAGATCCAGCCATTCAAAATGTGTAACATTAGTCTAAAATAATTTTGTACTCCCTGTGGTCCTATTTATAAGAAAAATTTGCAGCTTTAGGTTCATTAAATAATTATAGACCAAATACATCAACTATTCAATGAACCTAAAATTGCAAATTTTCTTATAAATAGGACCAGAGGGAGTATATAGTTAACCAAGAACAGAGAAGCGGAAATTTACTTGCAAGTCCAACTCCAGGAATGGTGACATTATTTCCAAGAAATATGGAGTTGCTATAAAGGCGGTCATGAGAGACAGCACCAACAGAAAAGATCCAAGGACTGAAGGAAGACATGCTCATTGGTGATGGACCAGTATTTCCAGCAGCTTGGACTACAAAAATGCCGGCCTTTACAGCTGACAGCAATGCCATGTCTATCGGATTGAAGAAAGTTGCAACACCAGGAGGACGCCTATTAGGAGTGATTGACATGCTTATTATATCAACGCCATCCTGAGCTGCCTGTAACCAATCAATCATACTATTATTAGCCTTACACAAAAAGCAACACTGGATGCAATTTCATATAATGCATCATCTGTCTGTTTAAATAAACTGCATATGTACCTGGTCAATAGCTGCAACAACATCTGCAGCAAATCCACCAAAGCTCTTGTATAATGCCTTGTAAACCGCAATGCTGTAAATGATTGAAGTGCAACAAATGCATAAAATTTACAAAAAAATACATAAGAAACTGAGGAAGCTCACATTAAATAATTATAATAAATTATAACTAGAAAGATACACCTGTGCTAGTACTTTTTATAATCTTTTAAAAATAACTTATTATAAAACTTGACCTGTTTGTTGTTGTCAGAAACCAAATTACAAGTAAAGATAAAATACTATGGGGACAGCATTTTTGCAAGACATAGAAGTAGCAGAAGATAATGATATGGGAGAACAAGACGGAAGGGAAATCGATGGAATGGGTTAATGACGAAGTGGGAAGAGAAATGGGACAAGTCCACATACTTGGACAAATATTTCCAACTTTTCAACCATCATTTTGAAGCCCCTTTGATATCACTTCTCTCTTAGAAGGGAAGCTATTAATTGTTTTTCTATCAACTGTCACCCATATTTATTGTAAAGCACTCAATAATATCCGGCAGCAAGCACTTTATATATTATCATGGTAGGTTTCAGAAAATGTAAAGATAAGATGAAGTAGAATAATGAACAGTTACATCCAATCATATATAAATATGGATCCAACAAATTGCTACAAGTGCCTAAAATAATGAATAAAAACACAAAAATAAAATAACATGGATATGGTTCTAGATTATTTACTGTGAACGAGGAGCCATCCCACTAGCTTTCCCAAAGTGATGCCCTGCAACAATCACCGGAATCCCATGGTTTCCTGCTGCAACAGATGCAGTATGCCTGTGTATTATAGATACATCAAAATGAACATTTAGTTAAAAAAAAGATGAAAAATCAACAAATAGGTATGGAAAAATACATTTTTAAATGCCAAAAACTCACGTGCCATGGCCGTCGCCATCGAAGGGAGAAGCATAGTCTTGGGTTATATTGAATATTCCCCTAATTATAGCAGAAGCTGCAAAATGACGGGCGCCAACAAGCTTCCTATTGCAAGAGCCAGATGGAAATTCGCGAGTAACCTCGCAGATACCAGAAAAATGAGCAGGAACAGGATACGGATGTCCAAATTTATTATCCCCAAAACTAGGGTGCGTTGGATCTATGCCGGTGTCAATAAACCCAATAACAACTCCTTCTCCCGCAGTTTCAAACCCACCATCTTGAGACCATGCTCCCTGTGGAAGACCCAAAAATTGTGGGGTATGTGTAGTTGCAGTTCTTACTGAAAAATCTAAGACCACATTGGACACTTCACTGCTCCTTGACAGTCTCTCTGCCTTCATGATTCAGCAAAATTCAATAGTTAAGAATGTGTTTTTTTGAAGTAAATAAATAAAAAAAATGGAAGTAGTAGTGTTGCTGCTGAAGCCAAATCATAAACAGAAATAAACAACAAAATAGGAACATAATCATGATGCTGAGAACTAATATCATACCTGTTGTTGGGTAACCAGCACAGCAAATCCATTTATCAGGTAATGGTAGCTATAGAGTTTCAGATATTTCTCTCCTTTCAACACTTTCTTCAACAGAGAATCGTGAATTCGAGAAACGTAAGAGCCATATCTCTTATCTGTCTTTGTAATATTGCCATATCTTAAAAAGAGAAAAGAATAAGAGACTATCTGTCAAATTAATGTACTGGATAATTTATAAACAAGCTTCAAAAGTCTTGAAACTGGGAAAGGGGAAACAAGGATGATTCAAAATACTGAAAATTGAGAATATCGTTAATGACATGTCTCAAAGAAATAATCTATCAAAATATCATTTATAGATGATAAGCAATCATTTAACCAATAATCATCACGTTGGCAACAATGCATGGCTTCCACAAGAAACCTAATGATTTATTTAAGATAAAAAGAAACCAAAAAAAAGCTAAAAACATCTGTGATTTGAGAGAATCAGCAAAGCATAAAAATCCAATGCAACCCAAATTACATTAAATAGCATGACAGAATCTAAAGTAAAAAAGCAAAGAAAACACAAAATCTCTTCACAAAACACCAAAGAACACAAGAGATCAATCAGCACCGACAACCTAACAGTAAATCTTCAAAACAAAATTGTGAACAGATGAGGAATACCTTGGTTTCTGAAATTGAGTTCTCCCAGTTCCAGAAGCATTATTTTTGAAGGCACTATTCACACTTATCAACTCATCATAGTAATGAGAAGCAGAAGGAGCTTGTTTCAAAGTAACAACATATACATCTGTTGAAGTAGCATTGTCTAAATCACCTTGACACAAACAAGGTACAACTATCCTCAAACAAAACAAAAATACCAAATAAATGTTCCCCATTTGGGTTTTTAGGGAAACTGAAGAAGACCCAGTTGAATTCGAAGATACCCCAGTAAGTATGAACAAGGAAGTGTGAACAATTCTTCACCAACCCACTTGCTCCATTCTCCTGAAGTTCAAAATTTAGGACTCAGCTTAGTGAAGGACACTCACTCATACTCACACACACAGACACCCAAAAGCAATGTGATTTGTTTGAGAGAGATAGAAGCCGAAGCTGAAGCTGAAGAAGCAAGAAGCTTTTTTGGGGTGAATGAAGGAACCCCTTTTGTTCACTTTACTTTTTTGAGAGAGAGAGAGAGAGAGAGAGAGAGAGAGAGAGTGTAAGTCTATTAATGTAGCTTAATGGAGCTTGAAGAGTTTGGGGAATCTGCAAGCAAAGCAAACACTTTTTCTTGGGTTATGTGAATTTGAACGTTTGTTTATTCTTAAGAAGAAGAAGTGTGTGTGAAAGTGGAATCAAGAAAATGAACGTTTTATTTGGTTGTATTCGTTTTTGGACATTTTCAGGTCGTTCGTTGTCAACTTCCTTATATTGGAGTTTTTCCCCGTGACATGTGTAAATGACAACAACCCTAGTAATTTTATTTTCCTTTCACTTTCACTTTCTTTTTAGTTTTCATTTTTCTACTTTCTCTATTTATGTAATTTTAATTTAATTATTAGTAAATAAATAAATACGATAAACTTAATCATATTTCTCGGACCAGCTATCCCACCCATCGAGGTGCCTACAATCCAGCCATGGGACTAGTCACTGCGGTCGGCGGTGAATTCTCTGGGCAAAACTAAAAATAAATAAATAAATACAATAAACTTAATCATATTTTGGCAAAATTTACAAATGAACTATTTCTGTTTGTACCTCGAAAATGTTAAAAATCAGTCTACCATGCTATATTTCTATTTGTCAATCGAGGGCCACATAGTTTTCAATTATCGACTCGTCCGAAAGTATTTTTGTCAACCTTTTAAAGAAATGCATAGTAACTATTGACGGCTAGACTATTGGTAATTATTAGCGAGTAAGTTCGCCAGAATGCCACCAGATATTATTGAGGGCCTTGCCCGTCATCAAGTACATCTTGTTGCTTATTGGAAAAAAAAAGTACACCTTGTTTTTTTGGAGGCCAAAGCCTTTGATAATTCTATTTTTTTAATTCTTTTATTATTTATTAAAAGATATAATTCATTTATTTTATTTATTTAAATAAATTATTCAATTGATTAGTAAAGAATAATATTCATTTTTTTGACAAAGAATAATATTCATTTTTATTTACTATTTGTTTATTTTAAAATAATAATTAACAACTTTAAAGGGGTTTCTTGCTTTTTCAGTTTCACTCGTGTCTTATACGAGGAGGTATTGAGAATTGTTGGTAGTTGTTCCTAATATGCCTTCTCACTCCAGCATGTTAGAAGAAATACTCTTGAACCTTTTCTCGCAACATAAACTTTTACAATGTTAATTCTTTTTTTGCTCGAGGTAAGAAATGTTGTTAATTGAATTTATTAAAACTGTTTTAATTCTTAAGGTAAAACAACATGTCTATGGTCCCTAATTGTTGGTTGCTTTGACAATTTCAATGATATGGAGACGTTGGCTCCCGAGTTCGAACCTATGTGTGAGCAGTGATAGTGTGTGTGCACGATATTTATTTGTCATTTCATCTAAGTAGACCAAAAAAACATGTCTATTTCAGTGATAAGGGCTCCTTTTTATAGAGAAATATATATCTAACTCCTTAATTTTAGAGTGATGGAATAGGTTATTAAATGAACATTATCTTCGGAACATCTTCAAACTGTCCTCAGAGCGTAGATCCAAATTCTACCAAACTCATTAGTTCGTTGTAGTAGGTAGTCACATCTTTGTCACGTTGCTTGCCCTTCCATAGTCTCGAATCAATTAGCGAGGCATGTTAGTGGTTTCCCTATGCCCAGTTCCATGGAATTCATTAGCTTGACAATGATCAGGGAGTTTTCCGATTTCCTAAACCTATAGGTTGGATCAATTTTCAGAGGTATGGGAACATCTTTGATGAGAAAACCATATTTTCCCTTCCCATAAGGGATTACACAAACAAATTGGGACAACCATGAGAACCACCACTCAGTGGCGGACCCAGGACCCCGGCGTCAGAGGTGTCAATTTTTTTAAGACCGAGGTCAAATGGGTGCAAAATTTGCTCTACTAGTGCAATTTAAAATTTTCAGGGGGTTTAAAAACAAAATTTCAGGGATTTTGGGTTATTTATATAGAGTGATAAGTGCAATTTTTTTTCAAGGGGTTCAACTGAAACCCCTCACCTCAATGTGGGTCCGCCACTGCCACCACTCGTTATGCCCTCACTGCTTGCACCACCAACCATGACAACCAAGTATTATTTTAACTCATACATTAACTCCAAGGGGTTGGCTTAGTCGAGTGTGATAGGATTTGCATCCGGGAGGTCTTGGGTTCAAATCTTCACTAGGCCCCTTAGAGTGAGGTAAATGTGATTACCTTCGTAAGTGCTCAACGAACCTGAAGGTCTTCCCTGCCTTGTATTGGAGCGCCATTCACTCACCCAAAAATTGTAACTCATACATTATTCAATTTTTTAACAAACATTTTCTGTTTAATGATCTCAGTCAAAAAAAAAGTTTAATGATCGTTACAATTATTTTGATATATTTAGGGTTGATATTAATTTTAATCATATGTAAATAAATGTTATAATTTAAGTAAAAATATTCAAAAAAATATTAGCAAAGAAATAACAATATATATTCCATGGAGTAGCTATAAAATAAGACGTTATTATTTTATATCAAGTTTTTCAAAAGAAAAATAATTTGTAAGGTGTAAATAAAGCTATAAAAGACACACAAATTAAGACTTATTGTTGTCTACCCATTCATCTTTTCATATTCATTTAATTTTTTGACTAAAAAAAGACATTCATTCATTCAAATTGATAGAATACATCAATAACAACACAAATTCAAAATTACTAAAACCGTAAAGGATGAATCTGCAAACAAACTCATAGCATCTAGGTTAACAGCATAAAACGACAAAATGTCTGCAATTGTGACATAATCAATATTGCACTCTGACGACAAAAAGCGCCGCACGAAGACAACGAACAATGCAATATTGCACTCTGACGACAAAATCAAGGAAAACTCAAAAGAAAAATTAGATCTATCTGAAAACCGCTTATTTAATTAAAAGAAGAAGAGGGAAAACGATGAAGAAGGGTGATTCCAGGCCAAAAATATCTTTTAAAGTAGCCACAATGAATAATAGTAAGACAAAAAGGCAAACACATTGAGAAATAAAATGAACATTACATTTTTTTTAATGGTAAAAATGAAGGTGACATTGGCCATTTTAGTAAAGAATGGTTATATAAACAATGAGGTTTTGAACATTGTTGTCATTTGGATTGGATTCATTAGTACATCTACTACAATGGGTTGTGGGTTGTCTTCCCATAGACAACAAGTGTCACAAATGGTTCCCTACATGCATGCAACAAATTGATAAGCGCAAATGATACATCGAAAGTAATTGATGCATTGGATTGTCAACAAAAGAGAGTTAGTTTTGGAGAATATAGTGGTATGCATGGAATTGGATATTAGAGTCATTACATGTAGTTGCTTGAAGTTTTATTAGTAATTGGAGTAAGGTAGACATTGGATATTTAATCAAAGGAAAGCAGTATGATGAATCCATGAATAAACATATATCCCATTTTTGTAAATGTTATGTTGTCTAAAAGGCATTGTAATCTACTTGAATACTAGAAAAACATTAGAAAATAAGTGAAAACTTTAGGATTTAACTTTGAAGTTTTCACTCGTGTGATGTGGTTATTGTAATTGTAACATATATAAGAAAGATAATGTAACTTACATTATAGGTTGTTCAAATAAATAGTTCTCTTCCTATATATCTTTTATTTGGCTTAGCTGAATGAAGTTTGTTATTTTGGATTAATTTAAGATTTAATATACTATTTTACTCTGGGTTAAAAAGTTAGAGTGTCTATTATTTACTTTATATAGTCGACGTCGATAAAATTAAATTGATTTTTAAATTTTTTATCATAAAATTAAATAAATTTATTTAATAATTAGGTTACAATTTCATGGAAAATTTTTAACAAATTAAGCTCAAAAAAAAATTCTAACAAATTCCTTTTAGAATGAAATTTTAATTCTAACTTATTATTCTCAATGAATATAAATGTTTTGTTAGTAGTTTTCATTTTACCCTTTCATTGCAATATAAACCATTTGCATGATGTTCATTTTATATGTCTTAATTAAACATATGATGTTGTGGGCTAATTTAAAATATTGACACAAGTGCAATCAATAACTAGATGCTGAGTTTTGTTTGTTCAAATTACATGACTATACTAACAACAAATTATTACTACTTTTTTATTTCCGTTTTAGAGTAGTTTATCGAGAGTAAAACTATATGTTTACTTTTTCTATACGACTATTGTTTTTTTTATAAACCAAATATCCTCTGCGCGTAACTATTGAAGTTAGCGAAATAGAGAAATATGAATTGAATATTTCATTGAACTGAAATTGAATTGATGGAATACAATGAGTTTGATCTTATATATAGATCCAATCTCACTTAACTAATTTGTAACAAACTAGTAACGACAAAACTAACTCTAACCAAATTATAACAACTAACTGAGAGAGTTATAACAAACTATATCTCCAATAGTCCCCCGCAAGCTAGAAGGTGTTCACAACAATTATAGCTTGTGATGAGCAAGACAAAAGTACATCAAATTAAACAAAAGAAAATGACAATGAAAAATGCCGGAATACATCGGCAAAAAATAAAAGTCTTAAGGCAAATGCTTAACCATCAAGGAAGCAACAATGCTATAACCACTTGGTAGATGCTAAAAAAATCAATCCATGTAAGAAGCCTCAGAGCTTGACCAATGGACAGAAGCTAATAACTAGCAAATAAGGCCAAATATTAACAAAACCATGAAGGGATGAAATCAGCAATTCATAACCTGGTACTGGTGGCATAAAAAAAACACACACACAACCATCAAAGAAATCCAACCCAATATTGTCTTCAATTTTCATTCTTGCGGAGAAAAAACAAGTGCAAGCATAAGGTAAATGCAAATAATGTAGAACAATCAATCAACTGTTCTGGGCAATATTGGATCCTCGAATGAAAAGCAAACTATGGTCATGCATTATAGGCGGACAATCAAGAACACTGATCCATGTTGAATCACATACAGAAATTTGATTCAAGATCGAAAACGAAATCGAAACTCGATCCAAAATGAAATTGGAACCCCGCTTCAGATCACAATCATCAAAACCAAAATGAAAGGAGGACAATGAAGCGGAATGCAATACGGCGGTGTGAAAGAACGCCAAAATGATATGTGCGGAAATGCGGAACATGCGAACGTGATGAAGAAAGAACGCAAAGCACAGCAAGTCAACAGTCAGAGATCATAAATCCTCTAACACCAACGGCAAAAGCCAAAACGAACAATCAAGAAGTAGGGAAAAGAAACTGAAAATCCTAACAGAAACGAATTTCCGAAATCAAATTGGGGCAACTGCAGTAATGAAGGGGAACACGCAAGATGAATCAAAGAAATGCGTTGAATTAAAGAAACAGAATTGCGAAACTGCAAATCAAAGGCAAGAATCACAAGAGAAGAAGGAGAAATCACGAAACCAGAAAGAATCGCGAAACAGATATTTCCATGGTTACAATCACCATGAAAAGAGAAAAAGAGGAAAACCAATAAAATAAAAGAAACTAATAAAATGAAGATAAAATTAAGAAATTTCTTCTGATACTACAATGAGCCCGATTGTGAATCGCAAAACTGAAGAAGAAATTCGCGAGAAGGCAATGGAGGAATCATCGAGAAGAAAGGCAACGCGGAAGCTATATTGCGACTCATACCATATTGAAGTTAGCGAAATAGAGAAAAAGGAAATTGTATATTAACTGAAATTGAATTGATGGAATACAATGAGTTTGACCTTACATATAGATCCAATCTCACCTAACTAATCTGTAACAAACTAGTAACTACAAAACTAACTCTAACCAAATTATAACAGCTAACTGAGAGAGTTATAACAAACTATATCTCCAATAGTAACTACAGAGACTAATCTCTCGTGCCGGATAGGACCACAATGGGCGACAAAGCTCTCTCTTAAGAGATTTAATACTGCTGCATGCACATTGTTTAAATGCAAATATATACAACTATTGTTAAGCTGGAAGAGATCTCTATCATCTCATCCAAGTGTTCTTGACATAAATGCAAATATATAGAACTATTGTTGAAGCTTTTTAAAATGGATTGTCAAACGCAACTATTATACAACTATTGTTGAAGCTTTTTAAAATAGATCGTCAAATTGCAAATATATATATAAAAAAAATAGTTTATGACGTCTAGGCACTAAAACTAAAATAATTGGTTTTAAAAGATTTAACGTAGACCCAAAAATTGGTTGCCTCGGCAATTTCAACGACATGGGGACGTCGGCTCCCAGGTTCGATCTCAGGTGTAGCCAGTGATAGTGTGTGTGGTGTTTATTTGCCAATTTATCTAAGTAGACAAAAAAATAGTTTATAGTTTATTAACTATAATGTATCTTGCTTTTGTTTTGTTTCCTGATTTTTCTTGTTTAGTATATGAAACAATGGAAACAACTTTTTATTATTTTCACTATTTTCCTCTAAAACTTTTGATAACAAGAAATAATTTGCAAATAATGTGATAAAAAACATAAAAATAAAAAAAAAGTATCTCCAATTAGCTTTTTTTTGGTTTCTCACAAGTTGCATTCATTGAAGGGTTCAGACACTAAACATAAACACTATTTTGTTCGTCACATCATATATTGTGGGAGATTAGCCGATTCCACACTCTCTATTTTTAACATCTTTAGTCATAAAACAAATCTAATATTTTTGTAATATTTAGGAGATAGAAACTGTTCTGGAGTGGACCGAGGGGTCCCATCAGCAAAACTAGGAGGTGCATTCAGCAATTGGAATGGATTAGCCCAATCAATCCCGTCCATGTCCACCTCACGCGAGCCCAACGTGCTTGGACGGTCAAGATCGACTCTACCAATCCAACGATCCACGAAGGGGCACGATTTCCTTTAAATACAGGCATACTTTGCCCAAAGAAATGTTGAATCTCTAATCCTTAGTACCTTCACTCATATATTCGATATACTGACTTGAGCGTCGGAGTGGCTTGCAGGTACTCCCCCTAGCGCTCACTGACCTCCTGCCAGGACGGCAAGAGACCTACCAACAGCAGCCGACCAAAAAGCTGCTCGGTACAGAACATTGACGACCACAGTGGGAGGTTTCTATCTTTCACATCATCACTGCTCGAACTTTTCTCTTGCTGCTCCATGGCTCCCAGAGGCAGACCTCGGGTTCAGAGCATTGCCATACCCGCACCCCGACCAGAGGGTATTCCTGAGGGCAACGTCGTAACCCTACCTGACGAGGGTACCAGTCAGCCTGCCCAGCCTTCGAATGTGAGTCAGCTTTTGGATCGCCTGGCCAATCGTACTCAAGCTATGCTGCATCAGGAAGACCAGCAGGGTGCTAAGACATGCCCATCCCATCGCCCGTGAGGGCGTATGGCAGGGCGACAATGAAGAAAAGCCAGTGCCCATGAAGGCACCTGGCAGGGCGCCAATGAAGAGCAGCCAGTGCCCCAGAGAGCGCCTGGCAAGGAAGCAACCAGCGCCGATGAGGGCGCCTGGCAAGGAAGCAGCCAGCGCCCATGAGGGCGCCAGGCAGGGCACCAGGGCAGCATTAGACAACGCCCGTGAGGGCGTCTGGCAGGGCGCCCTGACAACATCAGGCAGCGCCCATGAGGGCGCCAGGTAGGGCATCGGGGCAGCATCAGACAGCGCTCATGAGGGCATCTGGCAGGGCGCCATGACAACATCAGGCAGCGCCCATGAGGGCACCAGGGCAGCATCAAACAGCGCCCATGAGGGCGCCTGTCAGGGGAACCCTTCCTCCAACAATGGTGACACCTAAGACACCACCGGGTATCGCCATCGAGGAGATCCCCCGACCGACGTAGGCATCAAGAGTTTGACTAAGAAGACACCTCCCCTCGAAACTCAAGAAGGTTTTCGGACGAAGGACCTTTCACTCGAAGGGTGGATGGATGTCGAATCCTAAGGGCCTAGGAGAAGCTGCCAACTCTCAAGATGTATGACAGAATCGGAGACCCAGACCGCCATCTGGCACACTTCTCCCTGATGATGCGCTATTGAGGCGCCAGGGAGTCTGTTCACTGTAAAATCTTCCCCCTCACTCTCGAAAATGCCGCACTAGAGTGGTTTCAAGAGCTAAGGCCGAACTCCATATCCTCATGGGATCAGCTGGCGAGAATGTTTACAGCTCGTTTCACTGCCTCCCAAGTCGAAAAGACAACATGGCCTACCAAGAGGAGGCCAAGGTTGGCAGCATGAAGGCTGATCTGACTTGTTATGGGCACAATACCAGCTAATGCAGCACCCTCAGGGATGACATTGAAGAGCTGATCCACGAGGGGAAGCTCGCCCAATACGTGAATGAAGAAGAGGATGAAACTTGCAACCCGAATTAGGAGCAGAGCATCAGGACTCGAGCCTAAGGCTAGGCGTAGTTATGAATTTGTTGTTTGAGCACAAAAGCAGAATATCAAGAAAGAAAAAAGGTCCAACTCCATAGTCAGGAGTGGAGCGAGACAAGTCTGAGACCTAACACACCATGCAGGGAGGGACTGCCTGGATCGTAGGGGGCAACCTCAACATTAACCTAAAGCCAAGATCATCTCTCCAAGTATGGGAGTCAAGGATGTCATGGCGCGCTCATCTTCCTAAAGCAAAGCAGCAAAGATCACGGCACCCACCCGGCGGGGATCCAAGGTATGAGACCACGATGTCTAGGGTAGCAAGTGCTAAGAAAGACGCGGAAGTCAAGTAAATGACGAGACCATGAGGTCACAAACACCAGAGAGACCCACCTACAAGGATGACGTCTAGTCTACAGGCCATAACCTCATCTGTGTCTATCCGACGGAGGCGTGTAACCATGCGTTGGAAAGCTAAGAAGCAGAGGTACAATTATCATGTTAAACTCGAAATCCAATTCGTACGTCTCCACACCCAGGAAGGGAAACAAGCCGACGACACCATAACAAGGCCTGTGCAACCCAGCACCCAGCGCCCAGGAGGGCGTCAATTCAAGCGTCCGTGAAGGCAAGCCAGCACCCGAGGCGCCCAAGAAGGAGCCAAACCCCTGCTCACAAGCTAGCATTCAGCTTAGCGCAAGACGGCATCCAGGCGCCCAGGAGGGCGCCAAATCCTGCTTCGAAGGCAGCCAACATGGTGCACAAGACAAATAACTAGTGCATGAGCACATAAGAAAATTAAAGGATGCATGAGCATGCGAGTGCACGAGTCCGCGAGAAAATGACATAGTGCACGAGCACGCGAGCAAATAGAGAGTGCACGAGCACGTGAGCAAATAACATAGTGCACGAGCACATGAGAAAATGAAATGGTGCACGAGCACCTAGGAAAGTAGAACGATGCATGAGCATCCGAGAAAATTAAATAGTGCATGAGCACGGGAGAAAATGAGATATAAAGATAGTGCATGAGCACGTAAGGCAGCACACGGAAGGACGCCTGGCAGGGCGCCAAGACAGCCACAGGCGGCACCCAGGAAGGCGCCTAGCAGGGCGCCACCAACGGAAGAAAGGGAACCTTCCCCTACTTTCACATGGTAGAAAACAATTGCTCCAACAGGATAATCGCTGTGATCAGCTGACAAACTTAGCAGACCCGACAACGACACGAGCCGAAAGGGCGACCTAACCTACAAGGGCATTCTAAATGACAACGTCAAGTCAAGATCATCCCCAGGATAATCTCGACTTAGGGGGCAACGGTGGAACCAGGTCAATATTCACCAGAGACACTGCCGGGGATCACCATCGAGGAGACCCCCGACCGACGCAGCTCAATACCAACGCAGGACGGCAGCAAGAAGGATGATCTGGCTTGATTAGGCACAGCAAATGCAACACCCTCAGGGACGACATTAAAGAGCAGATCCATGACACTGGTCCTTAGCAGTAACACTTATTCCCAAAGGAAGCTTCCCCAAGATCAAAAAAAGAGAAAGGGTCCAACTCCATAGGAAGGAGGGGGGCAATGCTAGTTTGAGATCCTACCTATCGGATAGGGAGGGACTGCCTGGATCGCAGGGACACGAGTCGACCTAGTTTGAGAACTATTGTTGAAGCTTTTTAAAATGGATTGTCAAACGCAACTATTATACAGCTATTGTCGAAGCTTTTTAAAATGGATCGTCAAATTGCAAATATATATAAAAAAAAATAGTTTATGATGTCTAGGCGCTAAAACTAAAATAATTGGTTTTAAAAGATTTAACGTAGACCAAAAAATTGGTTGCCTCGGCAATTTCAACGACATGGGGACGTCGGCTCCCAGGTTCGATCTCAGGTGTGGCCAGTAATAGTGTGTGTGGTGTTTATTTGCCAATTTATCTAAGTAGACAAAAAATAGTTTATAGTTTATTAACTATAATGTATCTTGCTTTTGTTTTGTTTCCTGATTTTTCTTGTTTAGTATATGAAACAATGGAAACAACTTTTTATTATTTTCACTATTTTCCTCTAAAACTTTTGATAACAAGAAATAATTTGCAAATAATGTGATAAAAAACATAAAAATAAAAAAAAAAGTATCTCCAATTAGCTTTTTTTTGGTTTCTCACAAGTTCCATTCATTGAACGGTTCAGACACTAAACATAAACACTATCTTTGTTCGTCACATCATATATTGTGGGAGATTATCCGATTCCACACTCTCCATTTTTAACATCTTTAGTCATAAAACAAATCTAATAGTTTTGTAACATTTAGGAGATAGGAACTGTTCTGGAGTGGACCGAGGGGTCCCATCAGCAAAACCAGGAGATGCATTCAGCAATTGGAATGGATTAGCCCAATCAATCCAGCCCATGTCCACGTCACGCGAGCCCAACGTGCTTGGATGGTCAAGATCGACTCTACCAATCCAACGATCCACGAAGGGGCACGATTTCCTATAAATACAGGCATACTTTGCCCTAAGAAAGGTTGAATCTCTAATCCTTAGTACCTTCACTCATATATTCGATATACTGACTTGAGCGTCGGAGTGGCTTGCAGGTACCCCCCGAGCGCTCACTGACCTCCTGCCAGGACAGCAAGAGACCTACCAACAGCAGCCGACCAAAAAGCTGCTCGGTACAGAACAGGAACATTTTCGTGTAATCGGTATGAGAATAG
This sequence comes from Astragalus membranaceus, assembly GCA_039519185.1. Lineage (NCBI taxonomy): Eukaryota > Viridiplantae > Streptophyta > Magnoliopsida > Fabales > Fabaceae > Astragalus > Astragalus membranaceus. Next base: position 70,244,557 of record CM076851.1, read on the forward strand.
GAGTGGCAAAAAAAACCGTACGTACCCACGAGTATTTACGAATAAAACTCACAACAGTTATATAATGGATAGTGAAATGGGTACCCGCGAGTAAAATAAATGAATATTTACGAATAAGTAATTTGATAAACACACATGAGTATATGTGGGTACTCATGCCTGCCCAGGGCAGGTAGCGGAGGAGTACTATCCGTGACACCCCTGGCTGAGGATTCCTAGTTGAGGTTTTAGCCGTTTACCCCTGGCTGAGGATTCCTAGTTGAGGTTTTAGCCGTTTAGGAGATGGGCCCTTGTGAGAAAATGATGGAAGGTTTAGGGGTTTTTTTTTTTATACCCCCATCAGCTTCCATGTACCCCCACCCAAAAACGTTATTCCAAAAATACCCCTGACATAAATTACAAAAATTGACTTTTGGAAGATTCTCTGGTGGGGGACCACTTAATCTGGAAATCGGATTTACCTAAATGGAAGGTAAATCCGATTAGCTGTAAATACGATTTAATTCTGATTCTGAGGCAAAATATTTACAAATCGGATTTAGCTAAATCCGATGCGAAATCGGATTTAGCTAAATCCGCCTTTATTGTTTAAGAAATCGGATATACCTGGTGAAGCTATATCCGATTTGTAAAAATTAGAAAACGGATTTACCTTTAAAGTCACCTAAATCCGCTTTGTTTTTTTTATTTTTAAATATATACTTTATAACTGTTGTTCTATTTTGAAATAAATACAGTGAATACAGAGTCGCAGGTCGTTCCTTTTGTGGTAGACACTACAGAGGCATTCTGGACAGAGAGGGTATATTTTTGAAACCAATTTTCTTAATTAAAGTTTGGTAGATATTTAATTAATTAAGTACCCCCATTTATCTATTTATTCTATTTTGTAGATTTTTTCTACACGCCAGGATGTTGAAGAGTGGGCTAACGCAGTTGGGAGGCGTATTGGAGTTGTGGTTATCATCGTAAGATCTGACAAAGCTGGAGGTAAAAGGGGTTCTAGAGATAAGATTATATTTGGTTGTGAGAAGCAAGGGAATTGGTCTAATGATTCTAGAGTTTTCGGGTCTAAAAGAAGAAGCTGTCCGTTTACATTGAGAGCTACTTGTACAAAACGTCATGGGGGTTGGCGTGTTAGTGTTAGGTGTGGTCTTCACACACATCAGTTGCTTACTACCCCGGTTGGGTCGACAGCTTTTGGTCGTTTAACTAAGCCGCAGAAAGCTATTGTTAATGAGCACACTGATTTGAATGTTGCCCCGAAAGATTGTCTTACTGCTTTGAAGAACCATTATCCGGACAACGTCACTTCTCTTCCTCAAATATATAGGCAGCGTTACGCCTATAGGTCTTCTAAGAGGGGTCCTAGAACGGACATTCAAGAGCTATTGAGATTGATTGAGACGCAAAATTATTTATGTTGGAGCAGAAAATTTGAGGGTTCCGATGTGGTCAGTGACATCATGTGGGCGCATCCCACTTCTATTAAGTTATTCCGGTTGTTTCCAAAGGTTCTTATTCTTGACACCACCTACAAGACCAACAAATACAATCTACCTCTATTGGAGATTGTAGGTGTCACTTCAACGGAGTTAACTTTCTCGGTTGCTTTTGCCTATATTTCACACGAGCTTGGAATTCATTTTACTTGGGCATTGCAGCAACTAAAAGAATTATTTGCCTTTCAAAATCGACATCTGGGGTTGGATATGACAAAGCCCGCTGTGGGTGCATTATTAGAAAGACACATCTTCTTCCTTGTGCTTGTGAGCTAGGTGTGTACCATGTCTCCGGTACTCCTATTCCGTTGGATGTTATAGATGACCATTGGAAAAAATTGAGTTTGGATTCTATGGATGATAAATTCTCGCAGGAAAAATCGACTGACTGTGATATTTCTTACCAAATAGAGATGATTTGGGCGAGATATAATCGTATGACTCCTGAGGAGAGATTTGTATTCAAGAAACAACTTAATGAGCTTGCATTCCCTACCACTTCTTCAATGGTTGCACCACCATTTAAAGTTAAAACAAAAGGTGCACCAAAGAAGAAGAAGCAGAAATTATATGATGTCAAGCGTGATCCTTCTGGATGGGAGCATGTGGATGAGAAGATGAAACTGACTCAAGAATCTGGAACTTCTTCCAAAAATTCATCACAGCGGTCTTCTTGTATAAAATCATCACAGCGGTGTTCAATCCTATCTCAGAGTGTTTCTAAGAAATTAACACATCAAGGTGACACAAAATTCAATTTGCCGTCGGTTCCTCATCACGTGCAACCATATGTGGAAAAAATTATTGATGTTGAACGGGATGGTAATTGTGGGTTCCGAGCAGTAGCGGTTGGTCTCGATCTTGGTGAGGATAGTTGGCCTATAATTAGGCAAGATTTAATCAAAGAAACAAAGGAGAGGGAGCAACTATATAGTTACATGTTTGGAAAGGACAGACTTGCTGTGCTTAGAAAAGCGTTATCCATTGAATACCCCGGTTTCCAGAAGGAGGATAAGTGGTTGAGTTTGCCTGAGATGGGGTACTTTATAGCTACTAAGTATAATGTGGCCCTAGTTCAATTGTCTTTGGATATGAATTTTACTTATCTTCCTTTGAGAGGTAGTTATTCTTCTTCCAAGTATAAAATCATATGTATTCTTAACGTCAGAGATATCCATTGGATGCATATTTCGATCTCCCCTGTCTGTCCGTTGCCTCCAGTTGCTTTGATGTGGTCTCACAATCGATCAGATGAATCTACTTCATGGCTGGATCCTTATACCGGTCGTTTTGCCCTTTGGCAGTCTACCGCTTTGAAGATGCCCTGTCTCCCTCCCACTTTTGTAGACTTAACCCATGATTCCGACGATTTACATTGACATTTATTGTATTTATTATTTACATTGACATTTTTTATAACTATCTATCCATATATACCAAATACAAATATTAAGTGTTTTAACTGTTTTTTTAAGTCGGATTTACCCTGGAAGAAGGTAAATCCGCTTCGTAATTTAGCAAAGCGGATGTACCCCCACAAAAGGTATATCCGATTTACTAAATTACGAAGCGGATTTACTTGCGTTGTAGATACATCCGATTCACTAAATTACGAAGCGGATTTACCTTTGAGGAGTAAATCCGATGCGAAATTTATAAACTCAATCGGATCCAGTTAAATCCGATTTTGAGCTGGTGAGATCGGATTTACCTAAAATTGGTTAGATCCGCTTTGCAATTTTGGATAGATCCGCTTTGATCAACGGTGCAGATTGCACCGACAATATCAACGGTTGATAATGGTTGACGAACTCTATAAATACCTATTCTTGTCAAACCTCATTCTTGTCACTCCAAAAAAATGAGCGGGATTCATCCCTTACTATATGAGCGACTATATGAGCGGGATTCATCCCTCACTATCATTCATCATCAGGGCATCATCACCAACAAAGATGATGGTGTCTGTTTCGAGGGGCGTGACACAATGCAGTGCAGGCTTAAACACAACATAACATTCGCTCAGTTAAAAGATAAACTGCTGGGTAAAGTGCAAGTGGAGGGCGACGAGCGAGAGATAACTCGTATAGTTTATCGGAAAAAGGATTGGGTTGATGGACGTGTGTTTTGCTCTACAATGGATATCAAGAACGACAGTGACGTCCAAGCAATGATGTCCATGCATGTTATGTTTAAGTGGCACGGTTATCTGCATTTGCACGTCGAAACGACACGGACCGTCGCTGAGATCCTTCGTCGTTTCACTCCACCAGCTCAGTAGTTTGTCGTTTTATCATTTTCACTGTCGCTCACTTATTTCAGGAAAATGTATCTTTTATATTTTATTGTTATTGTAGTTGGTTATGTTTTATCTTGTATCGCATGAAATCGAACTTATATCTTTTATCCACAAAAATAATAAACAAGAAATATTAATTAACAAAAAATACTAATAATCAAGTAATATAAAAATAGTTCAAACATAAAATCCCGCAAAACCCTCTAGTCACGCCTCGGTACCATATCCAGTAACTGCGTGAGGCGAGTGTACGTCTGAGTACCCATCCTAATGTCTCCCACCCTAAGCCCCCTCCGAATCTCCGCCTCCATAAGCTGATAAAGCTCGAGCAACTCTGGCTGTGCTGGTGGTACTGGTGGTGGTGGTGATGCAACCCGTAAGAGTCTAGGAATAGATGCCCTCACATACCAATGTATGTAATCCGGAGCAACCTGACCCAACTCCTCAGCAGCATAAGTAGCACGCAAAACGTCCTGCACCACAGGCATATAATGTGCAATCCGAAAAATACAGTCTGCATGGCTCGGACGATCGGTAAGAGGGTGACGTGGGATGACCTGCACGTACCCAAGCTGTCTGAGGCACCTATCGGGCATGTAGGGAACAGTGATGTCTCCCCAGCTGATGTGGCCCCTGTAAAATGAGACCATGTGAAAGTCTCTACCCTCCTCCCGGTGCTCCTCAAATGGTCGCCAGCAGACATCATCCGAGGTAAGTGCATCAATCCTCTGCCTGTATACCCCCAGCTTCACTCCATCTGTCTTCTTCTTCCTCCAACGCCCACACAGTGCTCCAAGCCGCAATCCACTCCTCCTCTCCACCAGCTGAGGGAAATACCATAAAATCCAGCTCTGAAAAAAAGAAGATAACTTAAAAATTGTTTAACAGAAATTTAACCAAACTCGGAAAATATAACTTAAAATTATTACCTGTAAGAGGGTCGCATACCCTCCTAACTGATGCGCCTGATCCAAGCAGGAGTAGTTCAGCTGGTCATACATGAAAGCAAGCCCTGCTGCCCCCCATGCATATGATCCCACTCCAGCTTCACTGACATCCTCAAGTAGCAGCAGCCACTTAGCCTCAGCTCTGTCGCCGGTCTTGACCGTGAAGATGGACCAGCTCAGAATCAGAAGGATAAAGGCCCTGACAGCAGGACGCATGTCATCCTCTATGGACCCTCTAGTAACAATTTCCTGCAGCCACTCAAAACGGTAATACGGGCCAGATGAAGCTCGACACTCCAGCCCCGCCTCCTCTATAGTCACACCTAGATAAACATGTGCTAGGTGGATGGCCTGATCAGTGGTGACCGAGGTAGGTGGGGCTCTGAAGTAGTTCCCCGTAATGGGTAGATGCAGCAAACAGGAGACATCATCCAAAGTAATCGTCATTTCACCAAATGGTAGGTGAAATGACGATGTCTCAGAGTGCCACCTCTCAACAAAAGCAGACAGCAGCTCATGGTCCACCTTTGTATGACCGGTCGAGACAAGAGGGGCTAATCCGGAACCTGTGATAAAGGCCCATAACTGGTGGTTTTGGGAAAACCCAAGCAATCTCTGAGCCAGCTTGTTACCATGGTTGGTAACCTTCAATTTACGCTCATATGTCTGCATTATAGAAAAATAAAAAAATAAGGCTATGTAAAAAAATTAAACTAAAAAGGCTACGTAAATAAATAAAACTTACCGGGTCTCTCAATATAATAGAACAGACATGAGATCCTAGTCCAGTGAATAGCTCATGCTGCTCCTCATGCTGCTCCTCATGCTGCTGAGGCTGATGATAGGGCTCCTCCTGGTACTGCTGCTGCTGATAATACTCCTGCTCAGCCATAGAATGCTCATCAAGAGGATGCCCCTGCTGGCCCTCCTCATACTGATAGTCCGGGGCCTCCTCCACCTGCTGATACTGCTGCTGTCGCCTATGGCGGGCAGACGCATGTCCCGCAATCCTGTGGCGGGTGCGTGTACTCGGAGCACCTGGTGATGCCCGAGACGAAGACTCCCCTCGATACCTGTTTGACACTGAAAAAACAAATTTTTAGAAAAATAAAAACCAAATCGGATCTACCTATATCCGATGGGAAATCGGATTTAGGTATATACGATTGGAGAATCGGATTTACGTAATTCCGACTCACTTGTTTACGAAGCGGATGTGTGGATCGGATATAGCTACGTCCGATGCGTAATTCCGATGGGAAATCGGATGTATCTCTGAAGGTTAAATCCGATGATCTCTAAAAAAAATCTGGTCAAACGGATGAAAGTGATAAATGATAAATGTTTTGTAATTTTATCAAAATTTTAAGGGTATTTTGGTATTTTCATAGGGCTGATGGGGGTAGATGAGAGTTGATGGGGGTAAAAAAAAAAAACCCAAGGTTTAGGAATCAGCCCTTTCCCATTGCGGTGGCTTTTCTTTTTTCTCTTTTGTGGTCTGTTTTGTCGACAAGAAACACTGCCTCAACGTTCCAAATATTTTATGGCATCACTTTACCTGTGTGACACCTTTTTTTCTTCGGTTCTTCAAAAGAGAAATAAATGGTCACATTATGAGTCGGTGGCATATCAAGTGCTATTTTTGCTTTTGTGCACATGTCATAATAGTGCGTTACCACTTTACAAAATAAAAGCATTAACATTGTTAAGTTGCATGTTCCGAATCTTTCTCTTTCTTCATTAGTTATAATTATGTTGTCCTTTTTGTAAAATGAAATGATTTTCTTTTAAATCAACTTCATTTTATTTGATTTGGTCAATTCAATTAACTATTGTCGAAGTGAAATTATGGAGGTAATTAGTTGTCGTGTATGTAACTAGTTTTATTTTGACTTTATTACCCTTCTGGTTTTTCATTATATGAAAATTTGATGTCACAGATGTGCAAATTAAGTTCTTTGAGTTTGGCAATGGTGTGGTTTTTAGTCCCTAGCTACACTCTAAATGCATAAATTACGTCCTTCAAGTTTTTTAATCATGCGGTTTTGGTTTCTCTTTCCAATATATTCTTTGATTTCAAATGGAAAATACTAAGGTTAGGTGGCATTTTTGTACATGTTTGGATTCATTTTTGTGAGCCACAAGTGATTCTAAAGATTTAATTACTTCTAGCTAAAATCAATTTTGCAAAAATAAATTTGTTCTATATCAAATTTTGAAACCATAGAACACTTACTTGGCTTAATTATCAAAAAGCCCTTACAGATAATATATGTACATCGTACAGTCAAGATACTTGGAGGACAAAAATTGCACAATTACGATACCTAGAGAGCCAAAATGGCAATTGTATATATTTAAGATATTTGATTATTATTATTATAAATTAATTTTTTTGACTGAATATAAATTAATTAAATACTGGTAAATCAGCTAATAAAATACGACCCACCTTAATAAAATAAAATCTCCGACCAAAATAAAATAACCGGCAGTAATACTTTAAAAATTTATTTTCAATAGTATTTATACAAGGCCATAGTAAACTTCGAATTCATCTAATATCATTCATACGATAGTTTTACCATCAAATTACCATGCAATGACAAAACCTTTTATGTGGTTATTCCCCCTGGTAGGCCATTGTAGTAATCTTATCAATTAGTCGTTAAGGACCCGTTTGGTGCACAGGATAGGATAGAAGACAACATAGAGACAAGATAGGATAATGATAGGATAGACACCTATCCTATCTTGTATTTGACACACACATGATAGCAAATAGGGTAGCATTATTTTATCATATCCTGTGTTTGGTACACACCAGATAACGACGGGATATGATATATATATTATAGTTAAATGACAAAATTGCCCTTGCCAATAAATTGCATATTTTTTAAGAACTAAAATTGTTTTCCAGCTACAACATTCCATAACAATATTCCAAAAATTCCAAAAACAATCTTTCATGAATGAATCCAGAACCTCAGCAACAACATCCCACAACAACAACAACCATCGCTTCTGTTCCCACTCTTCTCTCATCTATCTCCCAATCCCCTTTTCAACATGTACAACAACAATTGATTCTATGCAGAACATCATAAACAACAAAAAAACCTAGTTCTTCCAGTCACAACGCGATTTCCTCTTGATGCATCGCTTCTGATTAATCGCGTTTTCAACTCTGCATCACCTCTTCTTCTGATTTACGTCTCAAGATCATTACTTTTCCAGATCACGTCTTCTTCTAATTCGCGTCTCCAAGTCTGCTTCTAATTCGCGTCTTCTTCTCATTTCGTTTGGTCACTCCTTCGTTTCCTCTGTTTCCATTGATTCGTTAATACAAGACATAGATCTAGAAATCGATCTGTTGTTGAATCGCTGTTAAGAAATAGATCTAGAAATAGATATGTTGTTGAATCATTGTTTTCTTAAATCATTGTTGAATGTTGTTGTTGTATTTGCAGAGTTGTTGAATCGTTGTTGGTGTACTCAAATTCAGAGTTGTATTTGCAGAGCACAACTCTTCTTCTTTTTTGTTCAGAGACGCAAGAAGGAAAGCAAGAGGTTGAAGGTGAAATGGGTTCAGAGATGAAAGAGCGAGAGTGAGGTTTTGATACACATTGTGAGAGCTGAAGCGAGAGCGTGAAATACAATAGGATAGGATAAAACTAACCTAGCTAATATTTTGGATAAAAATAACAAAGGGTCAATAGGATAGGATAAGTAATGAGTTTAATTTATCATATCCTATTGGTGCATCAAACAAAATATAAGAGTAGGATATGATAAAGTTATCATATCCTATCTCCTTATCCTGTGCATCAAATGAACCCCAAAGGGTTTCTTGATATGCTCTTGATGCCGCAAAAGAACCTGATTCCACAATCATTGGTATTGTTTTCTCTTTGGTATCAATTGATGACCTTTGTGCATGTGTCCCAATGAAAAAGAAGAAAAGAAAAGAAGATATGAACCTAGTCAATGACAATATCTTCGTGCCTTTGTAAAGTTGTATGAGCAATCGGCATTAGAAGGTAGAACAACAGGTGATGTCTACAACAACTTTTGTTCCTGTTATTAACAACGAGGAAAGTATAAATCAGACAACCAATAAAAAAACGATAGGTGAGACCTAGGTTACCTTTAAAAAAATATGGGTATTTTACTCAATCTCATTTATATTCCTTAAAATTTGACACATATATCCTACTAATTTAATATCAACGTGATCTAAAAATACAAATATACAAGTCAATCAAAGGACTCGGTGGAATTTAGCTTTTAGGTGAGTGTGTATATATATATATATATATATATATATATATATATATATATATATATATATATATATATATATATATATATATATATATGTATGTATGTATATTGCTATCGGTATCGGACTCCGAGATTGTAGTTGGTAGTGGTGTTAGTTGAAGTCGGTCTCCCCATGGTCGAGGTCGGATGGATCGCTTGGAGTAGTCTTCCCCCGAGGTTGGAGCTCGGAGGGGTTGGTACCTGCAGACACTCCAATGCCAAAGTCAGCAAACAGAAGTGGTGGAGAGGTACAAATGAGGGAAGCGTACCTGATTTTGGAGGGTGACCCTGTATTTATAGATGCGGAGAGGGAGTGTTCCTCGCCTAGGTTGAGCTTGGGCCGTCGGATCGGTCTGTGTCGATCCTGGCCGTTGATCTTGGCGTCGCCTCCGCTAGCCGAAGTTGGGCCGGATCAGTGATGGATTGGGTCGCTCAATGGATGGATTGGGCTGCCTGGCCCAGTCCAGAATATATATATATATATATATATATATATATATATATATATAAATATAATTGACAAAAGATAGTGGATTCTACCAAAAAAAATAAAAAATAAAAAGTTTGATTTTATTGGTTCCATGTCATGTTGGGTAAATTATCCACTTTTTTTACTATATCAAATAATGATTTAAAACTAACAAAACCTTGATGAGGCTCTGCCGGGATCAAGCTTGCAGTGAGTACTCTTCTGGTGGAGTCGGAATTGGTCTGAGATTGCCCCCTAGGTCGGCGAGCAGGTCGCGTTAATGTCGGATTTTTGGAGATGACACGTGTAAAGTCAGCTGACTGATGCGAAGTTTGATTGAAACATGGTGTCTTGTTATAATGATTGTCTAGGTTTCAGTGCCTTGTCATTTATTGGCTCAGGAAGAGGCGCGTCGATTCGTCTTCTGAGCCCAAGGGCTCTTATAAATAGGCCAGAGGTTCCATGCGATGATACCTTTGAATTCCTTGAGCTCTGTTTTCTCCCGAGATTGTGAGAAAACTTTCGACGTTGACAAGTGATTCCCCCGATGTTGTCGATTCACCGTGAGAGTTAAAGTCCCGGCAAGTCGACGTTGAAGCTCTGACGAGTGTTTTCCCAGATCATTCTCCTAACATTACCGTTCATCCCTCCTAGGTCATTTGTTTTTCTTTCATTATTTTATCGCATTTCCTTTTTCCTGTTTCTGCCTGGGTTCCCGTACCCGAATTCCATTCCCCCTTGCCTTCGGGGAGGAAAATGGTCAGTCCTGGTTTGGGGTCGGCTCCAACTTCGGCTTTGTTCTTTGGCTATGTTTGACCTCGGCTTCCCCCCTACCGGCAAAGCTGGCAAAGACGAGAGATAGCCAGAGGCCACACTTTTAATCCGCTGAAGGTCAGCCTGAACCGGCTGAGGATCGGATGTCAACCTCTGCCAAGTCAGTGCATTTGACAGAGGCCAGTGACTCTGCTGTTACCCCTTCGGCGCAGCAGCTACCCCAGATGATCGAGCCTATTAGTCAGGTCAGTCCGGGAGTGGGGAAAGCGGTCGAGACTGAGGAGCTGTATAGGTGGGTTTCCAAAGATGTCCACAGCATTGGGACTGTATACAAGCCGGGCTCTGCTGATCTATCTGACCTGAAGAAATTCCAAAAGTACCTCGGTGGAGAGGGACAAGAGTGGAAGCTGAAGGCTGTTCCTGAGTCCGAGGCTGTCTGCGTAAAGTTTTCCAGGTTGAGGTTTTTTGTTTACTCGGCCATGTTTGAAAGAATGATGATCCGTCTCCCTTTTAGTGCTTTTAAGAAGCGGATCCTGAGGTATCTGAGTAGCTCCGTCCCAACTTACCCCCAATGCCTGGAGTTTCATAAAGACCTTTGAGATCGTGATGTGGGCATTAAACCGAACTTGTCGCCACAAGGTTTTCATTACTTTGTTCAACGTTTTCCGCCAGCCCGAGGTCAGTTTTGGCAAGGAGAGGCAAGGGCACATCGGGCTGCATTGCAGCCGAAAGTGGAGCCTGTTCATCCCTATGACCGACTCCATCAAAGAGTTCAAGTATCGATTTTTCTACGCAAGACCGGTAAATGAGGCTGCCAAGAAGGAGGTGGCCGATCTTAATGAAGAGGGGGAAGTTTTGAAGTACCAGTTTCCCCTCTCATGGTCGGAAGATCAATTTGCTAATGAGGGACCTGGGTACGCCGGTTAGATTTCGAATCTCTCCGTTAATGAAGCTCAGACCCTTGATATTCTGGTGAATTGGGTGGACCAATTCACCGTAAAGGTCAAGAAAATCGACTGCAAAGTCGTCTTGACTGCCGAGTCTAAGTCTCCTGCATTTCTTGCTGCCGCGCTTGGTAGATTTTTCTTTTTATTTAACTTTTCTGTAGTTCTGTACTTAGTTTTCTACTTAGAATGATCTCAATTTTTTCATTTTCAGACAAGATGACTTCTCCACTCAGCCTAGCCAATTTTATGAATGGTGTCGGGGTTGGAGCCGCCGAGGTGCAGATTTAGCCAGCTCCAGCTCTTTCGTCTTCCGCCGTCGGGGTTACCAGCGCCCAAGGCACCCCCCAACGTCACGAACCAGAGGCAGTGATGGATCTGGATCCCAAATCCAAGAGTGGGAGTAAGGGGCCTTCGAAGCGTCCTCCTCCGACCTCTACCCCTCCATCAAAAAGACCAAGAGTAGTCCCGGTGTTGGACAAAGCGGGACCGACGAAGAAGGCCTATGCTGACCTAACAATGGAAGATTTTGAAACTTGCGCCAAGGTCGGTAGACTGGGGCAAGAGGTATTGATCAAGTGGAATGCCAGCGCTGCCGACCGGGAGAAAGGTAACCTCCTTGAGGCCGAGAATTTGTGGCTCGATGGTGAGCTGTTGGATAAAAGATTGAAATTGAATTATTGTCTAACACTTGTTGCAGAAATTCGGGAGGAGCGGGATCAGCTTCAGCTGGAGAAAGACACTCTAATTGCCAAGGTTGAGAGCTTGAGCACGGCCGAGAAGGAGTTGGAGAGGATGGGGAAAGCCGTGTCTGAGGCCGAGGAGAAGGTTAAAGCTGGGGAGAAAGAAATAGAGAGGCTGGGCAAGGCTTTATCCGAGGCTGGTGATAGAGCCAAAGCCGGAGAGAAGGTTCCAGAGCTGGAATGTCGGGTCGAAGAGCTGGGTTCCGAAGCAGGGGAGCTCCGAAATCAGAAGAATGCCCTGGAGAGTTACATGGCATCAGTGGTGGCAGCTCGGGACGAGGCAATCCAGTTCAAACAAGAGTCTGCTTTGCAAGCGGTAGGATTGGTAGTGGGTGCCTTCAAGAGTGCTGTTGCTCAGGTCGCTCAGCTCTACCCCAGTCTCGACCTTACTCTGGTGCAGATGAGATCCAGGATGTAGATGTGATTTATAGTCCTCCTCAGTAATCTAATAATTTTAATGTTTGGTGGTTGTGGTCGCGGTTTTACCCAGGGCCACTTTTTTTGTAACCCATACTTGAGGCACCCTCTGAGTCCAGTTTTATCTTTATTGTTTTGTTTAAATGGCATGCTTTGATTTTATTGATGATGAATGTATGGCGTTTCTTTGTCCTCGTGAGTGAGTTTGAGTATCGCGTTGGACTGGAGCTCGTTTGCGAGTGGGGATCCGCTCTAATCCAGTTCACCAAGGGCAAAGCGCTTGGTCGAACTCAAACTAGAGGGGAGTCGGAGTGTCGCGTTAGACTCGGAGTCATTTGCGAGCGAATATCTGCTTCAATCTAGTTCACCAAGGGCCAAAGCGCTGGGTCGAACTCGGACTGGAGGGGATCTGTGGGTCACTTCGGAACTCAGAGGTTTGAAGGAGTCAGTCCCGAGGTCGTTGGTGTAACATCCTCAAAATAATTAGTAGAATTATTTGGGTGTTAAACCAATTAAACCAATTTAGTACTTAACTGGTAAATTTATCGAGTGCTAAAATTATTTATTTGTTGTCATCGGATCGTTAACCGGATAATACGGACCAAGGAAGTTTCGGAATCGAAATAGGAGATTTCGATCAATATGGTAATTTGATCGCGTTACAATTATATATTAATAAATATATATAATTTGATCGCGTTGAATAGGTCTGTGTATGACATGGGAATTGGGTCAAAGGTTGTTCTGTTTTGATAGGTCCTTTGGTGGTTGCTTTGGTTGTTGTTTTGGAATGGATGGGCTATTTGTGTGGGAGTGGGGACTGGGATGTTGGGTGGCTGGTATGGTGGGCTGATAGTGATGGTATTCGTTTCCCCCTCTTTCTTTTTGGGAAAGCCGGAGAATGGCTTCTTTTGGGAACTTGTGTTACTTGTGGACCCCTGTGCAATCTTTCCACTTCTCAGTCCGTTCTCCAATCTCTCTCCCACAATCACCACATCTGAAAAATTGGATGATGCACTGCTGATCAGACGATCATAATATAGCGGTGGTAAGGTTTCCATGAAAATAGAAACCAATTCTTTGTCTAAAAGAGGAGGTGTGACTTGTGCGGCCAAAGCCCTCCATCGCTGGGCGTACTCCTTGAATGATTCATTTTCCTTCTTGCTCATATTCTGCAGCTGTGTTCGGTCCGACGCCATGTCCGTATTATATTGATATTGCTTGAGGAATGCATCTGCTAAATCCTTCCAGCAGCGGACTTGGGATGGCTCTAACTTCATATACCAATTAAGGGATGCCCCGCAAGGCTATCTTGGAAGCAGTGGATTAGCAATTTGTCATCACGGGAGTAGGTAGACATCTTCCTACAATACATCGTTAAGTGACTCTTTGGGCAGGTCGCACCTCTGTACTTGTCAAAATCGGGGACCTTGAAATTTGGCGGCAACACTACATCAGGAATAAGGCATAGGTCTCTGGCCTCCCTTGCCCTGGAGCCAAAGCCTTCAATCATTCTTAGTCTTTCTTCTAACATCTGGAACTGCTCTTTGGTCTGTTGGTGCTCAGCGGAATAGACTTGAGGGGAATGACTTACACCATAAGGAGGTGGAGGCATTGAATGCTGAACCTGAGGGTAAACGGAGTTTCCGGATACGAAGCCTTGGGTCTGTGGAAAGGCAGTTGGCTGTGGACTGAGGTTCTGAGGAGGAGGCTGAGGTATAACAATTGGATGCGGGATCTGAACCTGGGGTTCGCAAGTCATTCCTTCTGACCCGACAGACGTTGGCTGTACATTCTCATCTATTGCCACGGGACCAGCTCCTGGGTTAGCCCCTTGATTTGGAGGACTATAACCCAAAGGAAGGCCATAAGGAGGCCACTGAGCAGCTTGAAAGTCATTTCCATTCTTCAAGGACAACAGGAGTCTCATCATCTCGCTCATCTGTGCCTTCATGGCATTCATTTCATTTCTCAACTCAGGATCACCTTGACCGGAGCTACCAGGAGCTGAATGGTTCTGATTCTGTACCTCGGGGCCTTGGCCTGTTCCATTTGCATTCTCTGAGCCTGAAGCTGGAGGATTCTGATTCTCTGGCTGAGGTTGATCGGGGTCACTTAAGATTGCCATTCCTCTGGCCTGTGAACGTGTCCAATACGGATGTGGTCGCACCAGCTTGCCTTATCTTCTGTTTGGATTGAAAACATTTTTATAAGCAAAGGAGCAAATTAATGAATGAAATGTAATGCACCTGATTTTTTTTACGTTATTTGTTGTTTATTGCCGGGAATCACAGTGCAACTTGCCCTTGTCGTAGGTGTATGTTCGAATATTTTCAAGAACATAACGCGGCTGGGATCAACAAGTGAGATAAACGTACTTCATTCAAGCATCACATCTTTAATCATTCCAAGAGAACGATACAATATCCTTAAATGTGCAATACAACACTTTGAAAAGAAAAACACAACATTCTTTAAGAAAAGAAAAATTACAATTTCCTAGTGAACATTCTAAAAAAGGGAAAATTTAAATCTAGAAACCTATTGCATTCATCTTCTCTTGATTCTTCTCCATTTTGCTAGCTGCAGCAGCTTCTCTTGCCCTTTCCATGAGTTCCTCAGTCAGAGACCTACAGTACTCCACGAATTCATATACTCGCCCTGGAGTGTTGTAAGGCAGCATCTCAGCTTCTGCCTTTCTCAACCTCTTGGGAACATCCCTCACCGCATGGTTAGCCAACCATGCCAATTTGGAGAACTTGTTCTTCCACTGTTGAATTTCTGCCCTCATCTCAACTATGATCTCTTGCTTTTCAATCCTACCCATTAGCTCAAGAAGACGGTATTCCCAGTACTGACTCTCCTCTCTTACCTGTCGGTAAGCATCACTGATGTGACTCAGATTCCTGCTTAGCTCATCTGAATTCTCTTGCTCCATCCTTAAAGCATGTTGATATTCTCTAAGGATGTTCACAATTGCATCTCTATCTTGTCTGATGCACCCTATCTGACTTTCAAGCTCACACGTCACAGACTGAGACTTTTTCTTGAATTCCTCTAGTGATTCCTTTGCAGCTCTCTCACTTTGCGCAGACTTCTTGAACAACTTCCTCCATTCGTTTGCTCTAACCATGGCCTCACCCACCTTGGCATTCGATCTTTTCAACTCATCTTTGGCACCTTTCAGATATTCCTTCATTTTTTGATTACTTTCCTCTTCTTTCTTAAGCTTCTTGCTGCTTTCTTTGAGAGCTTCGACTTTGCGTTCGTTCTCGTTCTCTAACTTTCTCTTCTCAGAAATTACTTTCCCCAACTCATCTTGTAAGGCTTTCTTTTCTTCTTCTACCTTGAACAAAGCAGATTTGACCTCACTTAGTTCTTTGAGACTTGGAAGTGAAGCTCTGGGACTTCTTTCCCAACTGACGATGAATTCTGACGAGGCGGGCCAACATTTTGAATTCTTTGGTGAAGCCATTGGTAGAAAGTAACATCACCCGTTTTCTTTGTGATCTCCACTTTATCCTTGTAAACTACACCCTCCCAAGCCTTTGAAATTTTCTGAAGCAAGCCTTGGTTCTTTGGATCTTCTTTATCGAGAAAGATTGGGGCCAACATGTCTTTAGTGGGTGCATTCTTCATAGGATACCCAAGCTGTCTGATGGTGAGAGAAGGATTGTAATTGATGCAGCCTTGGGTTCCCATTAAGGGTACATTCTGGAAATTGCCGCACTGGAACAGTATTGAAGGCCTATCTTTCCAACACGGATGATTGAACCAACAGACTTTGAGAGCACTGAGATTCTCTAAAGTGTGCACCCATTCTTGTGCACTCCTGGCTTCTACATCACAACACAGGGCATATTCTACTAAGTCCGCAGCTTTCGTCTTATGAGTGACAACATGGTTGAGGAACCAGGTGTAGAGAACATGGAAAGAGCAAGCAACCTTCTTCTTTCCTAATACACGGTGATGAGTAAAAGAATAGTAGGTATCTGCAAGGATTGCTGGTACAGGATTAATCAGATTTTCTTTACTTATGAATGCTAGAAAAAGCCCAATATCGGTCTCATCAATGAACTTCTCGACCTGAGGGAAAAGGACGATCCCGAAAATAGTTAGGGCTAACAGCTGCTTGAAAGGACCCCACTTCTTATTCTGGGCATAAAACTTCAATAAACCTTCGAAATAACTTAGCGGGAAACCCCTGATACGGTTCTTCTTTTCCTTATGAAGCTCTAATTCCTTCACACTGACTTGCAACAACAAAGAGAGTCTCTGGTCTGAATACCGATGTTTCTGATATTAGTAAGGTGCGAACTCTGACTTTGAGAACCCCAGAATCCGTTCATACTCCTCGAGAGTTGGTGATAACTGAAAGTCTTTGAAGAGGAAGCATCGAATGTCCGGATCATAGAATCGGCTCAGGGCCATAATAGCACTCTCTTGGACATCTAACTGTAACAATCTGAGGAGGTTACCATAAGCCTTCCCGAATAGATCCCTCTCTTCTGACTCCATCAAGGAAACAAACTCTTTCAAACCCTCTACATCTGTTCTCCTGACAACCGGGAACCTTGAATTAAGTACAATCTCGCTTCTTGATCCCATGTTGCTTTTTCTTTCCCGCCTAAGACAAGATTCCAAGTTACTTTACAATCCCGGCAAACAGCTTAGATGCGTGACGAATGATTTTCAAAATTGGGTTTTATTTAATGCAGATGATGCAAATGACGTAATGATGCAATGATGCCATGATGTATGATGCTTCTTTTCGTGTTTTTGCAGAAAGAGGATATTTACAGGTGGTGATTTGAAAATTTTCACACTATATGCCACCTCATATCGGCGTTTATTGAAAAGGAAAAGCATATCTTTTTGATTTTCGAAAATTCTGAAGGAAAAATTGATTGAACTGAATGTAACGATGCAGCACACAATTTGGAAAGCCCTTGTGACCTAAAAGGGGGTAGAACCTATGATCTAAGGTATTTTAGGGATAATCTTCTCATGTAGCTCTATTCACACCCTCACAAAGGTCATCAGAGCCACAGTCCATCTCATGAAAATCCCCGTAAATGCAGCAAACTGCTAGATACGAAGCATCATGAAAGAGCACAACTCTGATCGAAACTTTCGCGAGTAGCCAAACGGACAAAGGTCCTGATGGGCTCCCACTACTCGAATCCACTCATCCTAAGGTACCCTAACAGACCTGGGTTATGGTCTCTTTCTCTAATCATATAATCTCAAGGTACAAGTGTGTGTGTGTGTGTGAAGGGCATTTCCTTAAAAACTACCCCACCTGCAAATGAAAATCCAGAACAGTCCCGACAATAGCATGTTGTCTACTCTAGGGTTCAATATCATACAAACAAGCCTAGGTAACATAGAGGCAAAACAAGATATTCAAATCAATCACACAAACCACACACTTAATTAATTAGGCTTGACCCACTTTTGAAAAATGTTTTTTAGTCCCCAGTGGAGTCGCCAGCTGTTGCGCCCGAAAAAGTCCCCGAGGGAGAACCTTCCTCGTTCACAACTTTTCCTAAGACAATGAAGCCGCCGCCAATATTTATTAAGGAAAATATTAGGAAAACCTTTTTTGGAAAGCGATTGGTCTTGCGAAACTAGAGAATAGGGTTCGGGGGTCGGTTACGCGCAGGGAAGGTGTTAGCACCCCACACGTCCTCTCTATTGAGAGGGAACCTTTAATTAAATGTGTGGTTTTAGTGTGTTGACTTGAAAATACTTAATTTTGCCTCTCTACTTCTCATTGAAAAATTCTTAATGAAAATCTTTATTTATTATGAAAAAGAAAAGGGGGAAAAATGGGTTCTTAGAAAAAAAACGCTTGACGGGACAAGGCCCGCTCCTACGTATCTCCTGGTGCGATAGAGAACTCAAAGCTATGTAGTTCTTCTTTGTCTTTTTGAAAAGGTTTTTGTCTTTTATCTTTTTAGTGAGTTTTCGAAATAGGACGAGCATTTAGTGAATGATTAAACTAACCAAGGTTATGGGTAATCACCGCTAAGTACTCTTGAAAATGAGAGTCACTACCACCAGTCAGACGAACAAAGGCTCTGATTGACTATTAATAGCAACCCGTTTTTTATTTGCCTTTTTGAAAGCGGTTTTCGAAAGAGATTGATTGGCGCGACTGATCAAGCTAACAAAGGTTATGAGTGATCATCGCTTGCTGTTCTTTGGGGAAAAAGACATCGCCACCAATGGCTAGACGAACAAAGGTTCTGATTAACCACTAACGACGATGGGTTGAAAATGATTTTAGAAAGGAAAAGGTTTTTGTTCTTCCATCTTTTTAGTGAGTTTTCGAAATAGGATTGATTCCTGTTTAGGGAAAAATTTATCCATTATTTGGGAAAAAAAAGTTTCTGAAAAAAAAAAGTTCGCTTAGGGGAAAGAAACGAAATTAAAAAAGAAACAGGGGGTGTGGTAGTAAAATAAGAGTGTAAATAAAAGGAGGGGTGTATTATTAAAACTGGGGTGCAGATAGTGAGCCCAGCTTGTTTTTGTAAGCTGGGGTGCGTTTTTTATTTTCTGATGGACTGGTCCGTTTCAACAAAAAGGGAAATCGTGGGCTTTCAAAAAGGGGGGGGGGGCGCTGAGTAAAACGAGGGGTGTGAGTTGTAATCTGAAAAATAAAAAAATGCGAAAAGACAAAATAGCCCTTGCCTTCCTAATATAAAAGCAAAAATCTCAAAATAGCAACCCTAATTTCCTCTTCACTTCCACGGCGACTCACATACCTCAAATGTCAAAACCCTAAAAATTTCCTTCCCTCTCTCTTCTCTACGGCGCTTCTACCCCCTCCCCTAACCTTAATCCTCTTCTCCTCTCTCACAGATCCGCATCCCTCTCTCTCCCCCTAGCTTCGATCTTTATCTCTCCATCAACCCTCATCTCGCTCTCTACTTCCTCACCGTCGCTAATGGCGAAAATAGGGAGAGGGCCGTGGTGTTGTTGTTTATGGCGGCGTTGTGGTTTTGACGGCGGTCATGTGGTGGTGGCTCGCGAGATCGTGACCGTAAGACGGGGGTTCGGGTGACTCGTCGGGTGTCTTGGGGTGGTGACCGTGAGGGTAGTGTTTGGTGGAGGTTATGGTGCTATGGGTGGTGGTTGGTCGTTGGATGGACGGTGGTGGGGACGGTTTGTGTGGGTTCGGTTTGGTCACGGTGTAGGTGGCAACCGTGGGGGCTGGCCGTGGTTGAGAGGAGCGAGGGCGGCGTTTTCTTTGAACGGTGGTCGTGGTCGCCGGAGAAGATGACCGGAGCTGGTGGTTCACGGCCAACAGCCACCGTCTACGGTGGCCGGCATCTATGAGGTAAGTTTTTTTTTTGTATGCTTTCTTTTGTTTGTTTTTTTTTTGTTCTGTTGCTTTCTTCTAAATCTCCATACTGTTGCCTTCTTCTATTTGGATACCTGAAAGCCTAGTTTGCTGCTTGTGTACATTTCTTGATTTAAACCATTTATTTTCAAAAAAAGGTTTGCTTATTATTTTTTCCCTGAACGTGATTTGATTCTGCCCCTCAATCTATTTTTTTAGCACTGAACTTAACTCCTATTTAGTCTCTATTGTATTCCTTAATTAAAAAAGAACAGAAGCTAAATATGCCTATTTCGAACTATTAAAAAAAACGCATACAAGTCTAGAATTTGACCAACCTGGGTTCCTTGAGGAGCTGCACTTTTTATTACTGAAAGTCGATCCCTCCCTTTTTTCTACTGCTTCTGTATTCAACACAGCAACTAAACAGATTTCTCGCTATTATTTTTTGTGCCCTGTTACTGTCCGGGAACTGCTCTGTGTATCTGTTGTGTTTCTGTATCTCAGTGTGTGTGTATTTTTGCTGTCTGCGTGTATGTAGTTCTCTCCCCTTTCTGATTGTGTTGGTGCTGTATTTTTAGCCAAAATTGTATAGATAGATGCACTGATGGGTCAATTTTATTTTAAAAAAACTGATTTTACATCTCTCCATAATATCATGCTTTGGTGCTTAAATTTTTTCTTCAGAAAAATCTCTCCTTCCAAGTCTCTGTTGCATCACAAAAATAGACTTGAAAAAAGACTTGTTTGACTATTATCTGTTTTCCTAAACTTTATTTGTGGTTAATTGTTCAGAACAAGATGTGCATAGAAAGACGAGACCCTCCATTTGAAGCTTTGAAGCTGAGGCCTATTGCTGCAACAAATTTGGCTTCTTCTCCTTGTTTGTACTGATGGCTTTTGGGTTGCTGTGATGCAGCAGGGGGCGCCCCTGCCCTCTTGTTTTTTATTTGACTTATTTTTTTATTTTTGATGTGTAACAAAAAACAAAAAAAATGTAATTTTGTATTATTTTAAATAAATAAAAGAAAACATATTTTAGCAAAACAACTATTTGACTAATTTTCTTTTTATAGATAACTACTAATTAACCAAAAATAATAACGAAACAAATAACAATAACGCTAAATTGCTAACAACCTTCGAGCAGAACGCACAATTAAATGACTCTCGCACGGCAAACACGCACTTGATTAGCAAAATAGTGCACACAACGAGAATAAACACGCGTACTCAAATAAACACGCGTATCTAAATAAACATGCGTCTAAATAAACACGCCCCGTTAATTAGGAGCAACACACACCTGATGGAAGTGACATGCGTACCATGGGAACGAAGTGCGTACGCGAATAGACTCAAATGACAGTATGCTTTTAAAAATGAGAAAATACTGATTAAAATCGGATGTTTACGAAAAACAATTTTATTTGATTTTCAACTAGTTGGACAAAATTGGGGTATGACAATGATACTTTTAAAGGTAAGCAACTAAATGGTAAGACCAAGGTAATGGAGACTTTGTTTAGTGTTCTAAAGTTGCAAAGGTATAATATTCTCCCTCTTTTCTCCATTATTTTCTCTAGGTCTTTTGTTAAGGCAAAATCCCTAAGTCATGTTTTGATGAGAACAAACAGTTTTGATAAGCTTCTTAAGCTTTCTGATTCATTAGTGATCTAATGAGTTCTCTTGAATGATTCAAAGAGGTGCTCATAAGATAACAAGAAAAGAATTAACATTATGTGGCCTAACATGATGAAAAGCAACATATGGCAATCAAGATATTCTTCTAGACAACATATACTCAGTTGATAATCACTTAGAAGATACTTGAAAAGGCATTCTGACTGTATCTCAGAAGATATTGAGAAGACAACGTTCAGAAACTACTTTACCGGCTTCTGAAGTATGACGAAAAATTATCAAGCTTCTCTCAACGGTCAAATTGCTACATCAGCAATGGTTCTCATAAGCTCTCAACGGTCATCTGCAGCAGCAGTGTACGACACCTGCTGCAGTGTACCCGTCAAGGCGCAAAAGGACTCAACGGTTATATTCTCTTTGCTAAAGCATTTCAACGGATCTTTCAAGGCAAATGGCCTATAAATAAAGCATTGAGCCCTCAGAACTTCTTCAAGGGAGACTGCACAAAATTGGTCAAGACATCAGAAGCTTCTCAGTAGCTTCTGAGTAAGTCTACACTCTCTTCTAAACACACTCACTGTAAATCAACATATCTGGGACTTTATTGAGTGTGTTCATAGCTTGTGTCAATTGTCAAAAGTATTTTACTTATGCTATCTTTATTGTATACCAGTTAAGAACCCAAACATATTTTTATATATGTGTGTACCTTCTAAGCAATAAGCATAGGCTGCTGTATTGTGAGGGAAGAGGGCTAAGAAAGATTTTCTTACAGGTTTAAGTTGCTAGACTTGGAAAAAACTAGTGAGACAGTTGATAGAACTGTGTTAAGAAAACTATCAGGGATTAGCCATTGGTTGGCTTGTAAACTTTTTGTGAAATAGTGGAAAATTTCACTGGGTGTGAGGAGTGGACGTAGCCCTTTGTTTGGATGAACCACTATAAATCTCCGTGTCTTCTTTACATACTTTCTTTACTGGTTTCTCACTAACTGTTTTCTAAGCCAAACAAGATAAACAAATTCTTTAAGAACAAAACTATTTTTTCTAAGCAATACTTATCTACAAAGGTCACCATATCACTAAGTACCAAACTAGCTTCATAAAGAATTTGAGTCTAGAAAAAGAATTTAAAATGTGTCACAATTGAAATCCCCCCTTTCTTGTGACTTATATTTGACTTCAATTGGCATTAGAGCAAGGCCTCTTGTTGAACACACTCAAAAAGTGTTAGAGGAAAGATCTTGGAAGAAGTCATGGCCAGACCAAATTCGGTTGCATTTCTACCAGAAGGAGCATCTTCAATTAGACCTCCAGGACTCAAGGGAGAACACTACTAGTACTGGAAGAATCAGATGAAGCTATACAAGGAATCCCAAAATACAGATATCTGGGATATTATTCAAAATAGTCCCTATGTTCCAAATTTTACCAATGACGATGAAAGAATTGATGACAAGCCCAAGGAAGCATGGACTGCAGAAGATACACGCCTAATCCTGCTGAACTCAAAGCCAAAGTACTATCTCACTTGTGCTTTAAGAAGAAGTGAATATAACAAAGTTGTTGGGAGAGAAACAGCCAAAGAAATATGGGACACATTGCAAGTAGCTCATGAAGGGACAGATCAGATCAAGGAAGCCAAAATAGGAATTCTGGTCAGAGAATTTGAAATCTTCACAATGAGTGAAGATGAATCAATTGAGGAAATGTCTGCAAGATTTACCACAATGATAAATGGCCTGAGCTCTCTTGGAAAGAATTACACTAACCTAGAGAAAATCAAAAAATTGCTAAGTTGTCTACCAAAGGCATGGAGACCTAAGGTGACAACCATTGAAGAAGCCAATACCCTATCTACTCTAAACATTGATGAACTACTTGGCTCATTGAAAGTCCATGAGCATGTAATCAGAGAAGAACTTCACCCAAAGAAAAGTAAATCTATAGCTCTCAAAGCTTCTTAGAAGACAGGAAACTCGTCTTCTAAGAAATAGAAAGGACCAACATTAAATTCCTCTCAAGAAACAAATGAGGAAAATGATGAAGAAAGTGAAGAAGATTCAGAAGGAGAAGAATGGTCATTAATCTCAAGAAGAGTAAACAAATGGTTTGCGAACAGAAAGAAAGGAAAAGCATTCCCTCAATACAAAAGAGAGATTTCAATCAAACAGAAAAGCACGTCCTTTGAGTGTAGAAAAACTGGTCATATGAGACAAGAATGTCCTCTCTTGAACAAGAAAGGATTCAGAAGGTCCTCAGAAAAGAAGACAGCACTCATGGCAACTTGGGATGACTCGAAAGATTCCTCTTCAGAAAATGAAAGACATGCTGCAAATCTGTGCCTCTTGGCAGGATCAACTCAAGATGAGGTATCTGACTCTGAACTCTCTAAATGGGATACATGCAAAGAAATAGAGTCATCTTTTGATAGCTTGCTTTATGATTCAAACATTTTACCTAAAAATTGATGCTTTTAAATCAACAACTCTGTGAATTAAAAAGTGAAAATGAGGAGCTAATAGCTCAAAATGAAAGAATGTCTAAAAGCATTCACAGTTTACAGCAATCTCACTTCAAACTCTCTAAGCAACACAAGCTTCTAAGTTTAAAATTAGCTGATGTAGCTAATGAGTCAAAGGATCCATATTTGGAAATCATTTGTGAAAACAAAGCTTTGAAAGGGCAAGTTAATCATTTAACACATGAGTTGCTTATTTGTGCTCAAAATCTCAAGTCTCCTCGAGAATGCACTACTGCATCTAAGAAGGCTAGGATTTATCATAGAAAGGCTTCTGAAAATCACAGAAAGCCAAAACCAAAATGGTCATACTGTAAACAACTTGGACATTACATTTAAAGCTGTTACAAAAAGCAAAAGGCAGGTTTTGGAAATTCACTAATCAACAAGGACCAAAAAATACAATGGGTACCTAAATCTTTGTTAACTACAATTGCAGGAGTGCCTCTTAGCATCAAGGAAAAAGCTGTGGTGCTTTGACAGTGGATGCTCAAGGCACATGACTGGGGAGAAAGATAAGTTTCTCTCCAAGGAGAGCTTTGATGGAGGCTTTGTCATGTTTGGTAATGATGACAAAGGCTGGATCAAAGGTATAGGTACAGTAGGTAAAATAAAATGTTTTTAAAACCGGACCGGAGATCGAACCGGCGAGGCCTTCGGTTCATGGTTCAATTGGTTCAACCGGTTCAACCATGGTTGAACCGGATGGGTAATTTATTAAATAAAAAATAAAAAATATTAAATTTTGGAGAAAAAAGTAAATTTAAAAATAAAAAAATGTATTTCGGGTGGTTCAATCCGGTTCGGTTTCCGGTTCAAAGCGGTTGAACCGCGGTTCAACCCGGTTCTTCCCCAGTTCGATCCGGTTATGGGCGGTTCAATAGGACTGCGGTTCAAATGGGGTTGAACCAACCGGCTGGGGGTCCGGTTCCCGGTTCAACCGGCCGGTCCGGTCCGGTTTTTATGACATGTAAAAAAACTCTTCTCAGATTCAAAATGTTCAATATGTTGAAGACTTGAAACACAATCGTCTCAGTGTGAGTCAATTGTGTGATGCTAGAAATGAAGTATGTTTTAAATCTGATGCATGCAAAATAAATTGTTTAGGTTCTGGTAAAACCGTTTTTGAAGGTCATAGAACAAATATTGCAAAAAAATAGTATACTAGTCAAAATAAAAAGGCAAAAACCTAATCACGGGAGCATAAAAAATTCCAAAAATTCCAGAAAAATTCCCACAGTTGGTCAACATGTTTTTTGATCATTGATAAATTTTCTCAAAATTTTTTGGGGACATTGGGACCATTTTGCCCTTATTTGCTGACTTTGTTGCAATTTCTTTGGTGCATTGCTAGCACTCTTTTGAGTCTCTCTTCTTAGTTTAAATTTTTCTTTAAATACTTTATAGGGTTAAAGGTATGTTTCGTCCCTGCAAATATCACAATAATCCAGTTTCGTCCCTGTAAAAAAAAAATTTTAAAACAGCCCTTGCAATTACCAAACGCTTCTAGTTTCGTCCCTGCTGTTAACTTTCCATCCAAAAAACTAACAGTTGCCACGTCATCAACCCTTGCCCAAAAAAAAGTTTTAAAACAACCCTTGCAATTACCAAACGCTTCTAGTTTCGTCCCTGCTATTAACTATTCATCATCTTCAACCTCTTGACTGTCTTCTTCAAACCCAAATCCCATCAAATCTCCTTATTTCCTTACACAGCATCAACAGAGCTTGAAACAAAAGGGAGTCTAGCTATGTCTGCCCTAACCAAGATGAAGTTCCTAACAACAGAAATATTAATGAGATTGTTTTAAACTGTTCCATTAAAACATTGAACTCAAAAGATTGATATTATAAAATCATAATTACTATAGAAATATGTGTACTCTTTCGGAAAGTTATCTTCCTGCTGAACGAACTCATAACATTGAATGATATTTCCACCCAATACTGGTTTCAGGAAACCCTTCATCAGTTCAAACTGCAGTCGAATTCAATAGCCATGCATGAATAAGATAATTCTAATATTTCCTTAAATGTACCTCCGACATACAAGCATAATGTAGAAGGTAGATCTAATTAGAATTTTAACAAACTTCATGTATTGAATTGTGCAACACCATGTCCAAATTCATATTCCTCTAGATTTCAACACATTCTTTTGGAAATGGATTCATAAAACATCCCATCTGATGACATTCTAATTTATGGAAGATCTATCATCATTTATGTTTGCAAACTATGGTGAATCATCTGCACACATCATTCTCCATTGCAATTATGTTGCTTACCTTTGGAATTGGTTTCATCAAACCTTTTAACTATTCCATTGATTTATCTAGTTCCCAAACTATTTCTCAGTTTGTAATAATGGGCATATATAGTTATCAATTCAATGATATTATTATGCTAGGTTCCATTGATTATTTATAAATATTGGGCTCTATGCTATTTAAATGATATTGAGGCATAACAAGTTAACTCATAAGTAAATATATAAATATTATAATAATATCTTTGTTGCTTTCATTATAATGTTATATATATATTGACTCAATATAAAATGTCATTATTTGGTGTTTGTGGTGAGAATGAGATTTTGTGTAAGGAAATAAGGAGATTTGATGGGATTTGGGTTTGAAGAAGACAATCAAGAGGTTGAAGATGATGAATAGTTAATAGCAGGGACGAAACTAGAAGCGTTTGGTAATTGCAAGGGTTGTTTTAAAACTTTTTTTTGGGCAAGGGTTGATGACGTGGCAACTGTTAGTTTTTTGGATGGAAAGTTAACAGCAGGGACGAAACTAGAAGCGTTTGGTAATTGCAAGGGCTGTTTTAAAACTTTTTTTTTTACAGGGACGAAACTGGATTATTGTGATATTTGCAGGGACGAAACATACCTTTAACCCTACTTTATATTTGGTTTAGCTTTCTTAATTTTTTTTGCTTTTGATTTTGGTCTTCAAAATTCCTAAGTTTGTCATAGTAGTTTTTTTTTGGAATCTATAGTAATATCAACATCAAGGTTGGAAAAAGGCTTTTGAGGTTCACTCCTAAGAGATCATTGGAGAATTCTCCTGACTTGATTGACCCTATTTAACCTTGTGTGCCCAAAAACCCCTTGAGTGGAGAGTATTTTTCCTAAAAAGTCTAAACACGAGTGGAGTGAAATTTGGTTAGCTAAATACACACGTGAGGACTTTTTGATGGCTGTTTTTTTTTTATTCTCTAACTCTTCTTGTAGGTACCACATTGCATTGGAAGGATGTATGAAGGATACAAAGGAAGCCCAATGAGGCTTGTTTCACCTCGAAGGTATCTTTCTCCTAAGAGACATGATCA
The DNA here is from genome assembly GCA_039519185.1 of Astragalus membranaceus. Taxonomy (NCBI): domain Eukaryota; kingdom Viridiplantae; phylum Streptophyta; class Magnoliopsida; order Fabales; family Fabaceae; genus Astragalus; species Astragalus membranaceus. Next base: position 70,271,828 of record CM076851.1, read on the forward strand.
CGAGTACTATGTAAGGAGGTATTGAGAATATAGGTATGATGAGAATCAAAAGAGGTATAGAAGAGATAGGTATGATGAGGAGGAAATGAGGTATAGAAGAGATGTTGTTGAGGAGGATGAAAGAAGACATAGAAGGAGGGACACCAATGTAAACATGGAAGAAGCTTTTCAATCTAACTTTGAAGATGATAAAGCTTTGGCCATGGTGCCACATGGTACAGAGAAAATCTCTACTTCTATTCCTATTGCTATTAATTTTTCTTTATTCCATGCAAGATGTCGTGTTCAAAATAGTGAATGTTGTTTGAAATTAGTTGGTGAGAGTTGTGTTAATATGGCTAGCACTCGTTTAGTTACAAAACTCAACCTTCACACCTTTGACCACCGAACACCATATATGCTCAAGTTGCATAAAGATAAAGAAAAAATTCTTGTGAATAAAAAGTGTTTGTTCGCTTTTCCACTCATAGTTACAAATACATAGTCTTATGTGATGTTTTACCTATAGAGACCGTCCACCTAATCCTAGGTAGGACATGGAAACATGATAAAAAAGTATTCTATGATGAATATGTTAACAAGTACTCTTTTAGGCATGACAATTTGAAAATTCATCTTACTTCTCTTAGCCTTCAGGAAATGCTTAAGGATCAAATTGCTTTGAAGAAAAAATAGAGGAAGAAGAAAAGGAAATGAATGTTCAAATCAATGAGGAGGATGTAGCAACTAGGGTTGGCCGAGAGCCTCTAATGATGGGAACTTCTATAGAGGTTCCAAAATTTGGAAGTAGGGAGGAACTTGAACCATTGTTGGAAGAGCCATCCAAACTCACATCTTCTAATGATTTTGTTTGCATGCCTACTAATGCTAACTTTCTTTCCAGTTTTGTTGATTCCTCTTTGAAGGTGAGTGAGTATGATGTTCCACTTGAGACACTAGCAAAGAATGATGTTTCCCAAGCATTGAAAGTGCACAACATTTTAAATGGTGGCCAAGAGCACCATACTGCATCTATACATGAAAATTGTGAGGTACATAAGGAAAAGAGCATTACAAGTGTAGTTGTGGTAGGCAACTCTAATATTGATGATACTTTTAAAGGTAAGCAACTAAATGGTAAGACCAAGGTAATTGAGACTTTTTTTAGTGTTCTAAAGTTGCAAAGGTATAATATTCTCCCTCTTTTCTCCATTATTTTCTCTAGGTCTTTTGTTAAGGCAAAATCCCTAAGTCATGTTTTGATGAGAACAAACAGTTTTGATAAGCTTCTTAAGCTTTCTGATTCATTAGTGATCTAATGAGTTCTCATGAATGATTCAAAGAGGTGCTCATAAGATAACAAGAAAAGAATTAACATTATGTGGCCTAACATGATGAAAAGCAACATATGGCAATCAAGATATTCTTCTAGACAACATATACTCAGTTGATAATCACTTAGAAGATACTTGAAAAGGCATTCTGACTGTATCACAGAAGATATTGAGAAGACAACGTTCAGAAACTACTTTACCGGCTTCTGAAGTATGAAGAAAAATTATCAAGCTTCTCTCAACGGTCAAATTGCTACATCAACAATGGTTCTATGCTAAGAAGAATGGAATCAATAGATAGAAGTCATCGCTAAACCGTATTCATGTGTTGACGAGCTCAGAAGCTCTCAACGGTCATCTGCACCAGTAGTGTACGACACCTGCTGCAGTGTACCCGTCAAGGCGCAAAAGGACTCAACGGTTATATTCTCTTTGCTAAAGCATTTCAACGGATCTTTCAAGGCAAATGGCCTATAAATAAAGCATTGAGCCATCAGAACTTCTTCAAGGGAGACTGCACAAAATTGGTCAAGACATCAGAAGCTTCTCAGTAGCTTCTGAGTAAGTCTACACTCTATTCTAAACACACTCACTGTAAATCAACATATCTGGGACTTTATTGAGTGTGTTCATAGCTTGTGTCAATTGTCAAAAGTATTTTACTTAAGCTATCTTTATTGTATCCCAGTTCAGAACCCAAACATATTTTCATATATGTGTGTACCTTCTAAGCAATAAGCATAGGCTGCTGTATTGTGAGGGAAGAGGGCTAAGAAAGATTTTCTTACAGGTTTAAGTTGCTAGACTTGGAAAAAACTAGTGAGACAATTGATAGAGCTGTGTTAAGAAAACTATCAGGGATTAGCCATTGGTTGGCTTGTAAACTATTTGTGAAATAGTGGAAAATCTCACTGGGTGTGAGGAGTTGACGTAGCCCTTTGTTTGGATGAACCACTATAAATCTCTGTGTCTTCTTTACATACTTTCTTTACTGGTTTCTTACTAACTGTTTTCTAAGCCAAACAAGTTAAACAAATTCTTTAAGAACAAAACTATTTTTTCTAAGCAATACTTATCTACAAAGGTCACCATATCACTAAGTACCAAACTAGCTTCTTAAAGAATTTGAGTCTAGAAAAAGAATTTAAAATGTGTCACAATTGAAATCCCCCCTTTCTTGTGACTTATATTTGACTTCAATTGGCATTAGAGCAAGGCCTCTGATTGAACACACTCAAAAAGTGTTAGAGGAAAGATCTTGGAAGAAGTCATTGCCAGACCAAATTCTGTTGCATTTCTACCAGAAGGAATCAATTGAGGAAATGTCTGCAAGATTTACCACAATGATAAATGGCTTGAGCTCTCTTGGAAAGAATTACACTAACCTAGAGATAATCAGAAAATTGCTAAGTTGTCTACCAAAGGCATGGAGACCTAAGGTGACAGCCATTGAAGAATCCAAGACCCTATCTACTCTAAACATTGATGAAGTACTTGGCTCATTGAAAGTGCATGAGCAAGTAATCAAAGAAGAACTTCACCCAAAGAAAAGAAAATTTATAGCTCTCAAAGCTTTTCAGAAAACAGGAAACTCATCTTCTAAGAAATGGAAAGGAACAACATTAAAATCCTCTCAAGAAACGTATGAAGAAAATGATGAAGAAAGTGAAGAAGATTCAGAAGTAGAAGAATGGTCATTAATCTCAAGAAGAGTAAACAAATGGTTTGCGAACAGAAAGAAAGGAAAATCATTCCCTCAAAACAAAAGAGAGATTTCAAACAGTGATTCAAACAAACAAAAGCCCGTGCTTTGAGTGCGAAAAACTGGTCATATGAGACAAGAATGTCCTCTCTTGAATAAGAAAGGATTCAGAAGGTCCTCAGAAAAGAAGAAAGCACTCATGGCAACTTGGGATGACTCGGAAGATTCCTCTTCAGAAAATGAAAGACAAGCTGCAAATCTGTGCGTCGTAGTAGGATCAACTCAAGATGGGGTATCTGACTCTGAACTCTCTAAATGTGAGACATGCAAAGAAATAGAGTCATATTTTGATAGCTTGCTTTATGATTCAAACATTTTACCTAAAAATTGATGCTTTTAAAACAACAACTCTGAATTAAAAAGTGAAAATGAGGAGCTAATAGCTCAAAATGAAAGAATGTATAAAACCATTCACAGTTTACAGCAATCTCACTTCAAACTCTCTAAGCAACACAAGCTTCTAAATTTAAAATTAGCTGATGTAGCTAATGAGTCAAAGGATCCAAATTTGGAAATCATTTGTGAAAACAAAGCTTTGAAAGAGCAAGTTAATCATTTAACACATGAGTTTCTTATTTGTGCACAAAATCTCAAGTCTGCTCAAGAATGCACTACTGCATCTGAGAAGGCTAGGATTTATTATAGAAAGGCTTCTGAAAATCACAGAAAGCCAAAACCAAAATGGTCATACTGTAAAGAACTTGGACATTACATTTCAAGCTGTTACAAAAAGCAAAAAGGCAGGTTTTGGAAATACACTAACCAACAAGGACCCAAAAGACAATGGGTACCTAAATCTTTGTTAAATACAATTGCAGGAGTGCCTCTTAGCATCAAGGAAAATGTTGTGGTTCTTAGACAGTGGATGCTCAAGGCACGTGACTGGGGAGAAAGATAAGTTTCTCTCCATGGAGAGCTTTGATGGATGCTTTGCCATGTTTGGTAATGATGACAAAGGCTGGATCAAAGGTATAGGTACAGTAGGTAAAATAAACTCTTCTCAGATTCAAAATGTTCAAGATGTTGAAGGCTTGAAACACAATCGTCTCAGTGTGAATCAATTGTGTGATGCTAGAAATGAAGTATGTTTTAAATCTGATGCATGCAAAATAAATTGTTTAGGTTCTGGTAAAACCGTTTTTGAAGGTCATAGAACAAATAATCTTTATAGTGCGTGTCTTGATGATTTGCCTGATTAAACTTGTCTCATTTCTAAAGAAGATGATAAATGGATGTGGCATAGAAGACTTGGTCATGTTAGCATGAGAACAATGTCAAATTGTCTAAGTTAAACCTTGTTAGAGGGCTTCCAAAGATCTAGTATGAGAAAGATAAGTCATGTGAAGCATGTATCCAAGGGAAACATGTAAAATCATCTTTCAAAACCCTAGACATGATATCTACTCATAGACTTCTGGAACTTCTCCACATGGATTTATTTGGCCCAACAAAACATGCCAGTTTAGGAGGAAAAAGATACATCTTTGTGATTGTTGATGATTACTCAAGGTATACATGAGTGCTATTTTTGAAAAACAGAGATGATGCTGTTTAAATCTTTTTCAAAAAGGTTCAAAATGAAGCTGGTTGTAACATTATTGCAGTAAGAAGTGACCATGGTGGAGAGTTTGAAAACTCTTCCTTCAAAGAATTTTTTGATGAACATGGTGTGTCACACAATTTCTCATGCCCAAGGACTCCACAACAAAATGGAGTTGTTGAAAGGAAAAATAGAACATTGCAAGAAATTGCTAGAACCATGTTGAATGACTCTGTGGTTGAAAAATATTTTTGGGCAGAAGCAGTTAACACTGCCTGCTATATTATTAACAGAGTTACCATTTGAAAGATTCTTGAGAAAACCCCATATGAACTTTGGAAACAAAAGAAGCCTATTGTATCTTATTTTCATGTGTTTGGGTGTGCTTGCTATGTTTTAAACAACAAAGACAACTTAGGGAAATTTGATGGTAAGTCTGATTCTGCTATATTCCTTGGCTACTCCTCATCATTAAAAGCATATAGAGTCTATAATCTTAGGACTATGGTTATGGAAGAAAGCATGCATGTTATGTTTCTTGAAGCTAACCATGCAGATGATAGAGATGATGATGATGAGACAGAAAAAGAGACAAACAAAGAAGAATCGAATATTGAGAAGCAATAAACAATATGTACTCAACAATCCTATAAACAACAAAAGAACTCCCAAATCCAATCAACACAAGCTTCTGAATTGCCTAGCAGTTGGAAAATGGTGATGGATCACCCACAAGATTGATAACTCATATTTATATGAGTTTTTTAATGTTTCTGTTAAGTGTTACAGCGTTAAGCGCTATAACGCTATATGATCGTAGGCCAGCTGGAGATCAAAAAGAAAAGTTACATTTTGGAGCCTCACTCTTTATGTCAAGTCATGCAGCACCTCACTCCTCTGTGCCTAGGACTGTGTGGGCGAATTTTATTGGCTAGTGTGGACACTTGTCCACTTGTTGTTGGAAGATTGCTTTTAGTTGGTGAGATATGTCAAAGTCACCTTTTTGGGAAAGCTACTTTATGGATAATAAACAAATATATCTCACTTCTTCTCCTCACAACACACACATTCAGAATTGGAGGGAGAGTTTTGGGAAAAAAACCTTGACATCATTTTCCTCCATTAATCCTCCACTTCAAGCTTTCATTTTTCAAGAGAAGATCATCATTTCCAACGCTGTGTAGCTGTGTTGTAGCATCATCTACCCGTCTCATGAGAAGGAGCCGACATCGTGTATCTTTTGCAACCGTGTCTCCTCTTTTCATTTTCGGTAATATGAACATTTTGGTTTGTATTGTGTTGATGATGCTCATCATGAGCTAAACACTTAGTAGTTGGATTACTTTAAGCTTTGTAATGACTCTTTAGTATTGTTAATATAACGTTATGATGTTTGTGTTTCAATTTTTGTGCTTTAATGCTTTCAAACTCATTTTTGGATTGGCCAACTGAAATGGGTACATTCGTAGGTACAGACATGGTCTACGATTCTAACTCAAAGATTGATATGAATGAAAGGTTGTTTAAAGACATTTAGACAACTTGTGCTTAACTCTAGACATAGGGGAGCAATAGTTCATAAAGTGAATACTGTGGGTTCTTCATTATACAGGGGTGGACTTATTTAAAACCTAGACATAGGAGTCTTGTAACAAAACCCTGGTGGCGTCAGTGACCGAAAGACACAAAATCATATGCTATAGCACTTAACACTATAGCGCCTAACATTATAGCGCTTCACTACTGATAAATTATTTAGCAAAGAGCAGTCCAACTCACTTTATCAACTCTTGAACTTTCTTTACTGTTTTCTCTCAACCAACCTTTACTTTTTATGCATATAAACATCGTTGTTACTATTTTGTTTGTTTCACTAATTTGTTGATAGCTTAACTCTAAAAATTAACATCAATCCCCATGGGTACGATCTCTACTTTATCATTATATTACTTGTTGCGATTGTGTACACTTGCACAAACTACTTTTCGCACAACAAAGATCAAATCATTGGTGAAACCAGTTAGAACCAGAAGTTCTTTTAGGAAAGAATCTTCTCAACATGCCTTGGGTTGAAGCTATGCAAGAAGAACTTGCTCAATTTGAGAAGAATGAAGTATGGAATCCGGTACCCTCTCCAAAGCATCAATTAGTGATTGGAACAAGATGGGTCTTCTGAAACAAAATGGATGAAAGTGGTAAGTTTGTGAGAAATAAGGCAAGACTTGTAGCTTAAGGCTATAATTAGCAAGAAGGTATTGATTATGATGAAACCTTTGCTCCTGTTGCTAGATTAGAAGCTGTTAGAATTCTTCTCTCTTATGCTGCTCATAAAAACTTTACACTATTTCAAATGGATGTCAAGAGTGCCTTCTTGAATGGTTTTCTAAATGAGGATGTGTATGTACACCAACCTCCTGGTTTTATTGATCAACAGAAGTCAAACCACGTTTTTAAACAAACTAAGGGTTTATATGAATTCAAGCAAGCTCCTAGAGCTTGGTATGAAAGGCTTAGTTCATTTTTGATCAAAAAAGGTTTCTCAAGGGGCAAAATTGATGTCACACTCTTAAGAAAAGTTTACAAAAAGGAACTTTTGATTGTGCAAGTTTATGTTGATGATATCATCTTTGGGGCAACAAATGAAAAACTTTGCACTGACTTTGGAAATCTTATGAAGAGTGAATTTGAAATGAGTTTAATGGGGGAATTGAGATACTTTCTTGGTCTTCCAATTAAAGAATTAGATAAAGGAATCTTTATTTCCCAAGAGAAGTATATTAGAGATCTTCTTAGGAAATACAATATGAATGAAACTAAAGCAATGATTACACCTATACATCCCTTTTCTTCTCTTGAAAAAGATGAAGGAGGTAAACCTATCTCAGATATTGAACATTACTAATTCCTATCACAGATATTGAATATTACTAAAAAGTTTGATTAAACCTGCCAAAGTGTCACTCACATTTTATAACTCCAAATGAAGTACATAATTATTTAAGTTTCAATCTTAAACATCCTCACCTCATCCCTAAGGTTCAATATCCAAGAATAGGAATCAAGCGGAAACGATTTACAACTTTAAACAATTACAAGTCATAAACTCGAGATACAAAAACTATGGAAATAAAATGAAGACAAAAGCTAAGTCTTCTGGCTCTCCATAAGGCCTCATCTAACCATGCTTTCTCGCTTTGTTCTTTCCCTGCGTATCTGTAAAACATCAACATATAAAGGCTGAGATTACAAATCTCAGTGAGTTCTATCGAGACCCCTTACTACACACTCGCGGTTCATTTATTTCTTGTTCATTTAATTGTAGTCCATTTAGGTCCTACGTTCATATAGGTTTTCCTGACATGCCATAGTACATCTTTGGCAAAAGCTCTGCCTTTACCGTCGAACCTCTCCACTAGTTTACACTAGCTTCAAACCTTCTGAGGCCTAGGTTCTGGGGCTCATGACTTCCCCTCCCCTAGTATACTAATAAACTGGGTCGTCACCCATCCTTTGATATAATTTATATATCATGACCTTGAAAGAACATTTAGTTCCATGACCTTAAACAATTGCTTGAACATTTAGTTCCATGACATTAAACATAACATATGTTCGCTCACGTGTACTACTTTACGGTTTTTGAAACAATTATGACTTCCAAAAACAATTCATTTTAAACCTTGCAATCATGTTCAAAAACAGAGCATCATTGGTTCCATGACATGAGGGACGGTTGGGTAGAAGATTAGAAGAGGTTTGGAATCGAAAGGAACGACGAAACGAGAATTTTCCACCTTGAACCCGAACCACACGCACGGTCCGTGCCCTAGGGGCGCATGACCCGTGTGGGTTGCACCATTTTAATTTAGCCAACAACGAAACTGGCGCACGATCCGTGCCACTGGGGCGCACGGTCCGCGTCACTGGGGCGCACGGTCCGTGTGCTCTGTTTAGTATACTAACATCAATCCGTTTCTCTCGTTTTGCTTCTCCGTTCGCGTCCAATCCGTATTCCGATCAAAATCCAACCTCAAAACAGATAATACCAGACAATATTCCAGTCCAAACAACATCATTCAATCACAATGCATCAATCAATCAATCGTTCATAACTAAACTAATTTTCGCAATTACGGTTTTCGCAAAACAACGACTTTCAATGAAATCGAACGAAACGAAGAACAAAACCATGTTCTCAGTCACATGCAAGGTTGACACAATAAAAATTGAAAACCCTAAGCGAGTATAGAACTAACCTTTTGTGATGAAAATCACAAACGACCACAAACGAATGGAATTCGACCCCGACTCATCTACTCGAAATTTTCCTCATCTTGAATTTCTCACTTCCACGAACATCAAATCGATCCCGAATGATTCCCCAAATGTGTCCAGCTACTGAAGCTTCCCCAAATGCATCTCAAATCAACAATGAAATCCCCTTTTTACTCCGATCTAACCCCAACTTCTAGAACGCGTCAACTAACTCCAAAGATCAGTTTGGCAGCATCTGTGAGCTGTTTTGCAACAAACATAAATAATTCGATTCTTAACCAAAACCTTTCAAACCAGTGCCTAATATGTAGATAATTCTGTCTATTTTCCTATGGTTCAAGCCCCAAACTGATATGACGAGTATTCAGGGAGTTATCGCGAAAATACGAAGACTGGTACGAAAATATTACTGTGACAAAAGTGAAATTTGTACTTAATGTTTCTCCCTTAATACTCAGTCAAATCAAGTGGTTCTTGTGCCTAAACTGAAAGATTTTGTGTCTAGTTTCTTGAGAATCAAAAATTACATTCAACTGATAATTATGGATGGAGTTACGAAGGGTTTACCATACGTGGTCAAAACTGTTTCTTGAGCAGAAATGGTTGTGAGCTTATATCTTCAACTTACAACCACCATGAGCCACGAAATTGAGCTCCTATGTACAGACCATGACTTCAATCTTCAGCTCAGCAACTAAACTCTTCCTCTTACTACTCCAATGCACAATGCAGCTACCCTAAAACTCTATTCTTGCTCTAATTATAACATGCAAGCCATAGGAACTCCAAAACATAATTTTTGGTCTTGAGAGCTTGAAGGTTCATCAAGGGTGGAAATGAGTTAGGAGAAGAATGAACTATTGAAACTGATATCATTGGAAAGAGGGTGGAAAAAGGAGAAGAATGGTGGTCTTATTTCTTACATGCATTGAAGAAGCTTGAAGCTCTTCCCCGTTCTCTTCCTTTTCTCTCTCACGTCTCCCTTCTCTCTCTCTAGCTTACTTCTCTCTTTCTCAATCTATTCTGTTTCAGTTCAGCAAGGTAAGTGTGTTGTTGTTAATGAGGGTGGGGTGAGCTGAAGGTTTAATTGAGTGGGGAAAGGACAAAACTACCCTTTCTCTCTAATTATTCATTTAAAACTATTTCTTTCAACAATCACTCCATCAATTACTAAACATATATACTTACTAATTAAATTAGTTTTCACATATTATTAGACATGCTATATCGTCTCGGTTAGCTAATCAATTGGTTCTAACCGCTCACTAGGAAAAATGACTATTTTGGCCTTTAGTATATAGTTCCCACTTAAACCTCAAATCTAATCAAATAATGCACAATAATTCATGATTAGAAGCCACACTAATTTAAGCTGTTTGCCACACTAATTTAGGAACTACGTGGGTGGGCTAACATTTAGATGAGCCACGCTCACCCACGTAGCTAAATAACCGGGAAATTAATTAATTTCACTCACTCTCCCTCTTTAATCGCAATTCACAATTTGCTCACTCTCCCTCTCTTCACGATTCCAACCCCTCTTCGCAATTCACAATCCTGAACCACTTCGTCCCTTCCTTCCACTTCGTACCCATATCCACTTAGTCCCTTCCACTCGTCCCTTCCACTTTGTCCCTTCCACTTCAATCGCAACCAGCGACCGGTTCCTCCCTTCCCCTTCACACCAGTTCGTCCCTTTCTTTCGTCAGTAACTCATCAGTTCCTCGCAAATCAGTGAACCTCTTCACAATGAAAACCTCTCTTCACGATTCCAACCTCTCTTCAAAATGAAAACCTAGCTCCACGATTCCAACATCTCTTCACAAGAAAACCCCAATAAGTGAATCAAAATCCTGATCGAAGAAGTGAACCAACGAAATCCCCAAGAAGGGAAACCAGAAGCGAAACCGTGAAGAAGTGAACCAGAAGGGAAACCGTGAAAGCTCTCTCTCGGTGAAACCAGAAGGGAAACCAGAAGGTAAAAGCTCTCTCTCGCAACTTCCTTCTCATCGTAGGTACCAATTAGTTTCTTTCTTTCTTTATGTTTTCTTCTTTCTTCTTTCTTGATTTTAATGCTTTCTTGCATTTACTGTTTCGGTTTGAATGTTTGAGTTTATTTTCTTGCAATTCGGTCTGAGAAATTTCTGAGTTCTCTGATATTTCGCATTTTCAATTTCTGTTCATATGGTTGTCTCTAATTCGTTAATGTGTGTGTGAATAAGGAAGTTGACATTCTGCTGTTTGCATTTTGGGTTGCAATTATTTTCTGTTTGGCTGGCTGGGTTTGTTGCATTATTATTGTTTCAGGTACATAATGTTACAACACTTTCAATTTTATTTTTGCTGCTTTCAATTTGATTTTTGCTGCGTTCAATTAGATTTATATGCTTGATACATCATCAGTCAGTTCCCATTTGTGTTCACAGAGTTTCAATCGATTTCTCACTGAATATTTCTTGCTGAATTTGTTATATATGATAATCTGATATTTTTGACTGAATTTCACTTCTTGGCTCAATAGATTTCAATCTGCTCCTCACTGTTTGGTCCCTTCGTTCCCCTCTAGGTGCAAGCTGCTTCATCAGTTCCTCTCTCAAGGTGAAACATCAATTTCTTTATTTTTCTTTAGTTGTGTCTTTTCCTTCTTTCTTGATTATGTTTTCTTTATTTTTTTCATTCTTTCTTGTTGTTGTCTTGATTGCTGCATTCACAGTTGCGTCATCTTGTTGGCTCGCGACGGTTTCGTTGATCTCAGTTGCGGCGAGGACGAAAGTGTGGTTCTCGTCAAGGTCTATTTCAAACGCAGTGGCGGTTTCATCGATTTCTCCAATTACGAGCATCGTCTTTGAGGTTTGGCTCTTCAAGTTCCAATTTCCTTCACTTCTTTGAGGTCCTTGATACATTCTAATGCATCCGGTTAATTAACTATATATGGTGTTTTTTCTCCCGAAGTAATTATGTATTGTTCCTATTTGTTGTATGTAGTCGTATAATAAATTGCGAATGAAAGAAAAGACTAGAAGAGCATGTTGCTAATATGCTTTTTATTAATCATTTAACATTTTTCTGCTATCAAGGCAACATGTTGCTAAATGATAAAACTGAGTAAATTCAATCTCAAATAATAGGATCGGCTTAATTAGTTTGATGTATTGTGTCAAAATGTAATCAATTAATAAAAGTAGCAATATAATGCTCACCGCATCATTATCAGTTTGGGCAGGTTGTCCCTTGCTTGCTGCAGAAGCTGTAGCTAATTCTTCAGCCTATTTAATTATTATCAGCATAACAATACATTGGATTTAGAATATACGGCAGAAAATCATTACTTGCATAAAAGTAAATTAACTCTAACTACTTACTTGCAGGCTGAAAAGGGTGTCAACTTGGAGAATGTGGGAACCTAATGTATCATTTTTAAACATATTTCTTTGCCTCAATGACAATTATAACCATTTTTATGACAAAAGTAAATCATATATATGGTAATTAAAACCACTAGATGAAGCCTTTATTTTATTTTTTCTTTATCAACTAATACTATGAATGTCTTATTTTATGTGAAAGGGTTTGTTAAAAAGATATGATTAGAGACTTCACTTCAGTCATTACCTACGACATTAATTAAATTTAAAGTGATGAAATATACTACTTCACTTCAGTCGTTACCTACTAATTAAATTTACAGTCAAGTAATCAGAAATAGATAGATGAATTAATTTAAAATAACATGGACCCAAAAAGTGAGAGTTAAGATTCTGAATTTAGGTAACTATTGAAACTTCAATGATGTTATTGATTTGAACTTGCAGATGCATTTTGTAACTTATCTTTTAGATGTTTATCTTGTAGTCTTGTTTGTTTGGCTAATGGAAAGTCGTCTTCAGCTAGAAACTGAAACTCTCATAAGAAAGTTTGTGTCTGTTATTGATTTGAACTTGCAGATGCATTTTGTAACTTATGTTTTATGTGTTTATCTTTTATGTTATATTAATGTCATTTGCTATCTCAAATTATTGAATAATTTCATTTCAATTTGCAAACAGATTATGCAATTATGATTGATAAGAGTTGGATTGATAAGCCAATAAAATCAAAACACTTCTTAGATGGGGTAGTCCAATTTTTGGACTTTGCCTTTTCAAATGCATCAATCAATGGACAAATATTATGTCCTTGTAATACATGTCGATTTTTTCCTCGTAATAGAGTTGAAGTGTTCAGTCATCTCCTTGAAAAGGGTTTTCCAAGCAAGTACACATTTTTGAACATGCATGGGGAAAAGCATGTTCAACCAAATGTTGAATCAGTGAGCCAAGTAAAAGAAGCGTCTGCTAGACAACATCTAATGCAAGATATGTTAAACGATGTCTTTGGCGTCTTTGGTGACCAAGGAAATCAAGATTCTGGTCCATCAAGTATTCCTAACAGCGACAACGTAATGGACACCAATGACGTCAATAATAAGGAGCTGAAAACAATTAAAGAATTAATGGAAGACGGAAATCAAGAGCTCTATCAGGGTTGCACCAAATATAGCAAACTATCCTTCATCATTCGTCTCTACCACATAAAAGTTTTGTGTGGCGCAACAGATAAAACATTTTCAATGATCATTGAGCTTCTAACTGATGCTTTTCCCCATGCTAAACTACCTTCATCTTTCTATCAAGCAAAAAAGATGATTAAGACGTTAGGTTTAAGTTATGATAAGATTCATGCTTGCCCGAAACATTGCATGTTGTATTGGGGATCACTAGAGGATGAGAAGAGAGATAAATGCAAGATTTGTAATGAATCTAGATGGAAATCACATGAAAATGATGGTGCGGCACATGATGTGATGGACGACAAAAAGAAAAAGAAGCCCCAACCAGCAAAAGTATTGCGATACTTCCCACTTATACCAAGGTTGCAAAGGTTGTACACATCCTCTAAAACTGCAGAGCTATTGAAATGGCATGCTACAATGGCAAATCCAGATGGGTTGTTAAGGCATCCTAGAGACACTAAAGCATGGAAGAACTTTGATTCGTTGTATCCCGATTTTGCTTTAGATCCTCGTAATGTGCGACTCGCATTAGCTACAGATGGTTTCAACCCATTTGGGATTTTAAGTTCTTCTAATAGTGTTTGGCATGTGATGTTGTATGTTTAAAACTATCCTCCATGGTGTTGCATGAAGCAAACTTCTCTTATCATGTCAATGATAATTCCTGGTCCTAAGATGCCTCGCAATAATATTGATGGTTACTTACAGCCTCTAGTTGCAGAGTTAAAAAACTTGTGGAATGGTGTTGATGCTTATGATTCCTCTGCTAAAGAAACGTTTCGAATGAGAGCTGCATTGTTTTGTACAATTAGTGACTTTCCTGGCCTTGACAACCTATCTGGATGGAATACGCATACATTGTTTTCATGTCTGTCATGTAAGTTTGATACAGAATCTAAAGGCTGAAATTTGGTAGGAAAAATTGTTTCATGGGACATCGTCGATATTTACCGCTTGATCACAAGTATAGATACAATAAAAAGTCATTTGATGGTTCAATAGAGCTTAGACCTTCCCCTGTTCCAATGACAGGCTCAGACATATTGAGACAAACTGATGAAAATATCAAAACGCCACATGATGAGGGTACGAGTGCGGTTGGCCCAGAACAATGGAAAAAAAAAGAGTATCTTCTGGGATTTGCCTTATTGGGAGCATAATCTTATTCGCCATTGCCTTGATATGATGCATATGATACTAAGAAACGCAAGGTCTTTGGTCTGAAGAGTCATGATTCACATATCCTGATGGAACACCTTTTTCCAATTGCTTTTAAAAAAACTCTTCCTAAATAAGTTGCTTCAGTGTTGATTGAGTTAAGTAACTACTTTAGAGAAATATCATGCAAGGTTCTAGACGTCAAGAATATAGAGAAACTACAACAGCGAATTGCTCTCACCCTTTGCCATATGGAAATGATATTCCCTCCTTCTTTTTTCACTGTTATGGTTCATTTAGTTATTCATCTTGGAGAGGAAGCAATGATTGCTGGTCCCGTGCATTATAGATGGATGTACCCTGTTGAAAGGTATATTGTATTTTTCATTAAGTTGATGATAAACTATATGGTTTAATTTTTACTAGGCTCACTTTCTTTTATTTTAGGACCCTTGGCCATTTAAAATCCTATGTTCGTAACAAGGCTACACAAGAAGGATGTATAGATGAAGGATACATTATGGATGAATGTCTTACGTTTTGTTCAAGATATTTAGAGGATGGTGAGATTGAAACAAGGTTCAATCGTCCAAGACGCAATGACGATGATAATGGAGTCAATTCTAGTAGTGAGTCTGCTATTCTATCAAATTTGTTTCCTACATCGGGTAGGCCTATTGGAGCTATCAAGACATTTTCACTTTCACCATTTGAGAAGATACAAGCTCATCGCTATGTGTTAACTAATTGTGAATTAGTTGATCCATTTCGTGAGTAAGTTTCGTGCTTTTATATAAAGTAAAATTTTAAATTATCCATTTCAATACCATTTTTAATAACTAAGAAAATTTTCATCCAGCAAGTGTAGAGTTGAGGTTTCTAGGATGCATCGTGAAAGAGAAACTCCTCTAAAATTGTGGAAGAATAAGTTCACAAACATTTTCACGAATGGTTCAGTGAATATGTAAGGACATATATTGAGTTTCACTTAATTTTTTCATCTCAAAGTATTGTGATCTATATATATATATATATATATATATATATATATATATATATATATATATATATATATATATATATATATATATATAATTGTCCTAATGATTCCCAAAATATACTAGGTTGCAAGAAAGGATGATCCACATATTACAGCTGAAATTGATTGGCTGGCAAAAGGGTCAAATGACATTGCAAGGAGATTTAATGGGTATAACATTCATGGATTTAAGTTTCGTACACAAAAGAAGGAACAAGGATTGAAAACCCAAAATAGTGGTATCGTTATGTCTGCTATTACAAAGACAGGTACTATGGGAAATTGGTTGACATCATAGAGCTTGATTACTATGTTAAGCTAAGAGTTGTACTATTCAAATGTATTTGGGTAGACAATAGACCTAACAAGGGAATCAAGATAGATCAATTTGGGATAACAAGTGTGAATTTTTCTCGCTTGATGCATACTGGTGTGAATGAAGTAGATGAACCGTTCATCCTTGCAACCGATGCTAGAATGGTATATTATGTTGATGATCCATTTGATGAAGGCTGGTCTTGTGTATGTCATATGAAGCCTAGAGACATATATGACATGGGAGATGTGAACTTGATGGATTCAGAAGAGATCATAATGGAAGACATACCTTTTTGCGAGCAAAATGTGCAGAACATTGAAGAATTACAATTAGTGCAAGATGATGACAATGAACAAGAACAAGGACAAGAACGCGATGAATCAAATTTTGATGAAGATCACAATAGCTCTAGTGAAGGAGATGATAACATCATGTTAGATTAGTTTGATTATGAGCTTTGGAATTTCAGCCACAACTCATGTTGTACTTTTCAATTCATTTGTTGTTGAAGAACTTTATCCTTTTTCAGCTTTTTGTAATGACATGACCACTTTATGATTTATTTAAGACACGTTTTTTTATCTATGGTGTATGCTAGGACTTGTAATAAGGAAGATATCTATGTATAGGTGAAACATGTATGTTTCAATAGTTAGTCACTGGAAGTTTTTCTTTTGTGAAAGGAGTATTCTCCTTTGTGACACATTGTCCCTTTCTTCAGTTTTCGAATATTCAGTTCCTAACATGTTAGATTTTTTGCAAATCATGCAGATATTTTATTTGAGATGAGGCAAAAACGAAAGCTTTCAGGAGAAGATGTGTTGCGAAGGGTACGTGGACAAAAAAATCAAAATGATGTGGAGACCCTTCAAGATCAGCATCAACAGAGTATCAACAACCAATTTGATGATTAATTTCAAAATGTAGACATAACTAATAGTTCATCTTATGATGATTCATTTGACGCTTCCTTAAGTCCAAATGAGGTTCAACCACAACAGAAAGAGGAGGGCCCTCTACTTGTCATAGTCAAAGGTAAAAATAACATATCATTGATAATCTTATTCACTGATTTTTTTAGTAGAAAAATATTACGTAACTATAGTTTTTCTATGTAATGGTAGATACATGTACCGGAGAAACTATTACTCGAAAAATGGTAGCAAGGTTTGGCATTTGGAAAAACCAAAAAAGTACTTGTGGAAATCAATGGTAATGGACAAGGAAATGATAGTGGGTCAAACATACTAGTGAGGTTTCTTGGCCAAGTCGCTGAAAGGTCCGCCTTCTGTCCTTTATCAGTTACAAGATGGGATTTGATGTCAGAGGACAATAGCATACAACAATGGAAGTGTATTGAGGTTACTATCTAAACTCTTAACACTTTTATTTTTTTATTGTGACTTTTATAATTGAATATTGACCTATAAATATAACATTTCAAGGATCATTTTGAGTTTGATTATGTTGCTGGTATTAAATGGGCGATGAGTACATTAGGAGATAGATGGAAGGCCCATAAATATAAGATAAGGTGTCAATACTTCTACCCGAACAAAAGTAAGGCCGAAATACATGCCAATCCTCCTCCAGGTGTTAATCCCGTTGAGTGGGCTGCATTTGTGCATTACTATCAAACTGACGAGATGAAGGTATAAGTATTCTATATAAACTTATCTTATTATTTTCTATTCTTGTTTGTGTAACACCCGTTTCTACCCCTTTCATTTATATCAATTATCAGAGTGCACAAATTATTTTTCTTGAAACGGAATGCTACAATTACTTCAAAAACACGTCATTTATTTAACTTAAATTAAAAACATTACGTGGTATCATGGGCGGCCATTACTCAAAAATACAGTTACAACGTTAAAACAAAATCCAACAAGTCGTACAAGACAAAATCACTATCTAATAAGACGCCCCCCAGGTGCTACGTATCAGAGCGACTCGAACTCAAGGGAATGAAGGTCAAAGCCTTCAAGTACGGTTACCTGTAAGGTAAAATCAACAAAAGGGGTGAGTCTCAAACCCTATAATAAAGCACATAAGGAGTAGTATATACAGATACAGGACTACATCAAAACACAGCAATAATCACTTTAATCACCAGTTCAGCACCAACTTAATATTCACCAAACGATCACCAAATAAATAATCACCAAGTAATCACCAAATAAAATAATCACCAAGTAATCACCAAATAAATATTCACCGAGTATCACCAAATAAATAATCACTAAAACATTCACCAACTGTATGTTCAATGTATGAGATGCAACCCAAAACTCCACTGGGCATATGCATGTGGATCCATTCACCAAAAATGAGCCTTGAGGGCATTCACCAAAATTTATAATAAGGCCGAAGCCCGAGGCCGAAGCCTATTCACCAAAATCATGCATATGATTATGCGACACCATGACTATGCATCACACACCTGAATCACCAATTAAATAATGCCATAGCATAATCACCAACACATCAAAAGAGGATTACAGACCCCATTCACCAATAATAATATACACCATGTATATATATAGTTGCATACCACACTATTACACAGCACATTATTCTCACCGTGACAGCACCATTTAAAATTACAAGGAACAGCACCTTAGTCTCATGAAGAACACCAACATTTTATTAAAGAGGAACAGTAGCGATTTCCAAACCAAACAACAACTAGGACACAGTCACTTGGGACTTTCAGAAACGACCGAGGAAAAATATTAAATTTCGGTTTTGGCCTGGACAAATAGATAGACAATAAAATGAGCGTCGTAACGCACTTTCAACCACCAAAAACGGACACCCGAGTCAAAAGTTACGTTAAAAACAAATTTAGGAAAAATTAGGCAACGCTGCTGGAAACTGGCGCCTTAGGCGCCCAGCGCCCAGGCAACGCGCACACTGGCGCCCAGCGCGCAACACACGCACGCCCCGCGCGCACAACAGGTGCCCAGCGCCCAGGCGCGCGCCACACACACCCACGCACGCAAGCAGGCGCCCAGCGCCCAGCGCGCAACACACACACAGCGCCCTTGGCGCCCAGCACAGGGCGCCTGGCGCCCAGCACACTGCCAAAACCAGATTTTTATATAAATTCAGCCCAAACATCATTTCTTCTCAATTTTAAAACATCAAAATTATATTTCTTTTCCACCATCTAAAATCCTCACTCACCCAAAAGTCAATTTTATTCGAAATCACCAAAACCATATGGGCAACTATCAAAGCACACAACACAACATAAAATGCACTTAGCACATGGCACACCAACACAACACAAACATACACTTAGCCAAAACACAATAATTTGGCACGGGGCGCCTAGCACAAGGGCGCCTACTTCCATGACCAAAATTCCGACAACGTCAATACTTGGCGTGGGGCACCCCACTCAAGAGCGCCTAATTCCGCACCTAGACAACAATTTCCAGCAACACTAAAAATACCACAATGGCGCCTTATGCGCCTATAACACCCAAAACATCAAATTCACCAACAACAACACATGAGTACCAAATGCTCAATCATCACCAACTATTTCAAACACCACAAAATTACTCCAAACTCAATTAATTAAGCCCAACATTATCATTTATACATTTATTCGAGCACTTAGTACGCAATTCGAAATTCATCTTACAGAGCAACAATTCGCATATCATCACAATGAGCAACAACAATAACAACAACATATTCATATATCATAAACAACATAAAAATCAATATAAACAGGACATAGGACCTAACCCCTACATACATCCCATTATGTTCCCTATTATAAGGCAAGACCCACCCTTACCTTAGTTTCACCGAAGACAGAGACCCCTCCACGTGCACACCGAGTAACCACAGCAACTGAGCTCCTCTCCTCTCCTATGGAAGTCGCACCCCTCTCCTTTTCTTTCTTCTCTCCCTTGCGCTATTTTTCTTCTCTTTCTTTCTCTCCTTTTGCGTTTTCTTTCTTTCTTTCTCACGCCCCTTCTCTCTTTTTTTCTCAAATGATGCGCCTCTCCCCCAACCCCTAGTCACATACGCCTAAGCCAACCCTGGGCCTGGATCACGGGCCTCCATCCACTTAAGCCCATTCGAATAATTAAATATCACCACCCTCTAAATAATTAAAACCACCCAACATTATTATTATTATTATCATCATTATTATTATTATTATTATTTCTATCACCAACTCCTATTTAATTTAATTAGCTAAATACTAAATAACTATTTAATTAATTTCGGGGTGTTACAACTCTCCCCCACTTAGATTATTTTCGTCCTCGAAAATTCGCATCAACATCTCCTTAGCTCACCGGCTGGCTACAACAATTGACATCCTCACGGTTATGCTCTAACTAGTCCGTACCCACGATTACAATTAATTCACCCAACAGCAAACAACAAAACTCGCAACAAGATCTCTGTCGAAGATCGACAAGGGACACAAAGAACACACCAGGCAACATAATAGAAATAATAAGACACACGGGACAGTCAACAATCAGAAATAGGTACAACTCATAAAAATAGGGGCAGTGCATAAGATTAGGAACAATAACAGAAGTCTTCTGAAACAACAACGAAACTCCCCAGGGAACAGCAGTCAAAGCATTAAAAGATTTTTCGTAAAAGCTCAGCGTCGACCTCTTAAAATAGTTCGGACATATCAACATAAGAAAGTACATGCGACTTAACAATCCACAGCAACAACAATTAATTCGACATTTTATGTAAAACACACAGAGCTCAATATCAACTAAAACACATGTGAACATTTAAACAACATGACAATTCATTTAGAAGCACGCAGCAATAAGGTCAACAATAAGGATCACAACAGCAAAACACAGTTCTCACACTGTGTACACAATAGGGCACACAGCACTAGTAGGGAAATCTCCCCCACTAGTTCACTTACCAATAGAAACTTTCCGGTGTACCTGCAACACAAACAACGGTCAGCACTGAAAAGACAACAGTTGGTCACTATCTGACACAACGACTCGACGACTCGGCCGGACAGACCAACCATTGCTCTGATACCAACTTGTAACACCCGTTTCTACCCCTTTCATTTATATCAATTATCAGAGTGCACAAATTATTTTTCTTGAAACGGAATGCTACAATTACTTCAAAAACACGTCATTTATTTAACTTAAATTAAAAACATTACGTGGTATCATGGGCGGCCATTACTCAAAAATACAGTTACAACGTTAAAACAAAATCCAACAAGTCGTACAAGACAAAATCACTATCTAATAAGACGCCCCCCAGGTGCTACGTATCAGAGCGACTCGAACTCAAGGGAATGAAGGTCAAAGCCTTCAAGTACGGTTACCTGTAAGGTAAAATCAACAAAAGGGGTGAGTCTCAAACCCTATAATAAAGCACATAAGGAGTAGTATATACAGATACAGGACTACATCAAAACACAGCAATAATCACTTTAATCACCAGTTCAGCACCAACTTAATATTCACCAAACGATCACCAAATAAATAATCACCAAGTAATCACCAAATAAAATAATCACCAAGTAATCACCAAATAAATATTCACCGAGTATCACCAAATAAATAATCACTAAAACATTCACCAACTGTATGTTCAATGTATGAGATGCAACCCAAAACTCCACTGGGCATATGCATGTGGATCCATTCACCAAAAATGAGCCTTGAGGGCATTCACCAAAATTTATAATAAGGCCGAAGCCCGAGGCCGAAGCCTATTCACCAAAATCATGCATATGATTATGCGACACCATGACTATGCATCACACACCTGAATCACCAATTAAATAATGCCATAGCATAATCACCAACACATCAAAAGAGGATTACAGACCCCATTCACCAATAATAATATACACCATGTATATATATAGTTGCATACCACACTATTACACAGCACATTATTCTCACCGTGACAGCACCATTTAAAATTACAAGGAACAGCACCTTAGTCTCATGAAGAACACCAACATTTTATTAAAGAGGAACAGTAGCGATTTCCAAACCAAACAACAACTAGGACACAGTCACTTGGGACTTTCAGAAACGACCGAGGAAAAATATTAAATTTCGGTTTTGGCCTGGACAAACAGATAGACAATAAAATGAGCGTCGTAACGCACTTTGAACCACCAAAAACGGACACCCGAGTCAAAAGTTACGTTAAAAACAAATTTAGGAAAAATTAGGCAACGCTGCTGGAAACTGGCGCCTTAGGCGCCCAGCGCCCAGGCAACGCGCACACTGGCGCCCAGCGCGCAACACACGCACGCCCCGCGCGCACAACAGGCGCCCAGCGCCCAGGCGCGCGCCACACACACCCACGCACGCAAGCAGGCGCCCAGCGCCCAGCGCGCAACACACACACAGCGCCCTTGGCGCCCAGCACAGGGCGCCTGGCGCCCAGCACACTGCCAAAACCAGATTTTTATATAAATTCAGCCCAAACATCATTTCTTCTCAATTTTAAAACATCAAAATTATATTTCTTTTCCACCATCTAAAATCCTCACTCACCCAAAAGTCAATTTTATTCGAAATCACCAAAACCATATGGGCAACTATCAAAGCACACAACACAACATAAAATGCACTTAGCACATGGCACACCAACACAACACAAACATACACTTAGCCAAAACACAATAATTTGGCACGGGGCGCCTAGCACAAGGGCGCCTACTTCCATGACCAAAATTCCGACAACGTCAATACTTGGCGTGGGGCACCCCACTCAAGAGCGCCTAATTCCGCACCTAGACAACAATTTCCAGCAACACTAAAAATACCACAATGGCGCCTTATGCGCCTATAACACCCAAAACATCAAATTCACCAACAACAACACATGAGTACCAAATGCTCAATCATCACCAACTATTTCAAACACCACAAAATTACTCCAAACTCAATTAATTAAGCCCAACATTATCATTTATACATTTATTCGAGCACTTAGTACGCAATTCGAAATTCATCTTACAGAGCAACAATTCGCATATCATCACAATGAGCAACAACAATAACAACAACATATTCATATATCATAAACAACATAAAAATCAATATAAACAGGACATAGGACCTAACCCCTACATACATCCCATTATGTTCCCTATTATAAGGCAAGACCCACCCTTACCTTAGTTTCACCGAAGACAGAGACCCCTCCACGTGCACACCGAGTAACCACAGCAACTGAGCTCCTCTCCTCTCCTATGGAAGTCGCACCCCTCTCCTCTTCTTTCTTCTCTCCCTTGCGCTATTTTTCTTCTCTTTCTTTCTCTCCTTTTGCGTTTTCTTTCTTTCTTTCTCACGCCCCTTCTCTCTTTTTTTTCTCAAATGATGCGCCTCTCCCCCAACCCCTAGTCACATACGCCTAAGCCAACCCTGGGCCTGGATCACGGGCCTCCATCCACTTAAGCCCATTCGAATAATTAAATATCACCACCCTCTAAATAATTAAAACCACCCAACATTATTATTATTATTATTATTATCATCATTATTATTATTATTATTATTATTTCTATCACCAACTCCTATTTAATTTAATTAGCTAAATACTAAATAACTATTTAATTAATTTCGGGGTGTTACAGTTTGCAATAAAGTGAGAACTTTGGAGACATATTGACTATCTTAGTTAAAAATTGTAGAAACTAAGTCAACAAAATACAACAAATCGTGGGAAGCTTAAAGTCTCACATGCTGGTGGTAGTAAGAGCATTGCAAGAAGGGCTCGTCAGATGGTATGTTGTTTTAAAGAATTTCTATCTTATAGTAAAGTAAGTTTTAGTATATGATAACTAGTTGTATTTTATTTATGATGTTAGGAGCTAAAATTAGGAAGACATGTATGTCGAAGCGAAGTTAAATTGGCAACATTACTAAAGAAGGATGGAAGCTATGTGAATGGAGAAGGAAAAGCCATTGCTGTAAGTACATCTTATATCTTACCCCATGAATTTGTTTTTGTTACTTTGATAGATTAAATTTTGTCACTTTTATCATTTTCATGAGTATCTGCTTCCAATGAATCATTTTCAAGAATGCTTGTTATGTTGCTAGAAGCAAAAAGTGTAGCTTGCTCCTTAGCATCTTTGGCTTCAGCTATTGGATTGGTTTGAATTTTCCCTTTTACATCATCTGTGTGATCATCTTCTTGTGTAAATAGACTATGACACAATTCTCACTTGCTTGTTCAAAATCTGCAAAAGAAAAAGAATGCTATAACCATACTATGATTGTGATGAATGTGACAATGCCAGAGTTTTTTATACATGGTGTTGCAATGTTGCTTAATGCATAAGCCTCATTTTTGGGTCATCTGTCTGCTTAATAATATGTCCTAAAAGTAATTGAAACATATATAATATGAATGCTTAATAACTTTCGTCATGAATGGTTAATTATCTAAGAAGATTAGGGTGATGAATTGGTGTTTGTACATATATAATATGAATGCTTTATACATGGTGTTTGTTTGATTTGGTGCTGAATTGGTAGTAAAATCATAATGATTATACTAAAATGTAGTGTGCTGATATAATATTTTATTATAATTAACTTCAAGTCTATTAAATTGTCTGTCTTCAAGAAGACATATCAAGGACAAGAGAAGTCTTGAGTCTTGATCTGCAGCTACTCTACGGTTATATTGATATCTTGTTGGTGGCAATGTTTATGCAGTGTCCCCAGCTAGACACCTATTAATTTCTGTTATATTGATATCTTGTTGGTGGCAATGTTTATACTAAAATGTAGTGTGCTGATATAATATTTTAGTTTATGATGAATCTTAGTTTTTATGTGGGAGATTTCACTAAATATTATTGATTATTTTTCCCAAAAGGAGAAGATTTCAGAGAGCTTATCTGAAGATCAAGAACGTGCAGCTACTATAGGTGTTCCATCAAAGATTAATGCTGATCCTAATGATGCCATTGGAAAAGCATGTGGAGCTGAACACTCAGGCCGAGTTCGTGTTTTAGGTCCAGGTGTTTGTCCAATTGTTGTTTTTGGAAATCGTAGGCATTTCCCTGATTTTATCCAAGTTGGTAACTCTGACCAAGCGACTGTCGAAGAAGAACTTGCTAAAACCAAAGAAGAACTTGCTAAAACCAAGGAGGAGCACACACAAACCAAGGAGAAGCTTACACAAGCAACAAATAAATTGGAAGGTCTTCACAACTTCTTGCAACATAAATTTGGAGATGAATTATCGATGTTCAACCTAGGTTCATCCTCATCTTAGTCTAGATTTTTAGAATATCTATTAGAATCTCTAATTACTTGTTGATTGGGTATTTTTGTAGTTGTGGTTTTTTGGTAACTATATGTTGAATATTACTTTTTAGTGGATGTTAGAACTTCATCTTAAGTAATTAATTAGCTATATATGCAAAAATTTATTCCACCACATCTTTATTAATTTTGCTTTTTTATTTACTTATTACATATGGTCAATGGAAGAGTAAGTTGCCATTAACAAATAAGCTTTGTTTTAGCAGGAAGAATAATTATCGTTTTACTGGGAAGAATAAATTTATAAAAAAAAAATTGAGTTACCCACGGTTAAACCGTGGTAAATATTGACTGAATTCCCGCGCGCTTCCCTCCAATCTAGCCACGGTTGTAACCGTGGCTAATATGTGAATGTTGAAAGCTTGGAACGAGGATTTCGCCACGGTTTGGCCGTGGTAAACCGAACCATAACCATAGCTAAGTGGCTATTACCACGGTTTGTTTGGGCGTGGCTAACGCTACTTTTGGCCGTGGCTAAAATTTCGCGATGCCCTTAGTTTCCACTGTTACGCTAACCGTGGCAACAAGCGTTTGCCACGGTTTTGTGGGCTGTTTGCGACGGTTGACTGTGGCTAATCGCCGAGTTTTTTTGTAGTGATAGTGCATGTAAATCATATAATTGAGCAATTTAACATTGCTTTCTCGAAATAAACTTAGCCATGACTCGACTTATCATTTAATTGACGATAAATCGCAAGGTAATTCCGTTATGTGAAATTAACCGAACTAGGGGTGTTACACTAATCTAACCTCATCAATTTTAAAGTTATAATGCAAATATCAAAGAAAGTATCGAAAGGTGAAGTTTGATATTGGAACTATGAGGTTAGACAAGATGATCAATACATGAAAATAGTTTTGAGACTCTTGGGATAATAAGGTTTGTACTTAAGGGGTCTTGGCAATAATCAACCATGAAAATATTATGTTTGTAATTCTGTTGTGCTTTACCCTAATAGTTTGAAATTAGGGTTTCATATTGTAACTGGGCAAAGCCCTAAATAATTTTTGTAAACAAAATTAGGGTTTCGCAAATGGTTCAAATATGACCATTTGTAAGTAAATCAGTTTAGAAAGCTGTTAGTAGGAGATTAACGGTTAGGGTTATTAGAAACAACCCTAACAAACTCTAAGGAAACTCTATATATTGTAATACATGCATATACAGAGATGTGTGTGAAGAAATACAGTGAAATCAAAAGGAAAATTACATTTTCAAAGTTCCCTTGTGCCTTTTGTTCTTCATTTCTTTCGTTCTCAGACCCTTTTAGAGAAAGGGTCGTTCATTCTCCTTCAGTGCATTTCTGCTCTCGTGCTTCAATACCTCTCTTGGTTACCATACATCTCTAATCACCCTTTGATTTGCTCGTTGTTAACAACCTGCAAGAGAACAAAAGATTAGGGTTCTTCTCTGTGAAGAAAAATAGAGAAAGAAGAGAGAAAAGAAACGGAAGAGAAGAGAGAGAAGAAAAGTTATCAACTGAAGATGGAATCTAGGGTTCTAGCTGATTAACCCTCTTCACGTTGTGTGTATTGGACCGGGTTGAAAGCCCAAAGCCAGAATGCACAGTACCTGAAACATAACAATTTGGGTCAGCTTTGGTTTCTCAATAATTCAGGGCCTATCTTTTACTAGTTACACCACCACAGTTTTATGTTATACACCAACAAATTGGTATCTTAGAGCATAGTTACGATTCTTGGGGTTCAAGAAAATCTGGGAAACACAAGAGTGTGTGTGAGGTGTGTGAATTTTGTGAGTTTAGTCAGAGTGACACATTCTTGGGTTAAAGGGAACAGTGTGTGAAACAGTTTCTTCTCTAACTATCGCAACAGGAAGTCTACCCACAAACATACCTAAGCTAGATAGCAAAAGCTATGACAGATGGTGTATCCAAATGGAAGCAATATTTGGCTTCCAAGACATATTTGAAACTTTGACAGAAGGTTTTGCAGAGCTGCCTGATGAACCTACAGAGGTTGAAAGAGCCACATACATTGAAAACAAGAGGAAAGATTGCAAGGGAAAGTATCTCATTCATCAAGGATGTGATGAACCAAACTTTGACAAGATCTGAAATGCCAAGACTTCTAAAGAAGCCTGGGATATTCTGAAAACCAGTTTTTTGGGTGATACCCAAGTTAAAAAGGTTAAGTTGAATGCTTTGAGAAAGCAATATGAGAACACTAAGATGAAGGATCAGGAAAAGATCAGTGACTATATTGCTAGACTTAGAGTTATCACTAATTCAATGGGAATATGGTGAACAACTCACAAATCAGCAAATTTGGAGAAGATCGTACGTTCTCTAACTCAAAGATTTGGCTATGTAGTCAACTCTATTGAGGACACTATGGATCTAGCAACAGTGACCATTGAACAACTTCAAAGCACCTTAGAGGCTAAGGAAATTCATCTAAATGAAATAGAAGGAGGTGATAAAGGGAATGAGACAGCCTTCCAAGCAAAATCCTCTAAGTCAAATTGGTCTAAGGGCAAGAAGAAGCCCAATGGTAAAGGAAACTGGACCTCTAACAAGGGAAAGGGAAAAGATTCTGAATCTTCTAAAGGAGGAGGGTCTACTATCTCTAAAGGTAAGAAAGAACCCACTGATAAGAAGAAAATTGTGCTAGAACTGTGAGAAATTTGGGCATTATGCTAGTGACTGTTGATCAAAGGCAAAGAAGGACAAAGACAAGGAAGAGGAAGCCAATGTGGCTCAAGAATCTGATTCAGATTCTGATCCTGTGGCATTCACAGCAATTGGTGATGATTCAGAATGGGCGGCATTTATGATCACCACAGGTGATGGCAAGACAGTGATAGATATATGGTATTTGGACACTGGGTGTTCAAATCACATGAGTGGAAACAAAGATTGGTTGATCAATTTTGATCCAACCAAGAAAACCTCCATTAAGTGTGCTAACAACAAGAGTAGTGTTGGACAATTGATTGAGAAGGGATTCTCAGTGAAAATCAAAGAAAACAAACTGAAGCTCTATGACACAAGGGAGAAATTGATCCTATCCTCACCACTATCTAAGAACAGAACATTCAGAACCAGCCTAAAAGTTGCAGAAGCAGACTGCCTTAATGCAACAGAAGCTGATTCAGAAAGTTTCCTATGGCATCAAAGGTATGGACATCTAAATTTTAGAAGTCTATCTCTATTGAATGCTAAGGAACTAGTTTGTGGCATGCCTAGGACTGTTTTACCAGAAAAAACTTGTACAGTATGTCTAGTTGGTAAACAACCTAGGTTAAAGTTTAAATCAGACCTAAAAGGAAGGGCTAAGGATGTGCTAGATGTCTTACATTCTGATATTTGTGGTCCTTTTGAGGTACAATATATTGGAGGCAACAAGTACTTCATCACCTTTGTGGATGAATACTCAAGGATGCTTTGGATGTATCTAAGGCCAAGAGTGAAGCTCTTGAAGTTTTCAAGAGATTCAAGGCAATGGCAGAAAAGCAGAGTGGCAAGGCAATCAAAATCTCAAGGGCTGATGGTGGAGGTGAATATACCTCAAATGGTTTTGAGGAATTCTGTTCTAAGGAATGAATCATTCATGAAGTGACATCTCCTTATACAACACAGCACAATGGCTTGGCAGAAATGAGAAACAGAAGCATCCTGGACAAGGCCAGGAGTATGCTTAAACAGAAATAGTTGCCTCATAAGCTATGGGGAGAAGCTGTGATGACAACCACTTACTTGTTGAATAAGTGTCCTACTAAGAAACTGTATGAGAAAGTGCCTGAGGAAGTTTGGCTAGGAAAAAGGCCTAGTGTATCTCATCTAAGAGTGTTTGGTTCCTTGTGCTATGGGCACATTCCTGATGCTACTAGAAAGAAACTTGAAGACAAGAGTAAACCTCTTATCTTAGTTCACTACAAGAATAAGGGCTGTTTCCTGCCATTTTTTCCGACGAACTCTAGTCCGTTGCAATTTCCGACGGATTTTCGACCAAAATGTCGTCGCAAATGTTCAGGAAAAGAGGCGCTAAAATTCCCGCTTACGTTTCCGACGAAAATTTTTTTCGTCGCTAATTTCCGACGGATAGTTCCCTCGGAAACCATTAAATATCCGTTGAAAACAATTAGACACTAATCTATGAAGCCTGGATACCGGATACGATACGGGATACGACACGATACGGATACGGGGATACGGGAAAATTTTGAAAATTAAGATACGACACGGCTGGGATACTTTAATAAAAAATTAAATTAAAATTTAAATATATAAAAACATAACAGAAAAAAATAAAATAGAATAGAAACACAAATAGAAAAAACAAAGATGAAAAACTGAAATATTGCATTTTATAGATATGAAAAAAAAACTGCCCAAATAGATAAAAAAAATCACACAGAAAATATATGGCTGAAAGGAAGAGGACAACCGACACACCTATGTATGAGTGACTAGTCATAAAAAGTAATGGTGGACAAGTAATTGAGACCACCCGAAATCGTATAATACGAATAGTTAGTGGCAGAAATAGATGACTTTATATAGACTAAGATATTCATAATAGTACGTAATTGGTCAATAAAACATAAGCATATCATTAGTCAATATATATTCATCACATTGTAAAAATAAATACTTGTGATCTTATCAAGTAGAGATAGTTACGTATATTTATCCCACTCATATCACAATGTATTATTTCTTCTATTATTGTATTACGAAAAAACATATAATTTGGTCTTTTAGTTATTGAGGTATTAAAGTTGTTCCGGAGTGGGCTCAAGGCCCAGTACAGTCCAATAGGCCCAACACGGCCCAACTTGGCGTGCTCCACAAGATATGGCCAGAGCGCCTGTGCCACTATAAAACCAGCACAAATCCCGAGAATCAGGTACGTGATCTCACCTTGTGACCCTGCCCGTTGAAGCACCTCTAACTTGAGCGTTGGAGTGCCTTTGCAGGTACCACCCGCGTGCGGCCTACAACTCGGTCCTTCCAAGCAAAATCCTGGGATCAATTGACCCATAGAAGGACCTGGGTCGTTGAGGACCTGGGTCGTAGAGGACCTGGCTGGAACCAAGGGTCTTGGCCGCACGGAAGGACCTGGCTCGGTCGCTGATGTAAGGACCTGTGAGGAAGGACCTGGCCTGGACGATGAGGACCTGGCTGGAACCAGGGAAGGACCTGGCCCGGTCGTTGAGGACCTGGCTGGAACCTGGGGTCTTGGCCGCACGCGGGTGGTACCTGCAATGACACTCCGACGCTCTAGTCAGTGTGACGCTCGGGCAGGATTCACAAGGTGAGATAACGTACCTGATTCTCGGGATTTGTGCTGGTTTTATAGTGGCACAGGCGCTCTGGCCATATCTTGTGGAGCACGCCAAGTTGGGCCGTGTTGGGCCTATTGGACTGTACTGGGCCTTGAGCCCACTCCGAAACAGTTGCCCCCCAAGCCTAGGTCGCCAGCGGGCGGGCTGAGGCTTGAGTCGTTGACCCCGAGTAATGCCGTAAGCGGCCGGGTTGCATTGCGCACTCGGTCTCCATCTCTTGAGGTGTGTGGTCGCCGCCACACCAAGTCACGGTCTGGCTTGAAGTCTAGGCACTGGGTCGCTCGGGACCAAAACCTATCCAGGGGTCGCTGCCCCCGTGGAGTCATGCACGGCCGACCTACCGGGAGCGACTTAGCGTAAACCGTTGGGGGTGTGGTCGCTGCCACTCGTATGGGAACGTGGTCGCTGCCATTCACACTGGGATGTGGTCGCTGCCACTCATGATGGGACGTGGTCGTTGCCACTCCTATTGGAACGTGGTCGCGGCCACTCACTTTGCTTGGGCCATTAGATGGCGCTCGCTTTGGGCCATTCGATGACACTCTTAGTAGGCCGCTCGGGACCTTGGGGCCATTCGATGACACTCGTTGTAGGTCGCTCGGGATCCTACGTTCGATTTGATCAACACGGTGATCTATTTTGGGCCAACTCGGTGGCACTCGCTTGTGTCAATGCGGTGACACCCGATGTAGGTCGCTCGGCGGCCTACGTTTGATTGTGGGTCATTCTGACCCTTGGGCCACTTCGATGGCGCTCGATGTAGGTCGGGCGCCCCACTTGAACGACCAGAAAGGGGTGTAGAACGCCGGAATCTGATTTTGACTTCAACACGAAAGCTGTAGCTCTACTTCTCAGCTTTCCAACGCATGCTCACACGCCCCCATCGGGTGAACATTGACGAAGTTATGGTCTCCCGAGCTAGGTAGACCTTCGGGGTCGCTCACGGGCGACCAACTTTTGGGCGCCCCACTTTGGGCGAGCAGAAACGGGTGGAAGACGCCCGAATCTGATTTGACTTAAACTTGAAAGCTGTAGCTCTACTTCTCAGCTTTGCAACGCATACTCACACGCCCCCATCGGGTGAACGTGGACGAAATTATGGTCTCCGAGCTAGGCAGATCTTCTAGGTCGCTCACGGGCGACCAGCTTTTGTGCGTCCCACTTTGGGCGACCATAAACGGGTGGAATAAGCCCGAATTGGATCTTGACTCCAACATGAAAGCTGTAGCTCTACTTCTCAGCTTTCCAACGCATACTCACAAGGCCCCATCGGGTGAACGTGGACGAAATTATGGCCTCCCGAGCTAGGCAGACCTTCTAGGTCGCTCACGGGCGACCAGCTTTTGTGCGTCCCACTTTGGGCGACCATAAACGGGTGGAAGACGCCCGAATTGGATCTTGACTCCAACATGAAAGCTGTAGCTCTACTTCTCAGCTTTCCAATGCATACTCACACGCCCCCATCGGGTGAACGTGGACGAAGTTATGGTCTCCCGAGCTAGGTAGACCTTCGGGGTCGCTCACGGGCGACCAACTTTTGGGCGCCCCACTTTGGGCGAGCAGAAACGGGTGGAAGACGCCCGAATCTGATTTGACTTAAACTTGAAAGCTGTAGCTCTACTTCTCAGCTTTGCAACGCATACTCACACGCCCCCATCGGGTGAACGTGGACGAAATTATGGTCTCCGAGCTAGGCAGACCTTCTAGGTCGCTCACGGGCGACCAGCTTTTGTGCGTCCCACTTTGGGCGACCATAAACGGGTGTAAGACGCCCGAATTGGATCTTGACTCCAACATGAAAGCTGTAGCTCTACTTCTCAGATTTTCAACGCATACTCACACGCCCTCATCAGGTGAACGTGGACGAAATTATGGTCTCCCGAGCTAGGCAGACCTTCTAGGTCGCTCACGGGCGACCAGCTTTTGTGTGTCCCACTTTGGGCGACCATAAACGGGTGGAAGATGTGAAAACAATTTGTTGGTGGGAATAATGCTGCAACCAAAAGGAACAACCAAACATAGAAAATCATAAGTTCAAATAATTGTAAACAACATGTACAATAGAGAACAAAGGAGAAAGTGAATTCATTATTGCACAAGACTCCAAGGCGTGTATAACACTAAGCTTTAGGTTCGATTCGCCCCCACCAATCACTCTAGATTGGATGCAATAGGATGACCGGCGAATCCCCTTCAGGATACAATGGAGTTCCTTGACATGGTCTGCACACCCACACCAAGCGTATCGTCAATAGTATTTACAGAACAACAGTTCCCTAACTTCAATTTGTGCATAAGAGAAGAAAGAGAATGATTTGAAATATTGAATTTGGTAGAGTTTTGTCTTAGACATATGAACAATGTATATGTGTGTGTTTTTCTACTTGTAAAGTTGTTCTATATATAGACCAACTCATACCATTTGGTGAAGATAAGTGTCTCTTCACTACAAATGTTCATGAAAGAACACAACCACTAATGAAAGCCACCAAAGGACACATATTTAGAACCAGAAACATTATGTTTCTCTTTCACTTTAGTGTTATTGGATTCCTATTATTTTGGAAATCCCTCACAATCCCCCACCATTTTCAAAATAAATCCAAATCCCATTATTCCGGAAATCACATGCTTTCGGCTAAGGTATCTTACGATTTGAACATTTACTTAGTAAGTCAATGTTTCACTCATCCCCGAATAGATTGGTAGACAAGCTTTGAACCAATTATTCATTAGAACAAACGTCAATTAACTTACACATGCGATCTCGATACCATTGAACGAATTGGAAAGTGACACATTTGATAAGGCCTTGTGTCGTGTATCATTTTCATGAGAGCTTTAAGAGTCAAACCCTTAATTTCCAAGAAGCGGCCCCACTTCACTCTCATATAGGTAGACACTATCGGAAGCACTCCCATAATAAGCACTTCTACACATATATGTTATAGGTCTATTAAGAGCAAAAGCTCAACCTTCCAACTTTATACTTATGGTCCAAGTACTTATAAACCTTGGGATGTATCTATTATCAAGTACTTGCAATTACTCTAATAGTGTATTTTCACCATTGAACTCAAGACTTAATGATACTCAAGTGTGAGTTGGGATTCCACTATTGGTAATTATTTAGATATGGGCTTGAAACTCATCCCAAACGATGTTATAAAAACATCATATCCCTTGTCAACCCTTTCGTCAAAGGATTGCAAGATTATTTCATTTTCTTATAAAAGTTTGAAGACAACTTCTTCACATAGCTATGTTTTAATCCAATGTCCTTTGACATTTCGGTTAATATACTCTTTGATAGTATTGAATAACTATCACAAAAATGGACCACCAGTCCCATTGCCTTTTATTGTCCACTTGGAGGCCTTTTATATGTTGACAATCATTTGTGCCATTGGTTTAGACAAAATTGTTATAAGCATTCAATACCCATTTCATGTTAGAGTTCTACCTCTATTTCATTCATCTTAAATTATTTAAGATATCATTTATTGAATATATTAAAAATACATAACAACAACCAATGCAATTATAATTATAATTTACAT
The DNA here is from genome assembly GCA_039519185.1 of Astragalus membranaceus. Lineage (NCBI taxonomy): Eukaryota > Viridiplantae > Streptophyta > Magnoliopsida > Fabales > Fabaceae > Astragalus > Astragalus membranaceus. The sequence goes on from CM076851.1 coordinate 70,305,995, forward strand.
ACTAAAATATCTTTACACATGTCTAAGTTGGGTCAATATCAAACATACATAAATAATAACAAATAAATTCTATTTTCTTCACCTTAAAATTCATGTCAACTCCACTAGAATCATTTTCATATAACTTAGTATACAAGTAATATATGCACCATATATTCTACTAGTTAAATATTAAATACAAACTCATCATAACATTTAAATGTACTTGTCAACATAAATAAATAGCATTTAAATGTATCAAGAAAGTGTAACAACATAACATAGTATTCATGGAGAGTGACCATCATAAACAGATACAAAATAATGTCACAATATTTTCCATTCCGAGAAAATAAATAGTAATCACAATTTTCACATTTTTAAATGATTTAAACGGTATTAAACAATATAAAATTATTAAAAATAGTTTTATATGTTAATTAAATACGAAATCTAGTTAGTCATTAACTAGAGGTTAATATAGACACAATGCAAAAAATGGCATATCAAACAGAGGTTTGTAAAATCTGCACTCTCGAGTGGGTGTCGTCCCGCGGTACTGTTCATCATCTTCACCCAAAAGGGGCAATTTCGACCCAGATTGCAGAAAATCGGGTTTCTCAACCCAGCACCTTTTGGACATGATTTCTCCATCGTTTTAGCACCATTTAGGCGATTCTTGAACCGATTTGATAGTACAGAAAACAAGGATTACAGTGGTATAATTTTTAGACCATAAAAGCCTCAAAAACGAGTTCGAATATGCACTGAAAATTCAAAATAAAAACTGTTTTTAGAAATGGATATCGGCACCACCCGTTGCCAAACAACATGATTCTTAACAAAAACGTGTACTGTTTCGTTAATTTTGTTTATTGAACCAATGCGTTGGAAATCAAATATCATAATCATGTAAAAAATTTAGGAGAAACACATCAAAAACGGTTCATAAAAGTCGACAGACATTAACCCATAAGGTGGTAAAAAAAACTGTTTGCAACCCTTGATAAGCCATTATTGTTTTTTATCAAAAATTTGCTCCACGTAAAAGGAATCAATGGCTCTCTGATTCAAAAATTTCTTGTTTCTACTTAAACCTTTTAGAACTCAACATTGAGGCTTATTAATTTGATTCTCGTGGACAAGTTTGGATATTTGACAATGATTACTATCCACTCAATATTGAAATGTCATGTACTTTAATTATCGTAAACTACACAACTCCATGCATAGAATATTAACTACTGTAATATTATGTAATTGCATTCATAATCGTGTACCTTTCACCGGGAGTATGAATGAATTAGTTTTTGGTGAATTTTGAACATTCATCTCTCTCAAGTTGTAAGAAGAAATGCATTCCAAAGTTGCAGTCATCATCAATGCAAAATGCAAAATCGAACGTAAAGATTGTGAAAACAATTTGTTGGTGGGAATAATGCTGCAACCAAAAGGAACAACCAAACATAGAAAATCATAAGTTCAAATAATTGTAAACAACATGTACAATAGAGAACAAAGGAGAAAGTGAATTCATTATTGCACAAGACTCCAAGGCGTGTATAACACTAAGCTTTAGGTTCGATTCGCCCCCACCAATCACTCTAGATTGGATGCAATAGGATGACCGGCGAATCCCCTTCAGGATACAATGGAGTTCCTTGACATGGTCTGCACACCCACACCAAGCGTATCGTCAATAGTATTTACAGAACAACAGTTCCCTAACTTCAATTTGCGCATAAGAGAAGAAAGAGAATGATTTGAAATATTGAATTTGGTAGAGTTTTGTCTTAGACATATGAACAATGTATATGTGTGTGTTTTTCTACTTGTAAAGTTGTTCTATATATAGACCAACTCATACCATTTGGTGAAGATAAGTGTCTCTTCACTACAAATGTTCATGAAAGAACACAACCACTAATGAAAGCCACCAAAGGACACACCTTTAGAACCAGAAACATTGTGTTTCTCTTTCACTTTAGTGTTATTGGATTCCTATTATTTTGGAAATCCGTCACAGAAGACGCCCGAATTGGATCTTGACTCCAACATGAAAGCTGTAGCTCTACTTCTCAGCTTTCCAACGAACGTGGACGAAATTATGGTCTCCGAGCTAGGCAGACCTTCTAGGTCGCTCACGGGAGACCAGCTTTTGTGCGTCCCACTTTGGGCGACCATAAACGGGTGGAAGACGCCCGAATTGGATCTTGACTCCAACATGAAAGCTGTAGCTCTACTTCTTAGCTTTCCAACGCATACTCACACGCCCCCATCGGGTGAACGTGGACGAAGTTATGGTCTCCCGAGCTAGGTAGACCTTCGGGGTCGCTCACGGGCGACCAACTTTTGGGCGCCCCACTTTGGGCGAGCAGAAACGGGTGGAAGACGCCCGAATTGGATCTTGACTCCAACATGAAAGATGTAGCTCTACTTCTCAGCTTTCCAACGCATGCTCACACGCCCCCATCGGGTGAACATTGACGAAGTTATGGTCTCCCAAGCTAGGTAGACCTTTGGGGTCGCTCACGGGCGACCAACTTTTGGGCGCCCCACTTTGGGCGAGCAGAAACGGGTGGAAGACGCCCGAATCTGATTTGACTTAAACTTGAAAGCTGTAGTTCTACTTCTCAGCTTTCCAACGCATACTCACACGCCCCCATCGGGTGAACGTGGACGAAATTATGGTCTCCGAGCTAGGCAGACCTTCTAGGTCGCTCACGGGCGACCAGCTTTTGTGCGTCCCACTTTGGGCGACCATAAACGGGTGGAAGACGCCCGAATTGGATCTTGACTCCAACATGAAAGCTGTAGCTCTACTTCTCAGCTTTCCAACGCATACTCACACGCCCCCATCAGGTGAACGTGGACGAAGTTATGGTCTCCCGAGCTAGGTAGACCTTCGGGGTCGCTCACGGGCGACCAACTTTTGGGCGCCCCACTTTGGGCGAGCAGAAACGGGTGGAAGACGCCCGAATTGGATCTTGACTCCAACATTAAAGTTGTAGCTCTACTTCTCAGCTTTCTATCGCATACTCACACGCCCCCATTGGGTGAACGTGGACGAAATTATGGTCTCCCGAGCTAGGCAGACCTTCTAGGTCGCTCACGGGCGACCAGCTTTTGTGCGTCCCACTTTGGGAGACCATAAACGGGTGGAAGACGCCCGAATTGGATCTTGACTCCAACATGAAAACTGTAGCTCTGCTTCTCAGCTTTCCAACGCATATTCGCATGTTTCAATCGGGTCAACACGGCCTACGTTATGGCCTGCAGACTAAGGGCGTGATTCCTCTTCCACGTTTCGTTTGCGCTTAAATTCATTTAAGCGTCTTTGGATCGTCCCTGCTCTTTAGGTCGTCCAACATCTTAGGTCGCTGAACCAGCATGGTCGATGCCCGCGTCTGGGGTGGTCTTTCGTGTGGAGCCATAGTGGAAGTAGGACAGCGCTCGGGCCTCCCACTGTGGTCGCCAATTGATCGTACCTTGACCAATAGAAGGACCTGGGTCGTTGAGGACCTGGGTCGTAGAGGACCTGGCTGGAACCAATGGTCTTGGCCGCACGGAAGGACCTGGCTCGGTCGCTGATGGAAGGACCTGTGAGGAAGGACCTGGCCTGGACGATGAGGACCTGGCTGGAACCAGGGAAGGACCTGGCCCGGTCGTTGAGGACCTGGCTGGAACCTGGGGTCTTGGCCGCACGCGGGTGGTACCTGCAATGACACTCCGACGCTCTAGTCAGTGTGACGCTCGGGCAGGATTCACAAGGTGAGATAACGTACCTGATTCTCGGGATTTGTGCTGGTTTTATAGTGGCACAGGCGCTCTGGCCATATCTTGTGGAGCACGCCAAGTTGGGCCGTGTTGGGCCTATTGGACTGTACTGGGCCTTGAGCCCACTCCGGAACAAAAGTGTATCATATATGAGTGACAATCATGTGCTTAGTTGTTAAGAGGTATCGAAAAAGTATCTGAGAAGTATCCTTAGTTGGTAAGAAGTACCAAAGATGTATCTGAAAAGTATCGAGTCAAATATTTTTTAAAAAGAATTAAAAAATTATTAGATACTCTTTGGGCACGTATCGGAAAGTATCGGGTGCGTATCGGTATTGGATACGTATCCGACACGGGTACGTCTCCATTTTTGAAGTATCGGGGCTTCATAGACACTAATTAAAACAAAACGAAGCCCTCGAAGCTCTCATAATTCACACGAATTCAAAACGCACCACTCCTCCACTCCTCTCTCATTTCTTCGTAAGTATCTTCTCTCTTCTCCGTCGAGCTCCTGTCTCCTCAGCCCTCCTCTTCCCTCCTCTGTACTCCCACACCCTTGAACGACCTCATTCCTCTTCTCTGCTCGCTCTCCATTTCGTTTCTGCCTTCCCTGCTCCCTAACAGAAGCTTCTCCACCGCTCTCCACCGCTTCTGTTCGTCTTCCCTGGTAAGACATTAATTCTTCTCAGTTTTTCTGTTATTGTAAGTTTTTTATTCCTAATTTATCTGATTTACTAAAACCCTAAGGTTTTCCCTCTCATTTTTTAATCCTAATTTATCTGACTAACTGAAACCCTAAGGTTTTCCCTCTCACACAGACGCGTACATATATACCCCGATTTCTCAACTCCATCATTTTCCTCTTCTCCATCATCACAAGGAGAGAGTTACTCCAAATCTTCTACCTTATTTTCTCAAAAGCTCTCTTTCTCCTTCTTCTTCTACTTTCTGGATTCGTTGCCGTAAGTTTTTCTTACTCATTCTTTCCCTCTTTTTAAATGAGCTTCTATCATGTGTGTTTATGATCTGACGATGCCCATTTCCATTTTCCTTAATTTTGTTGTGAAAATGAGTGTTTTTTGTGATCCGGGTATTGCCTCATTTTGTTAGATCTATGATTATTTTGCTTTTCTATTTTCATGATCGTGGTGCTTGATTCCCCGATGTGGTAGTGTGAAAGATAGATCTGTGTTGAATTTTTTATTCTTTGTTCTTAATTGTGTTGTAATATGTTTAATATGTTTGTGAGGATGTGAAGTGTTGCCTGCGTTTCTTCTTTTCCTTTGGGGTCGAATTTTGTGCCTTTTGTGTTTTGTTGTTTACTTTTTGTTTTTAATCCCTAGATTTTGGAGATTAGACTTCTTTGTAACATGTTATTGATGAGTAATATAACCTTTTATTTGTTATCTGTTTGCCTTTACATACTAACTACCAAGATGAAGAAAATGTTTTGTTTTATTGTAATGCTTTATTTCTCTTGAAGTTATCTTGAGCTTTGGTGCTTTAGTTTCCTTGTGGTACTTTTTTCTTGGCACTCATATCATGGTAGTTTGATTCTGCAAAAATTTATGTTGCTATGATTTCCACTTACAATTGGCCTGGTTGTTGCACTATGATTTCCTCTTAGTTCTATTCAATTGATGTTGCTATTGTGTTCTTTATCAATGAGATTTAATTTTTGTTTGTGGTTCTAACTGATGTACTGTGTGATGATATATCTTTGTTTTTATTGTGTAGGTAGCCTAACATGGCTTCATACACTCCAAAGAATATCCTTCCCTCAGATTCATTCCTTTTCCGAGTTCAGGGTTTCTAAATTAGGGTTGATTGTAGGTTAATCGCTTTCTCCTTGTGTTTCCGATTTCTGAGCTAGTTTCGTTTGATACTGATTTCTATTTTTCTAATTTTAATTTTCTCATTTTTATTGAATTTCAGAAACAAGGTTTTCTTGTGGATTATGCGGGTATCGTTTTTTAGTGTTTATTGTTTGTTTCTCGTTGTTTTGAAGCTGCTATCTAATTTTTTTATGGAAATTTTTTGTTCTATTGATATGGGAGTAGACATTTAATAATTATTTATCATTGTTGTTATTTCTCAAACTAGTGCACTGCTCTCTAATGTGTTGTTATTTTGAATCTCTCTGTTGACTCTGTCAAAAGTAGGGAGATGATAACACATATTAGCTTGTACAAATAAATCTTATTCTTATGCTATAGAGCAGTGTTTTAAATCCCGGATAGCGGAGCGTAGCGGCGAGCCTAAAAAACGCTATAGCGGTATAGCGGAAAGCGGGATGACCGCTATTTTGAAATTTCATACACAAATCTAAGATAAATACTATATGCATGAAAATTATAAAAAAAAATACAAAACAGAAATAGGAAGCAAAGTGAGATAGAGTTCCAGAACAAAATTGAGAGAATTACATAAGAAAAATAAAACACGGGAAAAAACTGAAATAAAACTGGGTAAAAAAACACTAAGAGGCATACAAAAATTAAGATAGAAAGGAAGAAACTTGACCAAAACAGAGCTTAGAATAAAACCAACGCAATCTTCACACAGAAATGGAGGAACAAAACTAGAGCAGACAGGAAGGTTGTTTAACAGAGCATGTGTAATAGAGAAGAGAGGAAGGGAGGTCGCATGCAGAGAGAAGATATGGAAAGAAGTCGCTAGCAGTGAAGAGAAGAGAGGAAGGACACTGTGTGCGTAACATGGGAAAGAAGATGGAGCAACAGTGAAAAGGTGGAGAAGTGGAGAAGAGTCACGTGCAAGACACAAGAAAGAAAGCGTAACAGGAAAGCAGTCTTTTAATTTATATTATATTTAAAAATCCTAATTTTTTAATCTTTTAACTTAAACGCGAAATACCAATACTACCCTTAATGAAAAAACCTAGCTTTTTAAAATATAAAGGGCGTTTTAGTCATTCCAAGTCTGTCTTCAACCTTGGGAAGACATTTCGACCCAAACCCACGAAACTCACGCAGATCTCGCCGCTTTCGCGCCCGCGACGGCCGCGACGCGGAAACGCTCCGCCACGCCGTCGACATCGCGGCTAAGGGCCGCTCCGCTCCGCCACGCCGCTATAGCACGCGATTCAAAACACTGCTATAGAGATTGAGCGATTGAAATGGTTGTGTATGCCAATGTCATTGAGCATGGTTTCTAGTTTTGAGGTTTTGTTTCCAAAAGAAGCTGTTGAATATTGTTTTGGCATTGCAATGTGTAGAGGCAAACTCAAGAGTTGTTGCTGAGTTTCTAGTTTTGAAGTGTTGTTTCCAAGGAAGCCGTTGAATGTTTTGGCATTGTAATGTGTAGAGGCATACTCAAGAATTGTTTCTGAATTTCTGATTTTGGTTATTTCCTACTAGGTTGACCATTGCTATTAATTATTGGTGGAGATCCAACATAATTTATTGCATGTTAGAACACTTGGATGCTTATTATTAACGCAGAATTTTGAAAAGGTATCGGTGATAATGTACTTCCCTGTTTGAAATTTGGGACATATATTTTTTTTCAATATAGGGCAGGACCAGCTACTGCTCAGATTGCAAATTGCAGATGGTGAAAACTAGGATGTATCATGTATGCTTACAAGCTGCCTAATAATGGACTAGCAGGGTAACTTAATTAAAAGACAGTTTTGAATTGATGCAGTTTTTACTTTTTTTTCTATGAATGTCTCCTTACAAGAAAAATAAATTTCCAGCTTATGTGTTTCCCAGTGGCTTTCTGACCGATCTTGATAATCTGATTATCAGACCATACTGAATTGCTGATGAAAGTTATAGTCAGATGTTTAAAGGGATGGATTTAAAGGAGAAAAAACTTGGTGAGGGGAACACATTGCTAGAATTGTTTCTTTCAAGTTCCGAGCTATTGGCATGACTTTATATAATTTGGTTGAATAGGATAATTGTTGCAGGGGAAACTACATCTGTTTAGGGTCATATAATTTTCCCAACATGTCACTGTGGAAGTTGTATTCGTAGGCATAGGTTGCACAGCACATTGTGCTCACACAGTTGGCTTAGTTTGTGTCCATCGCCTTCCACTCTCCCTCTCCTTGCGCCTCCACTGTTTCCATCGCCTCCACTGTTTCCATCGCCTCCACGGTTTCCATCGCCTCCACAGTGAAGCTTCTGTTACCATACCTTCAACGCGTAGATGAATTGCAGAAGCACGAACCTCTCGTCGTTTATTACTGTAAGTATCTATCGTTTTCTTTTTGTATTTTGATTTTAGATCAATTCCTAATTTTTATTATTGCTTCGTAACTTCTTAAATTCGAAATATCCTAATAATCGTTGTAATTATGAATTTTATTTGGTAAATCTAGGTCTATTATATTCGATGGAATGGTGGTTGAGGATTCCACAGAGTGAGCGCACGAAGAAGCTTGGCCTGGTGCTCATGAAGCTTGGCCATGGTGCTTAGGAGTGTGAGCAGTGTTTTAAATCGCGCGCTATAGGGGCGCTATAGCAGCGTGGCGGAGCGGAGCGGCGCCTGGCCGCGATGACGACGGCGTGGCGGAGCGGTTCTGCGTCGCGGCCATCGCGGGCGCGATTGCGGCGATTTCTGCGCAAATATGATGGGTTTCGGGGCGGGTCGAACAGTGTTCTGGAAAGAAAGGAATTTCTAGGTTGAAGAAATAAAACGAAATGACGAAAACGCCCCTTTAGTTTTAAAACATTATGTTTTTACAATAAGGGCAGTTTCGGAGTTTCGTTTGAAAGTTAAAAACATTAAAAGTTAGGATTTTTTTTAATATAATATAGGTTATTACTGCTCAGCACTTTACTCTTCGTTCTCTGTCTTTTACGTGCCCCTGTTCATCTGCGTCTTCACCGTGCTTCTTCTCCACCTCATTTACGTGCGCCACCGCACCCCACCGCGCTCTGCCGTCAGTCTCTATCTTCATCTTCTCTCTATTACGGTAACTTTGTCCCTGTTACCAGTATTTCCTCTGTTTTTTCCTTCTTTTTGTCCCTTTTTTTCCTCTGTTTTTCTTCTCTGTTTTCTATTCTTGGCCAGTTTCTCTTTGGTTTTTCTTCCAGTTTCAGGCAGCTTTCTTTCTTTTATATATTTCTCTGTTTTTTATGTTTATATTTTTTTCAGTTTCAATAATGCCTCCTTTTCTATTTTAGGTGCTCTGTTTTTACTAAGATTTCAATGTCAGTATCAGTTTCAAGATTTCAATATAACTATTAGTAGTAATGTTAAGTTTGAATGTCATGGATTTTTTTGTGCGGTGAAATCTCATGGATTTTGAGTATTTTTAATTATCTTTGAGAATTTTCATCATATAGTATTTATTCTATATTGGTGAATGATATTTCGAAATAGCGGTCATCCCGCAATCCGCTATACCGCTATAGCATTTTTTGAGTCGACCGCTACGCTCCGCTATCCGGGATTTAAAACACTGAGTGTGAGGGAGCTTCTTAGCAGAGGAGGAGATTTCAAGGCTCAAAATCATGCTTAAGAACAAGAACAAAGAGGTAAGAAACTTTGTTTCTTTTTGTTTTCCTTTTCTGAATCTGATTTGCAACTTTGGGTTGAGAATTAGATTAGGTCATAATTGCAATTATGGGTCTTTGATTTTTCACTAAAGGTTAAAACTTGTTTGAATTTTCAGTGCTTATTATCAGGTCAGGTTCTAATTGCTATGCTCGTGCCTAGAAATAATGTTTCTTGTTGCAGCTTTCTTACTGATTTCAGTCATCTTCCATAAGATGATATTGTTTTAATTGTAAGTTTTTTACGAGTTTGGATTAACTTTTTGGTTTTTTGAAACCTTTCAATTGGAATACGTTTGTGTTTTTTCGCTTGAAAATTAACCCTCATAAGCTTATAGTATTTGTAGATAAGTTGAATAAGTGAATTTTTGATGAGATTGATATGCAGAAGTTAATTTTAGTTTAGCTCAAAAGGTTGTTCTCATAAAAGTCTGATAGTTATTGCAAGCTTTTATTTCTTTCCTCTCAAGTGTTTTATGGAGATGTCAAAATCATCTATGAGTAACTTTTTTTCTCTGTTGAATTTGCAGGTGGAGAAGTTGAAGGATTTGTGCTTGAAAAAAAAGAGAGGAAATCAAATCACTAAAGAGTGCATTACTGTTCCCAGATGTTATGAATTCTCAGCTTCAGGAACTTGTAGAGAAGCAAGGCTCAGACTTGAAGGAAGCAAAACAAGTCATTCCAGCTCTACAACTGCAAGTTTCTTCTCACTGGTCAGCTTCAGAGCCTAGCCAAGTGTATGTAGCAGAAACTGAGATGTTGGATAGAATTTTTATCAATAGAGAAACCATGCATCAAGAATTCTTAACTTACACAAAAAAACTCAGCAGAAAAACTTCAACTGTTCTCCTGTTTTGTTTTTTGAATTATGTCCATTTTACGATGATTTTTGCTGTCCAATTTGTATTGTCATTCTCCATGGACAAAATATTATTATGTCAAGAAGAAATGGAAAATAAGCTATTTCAACATAAGTGAAGGTTTTTCTGGGAATAAAAATGGCTTATTTTAATGCTGTTTAGATAAACAGATACCACCATGGATGTGAAGAGATTTTCACCTACTACTTTTAGAGAAAGAAATTACAGAGCATTAATGTAAGTGTCTTGCTTCAAGATATGAGCATAGAGTTCCCCAGACCAATATCTGCATTTAGAATACTATTGTACAGATGATGTACCAGTTACAAAATGATGTCAGTTAGGTTTTTGAAACTCATAGGGGCTGGCATTTTGTGTTGAAGCCTAATTTTTTCGGACATAATTCACATAACTTACAATGACTAGAAGAGCTTTATTCTGCACCATTTGGTTTATTTTTTATCATTTTCTTGGTATATCTTCTTAAAGTCATGCATCGGAAAATTAATTTTGCCTTGTTTGCTGCATATTGCAAATTATTGAAGATTTTCTTATGTATCTTAAAAATCCCGCTTTATCATGAGAATAAGTTTAACTTCAATAGCATGTCTTCTATTGTTAGGTTTTGATTGCCAACATTGAGGAATATGCACCAATAGTATATACTCCAACAGTGGGTCTTGTATGTCAGAACTATAGTGGATTATTTAGAAGGCCAAGAGGAATGTATTTCAGTGCTCAGGACCGTGGAGAAATGATGTCCATGGTTTATAACTGGCCAGCAGATCAGGTTGATATGATTGGATGAAAATAACTTTTTCCTCTAATGCTTATTGTATTTTGGCTATGCCATATACCCATTTTTGTTTTTTAAATAGGCACTTCCTGTGATGATTGATGTTGGTACTAACAATGAAAAGTTACTTGAAGATCCCTTGTGTAAGTGTTTCTATATCCATTCAGTGAAGGAACTTGTACGGGACCTTTAGAATTGACACAATTGCTTTGAAATATTGTCCGTCACTACATTTTCATATTGCAAGTAAGAATGCTTATCCTAGTCCTAAGAATGATTTTTCTCTACCTTTTGGTTCAGTTTTTATTAGCATTTTTCAGTATTCATTTTTATGATTGCACGGCCTTGTATCACAACATGTGGTGGGCATGTCAATGTTAGGTTGCATCTTTTGGCAAACTAGTATTGAGTAAACCTATGTATGTGTGGGAGAATGTTGTTTAAGTTTTGACATGACTCTGCCATATTGTTTTGCTGTTAAAGATTATATCCTCTATGTTTCCAGTGGTTGGACCAAATGGTATTGGCAAATCTACTATACTAAAGTTAATAGTTGGGGAACTACAACCAAGTTCTGGGACAGTCTTCCGTCCTGCCAAGGTAATCTATATTACCGTGGTAAAATTGTCCAACAACTTTACTAATACAAGCTACTTCATTTCACCTCACCTCCATTACATGCTTTCAGATGTTTTGTACTTTATTTTCTGCTTGTAGTCAATTTTTTGAATGTGTTCAGCCACTTTTTTAATCCATGATATTGTCAATTTTTTGAATGTTCAGCCACTATTTTACTACACGGCACTTGGGAGCCAGAAATTATCAGAGTGGCAGATTTTCTATCCTGAATGATGTCTTTTCATGTTTTAATATTATTTTGCATATGTTATGATATTTGTTTGCTGAAGTGACAATTACTCTTTTCTTTGGAGGAGGGGATCAGATCAAAAATGTGGATGTTAGGCTGTAATGGTGTTTTTAGAACTTGTTTAATACCTCTACATGCAATTATCTTATTGGCTTTGGCTATTGGAATTTTCTACAGGGAGTTCCAGAACAGAAGCTTCGAGGTCACTTACGCTGTCGATGTATATTATACACCATCAATAACATTGGTTTGTTAATCACCTGAAGGAGGACACAACATTGGCAAAATAGGTTGTGATTTCATTCAACAAAGGCTATACAACTATCAAGGCACAGGACAACCAGACCCCATAACATCTTCAGTATCATCTGGAACAGCATTTGACACTCACTATTACCAAAGCTTGTTGAGAGGAAGAGGGTTGCTGTTTGCTGATCACCAGCTAATGGCTGAGGAGAAGACTGCCAGACTTGTTTCAGCAGCTAATGGATGAGGAAGAGGGTTCTGTTTGCATTCTTTGTTGTACAAATTGGTATAGCAATTTTGTTTTGTCTTATGTAAATTTGGCATGGATGCCTTGATTCTTATCATTTGATTCCTAATAGAAAATGTGTCACAAACATTTGAGATAGTTTTGGCCGTGTAAAGTTACAATCAGTTACAAAAATAATTGATTTTGGTTACACTGTGTTAGATGTTTAGCTTGTGGCTTCAAGCCTGCAACAAATATGCTGAAAGATCGGTTTTGTATAATTTAATTTTTTTTAATATTTTTTTTAAATTTCCGACCGATTTGCGACGAAAATGTGTTAGAGTTTGCGACGACTTTGCGATGGATTTTCGACGACTTTGCAACGGAGACATTTGCGACGAAAAAATCAGTGGGAAACGATTTCCAACGAGCGATTTTGCGACGAAAATTTGTCCGTTGGAAAGTCCGTCGGAAACATTAATTTGCGACGAAAATCAGTGTGTTTCCTACGGATTTTGCCGTCGGAAATCGTCGATTTTCTTGTAGTGGTTGGTTATCATCCTAGTGGTGCTTATAAGTTGTATAATCCTACTAATGATAAGGTTGAAATTAATAGAGATGTTGTTGTCTTGGAGGATGAAAGCTGGGATTGGCAGAAATCAAACCAAACCAGCTCTCAACCCTCTGTGACAGTAAATCTGGAACCTATTGAGGAGGTGACAGAACCTGGAAATGTTCCTAATGGTGATGACAGTGAAGAGGAACAAGCTGAGGAGGTGGCAGAACCTAGACCTCAGAGGCATAGGACAGTTTGCAATGCGGGCAGATGCAGAGCCAGTTAGCGTCACAAAAGCCTTGGATGATAAGGCTTGGAAGGGTTCAATTGTAGAAGAACTAAAGTACATTGAAAAGAATGATACTTGGGAGTTAACCAAGTTACCTAAAGGTCAGAAATCTATAGCTGTGAAGTGGGTATTCAAGCTGAAACTTAATTCTGAAGGCAAGATAGTGAAGCACAAGGCCAGGCTAGTGGCCAAAGGCTTCCAACAAAGGGAATGTTTTGATTTCACAGAAGTATTTTCCCCTGTTGCAAGGCATGAGACAATCAGATTGGTTATTGCTCTTGCTTGCAGCAGAGCATGGCCATTGTTTCACCTAGATGTGAAATCTTCCTTTCTTAATGGGCCATTAGAAGAGACTGTCTATGTGGACCAGCCACCTGGGTTTGAAGCCAAGGGGATGGAGGACAGGGTGCACAAGCTGAATAAGGCTCTATATGGGCTGAAACAAGCACCTAGAGCATGGAATAAGAGGATTGACAAATTCTTCTTAAACCTAGGCTTTAAAAGGTGTACAGTTGAATATGGGCTCTATATAAGGTAGAAGAAGGGTTCTGATCTACTTATTGTGTGTCTATATGTTGATGATTTGCTTGTTATAGGAAGCAACAAGGCTTATATAAGGTAGAAGAAGGGTTCTGATCTACTTATTGTGTGTCTATATGTTGATGATTTGCTTGTTATAGGAAGCAACAAGGCTGAGATTGCAGAATTTAAGCAATAGATGCAGTCAGAGTTTGAGATTGATCACCCTTTCCATTGTTCTTGAACCTTATTGTGTGTCTATATGTTATGAACCTTATTTTTATTTCATTGTTCTTGATGACTATGGATATATACCTAAATCCTCTTCTAGAGTCTTAGGTGGATCTTGAATGATTAGAGACATTTTTATGTTCTAATTTAATATTTGAATTCCTATTTTTTTAATTAATATTGTCCTATTGATTTAATCACATACTTTAGATTGATCACTCTTTCCATGTTCATAATCAATTAGTTGATCACCCTTTCCATGTTCATAATCAATTAGTTGATCGCCCTTTGAATTCCTATTGATTTAATCACATACTTTGATACTGCAATTAGTATAATTGGGGCTATAATTAATACACGACCAAACTTTAACAATCATTCAACATTTTTGTTCATTATGATTTTATAGAATTTAAATTCTTGCATGACCAAACAAGGGTTAATTTAGGAAAAAGAATATTAACCGCGAATGACCAAACGGATCAATAGCATTAGTAAAGGGATTGGTAATTGTTGTCGTCAAACTCTTAGGTCCTAGCCGTGGGATCGGCCAGAGGTTTGGACAGTCTTTGATTCCTCTGTTCTCCAAGCAATTGCACCGAGGAGGGAACTCTGCTCCTCGACTGTGGGTATCCCGACTCCTCTAGAAAGGGCCAGGTTGAGTGAATGGGACGCGAGGGTTGGATTATTCTACTGGCCTAATGCATAAATGTAAAATAAAGGTAAAGTGTGGTAAAGAAGATAAAATTGAAATAAATGTAGAGTTGTTTGATTGATGTGTGTCTCTGTACAATTATCCTCTTCCTATTTATATACATAGGCCCTCATCGGCCACTATTCGAGGCAACACTTGCCTACCGTTGGATCAATCAAAGATCAATGCCTATCATTTTTCCTAAGCCCTAAAGAGGCGGAGTAACTACCCACGATCCCACTAGCACGATTAGTGGGGTAGAACTCCCTCGCTCCTCTTTTCACGGCCTCGTTCCTTCGCTTGATCTTCAACTGTTCCCACGTTCTATCTTCGTGCTTCATCTTCCTTGCCTTCCAGGCAAGCCTGCCTTATCTCGCCCACTTGGTTACTCGGCTGACCTTTGTCCTCGGACAGAAACTCAGGCACCCGAGCCACCCTGGCCGTGGCACTCTATAGGCTGAGGCTTTACTCTCCATTGGCCTAGCTTATTGTCCTCGGGTTTACCCCTTCCTTGGGGAGTTTGTCTTGTGGTACGCCCCGAGGGCCTCTCTTGAGTTCTTTTCTTCAGCAATTATCTCCTAGGATTTAGTCTAGTGGCCTGCATCAACACTCTAATCCGTTTCTTCTTTTTCCTCAGCCCTTGGCCTACGACTCAGTTATTTTTGGGTGTTAACAATTGTCATCCTTTTCGTGTTGTCCTATGGCCGCGAGGACGTGACTGATGGTACAAAAACCCTCGATATGACTTGATGTGGTGGTTTGGAGAGACTGTCCTGCGATTATGTGACACTTGGCGGTTTGCGTTAATCGAGAAGACTGCGCGACGATTCCCAAGGACGCGTCGGTTATGTCATACAGCTATAAATAGTAATGATGCCTACTTTGCAAGGTTCTTTGCATTTTCTTCTTCCCCACTCTCTATCCAGAACTCTTGCATTCCCCTCTTTGTTTTCCTTTGCTTTCCCATGACTGCCTCTAACCAAGCTTCCTCTTCTTCCCATAGCCCCGTTCCATCAATCTTAGCCCCCATGGGCGATCTTTCTATCTTGCGTCCCACCGCCTGTAACGCTGATTTTGGCTTCTCGCTCTTCGAGCGGCGATTCGACGCCTGTGACCTTCCACTCAAATCTGCCCGGTACAAGGCCGAGGCCAAATTTGCTGATCTTCGGGGGTGGCCGAAAAGCAATACCGAGTACAACGCTTGGGTGAAGCGATTGGTTGCCCGAAAGGGTGATCTCTGGAAGGAGTGGGGGCATCCATGACATGATTATGGTGTCGACCAAGGAAATTTCACACACTGCTGATCTTCTATTCCCTCTGGTCTCTTTTTGGTCGACAACCCTCAACGCCTTCGTCTTCCTTTGGGGAATCTTAACCCCCACTCTGTTGGACGTGGCTGCCATCTTGGGCGAGGATCCCCCCCGAAGTCCATGCCAATCCCGACTTTGTGGGCGAGGATCCCTCATTTACCTTCGCTCAAGTCTTTTCCAACCTCCTGTCCAGGAATGCCAAATCTGCTGGGCCTATCACAGATGGAGAGCACCATGCATTCCAGGTGTATTTCTTCAACAAGTTCTTTTTTGGCACTATGTCCTTCGGAATCGTCAAGGAACTCTCCGTGTTTGTCCAACTGCTACAAATGTGCCAGAAGTATGCTTGGGGACCTTTCTTCCTTTCTCTCCTTTACAAAAGCATGGAGAGCTTTGTGGCGCAGGTCAAGGAAAAAGGCTCCTACTCCAAGGTCGAAGGCCCTATCTGGTTTCTCCAACTCTGGGCACAACTTTACTTCCCAAACTTCGCCCCTGGTTTATCCACCGAGTCTAATGAGATCCTTGGATGTGCCCTTGCTGCTACCCCCACTCGGCCACTGGATCGTGCAGAAGTGCTTCGGGTGCTGTTGGACCTTGATCCCTCGGAGCACTTCTGTTGGTACCCAGTTTTGAAACCTAGCCTCGGCCCTCGGTGGATCCTCACCCCTGATATCTTGGACCCCTCTTCTGATGACAGATATAATATGGTCATCCATTGGAGCCGTGTCCTCGTCGCTCGTGATTTGGTAGTTGGAGCCAAACTCTCCTCTAGCACTAACCCACTCACCATTGAGCCTTATCATCCAAATTTTGTGGCTCGGTAATTTGGCGTGGGTAAGCATGTGCCTATTCCCTACGACTCTTTGGCCGTGAAGCGTCGCCGGCAGAAGATCCTTCCTTCAGAGCTCGCCAGACTTCTTAAAGACCAAGCTGCAGCGTTTCTCTCTTTCTCTTGGGGTGTGCATCGCAGCCAAGCTGGTGAAACTTCCAGTCATGCCTCTTGGTGGTCACGGGTTCGAGAGTATGTCTTTCCTCAGTCCGCCGAGGGACTTCCTATCCAGCCTACTGTTGGACTATAGGATAACCTTAGAGGGGGGGGGGGGGGGGTGAATAAGGTTATGTGCAAAACTTTAATTCTTTTTCGGTTTTCAAAAACTTTTGCAATGCTTGTTTAAATCAAATATGGAATCTGAGATTTAAACTTATATGATGTATGTAAGCAGGCAGATCAGGCACAGTGAGATGTTACTAGTTTCTATATTTACTGTAAACAGATAATTTTAACTAAACAGGCAGATCATGGAAAGTGTACTATTACGCTATTATCAGAGTTCAGGATAGACAGATATTATAAGCAGCGTAACAATAAACAGATCGGCGCAGTGATAGTAGAATTATAAACAGATATAAACAGTAAATAAAGTAAAGAGAGAGGGATAGAGATACACCAGGAATTTTACGAGGTTCGGGATAAAAGCCCTACGTCCTCGGCCTCCGGCTTTGCAACCTTTGGACTTTGATGACAACCACTATATGAAGAATGTTTTACAAACAAGCAACTTCAAATAGCAAATCTCAATTCCCCCGAACTGAGAACCCGAGCACACAGCTAAGGATTTCAACACCGCTTCAATCTCCTGATTGAACGACCCAAGAGCACCTCCCAGGATTTCACTACCACTTCAATCTTCCCCGATTGAACGACCCAAGATCACCTCCCAGGATTTCAAACCAACTCAATCTCCTGATTGAGAGACCCAAGAAAACTTCCCAGGATTTCAAACCAACTCAATCTCCTGATTGAGAGACCCAAGAACAATTCCCAGGATTTCAAAGTGACCCCCACAATAGTAAATTACAATATAGAAGCTATGATCTAATCACCTCAGATAATATGACAATATAATAGCTGAGAGAGATGAGTGACTAGATCTATAAAAAATGATATGACTATGATAGCTCTATTTTCTCTCTTTCTCAGATCTAGAAATTTGAAGGTGAGAAGTAGAGAGATGATGTTGTATTGAGGTGTGGATGACTGAGTCGAAGAGTGTGAAGCACCTCCCTATTTATAGGTTTAGGAAAACGTAGGATTTTGAAAAAACAATTAATGTAAATGAAGAATCGATTGTGACATGAAGTTAAAAAGTAGGAGAATCGATTCTTTGCATTTAGACAACTTAGGAATCGATTCTTTGGCTTTTAGAATTATGAAGGAATCGATTCTTAAGACATCCTGAATAGGTAAGAATCGATTTTAAATTGGGTTTAAAGAAGGAGGAATCGATTCTTTAGTTATGCTAAAATATAGGAGCAATCGATTCTTGGCTTCTCAATAGATTAGGAAATCGATTATGTAGCTTTAGGAAACATAAGAATCGATTGTGAGTGAAGTTTATCGATTCTTTGCTCCACAATAGATTGCCAAATCGATTTTATAGTCTTTTGAAATAGAAGGAAATCGATTCTTACATTTGGCTTGAGTATATGTATGAATCGATTACATACTTCAAACATAGGGCAAAGAAATCGATTCTTGGCCTATAGGTGAGCCTAAAATCGATTTCATAGCCTATATAAATTGTATAAATCGATTTCATAGCCATTGGAACAAAATAGAAATTGATTTTTGATTTCCACAAAATCGTTTTTAGGTTTAGGTGCCACCTTATGCATGCATGGAATTTTATAAAATATTTTTCAAACCCTAATTGATGCATCATGCATGTTTTCAAAGTCATCTCTCAGCTATTAAAATGTCATAGACCTTAAGTGATAGGACCTTACACCGTGTCCTAAAGAAAGCGGATAAACAATTAGGTCTTGATTCTTCTACGGCGGCTTCTTCTCCAAGCTGCTCCACTTTAATATTTTCTGCTTTTTGATTTCCGTCCTGTACTTCATTCAACTTGAACCATTAGTAGACAAGATGTAATTTGTTATCATACAAAACAAAGAGTGTTTGTCCTTGGTTCAACAAACTCCCCCTTTTTGATGATAACAAATTACATTATGCATAGGGAGGCCATAATAAAGAAACAATGGCAGAAGCTCCCCCTAAGCATAAGCATACCATAATAAACAGCACAGCAGCAGGATAGCAGCAATTATTTATTTCTTCCTTTTATTTAATGACATGCATATTCTCTCCCCCTTTGTTTTCATCAAAAAGGAGGGGGGGTGAACACATAGATACATAATACTATAAAATTGCAAAATCACGCAACAGTATCACATAGCATAAGATAGATCAAAAACAGTTTAATGCTATGCTCCCCCTTACTTGATGATCCTCTGATTAATTGTAGAGTGCAAAAAATATTAGCCAAAAGAGGTGGACCATCACAGTTTAAAAAAGATCTTATAGAAAATAGGATACCCATGAGATATATCATACTTGGTTCAACAATATAGGTACCATATTTAACTTCAAAATATGTTGCATCAATGATCCAGCACAATAGAGAGATAACAAAAAAAACTTTCAATAAAGGTGAATAGAACTTTACCAATCTAACCTTCACCTGTGATTCTTCCTCTATTGTTGATATTACGAGTCACATGACTGCTGTTTCTGAGTATTACGAATCTTTTTGCGTCTGCAGTCATGAACATCGAGTCTCTGCTATCAAGGTATCGATCTTACCCCCATACCTTGTAGCACACCTACACTAAGATCAAGTAGAAAATTTTGGTACCCAATTCTCTTTGGGTCCTTTGGGGTTAGTCAACAAGGGGTTTGTTTTCACAATCCACCTTGGTTTCTCACAAGCAGGTATAAGGGTACCAAGCTCACATAATTTACGAAAAGGGCATCTATGAGAGCTATGGTTCCCTTTTTGACAGTAAGTGCAAGAGAAAACAGTAGGTGTGTAACTTGAAGTAGCAGCAACAAAAGTCATTTTCTTTTTCAAAACAGAGGAGGTGGAATTACCTTCATACCCAATACCTCTCCTATCAACATATTCATGTTGGGAGTGCAGTATCTTGGTTAAGGTCTTTTCACCAACCTCAAACCTTTTTAAAGATTCTTTCAAAATTTCATTTTCAACCTTGACTTTTTCAAAATTTTGTTTAAGCTCAAGAAGCTCAAGGTTGAAAGATTTTATTTCATGTAGCTCATTCTTCATCTTAGCTACCTCATTTTCAAGAGTCTCAATTTGAGTAAGCAAGCTTTTGTTGCTCTTTGTCAATTTCTTAGATTTTAACAAGAGAGCTTCATGTTCAAAATAAAGAGCTTCAAAAGCCTCACTCAAATCTTGACTACTATACATATCATCAATTAAATTATCATGCACAATTGAATTAGAAAGATTATGGTTATCAAGGATTACCTCAGATGTGTCATTTGCCATAAAACAGGTAACATTTGCAACCTCCTCTTCTTCATCAGTTTCAGCATCAGAACTGTCCCATGTAGCTTTCTTAGCTTTCTTCTTTTGGTACTTGGATTGCTTTGAGTAGTCACTCTTCCCAAGCTTGTTGAATCTCATGAATTCTTGAAACAGTTTAGCCATGCCTTCATCATCAGATTCAACCTCTTTCCTTGCTACTTTAGGAGTTTTAGCAACAAGAGCAAGAGACTTTGTTTCTTTAACTACTTCTTTTTCCTGAACCTTCTTAGCAGCCAATACCACCTCAAATGCAAGAAGTGACCCAATCAAGTCTTCTTGAGGCAGAGTGCCAATATCTTTGGCTTCAGTGATTGCACAAGTTTTTGGAAAGAACTCACTGGTCAAGGATGCAAGAATCTTCCCATTTATATCCTTTGTAGAATACTTCTTCCCCAGTGCCCCCAAGTTGTTCACTATCAGATTCAGTCTCTTGTGCATAGCTGCAACAAATTCACCTTCCTTCATTTTGAAGGCTTCATACTCAGACGTGAGGATTCTGATTTTTGTATCATTCACCTGGCTTGTACCGACATGTGTAGCTTCCAAGCAATCCCAGATTTCTATAGCTGTCTGACACCCTTTTACCCTTCCATATTCTTCTTCACATAGAGATAGGTGAAGAATGTTCATAGCTTTGGCATTCTGAGAGATTTTGTCTAACTCGGACTTTCTCAGCTCGCTCAGATCAATGATGTAGATGTCTTCAACTGGAACTTCTTCTGCTTTGCTGGTAGCTTGAGTTTTTGTAGTGTCTCCGTTAACAGCACCACTAGGTTTTGTAATTTTGATCTTCATAGGAATCAGTGGTCCATCAACAATAATCCTCCAAAGGGTGAAGTCTATAGCCTGCACATGACATTTCATTCGACTACTCCAATACTCATAGTTAGTCCCATCAAACAGGGGTGGCCTATAGAAGGACATCCCCTCTTTCATAAATGAACCCATGATCAAATATAAATAAATAAATAAAATTGCGAGATGTTAAGCTCTATATGCAATTTCTAGCTACTGATACCACTTGTTGGACTATAGGATAACCTTAGAGGGGGGGTGAATAAGGTTATGTGCAAAACTTTAATTCTTTTTCGGTTTTCAAAAACTTTTGCAATGCTTGTTTAAATCAAATATGGAATCTGAGATTTAAACTTATATGATGTATGTAAGCAGGCAGATCAGGCACAGTGAGATGTTACTAGTTTCTATATTTACTGTAACCAGATAAGTTTAACTAAACAGGCAGATCATGGAAAGTGTACTATTACGCTATTATCAGAGTTCAGGATAGACAGATATTATAAGCAGCGTAATAATAAACAGATCGGCGTAGTGATAGTAGAATTATAAATGTAACACCCCTGATTTTCAAAAGACTCGTATTATGATGCCGGAGACCGATTAATTAATTGTGGGAATAATTGGTCGGGTCTCAGGGATTAATATGTCGAGAAAGTTATCAAGAAAACCTATTCTCCATTAAAGGGTGGCCTATTCATAGTAAAATAAGGAATTGGGGCCGAAGGGCAAATCTGTCTTTTCACACCCTAGTTATTAAATTATAATTATGAAGGTTATAATTAATTATGAACCTAAAGAATTGAGGAATTTCGGACCGGAACCGGATTAATCAAGAAAGTTGTACCGAAGAGAATTTTTAACGCCTAAACCATCTTTTTATGGGCCAAGGGCAAAATGGTCTTTTCACCATCATTTAAGACCCTCAGCCATATACACCCAACTGAACCCTTACCCTCTCACTTGACCATTCTCCAGCTGAAAAGAAAGAAAAACAGAAGTGAGGGAGAGGAGAGTGGGGCGAAGGGAAGAGGAAGGAGAGGAGAGAAGAGCTTCTCAATTGGTCATTGCATGTAAGTCTTCTAAACCTCTCTCTACTCCATTTTTGATTCTGAATCCAATGGTACCACTTTCAAAGCCTGATTCCAACTCTTTCCCTCATCTCCATTGATACCCATGAAGCTCCAAGTGATGAAAATGGTGGAGCTATGTGTTGATGACTTGCATGGGCAGTCTTGCTGTTAAGAGGAGGAAACCTCAAAGCTTGCAATTCGATTTGGAAGGGTTGTGAAAGATTAGGTTGCTGTTTCAGTTGCTCTAGTGGTGGAGGTCGCTGTTTTGGAAATCGGTTCGAGCTCTAGCGGGGATCGTTCGTGTACTTTCGTTTCGGTGACTTCGCTCTCGACTCGACTCTCGAATTTCGGTATCACGGGTGAGTTCTACTCACGGATTAGGGACATTTTTCATGAATTCTGAAAACTGCAATTGTTTCAAATGATAAGGAAACTATTCGGTTTTCGAAAGACTTAGAATCGAAAAGCGTTTTTGAGTCAAAACGGTGTTTTACGGTTTAATGAGATTTTGTTCAAATCATTGAAATGAAATGGATTGTGCATTACTGGAAATATATATATATGTTCTGGAAATTTTCTGAGTTTCAGGTGATCGGAATTAGGAATCGAATTCGGGCAGAAACGGAAAGCGGAATTGAGAAATAAGCGGAATTGTGTAACAGACACAGGTCGCACGGACCGTGCGCCCCTGGGCACGGACCGCGCGCCTGCTACGGGTTGGTTCTGTTGGAAATAAAACGGGACGCACGGGTCGTGCGCCCCTGGGCACGGACCGTGCGCTCCTTTCGGTTTGGCTGGGTGATTTTAACAAATCACGCACGGGTCGTGCGCCCCTGGGCACGGACCGTGCGTGAGCTTCTGTCACCGCTTCCCGATTTCTCGTTCCGGAGCTCCGTTTGATCCCGAACCTTTTCTAATCCCTTTCTCAATCATTTAAAATGAAGTTGCCTTATTAAAAACCGTATTTTGAGCTTGTTCAACTCATGTTTTTGAAAAAGAGTTTCGAAAGCACATTTAATTGAAAAACCGAAACCCTAGGATACGTGTGGGTACACTGACTGAATATATATATGTTTATATATGTCAAATGAAAATGATTATAATGCCGGAGGTCTAACTTGTGAATTCCTCAAAACGGGTTATAGATCGATATGGATATTGTTTATCCGATTTTATGTAATTGATCCATGTGGTGATCGAAAAGATATAAATTATCTAACTCTCGAGAATTTGATGCATATTGTCATATGTATTGCGTTGGGTGATGACCCGACAAGTAGCATACTAGGGAGGGTAGTCATGACCCCTTACCTAGGCCCTGTATACGTTTTGGCGTGGTCAATTCGTGGGTTATCGGGATTCGTAGTCGTTGTACAGCCGATTTATGCTAAACTTAAATGAAAACACGATTTGCCGGGATTCGTAGTCGTTGCACAGTCGGCATTTCGATTTATAGCTTATGATTCGGGATTCGTAGTCGTTGTACAGCCGTTTCATGATAAGCTAAGATAAGAACACGATTTGCTTGGCATTTCAATTAATAAATAAGACATGGTTATGTCAGATTTGATAGCGGTTTAATGAATTGAACCGAGTGTCAGTGAGGGGGCACGGTAGGACTCACTGAGATAATGTTATCTCACCCAATCCATATTTGTTGTTTTTCAGAGAAGCAGGGAAAAAGGAAGGCTATTGTGCACGAGTAGTTGGTATACTCTTGGAGGTGCCGAAGACTTAGTCGTTGGATCCTTTGTTCTTTTGTTGTCTTATTGGTTGTATAAACTTGTATTGATTATGAGTTATATGAACCGTTTTGTGTTTCTGTTTGGTATTTGGACTTGGATATTGTAATCCATTCGGTGTGTAACCGATAAACTTCTATTTGATGAAGTGATGTTATTCCGATTATGTTTTTATTTCGGAAAAAGTTTGTATGTCCAATATTTAAACAGGAACTGTGTCCTCTGAATTTTCCGCATCTGTGCACTTTTGGTGTCTCTACATGTTAGAAATACCGGGGTGTTACATTTGGTATCAGAGCGGTTCGACCTAGTCGGACTTAGTTGTTAAGAGTCTTTTACGTCTTCTAAGTCTGATTTTTCTTAGTATGCTATTAGACATTAAGCCTGATCAACTTAATACTTTGTGCATACTTCGCAGAATCATGGCTGGGAGAGGTAGAAGAAACCCACCTGTTGATCCTCATCAAGAATGGATGCAGAATGTCATCGAGACTCAGCAAAAGATGATGAATGACATGATGCTAATGCAACAGCAACAGATGGCTCAAATGGCTCAAATGCAGCAGATGCATCAGATGCCTCAACCACAACCAGCTGAGCCAGTTAATGTGCCAACACCTGAGGATCCCAACAGGGTGTATTTCCGGTTTCTGAAGATGAAACCCCCAACCTTCAAAGGAGGATCCGAGGCAATGAAAGCCCATTTCTGGATAGATGCCATGGAACGGATCTTTGATACCTTGCAATGCAATGAAGGAGAAAAGGTAATTTGTGCTGCTAACGCTCTGGACGAGGATGCTCACACCTGGTGGGTTAACGCTCGTAGAATGCTTCAAAATCAAGGAACTCCTCTTGAGTGGGATAATTTCAAGGAATTATTTGAGTCATTATTTCCCCGACTCCCAAAGACTTGACAAGCAGATGGAATTTCTGAGTTTGAAACAGGGAGAGATGACAGTTGGGGAATACGCTGCAAAATTTGAAAGGTTGTCACAATTCTATGAATTGGGGGCAACCGCTCCTGATGATAAGTGGAAAATGGTGATGTTTAGACAAGGTCTTAGAGGCGATGTGAATCAAGGTCTCAGTTCTTATTCCATGACCACTTATCCTGCTTTGGTTCAACAGGCTCATTCAGCAGAGAGCGATCTGAAAAGAATGTACGCTGAGAGAAAAGATTTCTGGAAGGATAAGAGAAAGAGTAGTGAGTCAACTACATCAAACCCTAGGTACAAAGGGAATTCAAGCAAAGGGAAACAGACGCAGTCAAGCAACGCCGTAGGATTTGGCAAGTGTGATGTGTGCAAAAAGAGTCATCGAGGAAAGTGTCAAGTCGGGCCGAACCAATGCTACCTTTGCAAAGAAGTGGGTCATTATGCTAATAATTGTCCGTCAAGGAAAGCTTTCTTGGAGTCCCCTGATGCTCCGAGGCAGGCTCGAGTCAACACTTTGGATGCCAAGACCATCAAACCAGCTGATAATCTTATAAGGGGTACAGGTTCTCTCTTTAATCAAAATGTTAATATTCTGTATGATTCTGGTGCTACTCACTGTTTTATCTCTGAAGCATGTTCTAAACGGTTAGGATTAGAAGTATCTCCTATATCTGAACCAATCACCATTCGTACTGCTGCAAAGGGTCGTGTACGAACCCAATCATTATGCCTTAACTGTCTACTTACCATAGGAGGCAGGGATTTTGTTGTTGATTTTATCTGTTTGCCTATGAGGGGAATGGAAATCGTTTTGGGAATGAATTGGATGACTTCAAATCACATTACTATTGACTGTTTCAATCGGGCAATTAAATTTCCTTCTGAAGTAGCGGAACATTCACTACCTGCAGATGATGGTGTTATTTCGTTCACTTCAGCCAGCCAGTCTCTATTCCAAGGTGCGGAAGCTTTTGTTGTTATTTTGTCTGCCTCAACTGAAACTGAATTGGACTTGTCATCGATTCAAGTTGTTAATGAATTCTTAGATGTATTTCCCGAGGAAGTCTCCTCTTTGCCTCCAGAACGAGAGGTAGAATTCTCTATAAATTTGGCGCCTGGTGCCGGGCCAATATCCATAGCACCATATAGGATGTCTCCTCTCGAACTGAAGGAATTGAAGTCCCAACTTGAGGAATTAATTTCCAAGAAATTTATTCGACCGAGTGCTTCGCCATGGGGTGCTCCGGTGTTGCTAGTCAAGAAGAAGGACGGAAGCATGAGATTGTGCATAGACTACCGTCAGCTGAATAAAATCACTATCAAGAACAAGTATCCATTACCAAGGATAGATGATCTACTTGACCAACTTCGAGGTGCTAAAGTTTTCTCCAAAATTGATCTGAGGTCAGGGTACCATCAAATCAGGGTAAGAGCCTTAGACATCCCGAAGACTGCTTTTCGTACGAGGTACGGACACTACGAGTTTGTGGTGATGCCCTTCGGATTGACTAATGCTCCAGCTGTATTCATGGATTATATGAATAGAGTATTTCATTCTTACCTAGATCAGTTTGTGGTCGTCTTTATTGATGATATCTTGGTTTACTCAAAGTCAGTCGAGGAGCATGCTCAGCATCTCCGCTTTGTCCTAGGAGTACTCCGAGAAAAGAAACTTTATGCTAAACCGTCGAAGTGTGATTTTTGGATGTCCGAGGTGAAATTCTTGGGTCATGTGATTTCCCAAGAAGGAGTTGCAGTCGATCCTAGCAAGGTGGAAGCAGTGTTGAATTGGGAACGGCCAACGTCAGTGACCGAGATCAGAAGCTTTCTGGGTTTAGCTGGTTACTATAGAAGATTCATTGAAGGTTTTTCACAATTGGTACTTCCGCTTACTCGGCTAACTCGCAAGGGTCAACCGTTTACTTGGGATACCGATTGTGAAGAGTGCTTCGTTGGATTGAAAGAAAAGCTAACTTCTGCTCCAATCCTAATTCTTCCGGATCCGTCATTGGGATTTCAGATTTACAGTGATGCATCTGGGAAGGGTTTAGGATGCGTTCTAATGCAGAATCAACATGTTGTGGCCTATGCATCGAGGCAATTGAAGACGCATGAACGGAATTACCCAACTCATGATTTAGAGTTGGCGGCTATTGTGTTTGCACTGAAAAATTGGAGGCATTACCTTTACGGTTCTCGTTTCGAGGTTTTTAGTGATCACAAGAGCTTGAAATATCTATTTGACCAAAAGGAGTTGAATAACAGACAGAGAAGGTGGACTGAATTTTTGAAAGACTATGACTTCGAATTGAAATATCACCCTGGGAAAGCCAATGTGGTAGCAGATGCTCTGAGCAGGAAGTCTATCCACACGGCAAGGTTAATGGTTCACGAGATGGCTTTGTTGGAGTCATTCCGAGATTTGAAGCTCAAGGTAGCAAGAAAGAGGGACCGCATAGTATTGCGGCATATACGGATAGCCAGTGTGCTAAGGGAACAAATCCGTGTAGCTCAAGGAGCTGATATGAAGTTACAGTCTCAGAGGGGATCGCCAGATTTCACTGAGGATAGTGATGGCATGATTTGCTTTAATGGGAGGATTTGTGTTCCCGATGATGATGACATCAAAAGGCAAGTATTGGAAGAAGCTCATAGGAGTCAATACTCTGTACATCCGGGATCCACCAAGATGTACCGAGACTTGAAGCTAATGTATTGGTGGCCTGGGATGAAGGCCGAGGTTGCAGAATTTGTTTCTCGGTGCTTAACTTGTCAGAAGGTTAAGGCGGAACACCGAAGACCGGGCGGTCAGTTACAACCACTGGATGTGCCAGTTTGGAAGTGGGAAGATATCTCAATGGACTTTGTTATGGGTTTGCCGAGGTCACAGGCCGGCAATGATTCTATTTGGGTAGTGGTGGACCGATTGACTAAATCCGCTCACTTTATTCCCGTTCGCTCAACTTATAAGGTTTCCAAGTTAGCAGATGAATATGTGAAGAACATTATCAGACTGCATGGAGTTCCGACGAGCATTGTGTCCGACCGGGATCCCAAGTTTACTTCCAGGTTCTGGAGAGCATTGAATGAAGCTTTGGGAACAAGGGTGCTGGTTAGCACTGCTTATCATCCTCAGACTGATGGTCAGACGGAGAGGACTATCCAGACTCTTGAGGACATGCTTCGGGCTTGTGTGCTCGACAGTGGGAGAAAATGGGAGGATCATCTTCCGATAGTAGAATTCTCCTACAACAACAGTTACCACTCCAGCATTGGAATGGCACCTTTTGAAGCACTTTATGGTAGGAAGTGTAGAACTCCGTTGTGTTGGTGGGAGATTGGTGAAGATAAGTTTTTGGGACCCGATATGATTCGGGAAACTACTGAGAAGATCAAGTTAATTCGAGAAAGAATGAGGGTTGCTCAGAGTCGGCAAAAGAGCTACGCTGACAACCGAAGGAGACCGTTGGAGTTCGAGGTTGGTGATCATGTGTTCTTGAAAGTTTCTCCAACCATAGGCACTGGGAGAGCCTTGCGAGCGAAGAAGCTCAGTCCTCGATATGTTGGACCTTTCCAAATCATCGAGCGGATTGGGCCAGTTGCCTATCGCCTCGCATTGTCTCCGGCTCTATCAAACCTCCATGATGTGTTCCACGTGTCTCAGTTGAGGAAGTATGTCCCCGATCCGCATCAACCATTGAGTGTTGATACAATTGACCTGCGACCGGATTTGTCATTTCAACCTTATCCTAATTATATCTTGGAGCGTGGCGTGAAGACTCTGCGTTCTAGGACTATTCCGATTGTCAAAGTGGTCTGGGATGGATTCTCAATCGAAGAGGCTACCTGGGAGCTGGAAGATGACATACGGGCTCGATATCCATATCTCTTCAATTGAGGTACGTCTTGTCAATTTTGAGGACAAAATTTTTAAAAGTTGGGGTGATTGTAACACCCCTAATTTTCAAAAGACTCGTATTATGATGCCGGAGACCGATTAATTAATTGTGGGAATAATTGGTCGGGTCTCAGGGATTAATATGTCGAGAAAGTTATCAAGAAAACCTATTCTCCATTAAAGGGTGGCCTATTCATAGTAAAATAAGGAATTGGGGCCGAAGGGCAAATCTGTCTTTTCACACCCTAGTTATTAAATTATAATTATGAAGGTTATAATTAATTATGAACCTAAAGAATTGAGGAATTTCGGACCGGAACCGGATTAATCAAGAAAGTTGTACCGAAGAGAATTTTTAACGCCTAAACCATCTTTTTATGGGCCAAGGGCAAAATGGTCTTTTCACCATCATTTAAGACCCTCAGCCATATACACCCAACTGAACCCTTACCCTCTCACTTGACCATTCTCCAGCTGAAAAGAAAGAAAAACAGAAGTGAGGGAGAGGAGAGTGGGGCGAAGGGAAGAGGAAGGAGAGGAGAGAAGAGCTTCTCAATTGGTCATTGCATGTAAGTCTTCTAAACCTCTCTCTACTCCATTTTTGATTCTGAATCCAATGGTACCACTTTCAAAGCCTGATTCCAACTCTTTCCCTCATCTCCATTGATACCCATGAAGCTCCAAGTGATGAAAATGGTGGAGCTATGTGTTGATGACTTGCATGGGCAGTCTTGCTGTTAAGAGGAGGAAACCTCAAAGCTTGCAATTCGATTTGGAAGGGTTGTGAAAGATTAGGTTGCTGTTTCAGTTGCTCTAGTGGTGGAGGTCGCTGTTTTGGAAATCGGTTCGAGCTCTAGCGGGGATCGTTCGTGTACTTTCGTTTCGGTGACTTCGCTCTCGACTCGACTCTCGAATTTCGGTATCACGGGTGAGTTCTACTCACGGATTAGGGACATTTTTCATGAATTCTGAAAACTGCAATTGTTTCAAATGATAAGGCAACTATTCGGTTTTCGAAAGACTTAGAATCGAAAAGCGTTTTTGAGTCAAAACGGTGTTTTACGGTTTAATGAGATTTTGTTCAAATCATTGAAATGAAATGGATTGTGCATTACTGGAAATATATATATATGTTCTGGAAATTTTCTGAGTTTCAGGTGATCGGAATTAGGAATCGAATTCGGGCGGAAACGGAAAGCGGAATTGAGAAATAAGCGGAATTGTGTAACAGACACAGGTCGCACGGACCGTGCGCCCCTGGGCACGGACCGCGCGCCTGCTACGGGTTGGTTCTGTTGGAAATAAAACGGGACGCACGGGTCGTGCGCCCCTGGGCACGGACCGTGCGCTCCTTTCTGTTTGGCTGGGTGATTTTAACAAATCACGCACGGGTCGTGCGCCCCTGGGCACGGACCGTGCGTGAGCTTCTGTCACCGCTTCCCGATTTCTCGTTCCGGAGCTCCGTTTGATCCCGAACCTTTTCTAATCCCTTTCTCAATCATTTAAAATGAAGTTGCCTTATTAAAAACCGTATTTTGAGCTTGTTCAACTCATGTTTTTGAAAAAGAGTTTCGAAAGCACATTTAATTGAAAAACCGAAACCCTAGGATACGTGTGGGTACACTGACTGAATATATATATGTTTATATATGTCAAATGAAAATGATTATAATGCCGGAGGTCTAACTTGTGAATTCCTCAAAACGGGTTATAGATCGATATGGATATTGTTTATCCGATTTTATGTAATTGATCCATGTGGTGATCGAAAAGATATAAATTATCTAACTCTCGAGAATTTGATGCATATTGTCATATGTATTGCGTTGGGTGACGACCCGACAAGTAGCATACTAGGGAGGGTAGTCATGACCCCTTACCTAGGCCCTGTATACGTTTTGGCGTGGTCAATTCGTGGGTTATCGGGATTCGTAGTCGTTGTACAGCCGATTTATGCTAAACTTAAATGAAAACACGATTTGCCGGGATTCGTAGTCGTTGCACAGTCGGCATTTCGATTTATAGCTTATGATTCGGGATTCGTAGTCGTTGTACAGCCGTTTCATGATAAGCTAAGATAAGAACACGATTTGCTTGGCATTTCGATTAATAAATAAGACATGGTTATGTCAGATTTGATAGCGGTTTAATGAATTGAACCGAGTGTCAGTGAGGGGGCACGGTAGGACTCACTGAGATAATGTTATCTCACCCAATCCATATTTGTTGTTTTTCAGAGAAGCAGGGAAAAAGGAAGGCTATTGTGCACGAGTA
Source organism: Astragalus membranaceus (assembly GCA_039519185.1). Classification (NCBI taxonomy): domain Eukaryota; kingdom Viridiplantae; phylum Streptophyta; class Magnoliopsida; order Fabales; family Fabaceae; genus Astragalus; species Astragalus membranaceus. Next base: position 70,336,988 of record CM076851.1, read on the forward strand.
GTTGGTATACTCTTGGAGGTGCCGAAGACTTAGTCGTTGGATCCTTTGTTCTTTTGTTGTCTTATTGGTTGTATAAACTTGTATTGATTATGAGTTATATGAACCGTTTTGTGTTTCTGTTTGGTATTTGGACTTGGATATTGTAATCCATTCGGTGTGTAACCGATAAACTTCTATTTGATGAAGTGATGTTATTCCGATTATGTTTTTATTTCGGAAAAAGTTTGTATGTCCAATATTTAAACAGGAACTGTGTCCTCTGAATTTTCCGCATCTGTGCACTTTTGGTGTCTCTACATGTTAGAAATACCGGGGTGTTACAATAAACAGATATAAACAGTAAATAAAGTAAAGAGAGAGGGATAGAGATACACCAGGAATTTTACGAGGTTCGGGATAAAAGCCCTACGTCCTCGGCCTCCGGCTTTGCAACCTTTGGACTTTGCTGACAACCACTATATGAAGAATGTTTTACAAACAGGCAACTTCAAATAGCAAATCTCAATTCCCCCGAACTGAGAACCCGAGCACACAGCTAAGGATTTCAACACCGCTTCAATCTCCTGATTGAACGACCCAAGAGCACCTCCCAGGATTTCACTACCACTTCAATCTTCCCCGATTGAACGACCCAAGATCACCTCCCAGGATTTCAAACCAACTCAATCTCCTGATTGAGAGACACAAGAAAACTTCCCAGGATTTCAAACCAACTCAATCTCCTGATTGAGAGACCCAAGAACAATTCCCAGGATTTCAAAGTGACCCCCACAATAGTAAATTACAATATAGAAGCTATGATCTAATCACCTCAGATAATATGACAATATAATAGCTGAGAGAGATGAGTGACTAGATCTATAAAAAATGATATGACTATGATAGCTCTATTTTCTCTCTTTCTCAGATCTAGAAATTTGAAGGTGAGAAGTAGAGATATGATGTTGTATTGAGGTGTGGATGAGTGAGTCGAAGAGTGTGAAGCATGTAACACCCCGGTATTTTTATCGAGTAAAAATACCCAAGTGCACCATCCCTAGAACATCAGAGATATATTTCCTGTTGAAATACTGAACACCACTATAAAATTTTCACTGAATAACAACAGAACAGTCTTAAACATAAATAAGACCATAAACCATCAGTGAAACACAGTGTTCAATATCTTACAAGAAAGCAGAAATAAATACATAACGCTAAAGACAAAATGTCTTGATACACAGATAACAAGGAAAGATAATACACATAAGCAAGCTAAGTCTTCAGCAACCATCCGAGTACCATCTACTCGTGCCTCTTGGATCTCCACTTTCCCTGTGTATCTGTAAAACAACAACATTTAAACAGTGAGATACAATCTCAGTGAGTTCTACCGAGACCCCTACTAACACTCTCGGTCCAGTTTTAAAACATTGTTAACTCAACACGGCATCGACTGCGCGAACGCTAATGTTACCAAGTGGCTTCAGTCTCAAGAGGGGGGGTGAATTGAGATTTAAAAACTTTTCAGATCTTTTGAAAATGTTTTTCCCCTTTTCAATGACTTAGATCAATTTTCGCGCAGGTTAAGTGGAAGCGAAGGAATTAGAGTATAAAGCAGTAAAGCGGTATAACAGTAAAGCAGGAAAGCAGTAAAGCACGCAGAGATTTATCCTGGTTCGGTCACCTCCTAGTGACCTACGTCCAGTCCTCACACCCTTGTGAGATTTTCCACTAAAACAACAACAAGGCTTACAGGTGCCTTGGAAAACCTTTACAGACTTAGGCACTCTCCTCCTAGGATACCCCACCTATAGAGAGCCCTTAGATCTAATATAACAATAACAAGAGATACCCCACCCCTGTTACAATCAACTGCCCTAGAAAGATACCCCACTTCCTAGTACATGCAGCTACCCTAGAGAGATACCCCACTCCCTAGAACAAAACACAACAATTTAAATAATAAACAATTGTAAATGCAGAAATACCTCTAGTGTAGGCAGATATTACAACTTGAAGAATACAACCCCAACTAACTCTTAGCAACAGATCAGCTCAGACAGACCAACGGTACGTGACGAGCAAAAGTATAAGCGTGAAGAGTTTTCTCAAAAAGTTTTTCTGATTCGTACAAATGGGTTGATGTGTGTTGTGTGTAAAATGAATCGTGAAGCACTGCCTATTTATAGGCTATGAGAAATTCATTTTTACGTTGAAAATAATGTAGGAATCGATTCTTTGTTAAAATGTATTTGATCTAGGAATCGATTTATTTAGGTAAGGAATCAATTTTATCTTTGTTTGTAAAATATGGGAAATCGATTCTTGAGTGCCATGGAAAGCTAGGAATCGATTCTTTACTTAGTGAAAATATGTAGGAATCGATTTTCAGCTTGCCTGAGACAAGTGGGAATCGATTCTCAGTTATGTGCAACAGGTTGGGAATCGATTCTTCCCTTAAAAAATATTTGGCTCAGAAATCGATTTATATACTGAAAGTACATGACCTGAAAATCGATTTATAGCTTTTTTATTTTACCTGAAAATCGATTTTGATATTTGTTTATGCATGAGGAAATCGATTTTGTTATTTTAAAGGTGATAGAAATGTTTACGTAAATATGCATGCAACTTTAAAAAACTTTGTGAGTGTGTGAGACTTTGATATACGAGCTGACCTTTGAAAGAGCTTACACTTTTTCCTAAGACACACCCAAACCCTAAGGACTACCCTTATATTTAAGGACTACCCTTAAACTTGAATCTTCAGTTCTTGGCTTGCTTGTCTTGGATTGTGACTTTGACGTTTAGTCACTTTTATTGACTTTGACCGTCAATCTTACCTTTGTCTTTTTCATCATCAAAACATATCCTGCAATATCAGGTTACCTGCAACACAAGGTATCCACAGCTAACTCCCGATGAACCGCATTATTTTACACATAGCATTCCATCGACTGCCCCGAGGCAAATCCCGGCGGATCTGCTATAACTCAGTGCGTCACCGACTGCCCCGAGGCTAATCCCGGCGAACCACACTACAAAATCATAGTAACGTACCACCGACTGCCCCGAGGCTAATCCCGGCGAACTTTACTCAATACTCTTTGACACACCACCGACTGCCCCGAGGCTAATCCAGGCGAACCCCTTACCAATAACAGTTTCGCTATTGGCCTCAGAGCCTAGGGTAGGGGATCATGACTGCCCCTCCTAGTATGTCAACATGGGTCGTCACCCAAACCCGATATATATTAAATATATCTACACTTGATGACCTGTTAGTTCACCTATACTCAATGAACAGTTAGTCCATCTACATTTGACCGTTAGTCGAACATAATACCCGCATTGGGCCGTTTTCTATAGTCGATATAATATATATCGTGAATCGTAGACCGGTTTAGACGAATAAATAATAATCATCCCGCGTCAGTTATACCATACCACGTAGGACTCATAGTCCGCTTTATTATTAATAAAACATATCCGCACACGTATGCTATTATTCGATTTTTCGAGACAATTTCAACTTCGAAAGTATTTTATAAAACCCTTTTGAAACATACCCAAAAATCATGGCACTATAGGCCTAATATCATTATAGAAGGGTTAGGAAAGGATTAGGAGAGGATTGGAATCGATCGGGATCGTTTCGGGCAAGTTTGGAAAATTTGGACAGAACACAGCGCACGGTTCGTGCGCCCATACACACGGGTCGTGCGCCCTGTAATGCATTTTTGAAAACAGAAACAGAATGACACGCACGGTCCGTGCGCCTGGGACGCACGGGTCGTGCGCTTTTGACAGCATTGTATTTTATCCCGTTTTCACAATTTTCGTCGTTCCGACCAATTCCGATACTTGTTCCAGCCCAGTCCCAACATATAAACAGTCCAAAAACATATTCAAACAACAATGATCATCATCAAATCATCAATCAAACAATCCAGAAACCAATTGGACATAAAACGCGATTTTCGTACAAAATACTTTTTCGACAACGAACCAAAACCGAAACACATTTCACAATTTAAGTTAATTAATTTAAAAACCTAACCGTGAGTAAAACTCACCCTTGAAGCGTGAGCCACGAGCGAGCCGAAATCACCGAGTAACCACACGAACATTCCCCGCTCCGGCGACATCCAATCCGCTTCCAAAGCTTTTCGCTCAATCACGAAACCTCTTTTTGACCGAAATACCGAATTCCTCGAAATCTTCCATGAACACTATTCATCATCTTCTCCAAAAGTTACTATTCACAAAAACCCCAATTTGAACCCTAACCTCTTGATTCTTGACAAACCCCAAATCGGACTTCAATATTTGCGCAATCCACCTTGAGCTCGCTCCCAAACACCATCCAAAGCTTTCCTTTGAGCTTGAACAACAAAAACCTCCATTTTCCTCTTAAATTCGAAAATGGCAAAGTGAGAGAGAGTGAGTTGATGATGATGATGTTGGTACCAAATCGAAGAGGAAGGAACGCTGAACATTTTTCGTGTTGGAAGGAAGTCGTTTCGGTGAAGTCTTCTCTCTCCCTCTTCTCTTCTCCCTCACGCCTATCCCTCTCTTTTCCTCTCCTTTTCTCTCTTTTTTCTCCTCTGTTTCTCGCCTCCTCCTTCTTTCTTTTCTTTCTTTTTATTTAATTCTTTTTCGTCTCTTCACTCACACACATACACGCACACACATACATTTATTTAATATATAAGTGTTAACGTGGTCCAATTACCATATTGATCTAAATCTCTTATTTCGATTCCGAAACTTCCTTGACCCGTATTATTCGGTTAACGATCCGATGAGAACCAATAAATAATTTTTGCACTCAATAAATTTACCAGTCAAGTACTAAATTAGTTTAATTGGGTTAACACCCAAATAATTCTACTAATTATTTCGAGGGTGTTACATTCTCCCCAACTTGAAAGAATTTTGTCCTCAAAATTTCGTCAAGTCTTTCATCTGACTAACCGAGAATCGACATTCTCAAAAAGGTCTTAAGTTGCTGGAACACAGTCTTGAATTAACGAAATAAGTGTAGAAAATCTTCCCAAGTTGGCACGTCAATCTTTTAAGTATGTTCGACTACTACCCTAGAACGCTCCTAAGATTACAGTCCGAACTCTCTTGTTACGAATCAACATGAGAAACTCCTCTTTTGTCTACATAGGCTCGGCACCGCATTTGAAAACACTTCTGAAGCTTCATTCCAATTATCTTCGCTTGCGCCCCAACTTTGATTAATCTAAATCAAAGGGTCTAATACAATACGCTTGATAGAAATTTATGTTGAAAATGAGATCCACAACTGGTACTCCTCGGTAGAGGTAAAAACAAACACGATTTCCCCGAAGGGTGTAAACACGTTCTCAATAAATCTTCTAAAATCATAACAGTTCCCGTACACATTGAAAAACGTGACGGAAAGTCACTGAAATTCCTTGACTCGCTTCCAAGTTTTCGAGGTAAAAGTTTTCAAAAAGATGGAATGAGGGTTTTACTAAAAACCTTGACCTTAAACGTAGAAATAAACCGTGGGGACATCAAATAAATTCGAACGTAATGCAAATCACTTCAGTTGTTCTCAAAACAACTATTAGACAGAACACAAAGCTCCCATCCGAATCAGTCAGCAGCGTTGAGAGCTTCCCCTCAACCTAAGTAATCCTCCTAGGATTTTCCTCCTCAATCATATCCTATTAGCCTCTTGATTCGTTCCCAAAATTAACTTTAGCATGCGGGTTTTCACAAAAACGATTTTTCAAAACTATTATACCGCACGCCAAACTTCACTTTGGAAATTCCAGTCCCTTGCAGCAGATCCGTCAATTAATCCTCTGGTGCTTATTCGCAATGTGAAAAACAGTCAACAGTTACCTCACCTACATATTCGCGTTCGCGTTCGACTTGTCAAACGGAATCATATAATACCATCTCATTGTTAACCTTCACAAAGAAGAAATTATCAACTAATACCTTGCTACTAATACATCTGCTTTACAGCTCTGTACATCTTGGTGGATCCAGGGTGTACAGAATATAACTTCGGTGTGCTTCCTCTAACACTTTCCTTCTATTTTTCTCATCATCGGGCGCACAGATCCTACCGTTGAAACAACTGACTCCATCACTATCCATGGTAAAATCTGGAAATACCTTTTGTGATGGTAGCTTCACATCAACTTCCTGTGCTAAGCGAATAGAATCCTTTAATGAGCTAGAGATCTTCACATGGCTCAACACTAACCGGTTCCTCCTTGATCTTGAATTTAGATTTAAGTCTCTAAAAGACTCCGATGATTCCATCTCATGCATCAATAAACTCGGCCATGTGGATGGACTTCCTACTAAGTGCATCAGTTACAACACTGACCTCTCTTGAATGCTACATCAACACAAATTCATAATCCTCCAGAAACTCAACACACTTGTCTGCCTGCTATCCAGTTCTTTCTGATCAAACAGATACTTTAAACTTTTGTGATCACTAAAGACTTCGAAACGAGACCCATACAGGTAATGTCTCCAAATCTTCGGTGCATACACAATTGCTGCCAACTCCAAATCATAAGCTGGATAATTCTCCTCATGGATCTTCAACTGTCTGGACGCATAAGCTACCACTTGATGATTCTGCATGAGAACACATCCCAAACCCTTTCCAGAAGCGTCACCGAGAATTTAAAATTCCAATGACGGATCCGGAAGAATCGGGATTGGAGCAGGCGTCAAAATCTTCAACTCTTGAAAACATTCTTCACAATCGGCATCCCACGTAAACGGTTCACCCTTTCGAGTTAACCGAGTAAGTGAAAGAATCAATTGTGAGAATTCTTGAAGAAACCTCCTGTAGTAACCAGCTAGACCCAAGAAACTTCCGATCTCTGTGACTGATGTCGGTCACCCCCATTCAACACTGCTTCCTTCTTACTGGGATCTGCAGAAACTCCCGACTTGGGAAATCACATGTCCCAAAGACTTTACCTTTGACACCCAAAAATCAAAATTCGAAGGTTTCAAGTACAACTTATTTTCTCGGAGTACTTTCATAACAATGCGGAGATGTTGGACATGCTCCTCAATGGTCTTCGAGCACATCAAGATACCATCAATGAAAACGACTACAAATTGATCTAGGTACTTGAGGAAAACTCGGTTCAGGTAATCCATGAATACCGCCGGAGCATTAGTCAAACCGAAGGGCATCACTACGAACTCGTAATGTCCATAACTAGTACGAAAAGCTGTCTTCGGAATATCTAAGGCTCTAACTTTTAATTGATGATAACCTGACCTCTGATCAATTTTGAAAACACCACGGCACCTCGAAGTTGATCCAGCAATTCGTGTATCCTTGGCAAAGGATATTCGTTCCTGATCTTCTCTTTGTTGAGTTGTCGATAATCGATGCACAATCTCATGCTACCATTTTTCCTTTCGACTAACCACACCAGAGCACTCCTTAGAGAAGCACTCGGTCGAATGAATTTCTTTAACATCGACTCTTCAAGTTGATACTCCATTTCCTTTAATTCGAAAGAAACATTCAATAAGAAACAATAGGTACTGATCCCGTGCCAGGAACCAATTCTACAGTAAACTCTACCTCTCGCTCTGGAGGTTCAGAAGAAACTTCATCGTGAAAACATCCAGAAAGTCATTCACAACCTGAATGTTCGCCAAATCTAAACTAGTTTCAGTGGATGCAGATAACATACTAACATGTGCTTCCGCACCTTGAAATGAAGATTGACCGTCTAAGGTGAACTAGGTAACCGCTTCAGAATTTGTCCTAGACAATTCAACTGATTCTGCAGCGAAGCTGACAGCGATTAACACAGTCGATTGCAACATGATTTGCAGTCATCCAATTCATACCCAAAATGGTGTCCACACTTCTCATAGGCAAATAAATAATCCTTCTACGAAATTTCTGTCTCCTATAACACGTAGACAATTCTGACACAAAGATTGGGTCTGGACACGACCCTTAGCCGCAGTCAAAATAGTTATTGGCTCGGACAGCGGAGACAACGCTAGTCCCAACCGATCCGCACATGATTGTGCTATAAAACAATGGGTTGCACCCCACTACAACATTTTTGGCTTTAGGCCACGCCAACCATTGCCACGGCTAAAAAAACGTGGCTTAAACCTGGAAGAGACCATAGTTCTAAAAGCGTGACCAAAAGATAGACAATAGGCGACGTTTGCTTTAAGTTGATATCAGGCCACACTTTAGAAGTACATAGGCCACAGTTATAAAACTGTAGATATATAATACCACAATTATGCAAACGTGGCCTATAAAAATTTAACAAAAACGTCGCCTTTAGTATTGCCTTCCGTAATAATATAGTAATTAATAATAACAAAATATCAGCGAAACCTTCCATTCAATCTCAAACCCTCTCAAACCCTCTCACTGTCTTACACGTTCTCATCCCTCTCACCGTCTCGCAAATCCCTAACTCCTTCTCATCGCTCTCACTGTCTCGCATCTCTTCGCAGCATCTCTTCGCAGCATCTCTTCGCAAATCCCTTGGCATCTCTTCGCAAATCCCTCTCATGTTTTTCTCTCTTCAATTTCAGTTTCAGCGAAACCTTCCATTCAATTTCAGTCACACCGAAACCTTCCATTCAATTTCAGCGCTTGCATCCTTCCTACCCCTCTCACTTTTCTCTACAAGAAAACCCTAATTTCAACCATCGCCGAATCTGCCGTGGTAAGCATCGCCAACACTCGATCATCTGCCGTCGTACAATACGATCATCTGCCGGGGTAAGTACACCGGTGCTTTCTCTCCTTTCCCTCTTATTGATTCGTTGTTCTGTTCTTCCCCCTTCCCCCCTTTCTTCTCATTGTTCTGTTCTTCCCTTTCTTCTCATTGTTTTGTTCTTCTCACTGTTCTAAGGTTTGATTCAAGGTTTGATTCTCACTCTCGCAGAAGGTTTGATTCTCACTCTCGCAGAAGGTTTGATTCTCACTCTCGCAGCATTGCCAAAGCTCACTCTGGCAGAAGGTTTGATTCTCACTCCCTTTTTTTTTTCAATTTGGTGTTCATTTATTTGTGTCTCTTATTGGTGTTCATTTATTTGTGTTCATTTATTTGTGTCTCTTAAAGAAATTTCAGTTGTGATTAATTAGGCAAAAGATATGAAAAAGATGAGATAACTTTAGAAATGTTAGTCTCATCATTTTTTTCCAAATTCAGATGTCGCTGCATCTTCATCGAATAATCCTATTGGCAGCTCCATCATAGCATTGATATCTGAATCTAACTCATATTTGTTGTTGTTTTCAGAATCAACACTGGTGACATCTTCATCAATGACTCCCACAGGCAACTCTTTTAAAGGAAGAATGTCATTTAACTCTGATTTGGCTTCACATTCTGCAGCCTTTGTAGAATCCAATGCATCAGCTGATACCATTGGACAGATTTCCTCTTCTCTGTCATTTGATGGGGGTGATTGAGATTCACTTTTACCATCATTAGAAGGAAGATTGTTGTCGCCATCCTTCATGTAAAGCTGATCCTGATGTTTTTGCAAGGTATCATCACTTGGATCATTGATGCCTTTAGATGAATCTTCTCTTGCTGCGTCTAGTTTTTCTTCTTGTTTATCTTGCTGATATTCTCCATTCCCAATATTCAGTGGACTGACTGAAACTAGTTCCTGGATATTGTGCTGCTGCATCTGCTGCAGAGGTCTATTAGCCATCATAGAATCAAGCCTTTCTTGCAATGTCACAAGCTCTCTTGCCAGAGATGTTCTTGTCTCCCTCAAACTTGGATGCAACCCCTGAATGGTGAATACATATATTGAATAATGTTAAGCATAACAATGAAGAAAGAAGAAAAGCTACATTAAACATTGATCATCATAAATAAGATGAACAACTAGTAGCTGAAGGAATAGCTTTCAAGTTGGAAAGGCAAAAGTTATGAAAAAGATGAGATAACTGGAAAGGAACGAACGATATTTGCTTTTCATTAGGTCAGATTTGCTAGGAGGTCAAAGAATAGAAGACTGAAAATTATGTGTTTCCTTTTGTGAATTATGTGTTGTTGTTCATTCATCATCATGATATTTGCTTTTCATTAGGTCAGATTTGCAAGATGCTTTTTCTCTCTTAATTTTGTTTGTTCGTTCATCATGAAATTAATGTCTTGTACTTCTAATTTTCTGTACTATATAGTTTTGTTTTTTTTCTTTTTTAGTAGAAATTAGCTTATTGACTTTGAAAACGATATATGGTTGTAATTTTTAGTGTATCTCTTTTGTTGCTCATTGGGATGAGTTATCCAGATTTTTTCCTTCTTCCTTTGATTTTGTTTCTTTGATTTTGGTTGATTCTAGGTTTAGTGAAAATGTAACTTTTTCATTAAAGAAACTTTAGGAACTAGAAGAAGGGAGGTATCTCCCTCGTGCTGCTGAAACTCTAGCTAATATGATGCATCCTTTCTTATAATATAGTTTCAAGAGTATAAAACATTGTTTTTTTTTTCTGTTAAATTCTGAGAACTTTATGTGAACATTGATCTTGAAGTTACAGACTGGTCCCTATTATTGGCTTACATATAAAGAGTGCTATGATGCTGCCATCCAAATGGGATCTGCCATGAAGAGCCGTGGTGTCAATCCTGTGAGTTTTCAACACTTTTTTGCTCTTTCAAGATGTTTTGCATTGGCCATCATTAATTGTGAAATTTATTGAGTTAATAGGTAGTTCGGTCCTCAAGTTTTAGAGAAGTTTAGTTTAGTCCTTAACATTAACCGGATTCGTAATTTGTCTCTGATATTTTCAAATGGTATTCAATTTAGTAGCTTAAATTCTCGACGAGTTTGAAATTTGGCTATTAACTCGAAATTTATTATCTAACAAATGGTTCTATATTATTAGGGAGATCATTGTGGCATTTATGGTTCCAATTGCCCTGAATGGATCATTGCAATGGAGATATAGCACTTTGTTTGTTTCATCATGCTTCATTTATTGCTTATTGTAAATTTTATTCTAACGGGACCTCACCTGATTCAATTTTGCTGTTTTGCAGGCTTGTAATAGCGGTGCAGTAACATATGTTCCATTATATGACACCCTTGGTATGTGTTTTCTGTCTAAACAAGTGTCTCATTGTTCTTGCTTTCATCACTATTGAAATATATCCTCTTAATAATTTGTTGACATATACAAGAGCATATTTTTAATGACTGAAACTTGCATGACAGGTCCTAATTCTGTGGAGTTTATGATAAACCATGCTGAAGTTTCAGTTGCATTTGTACTGGAAAACAAGATTGCATCAGTATGTTGTTCTAGTTCTTTGAGCACAAACTTTTCTCTATTATATGATGGAATGTCTAATACATTTCATTATTGTTTCAACAGATTTTGTCATGTCTTGATAAGTGTTCTTCAAATCTCAAAAGTGGGTCAAACATTGTTGTCTTAATTACTCTCAATTAAAGGCCTTTCCTACATTTAATGCTGACCAGCTTCTGTAAATTAATGGTGTAGCTATTGTGAGCTTTGGAAATGTTTCAGACACCCAAAAGAAGGAAGCTGAGGAATTTGGCACACCATGCTTCTCCTGGGGAGAGTTTCTCCACATGGTAAGATGTTAAACCTGGTTTTCAATTGCCTACTAATATTCTATGAGGAACATGGAAAATTTTGATCAAGTATAATAATATGATCTTCTTTCTCTATGTAGGGAAGTTTGGATTGGGAGCTACCACCAAAAAAGAAGACAGACATTTGCACAATAATGTACACAAGTGGAACAACCGGAGAACCCAAAGGTGTCATTATTAAAAATGAGGCTTTCATGGCTGAAGTCTTGTCTATAGACCAAATACTTTTCTTAACAGACAGAGTGGTAAGATAACCAATTTTTCTTCTGGCTTCTGTCATGAAATCACTATATAGTTAGTTGTTATCAAAGATTAATACTAGTATGAGTAAACTATATAGTGCTGAAAAAAAAATGTAACATTGTTATATTTTTAGGCAGCAGAAGACGATGTGTACTTCTCCTTTCTTCCTCTTGCTCATGTATATGACCAAATAATGGAGACCTATTGCATCTCCAAAGGTTCCTCAATAGGATTTTGGCAAGGCGTAAGACTCCGATTTACTTTGTGTGCTTCTTATGTTTCTCTCTTGTTTTGTCAATATGCGCTTCTTATGTTTCTCTCTTGTTTTGTCACTAACTACCATATTTAAATAATGATCTAAACATTTTTCTTTAATTTCCTTATACTTGTGTAACAATATTGTCCAATAAGCATTAACTGTAAGCTTTGCACCTAAAGGTATCAAAAGCAAAGTTTCATCTGGAGGAGCAGTGAAAAGCACATTATTTCAGTATGCATATAACTAGTATGTTTACCACTAAACTAAAATCTTGAATTTCCATTCCCAAAAAACAAAAATCTTGAATTTTTTAATTATATATCTGTGTATAATTAAACTAATTGGAAGTCCAATGACAGTAAGCTAGGATATCTGGAGAAGGGTCTTCCACAACACAAAGCAGCACCTCTGTTTGATAGGCTTGTATTTGATAAGGTAAACTACTTATCTTTGTGAGTTCTTTTTCAAAAGTCTGGTTTTTCACAACTAAGATATTGGTTTTTGTTTATAGACAAAACAAGCACTAGGTGGACGTGTTCGAATCCTGTTATCAGGAGCTGCTCCTTTGCCTAGCCATGTGGAGGAGTTTTTAAGAGTCACTAGTGGATCCACATTATCACAAGGATATGGTATGATATATCTATCATATAAGAATCTTCTGCTAAACACAACGATTTGATGATGACACTTAAATACAGAACTTTATCAAAGTTTTTTGAAGGCTAAATTTTAAATGAAGTCAACTCTTATACAGAACTTAATTTATTATCATTTTTGTTGTGACAGATCTTACTGAAAGTTGGGCTGGATGTTTCACAGCCATTGGGGATGTGTATTCTATGAGTGGAACAGTTGGAGTTCCTATGACAACCATTGAGGCTAGGCTTGGATCTGTGCCAGAGATGGGATATGATGCACTTTCAGGTAAACCGCGTGGAGAAATTTGTCTCAGAGGAACTACCTTGTTCTCTGGTAGTGTTGAACTTTGAAACAAATTGTTCTTCTCATCCAGATTCAATCCAGTAGCGATCATCTACAAGCTGGATCAATATCAAAGAAAGCACGAGTTGATAATAGGAGGAGGATTTAATCTGTAAATTTTGAAAGTTGTATGTAATTGTGAATTTTTTTAGGGGTGTGTTTAGGATAAGGTTTTGGGAGGGGAAAGGAGGGAATAGGGGAGCTTAGGGCTATGGCTAGGCTTTCACTTGTATGGGAAATTAATTTGATTGATTTATTCCATTCCTATACATGACTTGTTTGTTTTTTATTCATAGAAAATAATTTGATTGATGACTTTGGCTTGTTTCTATTTCATGGTGACTAATTGTTGATATATAAAAAAAACTGGACTTTAACTTATAGGCCACGGTTATTTATGTGTGGCCAATTGAAAAACGTGGCTTAAACCTATAGGCCACAGTTATTTATGTGTGGCCAGTTGAAAACCGTGGCCAGAAACTAGACTAATAAACCGTGGCCTATTTTAATAACTACGGCGACGGTTTTGATATTTCGTGGCCTAATGTCAAAAAACCATGGCCTGAAGGAATAGGCAACGGCCACCTACACAACGCCTAAAAAACCGTGGCCTAAAGTTTAGGCCACGGTTTTTTCACTTCTAGCCACGGTTTTTAGCCGTTGCCTAAACTACTTTTTGTTGTAGTGCCCGAATCGTATAATATACTGACGGAGTTATTGAAAACTGATTCCATACCCCTCAGTAACTTGTCAGCAGTTGTAACTGTCTGAGCATCCAAAGTGTTGACGCATCCTTGCCTTGGAGCTGCTTGTAACTCCTTGGAACTCTTCCTTGCAGGACACCTATTTGTATAGTGACCTTCTACATTACAATAACAGCACCGATTGATCTGTGCTGACGATCACCCTGGTGATGTCTTCCATAGTTAGAACATCTTCTGACCTTTGAAGAATCAGAAAATTGGATCTGCTTTCCCTTTGATGAAATTATCATAGGACTTTGCATTCGGAGTTGATAATTCAACTACCTTCTTTCCTTTCCCATACTCCTATGAGATCATCCTCGGCGACATAGGCTGATTGTACCAAGGCAACATAATTGGTAATAGTATAAGAACTGAGACCCCAAGTCATAAAAGCACTAAGGCCCTTCTTATACATCTCCATTCGTCATCCGGAGCTTACTTTATCACTTGGTAAAACTGAGACAACTTCTCAAACTTAGCGGTGTATACTTCCACCGTTATGTCACCTTTCTTGAGGATGCACCGGTTGGAGATTCCGATTTTGGTTGAGGACTGCGTCTTGATCATCCTGTCATAATTCCGCTTATGATGCACTAAGTATTAAGTTGATCAGGCTCAATGTCTCTTAGCATCACAAGTGTAATTACAAAAAGGACTAACAAGGAATCGACTCAACCCTAAACTAAGTCCGACTAGGTCGAACTGCTCTGATACCAACTGTAACACCCCGGTATTTTTATCGAGTAAAAATACCCAAGTGCACCATCCCTAGAACATCAGAGATATATTTCCTGTTGAAATACTGAACACCACTATAAAATTTTCACTGAATAACAACAGAACAGTCTTAAACATAAATAAGACCATAAACCATCAGTGAAACACAGTGTTCAATATCTTACAAGAAAGCGGAAATAAATACATAACGCTAAAGACAAAATGTCTTGATACACAGATAACAAGGAAAGATAATACACTTAAGCAAGCTAAGTCTTCAGGAACCATCCGAGTACCATCTACTCGTGCCTCTTGGATCTCCACTTTCCCTGTTTATCTGTAAAACAACAACATTTAAACAGTGAGATACAATCTCAGTGAGTTCTACCGAGACCCCTATTAACACTCTCGGTCCAGTTTTAAAACATTGTTAACTCAACACGGCATCGACTGCGCGAACGCTAACTCCCGATGAACCGCATTATTTTACACATAGCATTCCATCGACTGCCCCGAGGCTAATCCCGGCGGATCTGCTATAACTCAGTGCGTCACCGACTGCCCCGAGGCTAATCCCGGCGAACGTTACTCAATACTCTTTGACACACCACCGACTGCCCCGAGGCTAATCCCGGCGAACCCCTTACCAATAACAGTTTCGCTATTGGCCTCAGAGCCTAGGGTAGGGGATCATGACTGCCCCTCCTAGTATGTCAACATGGGTCGTCACCCAAACCCGATATATATTAAATATATCTACACTCGATGACCTGTTAGTTCACCTATACTCAATGAACAGTTAGTCCATCTACATTTGACCGTTAGTCGAACATAATACCCGCATTGGGCCGTTTCCTATAGTCGATATAATATATATCGTGAATCCTAGACCGGTTTAGACGAATAAATAATAATCATCCCGCGTCAGTTATACCATACCACGTAGGACTCATAGTCCGCTCTATTATTAATAAAACATATCCGCACACGTATGCTATTATTCGATTTTTCGAGACAATTTCAACTTCGAAAGTATTTTATAAAAACCTTTTGAAACATTCCCAAAAATCATGGCACTATAGGCCTAATATCATTATAGAAGGGTTAGGAAAGGATTAGGAGAGGATTGGAATCGATCGGGATCGTTTCGGGCAAGTTTGGAAAATTTGGACAGAACACAGCGCACGGTTCGTGCGCCCATACACACGGGTCGTGCGCCCTGTAATGCATTTTTGAAAACAGAAACAGAATGACACGCACGGTCCGTGCGCCTGGGACGCACGGGTCGTGCGCTTTTGACAGCATTGTATTTTATCCCGTTTTCGCAATTTTCGTCGTTCCGACCAATTCCAATACCTGTTCCAGTCCAGTCCCAACATAAAAACAATCCAAAAACATATTCAAACAACAATGATCATCATCAAATCATCAATCAAACAATCCAAAAACCAATTGGACATAAAACGCGATTTTCGTACAAAATACTTTTTCGACAACGAACCAAAACCGAAACACATTTCACAATTTAAGTTAATTAATTTAAAAACCTAACCGTGAGTAAAACTCACCCTTGAAGCGTGGGCCACGAGCGAGCCGAAATCACCGAGTAACCACACGAACATTCCCCGCTCCGGCGACATCCAATCCGCTTCCAAAGCATTTCGCTCAATCACGAAACCTCTTTTTGACCGAAATACCGAATTCCTCGAAATCTTCCATGAACACTATTCATCATCTTCTCCAAAAGTTACTATTCACAAAAACCCCAATTTGAACCCTAACCTCTTGATTCTTGACAAACCCCAAATCGGACTTCAATATTTGCGCAATCCACCTTGAGCTCGCTCCCAAACACCATCCAAAGCTTTCCTTTGAGCTTGAACAACAAAAACCTCCATTTTCCTCTTAAATTCGAAAATGGCAAAGTGAGAGAGAGTGAGTTGATGATGATGATGTTGGTACCAAATCGAAGAGGAAGGAACGCTGAACATTTTTCGTGATGGAAGGAAGTCGTTTCGGTGAAGTCTTCTCTCTCCCTCTTCTCTTCTCCCTCACGCCTATCCCTCTCTTTTCCTCTCCTTTTCTCTCTTTTTTCTCCTCTGTTTCTCGCCTCCTCCTTCTTTCTTTTCTTTCTTTTTATTTAATTCTTTTTCTTCTCTTCACTCACACACATACATTTATTTAATATATAAGTGTTAACGTGGTCCAATTACCATATTGATCTAAATCTCTTATTTCGATTCCGAAACTTCCTTGACCCGTATTATCCGGTTAACGATCCGATGAGAACCAATAAATAATTTTTGCACTCAATAAATTTACCAGTCAAGTACTAAATTAGTTTAATAGGGTTAACACCCAAATAATTCTACTAATTATTTCGAGGGTGTTACATTCTCCCCAACTTGAAAGAATTTTGTCCTCAAAATTTCGTCAAGTCTTTCATCTGACTAACCGAGAATCGACATTCTCAAAAAGGTCTTAAGTTGCTGGAACACAGTCTTGAATTAACGAAATAAGTGTAGAAAATCTTCCCAAGTTGGCACGTCAATCTTTTAAGTATGTTCGACTACTACCCTAGAACGCTCCTAAGATTACAGTCCGAACTCTCTTGTTACGAATCAACATGAGAAACTCCTCTTTCGTCTACATAGGCTCGGCACCGCATTTGAAAACACTTCTGAAGCTTCATTCCAATTATCTTCGCTTGCGCCCCAACTTTGATTAATCTAAATCAAAGGGTCTAATACAATACGCTTGATAGAAATATATGTTGAAAATGAGATCCACAACTGGTACTCCTCGGTAGAGGTAAAAACAAACACGATTTCCTCGAAGGGTGTAAACACGTTCTCAATAAATCTTCTAAAATCATAACAGTTCCCGTACAAATTGAAAAACGTGACGGAAAGTCACTGAAGTTCCTTGACTCGCTTCCAAGTTTTCGAGGTAAAAGTTTTCAAAAAGATGGAATGAGGGTTTTACTAAAAACCTTGACCTTAAACGTAGAAATAAACCGTGGGGACATCAAATAAATTCGAACGTAATGCAAATCACTTCAGTTGTTCTCAAAACAACTATTAGACAGAACTCAAAGCTCCCATCCGAATCAGTCAGTAGCGTTGAGAGCTTCCCCTCAACCTAAGTAATCCTCCTAGGATTTTCCTCCTCAATCATATCCTATTAGCCTCTTGATTCGTTCCCAAAATTAACTTTAGCATGCGGGTTTTCACAAAAACGATTTTTCAAAACTATTATACCGCACGCCAAACTTCACTTTGGAAATTCCAGTCCCTTGCAGCAGATCCGTCAATTAATCCTCTGGTGCTTATTCGCAATGTGAAAAACAGTCAACAGTTACCTCACCTACATATTTGCGTTCGCGTTCGACTTGTCAAACAGAATCATATAATACCATCTCATTGTTAACCTTCACAAAGAAGAAATTATCAACTAATACCTTGCTACTAATACATCTGCTTTACAGCTCTGTACATCTTGGTGGATCCAGGGTGTACAGAATATAACTTCGGTGTGCTTCCTCTAACACTTTCCTTCTATTTTTCTCATCATCGGGCGCACAGATCCTACCGTTGAAACAACTGACTCCATCACTATCCATGGTAAAATCTGGAAATACCTTTTGTGATGGTAGCTTCACATCAACTTCCTGTGCTAAGCGAATAGAATCCTTTAATGAGCTAGAGATCTTCACATGGCTCAACACTAACCGGTTCCTCCTTGATCTTGACTTCAGATTTAAGTCTCTAAAAGACTCCGATGATTCCATCTCATGCATCAATAAACTCGGCCATGTGGATGGACTTCCTACTAAGTGCATCAGTTACAACACTGACCTCTCTTGAATGCTACATCAACACAAATTCATAATCCTCCAGAAACTCAACACACTTCTCTGCCTGCTATTCAGTTCTTTCTGATCAAACAGATACTTTAAACTTTTGTGATCACTAAAGACTTCGAAACGAGACCCATACAGGTAATGTCTCCAAATCTTCGGTGCATACACAATTGCTGCCCACTCCAAATCATAAGCTGGATAATTCTCCTCATGGATATTCAACTGTCTGGATGCATAAGCTACCACTTGATGATTCTGCATGAGAACACATCCCAAACCCTTTCCAGAAGCGTCACCGAGAATTTAAAATTCCAATGACGGATCCGGAAGAATCAGGATTGGAGCAGGCGTCAAAATCTTCAACTCTTGAAAACATTCTTCACAATCGGCATCCCACGTAAACGGTTGACCCTTTCGAGTTAACCGAGTAAGTGAAAGAATCAATTGTGAGAATTCTTGAAGAAACCTCCTGTTGTAACCAGCTAGACCCAAGAAACTTCCGATCTCTGTTAGTTTAATTGGGTTAACACCCAAATAATTCTACTAATTTTTTCGAGGGTGTTACAAACCACCTCCCTATTTATAGGTTTAGGAAAACGTAGGATTTTGAAAAAAAACAATTAATGTAAATGAAGAATCGATTGTGACCTGAAGTTAAAAAGTAGGAGAATCGATTCTTTGCATTTAGACAACTTAGGAATCAATTCTTTGGCTTTTAGAATTATGAAGGAATCGATTCTTAAGACATCCTGAATAGGTAAGAATCGATTTTAAATTGGGTTTAAAGAAAGAGGAATCGATTCTTTAGTTATGCTAAAATATAGGAGAAATCGATTCTTGGCTTCTCAATAGATTAGGAAATCGATTATGTAGCTTTAGGAAACATAAGAATCGATTGTGAGTGAAGTTCACAAGGTTAGGAATCGATTCTTTGCTCCACAATAGATTGCCAAATCGATTTTATAGTCTTTTGAAATAGAAGGAAATCGATTCTTACATTTGGCTTGAGTATATGTATGAATCGATTACATACTTCAAACATAGGGCAAAGAAATCGATTCTTGGCCTATAGGTGAGCCTAAAATCGATTTCATAGCCTATATAAATTGTATAAATCGATTTCATAGCCATTGGAACAAAATAGAAATTGATTTTTGATTTCCAGAAAATCGTTTTTAGGTTTAGGTGCCACCTTATGCATGCATGCAATTTTATAAAATATTTTTCAAACCCTAATTGATGCATCATGCATGTTTTCAAAGTCATCTCTCAGCTATTAAAATGTCATAGACCTTAAGTGATAGGACCTTACACCGTGTCCTAAAGAAAGCGGATAAACAATTAGGTCTTGATTCTTCTACAGCGGCTTCTTCTCCAAGCTGCTCCACTTTAATATTTTTTGCTTTTTGATTTCCGTCCTGTACTTCATTCAACTTGAACCATTAGTAGACAAGATGTAATTTGTTATCATACAAAACAAAGAGTGTTTGTCCTTGGTTCAACAAACTCCCCCTTTTTGATGATAACAAATTACATTATGCATAGGGAGGCCATAATAAAGAAACAATGGCAGAAGCTCCCCCTAAGCATAAGCATACCATAATAAACAGCACAGCAGCAGGATAGCAGCAATTATTTATTTCTTCCTTTTATTTAATGACATGCATATTCTCTCCCCCTTTGTTTTCATCAAAAAGGAGGGGGGGTGAACACATAGATACATAATCATACTATAAAATTGCAAAATCACGCAACAGTATCACATAGCATAAGATAGATCAAAAACAGTTTAATGCTATGCTCCCCCTTACTTGATGATCCTCTGATTAATTGTAGAGTGCAAAAAATATTAGCCAAAAGAGGTGGACCATCACAGTTTAAAAAAGATCTTATAGAAAATAGGATACCCATGAGATATATCATACTTGGTTCAACAATATAGGTACCATATTTAACTTCAAAATATGTTGCATCAATGATCCAGCACAATAGAGAGATAACAAAAAAAACTTTCAATAAAGGTGAATAGAACTTTACCAATCTAACCTTTACCTGTGATTCTTCCTCTATTGTTGATATTACGAGTCACATGACTGCTGTTTCTGAGTATTACGAATCTTTTTGCGTCTCCAGTCTAGAACTTCGAGTCTCTGCTATCAAGGTATCGATCTGACCCCCATACCTTGTAGCACACCTACACTAAGATCAAGTAGAAAATTTTGGTACCCAATTCTCTTTGGGTCCTTTGGGGTTAGTCATCAAGGGGTTTGTTTTCACAATCCACCTTGGTTTCTCACAAGCAGGTATAAGGGTACCAAGCTCACATAATTTACGAATAGGGCATCTATGAGAGCTACGGTACCCTTTTTGACAGTAAGTGCAAGAGAAAACAGTAGGTGTGTAACTTGAAGTAGCAGCAACAAAAGTCATTTTCTTTTTCAAAACAGAGGAGGTGGAATTACCTTCATACCCAATACCTCTCCTATCAACATATTCATGTTGGGAGTGCAGTATCTTGGTTAAGGTCTTTTCACCAACCTCAAACCTTTTTAAAGATTCTTTCAAAATTTCATTTTCAACCTTGACTTTTTCAAAATTTTGTTTAAGCTCAAGAAGCTCAAGGTTGAAAGATTTTATTTCATGTAGCTCATTCTTCAACTTAGCTACCTCATTTTCAAGAGTCTCAATTTGAGTAAGCAAGCTTTTGTTGCTCTTTGTCAATTTCTTAGATTTTAACAAGAGAGCTTCATGTTCAAAATAAAGAGCTTCAAAAGCCTCACTCAAATCTTGACTACTATACATATCATCAATTAAATTATCATGCACAATTGAATTAGAAAGATTATTGTAACACCCCTTTTGTACCCGTTAATTTGTTTATAAAAATCAGAGTTTTTTTTTTCAAATATTATTTCGCACGAGGAATGTTACACTTACTTCAGTAAAACAACGCTTCTCACTAAAACAGCTCAAACACAATAATCATGCATCACATAGCACGTCACTAAAAGGAGAGCCTCAAGCCACAGTTATCATCGCAAATAAGACTTAACGTCAATTAAAACAACTACGCAGCGGAATAACAAAATAAAACAGAATTGTCAACAAAGACATAACAACCGAAATCATTCATAAACATTAAGTTCGTCCCCCCCTGAGTGCTACGTATCAGAGCGTGACGACTCGACTCGAAGTAGTGAAGGTACCTAGTCCTTCACTCGCGATCACCTGCACGTTACCGCATAGGGGTAACATTCAAACAGAAGGGTGAGTCCAATTCAATCCATATAATGAATCACATGATAAGCAATAAGTCAAGTCACAGCTCTAAAATAATCACACCACAATCATCAATTACATCACTACAATAACTCATCACTATGTCATGTAGGCATATGAAATGCAACCCACTCGCGGGCATATGCATGAGGTACCTTTTCACAAACGTCACTTAGCCATTATGGCCTCATCGTCACTTAGCCTTTTGGGCCTCAAAACGTCACTGGGTTTATGCATATGGGAGGCATGAGACACTATGACATGCACCACGCACAAACACACATTCACGGTCAACCATGTGTCCCGTCACTTACCAATTTGCCAAATAAGAGGCACAGCACCTGTCAATTCACAATTTACATACAACAACGTCACTTAGCCTTTTGGGCCTTATCATCACTTAGCCTTTTGGGCCTCAAATGTAACACCCCGTTATTTCTAACATGTAGAAACACCGAAAGTGCACAGATGCGGAAATTCAGAGGACACAGTTCCTGTTTAAGTATTGGACGTACAAACTTTTTCCGAAATAAAAACATAGTCGGAATAACATTACTTCATAATAAGAAGTTTATCGGTTCCATACCGAATGGATCACAATATCCAAGTCCAAATACCAAACGGAAACATAAAACAGTTCATATAACTCATAATCAATGCAAGTTTATACAACCAATATGACAACAAAAGAACAAAGGATCAAATGACTAAGTCTTCAGCACCTCCAAGAATATGCCAACTACCCGTGCACAATAGTCTTCCTTTTTCCCTGCTTCTCTGAAAAACAACAAATATGGATAGGGTGAGATAACATTATCTCAGTGAGTCCTACCGTGCCCCCTCACTGACACTCGGTTCAATTTATTAAACCGTTACACAAAAGCTGACATAACAATGTCTTATTTGTTATTCGAATTACCGACTGCACAACGATTGCTAATCCCGGCAATTCGTGTTCTTAAATTATTAATCGAAATGCCGACTGCACAACTATTGCTAATCCCGGCAAATCGTGAATTTAATTTAACATGATCCGGCTGCACAACGCTTGCTAATCCCGGGAACCATGTGTTTAACCTTAGCACAAACCGGCAGCACAACGCTTGCTAATCCCGGTAACCCACGAATTGACCACGCCAAGACGTATACAGGGCCTAGGGTGAGGGCTCATGACTTCCCTTCCTAGTATGCTACTTGTCGGGTCGTCCCCCAACGCAATACGTATGACAATACGCATCAAGTTCTCGAGAGTTAGATAATTTATATCTTTTCGATCACCAAATGGATCAATTACATAAATAATCAGATAAACAATATCCATATCGAGCTATAACCCGTTTTGAGGAGTTTATCATTTAGACCTCCGGCATTATAATCATTTTCATTTGACATATATAAACATATATATTCAGCCAATCCATCAGTCGGTGTACTCACACGCACACTAGGGTTTCGGTTTTTCGATCAAATGGGCTTTCAAAGTTCTTTTTCAAAATCATGAGTTGAACAAGTCCAAAATACGGTTTTCAGTAAGGCAATTCCTTTTTAAATGGTTGAGAAAGAGATTAGGAAAGGTTCGGGATCAAATGGTACGACGAAATGAGAAAACGGAAACCGGGGACAGATCCTCACGCACGGTCCGTGCCCAGGGGCGCACGACCCGTGCGTGAAGTACTTCATTTATCCATTCCTACCTGAAGGATACGCACGGTCCGTGCCCAGGGGCGCACGACCCGTGCGTCTTGTATTGCACGCACGTTCAGGTACCAGAAGCAGGCGCACGATCCGTGTACAGGGGAGCACGATCCGTGCATCCTGTAACAGTCCCAGATTTCACAGTTTTTCTCATTTTCGCTCTCCGTTTTCGCCCAATTCAATTCCTAATGTCAATCACTCCTGAAACTCAGAAAATGTCCAGGCATTCAAGAACACATATACAAAAAATTTCCTTTCAACGATTTAATCAAAATTCTCATTAAACCGTAAAATAGCGTTTGGACTCAAAATCGTTTTTCGGTTCTAAGTCTTTCGAAAACAGAAAACGTAACCAAGGAATCCAATATCGAAAACAAGTTCAGGATCACAAAACATCCTATCGTGAGTAGAACTCACTGTGATGTCGATTTCGCTAGGAGCCACGATCGAAACGTGAAACGGCCGAACACTAGAACGCACGAACAATCACCAACAACGCTGGAACAGTAGCTAGCTTGACTGAACGGCTTGGAGCAGCAACTCTAAATGATTTGGACTCCTTCCAAACTTTAATACGGTAGGGGGAGAATCAGACTTCAAAAATAGTCTCATTGGCAGCTCAAAACTCCATTGTCTTCACCATTGTAGCTTCAAGCTTCGAAAATGGAGCAAGAGGTAGGGGGAGAATCAGACTTCAAAAATAGTCTCATTGGATTCAGAATTGAAAATGGAGTGGGATGGAAGAGAAACAACTTACATGCAACAAGGATTTGGGATGAGTCCCTCCTTCCTCCTCTCCTCCTCCTTCACGCCCTCCTCCTTCTTCTCTCTTTCTTATTTCCAGTTTTTCCTTCAAATTCTGATTATAAGGAATACTAAGTGATGGAGAGTGTGGCTGGAAATAAAAGGGGTCAGCTAGCTAATGGTTGGGTGTGAAAGTACAATAACGCCCTTCAGCTTGAAATCTCAAATTAAATTACAACTAATCCATAAGTGAATGTGAGAGAGGATTTCTTTGGGCTTTTACTCGTACAATAATCCCCGAGACACGACTAATTATTCCCACAAATAATTAATCGGTCCTAGGCATCATAACATGAGTCTTTAAAAATTAGGGATGTTACAATCTCCCCAACTTTTAAAAAATTTTGTCCTCAAAATTGACGAGACGTACCTCAAAGGAAGAGATATGGATATCGAGTCCGCATGTCATCTTCCAGCTCCCAGGTAGCCTCCTCGATTGAGAATCCATCCCAGACCACTTTGACAATCGGAATAGTCCTTGAACGCAGAGTCTTCACACCACGCTCCAAGATATAACTAGGATAAGGTTGAAATGACAAATCCGGTCGCAGGTCAATGGTATCAACACTCAACGGTTGATGCAGATCGGGAACATACTTCCTCAACTGAGACACGTGGAACACATCATGGAGGTTGGATAGGGCCGGAGACAATGCGAGGCGATAGGCAACTGGCCCATTCCGCTCGATGATTTGGAAAGGTCCAACATATCGAGGACTGAGCTTCTTCGCTCACAAGGCTCTCCCAGTGCCTATGGTTGGAGAAACTTTCAAGAACACATGATCACCAACCTCAAACTCCAACGGTCTCCTTCGGTTGTCAGCGTAGCTCTTTTGCCGACTCTGAGCAACCTTCATCCTTTCTCGAATTAACTTAATCTTCTCAGTAGTTTCGCGAACCATATCGGGTCCCAAAAACTTATCTTCACCAATCTCCCACCAACACAACAGAGTTCTACACTTCCTACCATAAAGTGCTTCAAACGGTGCCATTCCAATGCTGGAGTGGTAACTGTTGTTGTAGGAGAATTCCACTAACGGAAGATGGTCTTCCCATTTTCTCCCACTGTCGAGCACACAAGCCCGAAGCATATCCTCAAGAGTCTGGATAGTTCTCTCCGTCTGACCGTCAGTCTGAGGATGATAAGCAGTGCTAACCAGCACTCTAGTCCCCAAAGCTTCATTCAATGCCCTCCAGAATCTGGAAGTAAACTTGGGATCTCGGTCTGACACGATACTCGTTGGAACTCCATGCAGTCTGATAATGTTCTTCACATATTCATCTGCTAACTTGGAAACCTTATAAGTCGAACGTACTGGAATAAAGTGAGCGGATTTGGTCAATCGGTCAACTATCACCCAAATAGAATCATTGCCGGCCTGTGACCTCGGCAAACCCATAACGAAGTCCATTGAGATACCCTCCCATTTCCAAACTGGCACATCTAGCGGTTGTAACTGACCGCCCGGTCTCCGGTGTTCCGCCTTAACCTTCTGACAAGTTAAGCACCGTGAAACAAATTCGGCAACCTCGGCCTTCGTCCCAGGCCACCAATACATTAATTTCAAGTCTCGGTACATCTTGGTGGATCCCGGATGTACGGAGTATTGACTCCTATGAGCTTCTTCCAATACTTGCCTTTTGATATCATCATCATCGGGAACACAAATCCTCCCATTAAAGCAAATCATGCCGTCACTATCCTTAGTAAAATCTGGCGATCCGTTCTGAGACTGTAAATTCATATCGGCTCTTTGAGCTACAGGGATTTGTTCCCTTAGCACACTGGCTATCTGTATATGCCGCAGCACTACGCGATCCCTCTTTCTTACCACCTTGAGTTTCAAGTCTCTGAATGACTCCCACAAAGCCATCTCGTGAACCATTAACCTTGCCGTGTGAATAGACTTCCTGCTCAGAGCATCTGCTACCACATTGGCTTTCCCAGGGTGATATTTCAATTCGAAGTCGTAGTCCTTCAAAAATTCGGTCCACCTTCTCTGTCTGTTATTTAACTCCTTTTGGTCGAATAGATACTTTAAGCTCTTGTGATCACTAAAAACTTCGAAACGAGAACCGTAAAGGTAATGTCTCCAAATCTTTAGTGCAAACACAATAGCCGCCAACTCTAAGTCATGAGTTGGGTAATTCCGTTCATGAGTCTTCAATTTCCTAGATGCATAAGCCACAACGCGTTGATTCTGCATGAGAACACATCCTAAACCCTTCCCAGACGCATCACTGTAAATTTGAAATCCCAATGACGGATCTGGAAGAATTAGGATCGGAGCAGAAGTTAACTTTTCTTTTAATCCAAGAAAACACTCCTCACAATCGGTGTCCCAAGTAAACGGTTGACCCTTGCGAGTCAATCGAGTAAGCGGAAGTACCAGTTGTGAGAAACCTTCAATGAACCTTCTATAGTAACCGGCTAGACCCAGAAAGCTTCTTATCTCAGTCACTGACGTTGGTCGTTCCCAGTTCAATACCGCTTCCACTTTGCTGGGATCAACTGCAACTCCTTCCTGGGAAATCACATGACCCAAGAATTTCACCTCAGACATCCAAAAATCACACTTCGACGGTTTAGCATAAAGTTTCTTCTCTCGGAGTACTCCTAGGACAAAGCGGAGATGCTGGGCATGCTCCTCAACTGACTTTGAGTAAACCAAGATATCATCAATAAAAACGACCACAAACGGATCTAGGTAGGAATGAAATACTCTATTCATATAATCCATGAATACGGCTGGAGCGTTAGTCAATCCGAAGGGCATCACCACAAACTCGTAGTGTCCGTACCTCGTACGAAAAGCAGTCTTCGGAATGTCTAAGGCTCTTACCCTGATTTGATGGTATCCTGACCTTAGATCAATTTTGGAGAAAACTTTAGCACCTCGAAGTTGGTCAAGAAGATCATCTATCCTTGGTAATGGATACTTGTTCTTGATAGTGATTTTATTCAGCTGACGGTAGTCTATGCATAATCTCATGCTTCCGTCCTTCTTCTTGACTAGCAATACCGGAGCACCCCATGGGGAAGCACTCGGTCGAATAAACTTCTTGGAAATTAATTCCTCAAGTTGGGACTTCAATTCCTTCAGTTCGAGAGGAGACATCCTATACGGTGCTATGGATATTGGCCCTGTACCAGGCGCCAAGTCTATAGAGAATTCCACCTCTCGTTCTGGAGGCAAAGAGGAGACTTCCTCGGGAAAGACATCTAAGAATTCATTAACAACTTGAATAGACGATAAATCCAAATCAGCTTCAGTTGATGCAGACAAAATAACAACAAAAGCTTCCGCACCTTGGAATAGAGACTGGCTGGCTGAAGCGAATGAAATAACACCATCATCTGCAGGCGGTGAATGTTCAGCTACTTCAGAAGGAAAATTAATTGCACGATTGAAACAGTCAATCGTAATGTGATTGGAAGTCATCCAATTCATTCCCAACACTATCTCCATTCCTTGTGGATACCTTGTATTGCAGGTAAACTAATATTGCAGGATGTGTTTTGATGATGAAAAAGACAAAGGTAAAGTTGACGGTCAAAGTGACTAATCGTCAAAATCAATCCAAGACAAGCAAGCCAAGAACTGAAGATTCAAGTTTAAGGGTAGTCCTTAAATATAAGGGTAGTCATTAGGGTTTGGGTGTGTCTTAGGAAAAAGTGTAAGCTCTTTCAAAGGTCAGCTCGTATCTCAGAGTCTCACACACTCACAAAGTTTTTTAAAGGTGCATGCATATTTACGTAAACATTCTTATCACCTTTTAAATAACAGAAATCGATTTTCTTCATGCATAAACAAATAGCAAAATCGATTTTCAGGCAAATTAGAAAAGATAGAAATCGATTGTCAGGCCATGTTTTATAATACACAAATCGATTTCTGAGCCAAATATTTTTTTAAGGGAAGAATCGATTCCCAACCTTTTGCACATAACTGAGAATCGATTCCCACTTGTCTCAGGCAAGCTGAAAATCGATTCCTACATATTTTCACTAAGTATAGAATCGATTCCTAGCTTTCCATGGCACTCAAGAATCGATTTCCCACATTTTACACACAAAGATAAAATCGATTCCTTACCTAAATAAATCGATTCCTAGATCAAATACATTTTAACAAAGAATCGATTCCTACATTATTTTCAACGTAAAAATGAATTTCTCATAGCCTATAAATAGGCAGTGCTTCACGATTCATTTTACACACAACACACATCAACCCATTTGTACGAATCAGAAAAACTCTTGAGAAAACTCTTCACGCTTATATTTTTGCTCGTAACATACCGTTGGTCTGTCTGAGCTGATCTGTTGCTAAGAGTTAGTTGGGGTTGTATTCTTCAAGTTGTAATATCTGCCTACACTAGAGGTATTTCTGCATTTACAATTGTTTATTATTTAATTGTTGTGTTTTGCTCTAGGGAGTGGGGTATCTCTCTAGGGTAGCTGCATGTACTAGGAAGTGGGGTATCTTTCTAGGGCAGTTGATTGTAACAGGGGTGGGGTATCTCTTGTTATTGTTATAATAGATCTGAGGGCTCTCTATAGGTGGGGTATCCTAGGAGGAGAGTGCCTAAGTCTGTAAAGGTTTTCCAAGGCACCTGTAAGCCTTGTTGTTGTTTTAGTGGAAAATCTCACAAGGGTGTGAGGACTGGACGTAGGTCACTAGGAGGTGACCGAACCAGGATAAATCTCTGCGTGCTTTACTGCTTTCCTGCTTTACTGTTTTACCGCTTTACTGCTTTATACTCTAATTCCTTCGCTTCCACTTAACCTGCGCGAAAAACATTTTCAAAAGATCTGAAAAGTTTTTAAATCTCAATTCACCCCCCCTCTTGAGACTGAAGCGACTTGGTAACAAGTGGTATCAGAGCTAGACTCTTGTATAAAGGGCCTAGCAGCTTCAAGAGAAATGGCTTCAGGTTGGTCTACGCAAGAGGGTGCTTCTCTTACCCGTCCTCCGGGATTCAACGGGAAAGATTACGCATATTGGAAAGAAAGAATGAGAATCTTTATTGAAGGGGTAGACTTAGATGTTTGGGATGCTGTGGAAAAAGGACCCTATGTCCCCACACACTTAGTAGATGGTATTCTTACTATTAAGAGTAGAAATGAATGGTCTGATGATGAGAAAAGAAAAGTGCAACATAATTTACGTGCCAAAAATATTATTACTTCTGCTTTAAGTCCTGATGAATTTTTTCGAGTTTCAAACTGTAAATCTGCCCAAGAAATGTGGGATAATCTCCAAGTTACTCATGAGGGTACAAATGAAGTGAAAAGGGCAAGAACAAATACTCTTATCAGAGAGTACGAATTATTTAGAATGAATACAGGTGAAACAATACCAGAAATGCAGAAAAGGTTCACTCACATTGTGAATCAGTTAAGCTTGTTGGGTAAGTCATTTCCTGCAGAGGATCTAATCAACAAAGTTCTGAGATGTCTGAATAGAGAATGGCAGCCCAAGGTTACTGCTATAGCTGAATCAAGAAATTTAGCTACTATGACTCTGGCTACTCTGTTTGGTAAACTTCAAGAGCACGAACTAGAACTCACTCGTCTAGCTGAGTATGAAAATACAGATAAGAAAAAGAAAAGCTTGGCTCTAAAAGCATCTTGTTCTAGTCAATTTGATGATAGTGACAACTCAGATGATGAAATTGATGAAAGTGAAGAGAATATGGCCCTTATGGTTCGAAAGTTCAAAAGGTTCATGAAAAGCAACAACTATCCAAAGAAGAACTTCAAATCAAAAAGGTTCTCCAGCAAAGAAAGTACATCCGGTCCTCCTACTTGTTATGAATGCGGGAAACCCGGGCACATGAAAATGGAATGTCCTAATCTACAGAAAAAGGACTCCAAATCTGAAAAAAAGGCATTCAAAAATAACAAAGGAAGAAAAGCCTACATCGCATGGGAAGACAACTGCATGGATTCATCAGATGAATCAGAAGATGAAGAAGCTCAAGTTGCATTAATGGCTGATCATGAAAGCGAGAATGAAAACGAGGTAATTTCTGACTCTGACTCCTTACAAAATGCATATGATGATTTATATGAAGCTTTCACTGAATTACATGATGATTCTATGAAATTAGCTAAGGCATTAGATAAAGCAAAGAAAGTTATCAATCACCTTCAAAATGAAGTAATTGCATTAACTAAAGAAAGGTTAGAACTTAGAAAGGAAAACTACAACCTTGGCTACCTTAAAGCAAATTATGTCTGTGACAAATGTACTGAGTTTGAAAAGAAAGTCCATGAACTAGAATGGACAGTAGGAAAACTATCCAGCTTACAACAGGCACATCCTACACATCCTAGAAACAACTACACTAAAAGGCATATGCATCATAGATCAAGACCATGCATCAGTTGTAGTTATTGTGGTAAAAATGGACATACAGTTTCTGTTTGCAGGACAAGAGGAAGACAAAATGTGAAGAAAGTATGGGTTCCCAAAGGGACCATACTAAGCACTAACCCACAAGGACCCAAAGAAATTTGGGTACCTAGAACCTTTGTTTAAATCATTGCAGGTATGCTTCAAGGTATGGGGGACAAATTGGTACCTTGAAAGCAGAATCACAAAAGCTCGTGACTGGGAAGAAATAGATCTTAAAACACTCCACCCCAGGTCAAGCAGTCATGTGACTTACATCAAAAATGAAACTGAGGAAAGAATCCTCAGGAAAGGTTAGTCCATTTTTTTATATATAGAATTATTAATTCAATCTCTTAACCTGAAATTGATCTATACAAGTACGAAATTTCATTTCCATGTTTTACTCATATAAAGGAACCATCATCCTAGAACCCATGACTCTAATATGTGCATACATGATTAAAAGTTAGTTGAGTCTTTTAACGGCCGGTCAAAATTATTTTTTTTTTTTAAACCATTGCAAAAGAAACAATTTACACTATTTTTTATAAGTTTCATAGAGCTTTCTTTTTGGGCATTTTTCATGATATGAATCGATTTCCTAGTCACTTCCAAAAGCCAATTTTTTAGCTCAAAATCGATTATATAGAATCTTTCACTAAAAATCTTTCAATCGATTATGATCTTTACAAAATCTCCAACAAATCAATCCCTTCCTAAAACTTAGGAAAACTAGCGCTTTTTTCTTAACCTCTCCAACAAGAAAAGCGCATAATCCTCCTATGTTATCTTATCATATCCAAACAAACTACTTAGGGCGCATAAAATCATCCAAGATCACGTCTTCTCTTAGAGCAAACTCATAACAAAATTCGCATCCCTCCAAAAATTCCCAATGCCTCCAAGAACCAAGAACCTCTGTGTCAAAAGGAAAAGGGTACATGATGGTGAAAGCTCCTTCCACTCCAGATATTTCACCAGTTCTGAACAAGCTGACCTCTACTGCAAAAACTTCTCTCTTAGAGGATTAGGAACCACTTATGCTCTAGACTTACCCTGGTTTCAAAGTCAAAAGGGATTTGAATTTATTGACTGGCTAGAGTTCCATAAACTACTAGACTTTGCAACTGAAACAGGCTCAGTCGCTCCTGACATGGTTAGAGCCTTCTACACCACTCTTAGCTACAACGATACAACTGAAACACTATCAGCTGAACTAAAAGGAACCAAAATCCACCTCACCCTAGCTCAGTTCAGTAATCTCACCAGCTTACCTTGTGATGGTGAGAAATTGATCCATATGAACCCTCCGGAATCTTGGCCCGAATTCGACCTAGGAGATACTTGCATATCTATCTGTCATGCTCTGGCCGAAGTTGGTAAAAAGCCTATTCTAGCAAAATCACTCACAACCCAAAATCGGCTTCTCCACTACACCATAGCCCGAACAATCCTTCCGAAAACCTCAAACATTGCTCAGGTAACCTATGATGAAGTTATTTTACTTTGGGGAATCAAACACCGGAAGAACATAAACTGGGCACATCTGATCATAAGCCACATGATTCGTCACACAAAGACAAGCGACAAACCTCTTCCATACTGTGTTCTCATTACAAAACTCCTCCAGCACTTCAACATTCCATTCTTAGGGGAGAAAATCATAAAAGGGAAAGCAGCCTATCACATGATAAACACCTCCACCCTAAACCAGATGCAATTCATCCAATCTGGAGATACATGGCATCACTCCTCCATAGGCATAGCATCATCCCAAGAATATGATCCAAACAGGCCATCTGGCCCAAACACAAACTCCACCATACATGAGGATGGTCAAACAGAACCAAACCAAACTACTGCTGCTGCAGCCCCATCCCTCACTCACTTCTTGCATGCACTCAACATCTTTCAAGAAGAACAGAACGAAAAGTTGGAAGAATTAAAAAAAGAAATCATCCTTTCCAGAGAGACCCACAGTCACGAGATTACGGCCTTAAACAATCGATTAACAGAATTTGAGGCTCGAAACAGTTCCTTTTCGCATTGGATGCAAGATCTTTAGATAAAATTATGAATCAGCACTTTATTTTTTATGTTTTGTGCCCTGTTGGCATAACCCTTCTCTTATAAGCATATGACTATTAGCTCTTTTTGTTAGTTACCAAATTGGTTTAATGCAATGATTATTCTTTTCTAAATAAATGACTGTGCTGTTTAGATTCGCACTTTTTATTACATGTTGCCCTCTTTGATCATGACAAAAAGGGGGAGAAGAATAGAGTTTTTAATATTTAGAATAAAGTTTTTAATATTTAGAATAAAGTTTTAATATTCAGCATGCATTTGCACTTACTTGCATATAGTCAATAAAACAGGGGGAGCATCATGATAGGGGGAGTATCATATACATTATCTGTTTGAACTAACCTCCCACCTTGAGATGAGCTAATGTTTTGTCATCATCAAAAAGGGGGAGAATGTGGATACCTTGTATTGCAGGTAAACTAATATTGCAGGATGTGTTTTGATGATGAAAAAGACAAAGGTAAAGTTGACGGTCAAAGTGACTAATCGTCAAAATCAATCCAAGACAAGCAAGCCAAGAACTGAAGATTCAAGTTTAAGGGTAGTCCTTAAATATAAGGGTAGTCATTAGGGTTTGGGTGTGTCTTAGGAAAAAGTGTAAGCTCTTTCAAAGGTCAGCTCGTATCTCAGAGTCTCACACACTCACAAAGTTTTTTAAAGGTGCATGCATATTTACGTAAACATTCTTATCACCTTTTAAATAACAGAAATCGATTTTCTTCATGCATAAACAAATAGCAAAATCGATTTTCAGGCAAATTAGAAAAGATAGAAATCGATTGTCAGGCCATGTTTTATAATACACAAATCGATTTCTGAGCCAAATATTTTTTTAAGGGAAGAATCGATTCCCAACCTTTTGCACATAACTGAGAATCGATTCCCACTTGTCTCAGGCAAGCTGAAAATCGATTCCTACATATTTTCACTAAGTATAGAATCGATTCCTAGCTTTCCATGGCACTCAAGAATCGATTTCCCACATTTTACACACAAAGATAAAATCGATTCCTTACCTAAATAAATCGATTCCTAGATCAAATACATTTTAACAAAGAATCGATTCCTACATTATTTTCAACGTAAAAATGAATTTCTCATAGCCTATAAATAGGCAGTGCTTCACGATTCATTTTACACACAACACACATCAACCCATTTGTACGAATCAGAAAAACTCTTGAGAAAACTCTTCACGCTTATATTTTTGCTCGTCACATACCGTTGGTCTGCTGAGCTGATCTGTTGCTAAGAGTTAGTTGGGGTTGTATTCTTCAAGTTGTAATATCTGCCTACACTAGAGGTATTTCTGCATTTACAATTGTTTATTATTTAATTGTTGTGTTTGCTCTAGGGAGTGGGGTATCTCTCTAGGGTAGCTGCATGTACTAGGAAGTGGGGTATCTTTCTAGGGCAGTTGATTGTAACAGGGGTGGGGTATCTCTTGTTATTGTTATAATAGATCTGAGGGCTCTCTATAGGTGGGGTATCCTAGGAGGAGAGTGCCTAAGTCTGTAAAGGTTTTCCAAGGCACCTGTAAGCCTTGTTGTTGTTTTAGTGGAAAATCTCACAAGGGTGTGAGGACTGGACGTAGGTCACTAGGAGGTGACCGAACCAGGATAAATCTCTGCGTGCTTTACTGCTTTCCTGCTTTACTGTTTTACCGCTTTACTGCTTTATACTCTAATTCCTTCGCTTCCACTTAACCTGCGCGAAAATTGATCTAAGTCATTGAAAAGGGGAAAAACATTTTCAAAAGATCTGAAAAGTTTTTAAATCTCAATTCACCCCCCCTCTTGAGACTGAAGCCACTTGGTAACATTCCTCTCATAGGCAGACAGATAAAATCAACAACAAAGTCCCTGCCTTCTATGGTGAGCAGACAGTTAAGGCATAATGATTGGGTTCGCACACGACCCTTTGCAGCCGTAAGGATAGATATTGGCTCGGATATAGGAGATACTATTAATCCTAGCCGTTCAGCACATGCTTCAGAGATAAAACAATGAGTAGCACCAGAGTCATACAAAATATTAACAGTTTGATTAAAGAGAGAACCTGTACCCCTTATAAGGTTATCAGCTGGTTTGATGGTCTTAGCATCCAAAGTATTGACTCGGGCCTGTCTCGGAGCATCAGGAGACTCTAAGAAAGCTTTCCTTGACGGGCAATTATTAGCATAATGGCCCACTTCTTTGCAAAGGTAACATTGGTTCGGTCCCACCTGGCATTTGCCTTTATGAAACTTCTTGCACACATGACATCGGTCATATCCTGCAGAGTCTCTTGACTGCACTCGTTTCCCTTTGTCTGAATTCCCTTTATACCTCGGGTTTGAAGAAGTTGGCTCATTACCCTTCTTCTTATCCTTCCAGAAATCTTTCCTCTCAGCATACATTCTTTTAAGATCGCTCTCAGCGGAATGAGCTTGTTGAACCAAAGCAGGATAAGTGGTCATGGAATAAGAACTGAGACCCTGATTCACATCGCCTCTAAGACCTTGTCTGAACATCACCATTTTCTACTTTTCATCAGGAGCGGTGGTCCCCAATTCATAGAATTGTGACAACCTCTCAAATTTGGCAGCAAATTCCCCAACTGTCATCTCTCCCTGTTTCAAACTCAGAAATTCCATCTGCTTGTCAAGTCTTTGGGAGTCGGGAAAATAATGACCCAAAAACAACTCCTTGAAGTTATTCCACTCAAGAGGAGTTCCCTGAGTTTGTAGCATCCTACGAGCATTAACCCACCAGGTGTGAGCATCCTCGTCCAGAGCGTTAGCAGCACAAATTACCTTTTCTCCTTCAATGCATTGCAAGGTATCAAAGATCTGTTCCATGGCATCCACCCAGAAATGGGCTTTCATTGCCTCGGATCCTCCTTTGAAGGTTGGGGGTTTCATCTTCAGAAACTGGAAATACACTCTGTTGGGATCCTCAGGTGTTGGCACATTGACCGGCTCAGCTGGTTGTGGTTGAGGCATCTGATGCATCTGCTGCATTTGAGCCATTTGAGCCATCTGTTGCTGTTGCATTAGCATCATGTCATTCATCATCTTTTGCTGAGTCTCGATGACATTCTGCATCCATTCTTGATGAGGATCAACAGGTGGGTTTCTCCTACCTCTTCCAGCCATGATTCTGCGAAGTATGCACAAAGTATTAAGTTGATCAGGCTCAATGTCTAATAGCATACTAAGAAAAATCAGACTTAGAAGACGTAAAAGACTCTTAACATCTAAGTCCGACTAGGTCGAACCGCTCTGATACCAAATGTAACACCCCGTTATTTCTAACATGTAGAAACACCGAAAGTGCACAGATGCGGAAATTCAGAGGACACAGTTCCTGTTTAAGTATTGGACGTACAAACTTTTTCCGAAATAAAAACATAGTCGGAATAACATTACTTCATAATAAGAAGTTTATCGGTTCCATACCGAATGGATTACAATATCCAAGTCCAAATACCAAACGGAAACATAAAACGGTTCATATAACTCATAATCGATACAAGTTTATACAACCAATATGACAACAAAAGAACAAAGGATCAAATGACTAAGTCTTCAGCACCTCCAAGAGTATGCCAACTACTCGTGCACAATAGTCTTCCTTTTTCCCTGCTTCTCTGAAAAACAACAAATATGGATAGGGTGAGATAACATTATCTCAGTGAGTCCTACCGTGCCCCCTCACTGACACTCGGTTCAATTTATTAAACCGTTACACAAAAGCTGACATAACAATGTCTTATTTGTTATTCGAATTACCGACTGCACAACGATTGCTAATCCGGGCAATTCGTGTTCTTAAATTATTAATCGAAATGCCGACTGCACAACTATTGCTAATCCCGGCAAATCGTGAATTTAATTTAACATGATCCGGCTGCACAACGCTTGCTAATCCCGGGAACCATGTGTTTAACCTTAGCACAATCCGGCTGCACAACGCTTGCTAATCCCGGTAACCCACGAATTGACCACGCCAAGACGTATACAGGGCCTAGGGTGAGGGCTCATGACTTCCCTTCCTAGTATGCTACTTGTCGGGTCGTCACCCAACGCAATACGTATGACAATACGCATCAAGTTCTCGAGAGTTAGATAATTTATATCTTTTCGATCACCAAATGGATCAATTACATAAATAATCGGATAAACAATATCCATATCGAGCTATAACCCGTTTTGAGGAGTTTATAATTTAGACCTCCGGCATTATAATCATTTTCATTTGACATATATAAACATATATATTCAGCCAATCCATCAGTCGGTGTACTCACACGCACACTAGGGTTTCGGTTTTTCGATCAAATGGGCTTTCAAAGTTCTTTTTCAAAATCATGAGTTGAACAAGTCCAAAATACGGTTTTCAGTAAGGCAATTCCTTTTTAAATGGTTGAGAAAGAGATTAGGAAAGGTTCAGGATCAAATGGTACGACGAAATGAGAAAACGGAAACCGGGGACAGATCCTCACGCACGGTTCGTGCCCAGGGGCGCACGACCCGTGCGTGAAGTACTTCATTTATCCATTCCTACCAGAAGGATACGCACGGTCCGTGCCCAGGGGCGCACGACCCGTGCGTCTTGTATTGCACGCACGTTCAGGTACCAGAAGCAGGCGCACGATCCGTGTACAGGGGAGCACGATCCGTGCGTCCTGTAACAGTCCCAGATTTCACAGTTTTTCTCATGTTCGCTCTCCGTTTTCGCCCAATTCGATTCCTAATGTCAATCACTCCTGAAACTCAGAAAATGTCCAGGTATTCAAGAACACATATACAAAAAATTTCCTTTCAACGATTTAATCAAAATTCTCATTAAACCGTAAAATAGCGTTTGGACTCAAAATCGTTTTTCGGTTCTAAGCCTTTCGAAAACAGAAAACGTAACCAAGGAATCCAATATCGAAAACAAGTTCAGGATCACAAAACATCCTATCGTGAGTAGAACTCACCGTGATGTCGATTTCGCTAGGAGCCACGATCGAAACGTGAAACGGCCGAACACTAGAGCGCACGAACAATCACCAACAACGCTGGAACAGTA
The DNA here is from genome assembly GCA_039519185.1 of Astragalus membranaceus. Lineage (NCBI taxonomy): Eukaryota > Viridiplantae > Streptophyta > Magnoliopsida > Fabales > Fabaceae > Astragalus > Astragalus membranaceus. Next base: position 70,374,754 of record CM076851.1, read on the forward strand.
GCTAGCTTGACTGAACGGCTTGGAGCAGCAACTCTAAATGATTTGGACTCCTTCTAAACTTTAATACGGTACAAGACTTCACTTTTGACAGTCACAACTGAACATGCAAAGGAGTGGCAGCTCAAAACTCCATTGTCTTCACCATTGTAGCTTCAAGCTTCGAAAATGGAGCAAGAGGTAGGGGGAGAATCAGACTTCAAAAATAGTCTCATTGGATTCAGAATTGAAAATGGAGTGGGATGGAAGAGAAACAACTGACATGCAACAAGGATTTAGGATGAGTCCCTCCTTCCTCCTCTCCTCCTCCTTCACGCCCTCCTCCTTCTTCTCTCTTTCTTATTTCCAGTTTTTCCTTCAAATTCTGATTATAAGGAATACTAAGTGATGGAGAGTGTGGCTGGAAATAAAAGGGGTCAGCTAGCTAATGGTTGGGTGTGAAAGTACAATAACGCCCTTCAGCTTGAAATCTCAAATTAAATTACGACTAATCCATAAGTGAATGTGAGAGAGGATTTCTTTGGGCTTTTACTCGTACAATAATCCCCGAGACACGACTAATTATTCCCACAAATAATTAATCGGTCCTAGGCATCATAACATGAGTCTTTAAAAATTAGGGATGTTACATCAACATCACTTATTTTCATCGTCACTTATTCATAAACATCATCAACTCAAACAATAGCCAGTGAGGGCAAAAACGTCATTTACTAGCCACTAAGGGCATCATCGTCATTTACACATCCATATCAATAACATTGGCCACTAAGGGCAAAAAGGTCATTTAACTAGCCACTAAGGGCATCATCGTGAAAATCATCACTTTTGACACCAAAACGTTAAAACCACTGGTTATACGCAAAGAGGATTTTTAAAGACACCAAAATGATTTTTTTTTAATGTCACAGCAACGACCACCGGGAACAGCCACTTGGGGCGCTCAGCAACCTTCGGAAATTATAAGTTTTTATTTTTAAAAATGGGACACACAGATAGACAACTGAAAAAGCTTCTCAACACTTTTTGAAACGTTCAAAACGGATGCCCGAGTCAAAAGATATAGCGAAAACAGTTTTCATAAAAATTTGGGAACATCCTGAAAAACTGGCGCCCTGGGCGCCCAGCGCCTGGCACCTGGCGCCCAGCAACACGCAACACACACACACTGGCGCCCAGCGCCCAGCGCAACACACACACGCACACACTGGCGCCCAGCGCCCAACGCAACACACACACACACGGGCGCCCAGCGCCTGGCACCCAGCGCCCAGCGCTCCACACACACGCGCACAGCATCACGGCGCACAGCGCCCATGGGCGCCCAGCGCCTGCACACTTTCAGCAACACAATTTCAGCACAACTTCAACATATACATTTTTTTTCTTCAAATTTTCACATGACCAATCACAACACCAATTTACAACAATTCATGAGCACATATAAAATCATCAAAAACCTCCATCAAACATCAAAATTCAGCAACATTACAAGCACACACATGGCGCCCTAGGCGCCCATAGTACTAAATACGGATCTTTGAGCAACAATTTGCCAAACAACATGCCAGTCGAAAATAACAACATGAAATCGTACATAATCATGCTCATGGATTAAATCTAGGCCACCTCTACTTAAAACCTATCATAGGAATTATTATAAAAATTGATAGAACTCCCCTTACCTCGAATTCGAAGAGTAGAAGCCCTAGAGACGGTCACGAACAGAACCACGGCAACAATTCACGACCCTTTCCTCTCCTTGGTTGCGCGACTTCTCTTCTCTTCTTCTCCTCTCCAACGGCGCCTCTCTCCTCTCTATTCTCTCCAATTCGCAAAATGATGGAACAAAACCCTAACTCCACATGACCTAGTGTATTCGCATGTCTCAATGGATCATGGGCTTGGGCTTTTCACTTAAGCCCAAGTCTAGCTAATTGGCGCCTTCATCTCCAGATACCACCTACACCATTTTAAATATAATTTTAATTAATTAAATTATACCTAATAAATTAATTAATTTCCTAAATACTTAATTAAATAAATTAATTAAATATTTAGGGTGTTACAACTCTCCCCCACTTAGAATATTTCGTCCTCGAAATTTACCTGATCAAACAACTCCGGGTAGGACTCTCGCATCTTGCTCTCTAGCTCCCAAGTCATACTCTCACCGGCAGCTCCTAACCAAACCACTTTCACTAATGCAATCTCTCTGCCTCTCAGCACTTTCACTTCACGATCCTCCACCGTGAGATTATCCCGCACCTCTACATCATCCATATGGATCACATGAGATGGATCCGAAACATACTTCCGAAGTTGCGACACATGAAATACGTCGTGCAAATTCGAAAGATTCGGCGGTAAAGCCACCCTATAAGCCACATTCCCGATTCTCTCAGAAATCTGATAAGGACCAACAAAGCGAGGAGTGAGCTTCTTCGATTTCAACGCTCTACCAACACCGTTAACAGGAGAAACCCTCAAGAACACATGCTCACCCTCTTGAAACTCTAAATCTTTCCTCCGCTTGTCATGATAACTCTTCTGACGACTCTGCGAAGCCTTCATCTTTTCACGGATCATCTTGATTTTCTCTGTAGTCTCCCGGACAATCTCCGGTCCCAACACTACACTCTCTCCCGACTCATACCAACACAATGGCGTTCTACACTTTCGACCATACAATGCTTCAAACGGTGCCATCCCGATACTGGAATGGTAACTGTTGTTATAGGTGAACTCGATCAATGCAAGGTAGGAATCCCATGAACCCCTTTGTTCCAAGACACAAGCTCTTAACAAATCTTCTAACGACTGAATTGTCCTCTCTGACTGACCATCTGTCTGAGGATGATATGCCGAACTCATTTTTTAATTTTGAACCCAATTCCTTTTGCAAACTCGTCCAAAACTCAGAAGTGAACCTCGGATCCCTATCTGACACAATACTCTTCGGAACACCATGCAACTTCGCAATGCTATCCCACTTCCACTCTGGAACTTCCAACGATTGCATCAACCCCGCAGGCCTCTGATGCTCAACCTTCGATTTCTGACAGGTCAAGCAGGCATACACAAACTGTGCCACATCTCTCTTCATACCATACCACCAAAACATCTTTTTCAGATCTTGATACATTTTCGTCGCTCCAGGATGGATACTCAACTTGCTACGGTGACCCTCCTCCAAAATTGCTTTTCTCATTTCCGCATCATCCGGAACACAGATCCTACCCCGGAACCTCAACACACCACGAGAATCCAATTTGAAATCTTCATCTTCAGATTGACCAACCCCATTAATTAAATCTACCAACTTGACATCTGACTTCTGAGCCTCTCTGATGCTGCCCAGAAAGTCATTATCGATCTTCAACATTCCCAGCTTGACACTGCGAGGTGTCATTTTACAAACCAAACTCAAATCTCTGAATTCCTCAATCAACTCTAATTCTTTCACCATCATTGCCGACATATGCAAAGACTTCCTGCTTAAAGCATCAGCCACGACATTAGCTTTGCCGGGATGATAGTTCAAACCGAAGTCATAATCCTTCAAGAGCTCTAACCACCGACGCTGTCTCATATTCAACTCTTTCTGATCGAACAGATACTTTAGACTCTTATGATCACTGAATACTTCAAACCTCGAACCATAGAGGTAGTGCCTCCAAATCTTAAGCACAAATACCACAGCAGCCAATTCCAAATCATGCGTAGGGTAATTTTTCTCATGAACCCGCAACTGCCTCGACGCATACGCAACGATTTTCCCATCTTGCATCAGCACACCACCAAGACCCATCTTCGAAGCGTCACAATATACAACAAACGGTTTCTCCGGATTAGGCAACGTCAAAACAGGCGACGTTGTCAATCTCTTTTTCAGTTCCATAAAACTTTCCTCACACCGAGCATCCCAAACGAAAACTTTACCCTTACAAGTCAACTGAGTCAACGGAAGGGCCAACTTGGAAAAACCCTCGATGAACCTCCTGTAGTACCCAGCCAAACCCAAAAAGCTTCTAATCTCTGTTGCGGACTTCGGAGCCTCCCACTCCAACACTGCTTCCACTTTTGCCGGATCAACCGCAATACCATTACCAGAAATCACGTGCCCAAGGAAACTCACCTCTTTCAGCCAGAACTCACACTTTGATAACTTAGCATACAACTTTTTCTCTTTCAGAACTTCTAATACTGTCTTCAGGTGCTCAGCATGCTCTTCCTCCGACTTAGAATAAACTAGAATGTCATCTATGAAGATCACCACAAACCGATCTAGGTAATTATGGAAAATACGATTCATATATTCCATAAATACACCAGGTGCATTGGTCACACCGAACGGCATCACTGAATATTCATAATGCCCATACCTTGTCCTGAACGCTGTCTTCTGAACATCTTCATCCTTCACTTTAATCTGATGATATCCGGACCTTAAATCAATTTTGCTGAAAACACGGGCACCCACTAACTGATCCATCAAATCGTCGATCCTCGGAAGCGGATATAGTTACCTTATTCAACTGACGATAGTCCACACATAACCTCATACCCCCATCCTTCTTCTTTACCAACAATACCGGAGCTCCCCACGGTGATACACTCGGTCTTACAAACTTTTTCTCAAGCAATTCTTCGAGTTGCGTCTTCAACTCAGACAATTCCGACGCCGACATCCTGTACGGTGCCATAGACACAGGCCTCGTACCAGGTACAAGATCAATCGAAAACTAAACTTCCCTTTCCGGTGGCACACCCGGAATTTCATCAGGAAAAACCTCAGGGAACTCGCGTACCACTTGCAGTTCTTCAATAACAACCTGACTCTCAGCAGACAACGATGCCATCAACGCAAATAGCTGGACCCCTTCTTTCTTCAACTTCTTCAACTGGCCAGCAGATATCAAAACAGAATCTTCTTCCCTGAAACTGACCGACTTTCTACGACAGTTGATATGAACGTGGTTATTCTCTAACCAGTCCATGCCCAAGATTACATCCAGACCTCTCAACGGCAAGCAAACAAAAATTCACAACAAAGTCCCTGCCGAAGATCGACACGGGACATTGAGAACACACCTGGGAAGTAATCACCGACCCCTTCGCAGGAGTATTGTAACACCCCTTTTCTACCCGGTAATTTTATTTAATAAAAATATCAGAGTTTTCAAAAAATTAATTACACCACAAGGGATGTCACACTTACTTCGTTAAACGTCACGCTTCAAATAACTCGCTTTTCGAAAACAGTCTTATAATAACTTCAAAACGTCATTTATCAATTAAATTACAACTTCGCGTCCAAAATCCAACAACCACAACAGTCACAATAACTTAAACAACATTCTTTCCCCTCCCTAGCGTTACATATCAGAGCATGACGACTCGATTCAAGAAGTGAAGCCAAAGGCATTCACTGGGAATCACCTGCACGTTACCAACACGGGGGTAACATTCAAACAGGAAAGGGTGAGCATCATTTCAATCTATATAATAGAAAATATGATAAGGACTAATCATAGGCTACGCACTAGAACAATCAGCATCCAATACACTAAACATCCACGTCACAGTCATCATTCACATCATTTACAAACACTCATCTCATGTCATGTAGATTTATGAAATGCAACCCACTCGCGGGTATATGCATGGAGGTACCTTTTTACAAAACGTCGCTTAGCCACTCAGGCCTCATCATCACTTAGCCACTCAGGCCTCAAAACGTCATTGGTTTTATGCATATGGGCATGAGACACTATGACATGCACCACTCACTTCACACAATCACACAATTACTCAGATCATAGTCAACAATGTGACCCATCACTTACCTGTTTGCTCGCACGGAGCACAGCACCCGTCAAATTCATAATCATCACACAACATCACTAGGCCATTTAGACCTTAACATCACTTAGCCCTTCGGGCCCCAAACGTCACTGGTTTTTCATCGACACTCACACATAAACATCAATCAACTCAAACCATAACCACTGAGGGCAAAAACGTCATTTGACTAACCACTAAGGGCATCCTCGTCATTTACACATCATTATCTACAACTTTGGCCACTAGGGGCAAAACAGTCTTTTACACGTCATAACTAATAATAATTAGCCACTAAGGGCAAAACAGTCTTTTAACTAGCCCCGAGAGCATCATCGTCAAAATCATCATTTTTGACATTACTTCGCTAAAACTGTTGTTTATACACCAAAAGGGATTTTTAAATGTCACTGGGACGATCACCAGGGACGGCCACTTGGGCGCCCACAAACAATCAGAAAATAACAATTTTTCATTTTAAAAATTAGACCCATAGATGGACAACGTAAAGAGCTTCACGACACTTTTTGAATCGTTCAAAACGGACGTCTGAGTCAAAAGTTATGATAAAAATAATTTTGGAAAATCAGGCAACATCCTGGGAACAGGCGCCTTAGGCAACCAGGCAACGCAACACGCAACACAACACGGGCGCCTAGCGCCCAGGCGCGCGCAACGCCCGCACAACACAGCGCCACAGGCGCTCAGCGCCCAGGCGCGCACAACGCACACACAACACAGCGCCACAGGCGCTCAGCGCCCAGGCGCGCACAACGCACACACAACACAACACGGGCGCCTAGCGCCCAGGCGCGCACACACACGCGCAACACCCACGCCATCAGGCGCCCAGCGCCCAGCACAGGCGCTTAGCGCCCAGAACACAGCAGCAACGTCCAGAATTTTTTTCAACAATTTTTCAACACTAAAAATTGGTCTCCTAACAAATTTTAAAGTGTAAAAACTCCATTTTTCCAGCAACTAAAAAAAAACACTTTTCTCATTCAAAATCACCAAGACTCAATTTATCGAAACTCAATAAAACAAACAACATCACTAACCCCCTCATGCGACTTCACTTCCAACAAATCAACGCATAGATCAACACCATATTTCTCATTACATACGCATAGCACCATCAATAATGCAAATTCGTAGATCAAGAACCAAGCCATAAATCAAATCGCATGAACTCATGATTGATATATATATACGAAAATTTGCATCAAGAACATCAAGAACGCAAAGAACATCAAAACGCAAAGAACATCAAGAAACATACGGTTCTAATACAAACCCTAGATCTAGAACCCATCATATGAATTATTAGATAGAATGATAGAGCTCCCCTAACCTTTTCAAGAAGAAGAATTCGATGCCCTGGGAGAAGTCACCTACAGAGCCACAGCAACAACGGAGATCCCTTCCTCTTGATCTTCGAATCCTCTCCTCCTTCTCCTCTTGGCCGCCCCCCCCCCCCTTGCTCTCTCTCTCTCCTTCTCACGCTCCTCTCTTCCTTTCTCTCTTTCTCAACTTTCGCAAATGATCACCAAAGAACCCTAACCCCTAGGCACCACTTCGCATATGATTGATTCCTGGGCTTGGGCTTCTCACTTAAGCCCAAGTCCATCTAATTTGGCACCTCCATCTTCTAATACCCCCTACACATTTTAATATAATTTCTAATAATTAAATTATATCCACTTAATTAATTTAAATTCCTAAATACTTAATTAAATAATTTAATTAAATATTTAGGGTGTTACAACTCTCCCCCACTTAGAATATTTTCGTCCTCGAAAATTTACTCCAACTCACGAAACGAAACCCAATCTTCTTGTCACTTCCAACCATCCCCGTCCATCACCCTTCTCCACATTGTTACTCTTAATTAGATGTTCTAATCTGAAGGTCATCAAAGTCACACTCAACTACTCAAACACCGTGACACTTCACTTAGGCAACCACACCTCATCATCGCTCACCTCTACAACTACCTCGGTTACATCTACTTCAGTTCTCCATCATTCTCCTTGCCACCCATACGCTGCACTTAGGCACTTTATGCTTCAACCACACTAGCTTCTACATACATTGATAACGCTGCAACACTGCACTTCGTCCCACTTATACTTCGATTTCCATATACTTCGACAACACCACACGTCGACTCTCATTCATTTCGACCCACTTATAGTCAGGTAACCACATCTCGGCCCTTATGTCACCCTACACACCTGACCTTCATCTCTTCTTGTTTCTTTGGTCCTCTCACACTATGATCGAACTTAGCTACGACTACAACACCCATTTACTTGAAATTGGCGCGACACCCATTAAAGTACTTCAACGAAAGTGACAACACCAACTACGACATCTTTGCGCTGAGAGTTCCTCAACTCCCATTTCTCTCCTAGGTCCTTCATAGGACCGACTCATCAACAACACATCATAATTTCACCAAAGTGAAGCACACACCACATCAATCACATCAATCACAATTAATTACGCGACTCCTTTGTCAATAAAGGACTAAGTCAACGTACATAGGTACCAAACAGCACATAAAAATAAAATAATACATAAAAAAAATCGAGACAGCAACTTCTCACAATACAGTAACAGTACTAAAGAAAATAAGAAGACAGCCCTTTTCAAAATTTACGAAACGGCCCACTTGATTCAAGAAAACATCATTTTAATTTTAAGAACTCGGCACTTTAAATTATTAAGAGAACAACACGTTATATTTGAGTGAACATCACATTTAAGTCGAAGAAAACAACACTCTAGATTGTAGAGAACAGTACACTTTAATGTGCGAAAACAACAGCAAATACGGCAACATTAACGACATAAAAATGGCACACTATTAATCTCAAAACAAAACAGTGTGAAAACAACCACATTATTTGAGTAAAACGGCAACAGCAAGACCAAGAAGAACAACGACAACAATAAGGTGTAAACAGTGGTCTTTTAGCGCGCAACAACAGCAAAACACGGAGTGAAAATAATACTTCTTTTTAGCGCGCAACGGCAGTGGAAACAGCACGTTTACAACATAAAAATAGCGCTTCATTTTCGTAAAATAGCAATACGATTATTTCATAAAAACAGCAACTCATTTCATAGAAATAAACCGCAACACAGCAACTCATTTTTAAGCAAACCGCAGCATTCTTATGTAGCGAACAGCAGCATTTTATTTTGAAAAACAGCAAGACAGCAACTCTTCACAGCATAAAAACAGCCCCCTCTTATTTTAAAAAGCAAGATAACAACCTTGAACAATATAAGACAGCACACTATTCATTTAAAAAAAGTAGAACAGCGACCTGAAACACTGTCAATCAGCACACCATTTATTTTAAATACAATTGTAACTTTGATTTCTTTGAAAACATCAAATCCAATTATCAACTCTACGAACCATTATCAATTCAATTCAATTCGATTCAATTTAATCATCACTTTATATTTTAGAAAAAATACACTCTTTTCTTTTAGAAAATACTACATTTCAACTGGAGAAAACATCACATTTTAAGCTGAGGAAAAACAGCACCTACAAAAACAGCGCTTAAAACAAAACTGCGCATAGAAACAGCATGCAAAACCGAGTGAATAACAGCAACCCATTTACTTGTAAATACAGTAGCTCATGTATCTAATTTAAACAATGAAGCGGCAACACCTTTTCAACATAAAAAAAACAGCTTACTATTATTTTCACAAACAACCAGCACTTTAAACAATGTAAAAACAACACACCATTGTTTCCAAACAAAACGGCAACTCGAAACAGTGTAAAAACAGTACACTATTTATTTTTAAAACAAAACAGCAACACATACTGTAACACCCTAAAATATTTAATTAATTTATTTAATTAAGTATTTAGGAATTTAAATTAATTAAGTGGATATAATTTAATTATTAGAAATTATATTAAAATGTGTAGAGGGTATTAGAAGATGGAGGTGCCAAATTAGATGGACTTGGGCTTAAGTGAGAAGCCCAAGCCCATGAGTCAAGTCATATGCGAAGTGGAGCCTAGGGGTTAGGGTTCATTGGGGATCATTTGCGAAAAATGGAGAATTGAAAGGAGGAGAGAAAGAAGTGCGCCGTAGGGGGGGAGGAGAAGAGGAGAGCAAGTCGCAAGCTCCAAGGAGAAAGGAGAAGGTGTGATCCGGTTTCCATGGTTCCGTTCGTGATCGTCCCTAGAGATCCTATTCATCTAATTCGAGGTTAGGGGAGCTCTTTCTTTCCATCAAATAGAATTCTATGATAGGTCTTAATCTAGGTTGTTGGACTAGATCCTTGATGCATGCCTATTCTTGATGTTCTTGATATGTTGATGTAGTTCTTGACGTTCTTGATATGTTGATGTCGTTCTTGACGATCTTGATATGTTGTTGTTGTTGTGCGAATTGATGTGTTTCCCTTATAGGTTGTGGATGTCGATCTTTACATGTATATATATATATATAAATATACATATATATATATATATATATATACGAATTGAGGTGTTCTTGATAGGTTGTTGATGTCGATCTTTACATATATATATATATATATATATATATATGCGAATTGATGCATGCCAAGAATTATTGATGTGTTCTTGATGTTCTTTAATGTTCTTGAATGTTTTTGGGTTGCCTATGATGATGATCTTCGTATATACATATATGTGTGCCATATGCGAATTGTTTTAGTGTTTTAACCTTGGGATAATACGAACTATGTATGTGCTTTGATGATGTTGGTATTTGAGAGTTCATGGAATTTATGAATTGGTATGTTGGGGAGCTTGATGTTTCGCATTTTGGGTGTGGGTGTGCAAGGGCGCCTAGGGCGCCAAAGTGATGATGATTTTAGTGCTCCAAAAGAATCTTGTTGATTGATTTAAATTAAGAGTCATTTCGAGTGTTGAAAATTATAGGATTTTGATGAGTTAAATTGCTAAAAATCAGTCTTTAGTGTTTTGGAAAATTGTGGGAAAAATGGTGATTTTTGGTGTTTAGTGTTGAAGAGTTGTTGGAAAAAATCTGGGTTTGTTGTTGCTGTTTTCTGGGCGCCAAGTGCCTGTGCTGGGCGCCTATGGCCTGTGTGTTGCTGTGTGTTGCCAGAATTCCTGTGTGGCTAGGCGCTGGGCGCTGGGTGCCAGCGCTGGGCGCTGAGCGCCCATGCGCGTGTGTGTGTGTTGCGCCAAGGCGCTGGGCGCCAGGCGCTGGGCGCTGAGCGCCCGTGTGCGTTGCGTGTGCGTGTGTGTTGCGCCAAGGCGCTGGGCGCCAGGCGCTGGGCGCTGAGCGCTCTTGTGTGTTGCGTGTGCGTGTTGCGCCTTGCTGGGCGCCAGGTGCCTGGGCGCTGGGCGCCCATGGCGCCAGTTTTCAGGATGTCCCGAAATATTTTCGAAAACTGTTTTCGCTATAACTTTTGACCCGGATATCCGTTTTGAACGATTCAAAAAGCGTTGTGAAGCATTTTCCGTTGTCCATCTGTGTGTTCCATTTTTAAAAATGAAAACTTAGAATTTCTGAAGGTTGCTGGGGCGCCCCAAGTGGCTGTTCCCGGTGACCGTTGCCGCGACAATGAAAAGATGTTTTGGGTGCCTTTAAAAATTCTCTTTTGCGTACGACCGGTGGTTTTAACAAAGTAATGTCAAGAATGAGGATTTTGGCGATGATGCCTTCGGGGCTAGTTAAAAGACTGTTTCGCCCTTAGCGGCTATTATTATCATATATGACGTGTAAAAGACTGTTTTGCCCCTTAGAGGCTATTATTATTTATAGTGAGGTGTAAATGACGATGATGCCCTTGGTGGCTAGTAAATGACGTTTTCGCCCTCAGTGGCTATTGTGTGAGTTGATGATATCTGTGTAAGAGTGATGATGAAACCCAGTGACGTTTGAGGCCCGAGAGGCTAAGTGATGTTAAGGCCTAAAAGGCTAAGTGATGTTGTTGTTGTGTGAATTGTGAATTTGACAGGTGTTGTGTCCTTGCGAGCAAAACCGGTAAGTGACGGGTCACATAGTTGACTATGATTTGAGTAATTGTGTATTCGTGTGTTGTGAGTGGTGCATGTCATAGTGTCTCATGCCCATATGCATAAACCCAGTGACGTTTTTGAGGCCTGAGTGGCTAAGTGACGATGAGGCCTTAAGGGCTAAGTGACGTTTGTGAAAAGGTACCTTCATGCATATGCCCGCGAGTGGGTTGCATTTCATAAGCCTACATGACACGAGATGAGTTATTGTACGTGATGTGAATGATGACTGTGATGTGGATATTTAGTGTTTTGGATGCTGATTTGTTCTAGTGTGTAACCTATGTTTAGTACTTGTCATGTTTTCTATTATATGGATTGAATGATGCTCACCCTTTCCTGTTTGAATGTTGCCCCCATGTTGGTAACGTGCAGGTGATTCCCAGTGAAGGCCTTTAGCTTCACTAGCTGAGTCGGGTCGTCTGCTCTGATATGTAACACTAGGGAGGGGAAATGAATGTTGTTTAAGTCATTTATGACTGTTGTGGTTATTGGATTTTTTTTAGTATTGTAAGCCTGGCATAGTGGTAATGCCTTTTATGATTAAACTGTTGGATTTCCGATGTGAAATTGTATTTTAATTGATCATGACGTTTTGAAGTTATTATAAGACTGTTTTCGAAAAGCGAGTTATTTGAAGTATGACGTTTAACGAAGTAAGTGTGACATCCCTTGTGGTGTAATTAAATTTTGAAAACTCTGATATTTTTATTAAACAAAATTACCGGGTAGAAAAGGGGTGTTACATAAGTGGTATCAGAGCAATGGTTGGTCTGTCCGGCCGAGTCGTCGAGTCGTTGTGTCAGATAGTGACCAACTGTTGTCTTTCAGTGCTGACCATTGTTTATGTTGCAGATACGCCAAAAGTTCCCATTGGTAAGTGAACTAGTGGGGGAGATGTCCCTACTAGTGTTGTGTGCCTTATTGTGTTTTCGGTGTGTGAATTGCGTTTGTTGGTTGTGGTCCTTATTGTTGACCTCCTTGCTGCGTGTTTCTAAATGGTATGCTCTGTTGTTTAAATGCGCACATGTGTTTTGGTTGGTATTGAGCTCGGTGTACCCTGTATCATATTCAAATTAATTGCCGCTTGTTGTAAAATGTTAGATTGACATGCACTCAGATGCTCTTGTAATTGATGTTTGTTGCTAGATGTTGACTTGACATGTATTCGCATGCTCATGCATTTGTAAAGTATAATATTACATGCGTACCATCCTGAGTTTGGTTGTCCCTTGAGTGTGAACAAAACATGATTGCATCTTAAAATGGTAAATTACAGCCTATGTTGTTTGCCTGATCTTGTCATGTGTGTCTGTTGTGCCTGTATGCTACTGATAGCTTACCTTGTTGCATGTTACCCTCCTATGTTGCTTTGTCCGGACTGTCTTAAGTAGTCGACAGTAAGCCTCTGTGAGAAGTCTTGTGCAATGTGATTTGATGTTTGGGAAAACCAAATGCGTTGTAAAATTATTTTTTTTATGGACTATTTCAAGTTATTGCTGCACTAATAACTGTCGTAGCGTTTTAATCAATACAAACAAAAAATATCTTCATTGAGTGCTATAATTTTGACCGCAACTCTTTTTTGGAAAAGACCGCAATTTGGTGTAACAATTTTAGCTGAGGACTACCGTCTCATGTGATTGCTATTTTGACTTGCCTAATTTTCCTCAAGGTGGAGTCTTGTATGCTTGAGTTTTATGACAAAATCTTTTGGTCGTTACTTATTGAATTGCGCTATAGAGTTTTACGATCCGAAAAATAGTGGAAGTTCCGAAATTGTTTTTGAACATCCGTTAAACACTTTTACGGCTGGATACCGAGATTAGCATTGAAAATCACTTTTATAAACGATTCGGATTTTGTTTTAGCAGTTGCACTCTTGCGATATGCGTTACGTGGTTTTAAAAATCTTAAGAATTAAAAACGTGCATTTTGGACGCTTGTGCACTTGGGCCGAATTAACTAATTGCAGTAAATGTTAATGTAACTATTCTTTTGGGCTGACTAGCTGTAATAAGGTTTTAAATGTTAACCGTTTTCCTGTGTACTTAGTTGATAATGCTTCGTGGATTATCCTGAGCTATTTGCTATTGCTGTTCGAATGATAAATGCCATGCTGTTTTAAAAAGTCGAATGCTACTGCTGTTTGTTTAAACTGCTGTTGCTGTTTTATTTAAATAATTGTTGCTGTTTCTGAAAAATGATCATTGCTGTTTTCAGAAAATAATGTGTTGTTTTATTCGGATAATTGTTATGGTTTTCTGCAAAATGACTATTGCTAAAAATGAATGTTGCTGCCTTTTAAAAGTTGTTGTTGCTTATTCCTAAGGCCACTGTCAGTGCTTTCAAGAATAACTGTTACTGTCCCTACTTTTGTACACTGCTGCTATTTTACGAGTTGTGCCTGTTTTTGGGTTGTTGACTGTCTCTATTTTTATGAGTTGTGCCTAATTCAATTGTTAACCGTTGCCGGTGCCTTAGTGCCCGATTGTGTGATTGAGTTGTTAATATTGTTGTCGTTGATGATGTTGCTCCGTTGTTGATGTTTAGTTGTTGGTGTCGCCTGAGTGGCAATTGTAGTTGTTGATGTCGCCTGAGTGGCAGTTGTAATTATTGATGTCGCCTGAGTGGCAATTGTAGTTGTTGATGTCGCCTGAGTGGCAGTTGTAATTATTGATGTCGCCTGAGTGGCAATTGTAGTTGTTGATGTCGCATGAGTGGCAATTGTAGTTGTTGATGTCGCCTGAGTGGCAGAGTTGTTTGTGGATGTTGTTGTCGCGTTACTAAAATTATGAGACTTGTTGTACGACTGTTATGCACCCTGTGAATTTCGTTGTGATGTTATGATGATTGAAGTAGTTTGTTATCCTTATGGGTAGATGAGTGGGGTAGGATGCGAGCTAGTTTATCAGAGTAACGCAGCGGAGTAGAGAGTGAGTCTGATTATTACTGCTTGAAGTTACCTGGCTGAACAAGTAGGAGGGACGGCCGCCCAAGCACTTACCGCCGGTAATCAAAGCAATAGTAATCAGCATGATTGATAGAACTAGTTGTCTAGGTGGCCTTAGAGGGAGAGTGTTGGCGTTGACAGGTGAATTTCGAGGACGAAATATTCTAAGTGGGGGAGAGTTGTAACACCCTAAAATATTTAATTAATTTATTTAATTAAGTATTTAGGAATTTAAATTAATTAAGTGGATATAATTTAATTATTAGAAATTATATTAAAATGTGTAGAGGGTATTAGAAGATGGAGGTGCCAAATTAGATGGACTTGGGCTTAAGTGAGAAGCCCAAGCCCATGAGTCAAGTCATATGCGAAGTGGAGCCTAGGGGTTAGGGTTCATTGGGGATCATTTGCGAAAAATGGAGAATTGAGAGGAGGAGAGAAAGAAGTGCGCCGTAGGGGGGGAGGAGAAGAGGAGAGCAAGTCGCAAGCTCCAAGGAGAAAGGAGAAGGTGTGATCCGGTTTCCATGGTTCCGTTCGTGATCGTCCCTAGAGATCCTATTCATCTAATTCGAGGTTAGGGGAGCTCTTTCTTTCCATCAAATAGAATTCTATGATAGGTCTTAATCTAGGTTGTTGGACTAGATCCTTGATGCATGCCTATTCTTGATGTTCTTGATATGTTGATGTAGTTCTTGACGTTCTTGATATGTTGATGTCGTTCTTGACGATCTTGATATGTTGTTGTTGTTGTGCGAATTGATGTGTTTCCCTTATAGGTTGTGGATGTCGATCTTTACATGTATATATATATATATATATAAATATACATATATATATATATATATATATATACGAATTGAGGTGTTCTTGATAGGTTGTTGATGTCGATCTTTACATATATATATATATATATATATATATATATATATATATGCGAATTGATGCATGCCAAGAATTATTGATGTGTTCTTGATGTTCTTTAATGTTCTTGAATGTTTTTGGGTTGCCTATGATGATGATCTTCGTATATACATATATGTGTGCCATATGCGAATTGTTTTAGTGTTTTAACCTTGGGATAATACGAACTATGTATGTGCTTTGATGATGTTGGTATTTGAGAGTTCATGGAATTTATGAATTGGTATGTTGGGGAGCTTGATGTTTCGCATTTTGGGTGTGGGTGTGCAAGGGCGCCTAGGGCGCCAAAGTGATGATGATTTTAGTGCTCCAAAAGAATCTTGTTGATTGATTTAAATTAAGAGTCATTTCGAGTGTTGAAAATTATAGGATTTTGATGAGTTAAATTGCTAAAAATCAGTCTTTAGTGTTTTGGAAAATTGTGGGAAAAATGGTGATTTTTGGTGTTTAGTGTTGAAGAGTTGTTGGAAAAAATCTGGGTTTGTTGTTGCTGTTTTCTGGGCGCCAAGTGCCTGTGCTGGGCGCCTGTGGCCTGTGTGTGTTGCTGTGTGTTGCCAGAATTCCTGTGTGGCTAGGCGCTGGGCGCTGGGTGCCAGCGCTGGGCGCTGAGCGCCCATGCGCGTGTGTGTGTGTTGCGCCAAGGCGCTGGGCGCCAGGCGCTGGGCGCTGAGCGCCCGTGTGCGTTGCGTGTGCGTGTGTGTTGCGCCAAGGCGCTGGGCGCTGACCGCCCTTGTGTGTTGCGTGTGCGTGTTGCGCCTTGCTGGGCGCCAGGTGCCTGGGCGCTGGGCGCCCATGGCGCCAGTTTTCAGGATGTCCCGAAATATTTTCGAAAACTGTTTTCGCTATAACTTTTGACCCGGATATCCGTTTTGAACGATTCAAAAAGCGTTGTGAAGCATTTTCCGTTTTCCATCTGTGTGTTCCATTTTTAAAAATAAAAACTTAGAATTTCTGAAGGTTGCTGGGGCGCCCCAAGTGGCTGTTCCCGGTGACCGTTGCCGTGACAATGAAAAGATGTTTTGGGTGCCTTTAAAAATTCTCTTTTGCGTACGACCGGTGGTTTTAACAAAGTAATGTCAAGAATGAGGATTTTGGCGATGATGCCTTCGGGGCTAGTTAAAAGACTGTTTCGCCCTTAGCGGCTATTATTATCATATATGACGTGTAAAAGACTGTTTTGCCCCTTAGAGGCTATTATTATTTATAGTGATGTGTAAATGACGATGATGCCCTTGGTGGCTAGTAAATGACGTTTTCGCCCTCAGTGGCTATTGTGTGAGTTGATGATATCTGTGTAAGAGTGATGATGAAACCCAGTGACGTTTGAGGCCCGAGAGGCTAAGTGATGTTAAGGCCTAAAAGGCTAAGTGATGTTGTTGTTGTGTGAATTGTGAATTTGACAGGTGTTGTGTCCTTGCGAGCAAAACCGGTAAGTGACGGGTCACATAGTTGACTATGATTTGAGTAATTGTGTATTCGTGTGTTGTGAGTGGTGCATGTCATAGTGTCTCATGCCCATATGCATAAACCCAGTGACGTTTTTGAGGCCTGAGTGGCTAAGTGACGATGAGGCCTTAAGGGCTAAGTGACGTTTGTGAAAAGGTACCTTCATGCATATGCCCGCGAGTGGGTTGCATTTCATAAGCCTACATGACACGAGATGAGTTATTGTACGTGATGTGAATGATGACTGTGATGTGGATATTTAGTGTTTTGGATGCTGATTTGTTCTAGTGTGTAACCTATGTTTAGTACTTGTCATGTTTTCTATTATATGGATTGAATGATGCTCACCCTTTCCTGTTTGAATGTTGCCCCCATGTTGGTAACGTGCAGGTGATTCCCAGTGAAGGCCTTTAGCTTCACTAGCTGAGTCGGGTCGTCTGCTCTGATATGTAACACTAGGGAGGGGAAATGAATGTTGTTTAAGTCATTTATGACTGTTGTGGTTATTGGATTTTTTTTAGTATTGTAAGCCTGGCATAGTGGTAATGCCTTTTATGATTAAACTGTTGGATTTCCGATGTGAAATTGTATTTTAATTGATCATGACGTTTTGAAGTTATTATAAGACTGTTTTCGAAAAGCGAGTTATTTGAAGTATGACGTTTAACGAAGTAAGTGTGACATCCCTTGTGGTGTAATTAAATTTTGAAAACTCTGATATTTTTATTAAACAAAATTACCGGGTAGAAAAGGGGTGTTACACATACACACAATTAGAATTTGGCGCCTATACACCCGTGGGGATGTATAGAATACATACTTTCAAAACATTTAATTTTCTTTTTAAAACGTCTCAACTCATTGTATTCACACGTCAAACATACAAATTAATTATTAAAATTTATAACACATCGTACTCCTCATCTTAATTCAACCTCAATCATCATCAAACATTAAGGCACGAAATTACACGTGACAACATCAACATCACAATGTACTCAATTCCTCATCAATTTTACACCTACTCGTCAAATCACAACAATACTAAAAACACCCAACGGCAAACAAACAAAATTCACCACAAAGTCTTCGTCGAAAATCGACGAGAGACACAGAAAACACACCAAGCAACACATTACAGTCATACGCAAAGTACTCAGAGTAAACACACACACCTAGCAGCAATAAGACACTAAGCAGCGCCAGTAACAACAATAGCAGTCATACCGTCTGACCAATTTAGCTAATCACTGCAACACAAATTATGGTTAGAACGAGTACCAAGACTCGAGAGCTAGCTAGACTCGACACTGGACAACTTGGCCGGACAGACCGAACTGCTCTGATACCACTTATGTAACACCCCTTTTCTACCCGGTAATTTTATTTAATAAAAATATCAGAGTTTTCAAAAAATTAATTACACCACAAGGGATGTCACACTTACTTCGTTAAACGTCACGCTTCAAATAACTCGCTTTTCGAAAACAGTCTTATAATAACTTCAAAACGTCATTTATCAATTAAATTACAACTTCGCGTCCAAAATCCAACAACCACAACAGTCACAATAACTTAAACAACATTCTTTCCCCTCCCTAGCGTTACATATCAGAGCATGACGACTCGATTCAAGAAGTGAAGCCAAAGGCATTCACTGGGAATCACCTGCACGTTACCAACACGGGGGTAACATTCAAACAGGAAAGGGTGAGCATCATTTCAATCTATATAATAGAAAATATGATAAGGACTAATCATAGGCTACGCACTAGAACAATCAGCATCCAATACACTAAACATCCACGTCACAGTCATCATTCACATCATTTACAAACACTCATCTCATGTCATGTAGATTTATGAAATGCAACCCACTCGCGGGTATATGCATGGAGGTACCTTTTTACAAAACGTCGCTTAGCCACTCAGGCCTCATCATCACTTAGCCACTCAGGCCTCAAAACGTCATTGGTTTTATGCATATGGGCATGAGACACTATGACATGCACCACTCACTTCACACAATCACACAATTACTCAGATCATAGTCAACAATGTGACCCATCACTTACCTGTTTGCTCGCACGGAGCACAGCACCCGTCAAATTCATAATCATCACACAACATCACTAGGCCATTTAGACCTTAACATCACTTAGCCCTTCGGGCCCCAAACGTCACTGGTTTTTCATCGACACTCACACATAAACATCAATCAACTCAAACCATAACCACTGAGGGCAAAAACGTCATTTGACTAACCACTAAGGGCATCCTCGTCATTTACACATCATTATCTACAACTTTGGCCACTAGGGGCAAAACAGTCTTTTACACGTCATAACTAATAATAATTAGCCACTAAGGGCAAAACAGTCTTTTAACTAGCCCCGAGAGCATCATCGTCAAAATCATCATTTTTGACATTACTTCGCTAAAACTGTTGTTTATACACCAAAAGGGATTTTTAAATGTCACTGGGACGATCACCAGGGATGGCCACTTGGGCGCCCACAAACAATCAGAAAATAACAATTTTTCATTTTAAAAATTAGACCCATAGATGGACAACGTAAAGAGCTTCACGACACTTTTTGAATCGTTCAAAACGGACGTCTGAGTCAAAAGTTATGATAAAAATAATTTTGGAAAATCAGGCAACATCCTGGGAACAGGCGCCTTAGGCAACCAGGCAACGCAACACGCAACACAACACGGGCGCCTAGCGCCCAGGCGCGCGCAACGCCCGCACAACACAGCGCCACAGGCGCTCAGCGCCCAGGCGCGCACAACGCACACACAACACAGCGCCACAGGCGCTCAGCGCCCAGGCGCGCACAACGCACACACAACACAACACGGGCGCCTAGCGCCCAGGCGCGCACACACACGCGCAACACCCACGCCATCAGGCGCCCAGCGCCCAGCACAGGCGCTTAGCGCCCAGAACACAGCAGCAACGTCCAGAATTTTTTTCAACAATTTTTCAACACTAAAAATTGGTCTCCTAACAAATTTTAAAGTGTAAAAACTCCATTTTTCCAGCAACTAAAAAAAACATTTTTCTCATTCAAAATCACCAAGACTCAATTTATCGAAACTCAATAAAACAAACAACATCACTAACCCCCTCATGCGACTTCACTTCCAACAAATCAACGCATAGATCAACACCATATTTCTCATTACATACGCATAGCACCATCAATAATGCAAATTCGTAGATCAAGAACCAAGCCATAAATCAAATCGCATGAACTCATGATTGATATATATATACGAAAATTTGCATCAAGAACATCAAGAACGCAAAGAACATCAAAACGCAAAGAACATCAAGAGCGCAAAGAACATCAAAACGCAAAGAACATCAAGAAACATACGGTTCTAATACAAACCCTAGATCTAGAACCCATCATATGAATTATTAGATAGAATGATAGAGCTCCCCTAACCTTTTCAAGAAGAAGAATTCGATGCCCTAGGAGAAGTCACCTACAGAGCCACAGCAACAACGGAGATCCCTTCCTCTTGATCTTCGAATCCTCTCCTCCTTCTCCTCTTGGCCGCCCCCCCCCCTTGCTCTCTCTCTCCTTCTCACGCTCCTCTCTTCCTTTCTCTCTTTCTCAACTTTCGCAAATGATCACCAAAGAACCCTAACCCCTAGGCACCACTTCGCATATGATTGATTCCTGGGCTTGGGCTTCTCACTTAAGCCCAAGTCCATCTAATTTGGCACCTCCATCTTCTAATACCTCCTACACATTTTAATATAATTTCTAATAATTAAATTATATCCACTTAATTAATTTAAATTCCTAAATACTTAATTAAATAATTTAATTAAATATTTAGGGTGTTACAAGTATCGACAACCATATCCCCACTCATAGCAGATAAAACAAGACCCAATCTTTTACAACAATCAACAGATATAAAGCAATGGGTAGCACCAGTATCAATAAGAGATTTCAGAGAAATACCGTTAATAAAAAACGTACCTCGAATCAGACCATCCTTCTCATCAGGCTCCTCTCCTGCCAATGCGAACACTTTCCCACTAGACCTTTCCTTCTTCGGCTTTGTACATTTTGTACTGATATGCCCAGACTCACCACAGTTGACGCACACCACATCCTTGACCTTACACTCAGCCGCCATATGACCCTTTTTACCACAACGGTAGCAAACCCTCTCTTCAGACCTGCATGTAGTACTCTTGTGGCCAGGCTTGCCACACTTAAAGCAGACAATGCTAGCAGGAGCATCTCCCCCACTAGAATTTTTACCTCCAGCAGCCCTCTGGTAACTCTTACCCGCAGGAACTTCATACGGCTTGCTTCGACTCTGAAACTTACCCTTTTTCTCAGACGTAGCTTTGTAATGTGCAGTACTGTCCTCCTCGAAGATCCTACAACTGTCAACAAGATCAGCGAACACATGGATCTTCTGGTAACCAATGGCCTTTTTGATATCAGGCCTCAACCCATTCTCGAACTTGATGCATTTTGAGAACTCAGCTGTAGCCTCACTGTAGTGTGGATAAAATTTTGCCAGTTCCACAAACTTCGCCGCATATGCAGTCACAGACATACTACCCTGCTTCAGTTCCAGGAACTCTATCTCTTTTTTTCCTCGGACGTCTTCAGGAAAATATTTTCTCAGAAATTCCCTGCTGAATACCTCCCAAGTAATCTCTTCCTGCACAGCCTCCAACCTCTGCCTAGTAGCCAACCACCAGTCGTCGGCCTCCTCGGCTAACTTGTGGGTACCAAAACGGACCTTCTGCTCAACCGTGCTGTCCATCACCCTGAAAATCCTCTCGATCTCTTTCAACCAAGCCATAGCACCATCTGGATCATATTTTCCCTTAAAGGTGGGCGGATTCTCTCTCTGGAAAGTAGTCAGACTCCGAAAACCAGCGTTCTCTCCAGCATTATGCTGATTCTGCACAGCCTGAGCCATAGCTTACAATGCAGCAGCAAGAGCAGCGTCGTTTCTCCCAGTCATTTCGAACTAACACTGCAGCACAAACCAAAATCCAGAACTAATCTATTGTCATAAGACACTATGACAGGACAACATTGGCCGGACAGACCGAACTGCTCTGATACCACTAATGTAACACCCTTTTTCTACCCGTTAATTTGTTTATAAAAATCAGAGTTTTTTTTTTTCAAATATTATTTCGCACGAGGAATGTTACACTTACTTCAGTAAAATAACGCTTCTCAATAAAACAGCTCAAACACAATAATCATGCATCACGTAGCACGTCACTAAAATGAGAGCCTCAAGCCACAGTTATCATCGCAAATAAGACTTAACGTCAATTAAAACAACTACGCAGCGGAATAACAAAAAAAAACAGAATTGTCAACAAAGACATAACAACCGAAATCATTCATAAACATTAAGTTCGTCCCCCCCCCCCCTGAGTGCTACGTATCAGAGCGTGACGACTCGACTCGAAGTAGTGAAGGTACCTAGTCCTTCACTCGCGATCACCTGCACGTTACCGCATAGGGGTAACATTCAAACAGAAGGGTGAGTCCAATTCAATCCATATAATAAATCACATGATAAGCAATAAGTCAAGTCACAGCTCTAAAATAATCACACCACAATCATCAATTACATCACTACAATAACTCATCACTATGTCATGTAGGCATATGAAATGCAACCCACTCGCGGGCATATGCATGAGGTACCTTTTCACAAACGTCACTTAGCCATTATGGCTTCATCGTCACTTAGCCTTTTGGGCCTCAAAACGTCACTGGGTTTATGCATATGGGAGGCATGAGACACTATGACATGCACCACGCACAAACACACATTCACCGTCAACCATGTGACCCGTCACTTACCAATTTGCCAAATAAGAGGCACAGCACCTGTCAATTCACAATTTACACACAACAACGTCACTTAGCCTTTTGGGCCTTATCATCACTTATCCTTTTGGGCCTCAACATCACTTATTTTCATCGTCACTTATTCATAAACATCATCAACTCAAACAATAGCCACTGAGGGCAAAAACGTCATTTACTAGCCACTAAGGGCATCATCGTCATTTACACATCCATATCAATAACATTGGCCACTAAGGGCAAAAAGGTCATTTAACTAGCCACTAAGGGCATCATCGTGAAAATCATCACTTTTGACACCAAAATGTTAAAACCACTGGTTATACGCAAAGAGGATTTTTAAAGACACCAAAACGATTTTTTTTTTAATGTCACAGCAACGACCACCGGGAACAGCCACTTAGGGCGCTCAGCAACCTTCGGAAATTATAAGTTTTTGTTTTTAAAAATGGGACACACAGATAGACAACTGAAAAAGCTTCTCAACACTTTTTGAAACGTTCAAAACGGATTCCCGAGTCAAAAGATATAGCGAAAACAGTTTTCAT
Organism: Astragalus membranaceus; assembly: GCA_039519185.1. Classification (NCBI taxonomy): domain Eukaryota; kingdom Viridiplantae; phylum Streptophyta; class Magnoliopsida; order Fabales; family Fabaceae; genus Astragalus; species Astragalus membranaceus. The sequence continues at coordinate 70,398,400 of CM076851.1, forward strand.
AAAAATTTGGGAACATCCTGAAAAACTGGCGCCCTGGGCGCCTGGCACCTGGCGCCCAGCGCCCAGCAACACGCAACACACACACACACTGGCGCCCAGCGCAACACACACACGCACACACTGGCGCACAGCGCCCAGCGCAACACACACACACACACACACGGGCGCCCAGCGCCTGGCACCCAGCGCCCAGTGCTCCACACACACACGCGCACAGCAACACGGCGCACAGCGCCCATGGGCGCCCAGCGCCTGCACACTTTCAGCAACACAATTTCAGCACAACTTCAACATATACATTTTTTTTCTTCAAATTTTCATATGACCAATCACAACACGAATTTACAACAATTCATGAGCACATATAAAATCATCAAAAACCTCCATCAAACATCAAAATTCAGCAACATTACAAGCACACACATGGCGCCCTAGGGACGGTCACGAACAGAACCACGGCAACAATTCACGACCCTTTCCTCTCCTTGGTTGCGCGACTTCTCTTCTCTTCTTCTCCTCTCCAACGGCGCCTCTCTCCTCTCTATTCTCTCCAATTCGCAAAATGATGGAACAAAACCCTAACTCCACATGACCTAGTGTATTCGCATGTCTCAATGGATCATGGGCTTGGGCTTTTCACTTAAGCCCAAGTCTAGCTAATTGGCGCCTTCATCTCCAGATACCACCTACACCATTTTAAATATAATTTTAATTAATTAAATTATACCTAATAAATTAAATAATTTCCTAAATACTTAATTAAATAAATTAATTAAATATTTAGGGTGTTACAATTATGGTTATCAAGGATTACCTCAGATGTGTCATTTGCCATAAAACAGGTAACATTTGCAACCTCCTCTTCTTCATCAGTTTCAGTATCAGAACTGTCCCATGTAGCTTTCTTAGCTTTCTTCTTTTGGTACTTGGATTGCTTTGAGTAGTCACTCTTCCCAAGCTTGTTGAATCTCATGAATTCTTGAAACAGTTTAGCCATGCCTTCATCATCAGATTCAACCTCTTTCCTTGCTCTTTCCATCCCTCCTTTCAAACGGCTTTGGGTGAGTTCTTTTTCCCCTTTTCATCGTCTCTTGACTGTTTTCTATCAGGCCCAAGTCTGTAGCAGTCACACCCCAATTCCTGTAAGTTGTATTCTTTGGTCTGTTTGTTATTTCTACTGCGACCACTTCTCCTCTTCATCCTTTTCTTCGCAGGAACCTGCTTGTGATATCGTGGTGACTAACCCACCTAACCCTGAGGTGGTCGAGCCTTCTATAGACTACCAGCCCGAGGGGCTTGCCTGCCCAAGTGCAACAGGTGAACCCCCTCTTTCTCCCGCCCCTCCAACTCCCAGCAACGCCCCTACTGCCGAGGTAGCACACCTCAGGGACGACGTCACTAAGGAGATGGGGGCGCCAGTATCAGAAGCGTGCCCATTTTTGAATCCCTCATCCGAGGGTTTGGAAATGCTGGGTGAGGCTGCCGCTGTTGAGATGGACGCGGCCATAGCAGAGGAGATTGCGGCTGTAGTGGTGGATATAGTGCAAGATGCCTTTGTAGCTCGAGTATAGGGCATTGTGGAAGCTGAGGCCGATGTTGAGGCTCCTGCAGCTGCTGTTTTCGCCGATGCAGAAATGGTCGAGTAGGGTTAGGGCCATCTTGCTGCAAATATTTTCAAGTTTTATCATTAGGCTGCTGGTGTGTGGCGAGCCATTTTGACAATTTCTTTTTTAATTACCATTTATCTTTTTCTTGCATACTTTCCCATAGAGTAGGATAATATTCTTTGAGATATTTGCCATTAATTTATGTTTCAAACTCTTCTCTGTCTAGAGTGATTAAACGATATGTGCCACCGTTGTATACTTCACTCACAATGTAGGGCCCATCCCAATTGGGGGACCACTTGCCAAACTGGGGATCTTTCCTCCCAAGTGGCAGAATAGTCTTCCACACGAGGTCACCCTTAACAAACTTCTTTGGCTTGACGTGTTTGTTGTAGGCTCGGGCCGTTTTGGCTTTAATCATCTCAATTCTGCTAAGGGAAGCCAACCTGTCATCAACCACCGAGGGAGTGTTGCCGAGAAACCCTTAATGATGCCACGCTGATCTCCAGTGGTAGCGTGACATCCTGCCCATATACCAAACGATACGGAGTCGCCCCCGTGGCCGTGGACTTAGAGTTTCTCATAGCCCAAAGAACCTCATTGAGGGTCTCGTGCCACCGTCGAGGCTTATCCTCTATGTTCTTCTTGATGAGCTCAATGATGATCTTGTTGGTAGCCTCTGCTTGTCCATTAGATTGAGCATAATAAGGAGACGAGTGTCTCAACGTGATGCCGTATTATTGAGCAAAGGCCACCACTTGTTCCATGGTGAACATTGTGCCTTGATCGGCTGTGATGGTTTCAGGAATACCAAATCTGTATATGATTTTGTTTTCTATGAATCTAATCACCGCAGCCTGATTGACACTCCCTAAAGGCATGGCTTCCACCCATTTAGTGAAGTAATCAGTGGCTACAATAATGAAATTATGGCCCTTCGAGATTGGAGGGTATATCTTACCGATTAGATCCATGGCCCAACCTCTGAATGGCCAAGGTTTGACAATGGGATGGAGCTCATGCGCAGGCACTCTCTGGATTGGTCCATGCATCTGGCAAGCCTCACATCCCTTTGCAAACTGGAAGCAATCGGCCGTGATCGTCGGCCAATAGTATCCATGTCTGTAGATAAGCCATTTCATGATGGGGCCAGACCTGTGTGCCCCACAAATCCCTGCATGGATTTGTGCCATCACCATATAAGCATCCTTTCTCTTGAGGCATCGCAACAACACCCCATTGGCACTTCTCTTATAAAGATTTCCCCTATCAAGACATACTTTAGTGCCTTCTGCTTGACCTTGATGTCGGTGTCAGCTGTTGGATTACGGAGGTACCCTGTCAACACTCCAATCCAAGCATTATCAAGATCCTTTTCGACCGGAACCAAGATCATTTGCCTCTTGGTTCTCATTTCTGGGGACATACATGATAACAGCATCGGCGAACAACTTCAACATGTTATGCGCCGAGGCTCGCAAGTGTCTGAGCTTTGTGTTGTAACACTTGTACTCCCCAATGATCTGTTTAATCACCAACTGTGAATCCCCCTTTATTTCTACATACTGGGCCTTTATGGCTGCCAAGATATCAAGTCCCATGATCAAGGCTTCGTATTCGACCTGATTATTGGAATCTTGATCCCCTATCCTGCACATGAACCTCCATGTTTGACCGCAAGGGATGGTGATGACTACACCAATGCCTGCCCCCGTTTGGGTGCTCGATCCATCAAACATGAGGACCCAAGGCTTCAGGCCCAAGTAGTTGACAGAATCAGCTGGAGCATTGTGTATCTCTACACAAGGATGCTGAGCCAGGAAATCGGCCAAGGCTTGTCCTTTGATTGCTCTTAGTGGCATATAAGTCAAGGAAAACACGTTTAACTTAATGGCCCACTTGACAAGTCTTCCCTGTAAGACGGGCCTATTAAGGAGATATCTGATAATATCCACTTTGCATACAAACAAAACTTCTTTAGGTAAAAGATAATATTCAAGTTTAGTACAAGCATTAAACAAAGATAGACAAAGCTTCTCAATAGGAGAATATCTAGTCTCAGCATCATTGAGAATCCTGCTAAGCTAATATATAGCGCGCTCGGTGCCACTATCATCATCTTGGGCTAACAAGCAGCCGATAGCTTGGTCTTCGGCCGCAATGTATAACTTCAGAGGCTTTCCAGGACGCGGAGGCACCAAGACAGGGGGATTAGTCAAGGCAGCCTAGATCTGGTCAAAGGCTTCCTGTTGTTTGGCTCCCCATATCATCTCCTCGGTGTTCTTTATCCTAAACAAGGGTGAGAAAGCTTTCATCTTTCCAGCCGAATTGGCGATAAACCTCCTTAGGAAATTGATATTGCCTAGTAAACTCTACAACTCCTTCTTAGTTCTGGGGGTTCTTGCCTCCAGGATAGCCCTAGATTTGTTCTTGTCTACTTCAATGCCCTGGTTGTGCACCAAGAAGCCTAGAAAATTGCCTGCAGATACGCCAAAAGCACTTTTAGTAGGGTTCATTTTAAGATTGTGGAGTCTCATCCGTTTTAAAGCTTATTCATGCTCAACTAGGTGGGCTTTGAAACTCTTGGATTTGGCCACCACATTATCAACGAAAAATAGCATTCATGGCCCTTTGGTACGTGGCTCCTGCATTTTTTAGGCCAAAAGGCATTACCAACCATTCATAGATGCCTAAGGCGCCAGGGCACCTAAAAGCAGTCTTATGGGTGTCAGCCTCGGCCACGTATATCTGGTTGTAACCAAAATAGCCGTCCATAAAAGTCAAGATGGCATTGTTAGCCGCAGCGTCGACAAGCATATCGGCCACCGGCATACCATACTCATCTTTTGGAGTGGCCAAGTTCAGATCTCTGTAATCAATACAGACCCTGACTGGCCATTCTTTTTTATCACAAGGACTATATTAGACAGTCATTCTACGTACCTGGCAGTTCTTATGAACCCTGCCTTCAGCAGCCTTTCCACCTCTGCTTTGATATGTTGCATCAGCTGCGGGTTGAACCTCCTCGGCGGTTGCTTATGGGGCTTGCAACCTTCCTTGATGGGTAGCTTATGCTCTACCAAGGCTCTATCAAGGCCTGTCATTTCACGGTAGTCCCATGCAAAGCAGTTGCGGTTGTCCTTTATCAAAGCTACCACTTGATCTCGTCCCTGAGGTTGTAGCTTGCCACTGACCTTAGTCATCCTCGGCTCACTTTCACTCCCTAGATTCACTTCCACCAGAGGATCTTGTGCTTCAAATGTGGGTATCCTCCTCTAGATAGGCTCTATGTGGGGACTTTTGGCCAGCGTCCCGTTATCGGGGTCATCCGAAGCCTCTTGGCAGGGGTGTTCCAAGAGTCCATGCTCTTCATACACTACACCAAACATAGCCTCTTAAATGTTGGATTCTATTTGGAATAGATGCAGCCGATCCCGCAGGCTCTGTACTTCTGTTGGGAGATTAATCATTATTCTCATTGCTAGGCCGTGGGTCGGCCAACATTTTGAATTCAAAACCCTTCGTAGTGCAGTCACATGATTCTATGCCACCTTCCTCATAATTTCCTGGAATGGAAATAGGACGCAAATGAGGGGAGTAGAAGATAGCTTCAAACATCTTTGTCTAGGCTAGGAATGGATTAGGATCTGCCTCCACTATTTCCACCTTATCTCCTATCCATATCATTAGCTTCAGATGCAGAGTGGAGGGAACACATTCACTGGTATGGATCTAGTCCCTCCCCAAGATCACAACATATGAGGGCTTCCCTTCTATGACGAAAAAGGCCGAAAGAGTTACCTTGGTCCCAACTGTTACATCGACCACCAACACTCCCAAAGCGTGGGATAGGTGGCCGATGAAGCTAGTCATCGTCGTGGTGGTTGGAATGAGGTCTTCGGCATTCTTTCCCAACTTCTTCATTTTGGCCAATGGCATGATGTTCAGCACAGCACCACCATCAACGAAGACTCGGTTAAACAACTTCCCATTCAGATGGGATTTGATGTACAGTGGCTTCAAGTGTCTATTCATTTCTTCCGTAGGCTTCTCAAACAGCATCCCTTGCGTGACTGGCCCCTCGGGCACTGTCAAGGCAGCCCATTCGGCTTCCTCGGCAAAATTATGGTGGGAGAAGGCCCACCATCTCTATGTCAGAACAAAATTCCCCATCTGCTCCGTCCATTATGTCATCAAGTATTGATCCTGCTAGGGAGTCCCCGTCAAAATCCAACGGGCCGAAGGGGTTCTCTTCGTCTTCCCCCAAAAGGTCGTCTTCTGCAAGTTCTTCCTCTGTCATAGTTCCTTCAACATGGGGTATATTGACTGGCCGGGGTTGTTTGGGACTATGAGGCCCATAGAGACACTCTATCACTGCCTCGGTGAGCGGGCTATGGGGTGCATCCATCATTCCTATCAAGGTGTTGGGCTCTTCCTCCTTGTCAATGGGGGCACTAGGGCCAGCTACCTCGAGGGTTCGCTGCTCCGGAGGTGTGTCCTCGGCCGGTTTTGGGAATGCCTGTTCCAACGTCATAGCAACAGTAGCTGCGGGGATGATCTGGGTACTCCCTCCTCTAGCCGAGGTGAGCATCTGAAGCGTCTCCCTCATTCTGTTAAAAGCTCTCGCCCTCTGTAGCCTCTTTTTCTGTGAGCGTGATTTGGAGGCCACTCTAGGTGCTGGTGCTTATACTGCTGTCTGTGTCATCCACTGATTATGTGGGACCTCCAAAGGTGGCTTCACAGTTCTAGTAGCTCTCAACTCGCAGTCATTCAGGACAGTAATGTCCACCGATGTTGAGTCTTGAGCCCTAGTGACACTTGCTACCCTTCTCTCCTCTTTGGGGTGAGCCTCTTCCCCTGGGTTTGGTATGGTGGCTTGTCTAATGAGATCATCGGCAGGTCGACCATGCCCCCCAGGTGGGAAGTGTTGGAGTCTTTCTCTCAAGTCTCTGGGCCGAGGTGTGTGCTTCTTAGCGTTGAGCTTGGATAAGTGTAACTCTCTGAGGTCATGGACAAGCTTACCTGGCTTTGGGAGCTTCTTTGTGGATCCTTGAGGTTGACTCGGTCCTCCTAATTGCAGCTTTTCTTGCAAGAGAGCCATACGTTCTGCCACAGTAGATCCTTTAGGATGTGACCCCAATCGGTCGAAGACAGACACTTTCTTCTCTGGGGAAGCCTCCTGGTTGGGAACCCACACGTACTTTTTCTTCCCTTTCCCTCGGTCACTCCCTGAAAAGAGACCATATTGATATTCATGTTGGGGAAAGGATCAGTATCAACAATCATCTCCGATGTCCCCTTGTCGGCCATCTTGAACCTCCCTTTCCTTATGGCTTCTTGAATGGCTCGGCGGAAGATAATGCAATTGGAAGTAGCATGATTGAATGAATTATGCCACTTATAGCATTTCTCCCCTTTTATCTCCTCAGAAGGGGGTATCTTATGGCTGTCGAGGAGTTTAATCTGCTTGTCTTTGAGGAGATAATCAAAGATTTGGTCGGCCTTAGATATGTCAAAGGAATACTCAACCTTACTTTCTGCCTCGTCCTTCTCCTTTCCTTTGGCCGGTTTGAGGGCAGGACAGAGGTAGGACTTTCCTTTAACTATCTCGGCCACCAAGATGTTTGCCATGTAATCGGCTGATTCATCATAATCTGAGTCCTCAGTTGCATTAACTACTGATACTAATTGAGGCCCTCGACCCCTAGTAGCTCTCTTCCTTTCTCTCTCATGTATGAACTGCTCAATCTGAAACTGCCCTAGAAGCCAAGCCACTGAGGTCACTATAAGCTTGTCCCACAAGCTTCTCCTTCAATTGAGGGTGCATTCCAGAGATGGCCATGGAAGTAAGTTGAGATTCTGGGAAAGGTTTTGAGCACTTTCTGGCCATCTTTCTGAATGTTTCAATGAAATCTGTCACAGCCCCATCCACCTTCTGCCGTAGATTCATGAGATCGACTGCGGTAACTTCAGGCTGTGGCCAATAAAACCTGTCATGGAAGCACCTTTCCATATCTGCCCAAGTCTGTATAGAATCAGGTGGGAGAGAACAATACCATGAGAAGGCCGTCCATGTCAAAGACAAAAGGAACAACTGCAGCTTATGGTACTCATTCTGGTTTCCTTCCCCACATTGGGCCGTGAATTGGCCGATGTGCTCTATTGTGAACTTGCCACCATCCCGAAAAATGTGGCAAAGTCAGGGGTTTTAAATCCTCTGGGCAGAGGCCCCAATCTGTCCACCCACTCGGGGTAAGGCTTCTTGTAAACTGGCCTGTCAAGCGGCTTCAACTGAACACCGAAGAACTTTTTAATGGTATTGTTTACCGTGAATTTTGGTAAACAACCGCTGGTTTAAAATTTGTTACTTGCAAGATCAACCAGTAAATCTTAGGACATTTGTGCTATAGGTTTTTCCCAGAAAAGTTATGAATGTTCTTGATGCTATTTGTAATAACTGACAATTTCACAGTTGTTGAAACTGTCGAATTTGTTTATGTATCTTTGAATTCGATCAAATGCAGAAAAAACAAGTAAATTGCAGAAATATTTAAGATAACATAACTAGATTGCTTTGAAATAAAAGACGTTGGTACACAATATCATACATCTAGTTTCTGTAACTCATGTTTCTCTGTAACTTGGAATTCTGAGTGTGAGAAATATGTATGAAAGTTTGCGACCTCTTTTCTCTATGAGAAACTACTATATATACTGTGCAGAAACTGTAACTGCTTACAACGGTTATATATAACTGTGCAAAGGAACTTAAAACAACAACTGCCATATCTTTCGACGATGTAACTGCTGCATCCTTCGACAACAACTAGCGTATCCTTCGACAGCGTAACTGCTATGCTCTTCGACAACACTTCCTTGGCTTTGATCTGCTACCAATCTCTTACTTTCTTTCTTGTCGAAATGTCGCCTTCAAACTCTCAATTTTGTTAAGTTCTAGGAGTGGTCGAAGATCTTCCATGGAATACCTTCTTAGTGTCGAAGGCCAACATTTCCTCTTTAAAATGACAAGTCGAACTTCATTGACTGCATTTAATTGAGCTTGTCGAAAATGCAGGCTAACAAATTGCCTCCCAAAAAGGGCCTTTTCGACTGAGTTTTAAATGAAGGTAGAAAATGACGTTTTTGAAACCAGAACTTAACAGCTTTATGTCAAGTCTGATGACGTCGTTAACATCACGCAGTGGGCCACCTTTTGAAAGGTAGTGGGCCACGTTTGCATTGAAACTCCCCACTACATCATTACACAACCGTCAATGTAGTGGGATACGCAAAGGCTTTCCCCCCCCCCCCCTTTTTTTTAAATTTTTGTAATCTGCTCTGTACCTTGACAACCTTTTGGCATTTTAGAATTTTCAAATGCCATATTTGAATCTCTTCGTTATTTTACTCTTGTGTTATTCTAACTTCCTACAATATTGGCTTATATTTCTTTAAATACTTGTCATTTATTCGCAAAATTCAACTATCAGCGCCTAATTCTTCGACTTCATAGGCACCATTAGAAAAAACCTACGTAATTCGAAATGGTCTTTCCCAATTTGGTGACCATTTGCCTAAGACTCTATCTTTTTTGTCCATGGGCAAAATAACTTTCCAAAATAGGTCTCCCAAGGCAAACGTTTTCAACTTAACCCTTCTATTGTAGGCTTTGGCTATTCTCTCTTTTTGCCTTGTAAGGACATTTAATGCGGCTAATCTTTTTTCATCTAGATCAATTAATTCATCTAACATCATATTCCAATAACAATCTGATGGAATTTCATATTGCCTTTGAATCCTAGTTGATTGTAGATGGATTTCAACTGGCAACACTGCATCATGCCCAAACGTAAGTCTAAATAGAGTAGCATTAATAGACTCTCTAGGGGAATTTCGACAAGCCCATAAAACTTGGTCAAGAGTCTTGTGCCAATTTCTTGGTTTTTGTCCAATATGCTTTTTTATCAAGTTAATAATGATTTTATTGACTGCTTCCACTTGACCATTGGCTTGTGCATAATATGGTGTCAAACTTAATAACTTAAAACCTGTTTCAGAGGCAAATTCCAAGATCTTTCGACCAGTAAAAACTGAGCCTTGATCTTTGGTAATGGTTTTTGGAATCCCAAACCTATATAGAATATGGTTTTGAATAAAATTCATAACTGCTTCTTGGTCTACATTGGCTAAGGGGATAGCTTCGACCCAATTGGTAAAGTAATCTATGCCTACTAATATATAACAGTGGCTTTTCGACGAGGTTGGTCTAATCTCACCAATTATGTCTAAAGCCCAACCTCTGAATGGCCAAGGTTTAATTATTGAATGCAATTCATTTGCGGGCACATGTTGAACTCCTGCGTGCCTTTGGCATTTTTGACAACCTTTAGCAAACTCTATACAGTCTTTCAGCATAGTTGGCCAATACACACCTTGTCGAAACAAAAGCCATTTCATCTTGTGACCTGCTTGATGTGAGCCACAAGCACCACTATGAGTATTGGATATTGCCAAATAAGCTTCGTTTTCACTTAGGCATTTAAGCAAAACTCCTTCAGGAGTCTTTTTGAACAATTCGTTTCCAACAATCATGTAGCTTAAGGCTCTATACTTGGTTTTTGACTAGTTGCTCCTGTTTGATTTTCCAAGTATTCGACAATTTGTTTTCGCCAATCATCATTCGACATATTTTCAATGGCAAAAATTTCAAAATTTTCAATTTCAGTTGGAGGTGACACCACTTCTGACTCGTCTGCCCCCCAAGTTTTGGCATTGACAATTGTGTGTTGGAACTATCTGTCGAAAAGAGCTTCTCTTTTCTTTCTATCAACTCTTGCAATTTTTCTTTAGAAACTCTGTAGCCTGAAGTAATCTGTGCTAACTCATTTGCCTCTTGGTTATCAATTCTAGGCACATGTTTAATGTCAACATGAGTGAAACGTTTTAACATTGCATTGACAGTAATAAAGTACTTTATTAAGTGTTCTTTGAGGCACTTGTACTCTTTTGTTAATTGTTTCACAACTAGTTCAGAATCACCTCTGATTTCGACGACTTTTGCCCCCAACTCTAGCAGCATTTCAAGTTCTGCTATCAAGGCTTCATATTCAGCCTCATTATTGGAGCAATTTCCTTCGATTTTAAACTTAACTTTTGTTGGTATCTTTGTTGGAGATATTATGAGTACTCCAATTCATGTACCATTTTTATGGCTTGACCCATCGAAGTCCAACTTCCAGGGTTGAACATCCACAAAGCTTGACGTTGCTTCGACCAAAGAGTGGTCTATAATGAAGTCAGCAACAACCTGGCCTTTAACAGCTTTCAAAGGCTGGTACGTGAGCGAATATTCAGATAAGGCTAAAGCCCATTTTCCGATTCGACTATGTAAAATTTGTTTTGACAGCATATGTTTAATTATATCATAATGCGAATAAACATACACATCAACAGGCTTTATGTATTGCTTCAATTTTGTACATGAAAAATACAAACATAGGCATAGTTTCTCAATTGGATGATATCTCGTTTTTGCATCATTCAATAGTCTACTAAGATAATAAATGGCTCTTTCGACACCATTTTCATCCTCTTGTGCTAACATACTACCTATTGTCATTTCTGACGCTGCTATGTACAATTTCATTACCCTATTCCTCATAGGGGGAAGCAACATAGGTGGTTTAATCAAGTAAGACTTGATCTCGTCGAAGGCTTTCTGATGTTCTGGATCCCATCTGAACACATCTTTCTTTTTCAGTCGAAGTAATGGCGAAAATACTTGTGTCTTGCCACTTAAGTTTGAAATAAACCTTCTTAGGAAGTTAATCTTTCCTAGTAAAGACTGTAACTCTTTCTTTGTCGAAGGGGCCTTCGTTTCCAAGATCGCTTTCGTCTTGTTTTGATGGATCTCAATACCTTTTTTGTGCACAACAAAACCCAAGAAATCACCTGCACGAACACAAAAGGCACATTTGACTGGATTCATTTTCAATCCATATTTTCTCATTCTTTCGAATGATTGTCGAAGGTTGTCTAAATGACCACTTTCTGTTGAATACTTAACAACAATGTCGTCTTTGTATACTTGCATAAAATATTCTATAAAATCATGAAACATAGAATTCATTGCCCTTTGGTATGTTGCACCATCATTTTTTAGGCCAAAAGGCATTACTACCCATTCATAAACGCCTAAAGCCCCAGGGCAGCAAAATGTTGTTTTCGACACATCTTCTTCAGCAATATAGATTTGATTATAACCTGAGTACCATCAAGCATACTTAGATAATCAAACCCTGCTGCTGAGTCGACCAACATTTCTGCCAGTGGCATGGGATATTCATCCTTGGCGTAGCACTGTTTAAGTCCCTAAAATCTATGCAGACTCTGAGAGTGCCATTTTTCTTAATTACAGGAACTATATTAGCTAACCAATCAACATTCCTTGCAGTTCTGATGAACCTGCTCCTGAGTAGCCTTTCGATCTCTTCTTTGATCTTCGATAATATTTGTGGTGCAAACCTTCTTGGTGTTTGTTTCACAGGTTTCTTATCTGGTCGAATTGGCAGCTTCAATTCCACCACTTCTCGACTCAGTCCAGGCATTTCATTATAATCCAATGCGGAGCAATCTTTGTACTCCTTCAAGAGCTCTATTGTTCGATCTCTCAAACTTTTGTCAATTTTAGAACTAATAAACGTTGGCCTCTTTATAGAGCCATCTCCTAAGTCAATTTCTTCCAAGGGATCTTGTGCTTGAATTCTCTTGGTCGAACCCATTGGGTCTTTTTCAAATCCCAAAAGCTCGTCATCATAGATACCGTCTAGCCTTTGGTCTTCGACCATATTTTCTCTATCATCATGTCTAATGGTTTCACCTACCATTTTTTGTTGCATTTCAGCTTCTAAAGCCACATTGTGCTTGTTCTCGGCCACATAGGCCGTAATCCTTTCCCATGCACTGGGTTGAGACATTACTAATTTTTTAGGGTCCATCCCACCCAGTAGGTTTGCTGTAATCTTCTGGGTAGCTTGTTTCATCAATTACCTTCCTTTCCCAAATAAATCCATGAGTAGGGTGAAGGTCTAGTGAAGCATAAACATTGTCTTGGGGTACATAGGCACTGTCAGAAGGTGTACATGGCTCAATGTTTGCCAGTTGCTTATCGAAGGTCTTCTTTGTGATGTGATCTACTTCCGCTAAAAAGTAGCTTTGATCACCTTCCACATTTTCTACCAGTCCATCTTCTCTCCAAATGGAGATTCTCTGGTGTAGGGTCGAAGGAACTGCTCCTACTCCATGTATCCATTCCCTGCCAAGCAGCAAGTTGAAGTTTGCCCTGGTTGGAATAACCATGAACAATGTTAACCTCTTAACGCTGCCAACAACAAGTTCGACCTCAATTGCTCCCAGTGAATAGCCAGATTTGCCCTTGTAGTTAGTGAGCACTACATTGTCGAACCCTATCGGCCAATTGGACCATATCTCTTAAGTGCGATGTATCTAACTTCTTTCTTATAGAAAAGTCGAGGCCACCAGCAGCCATTTCGACTAACCCATGTTCGGGCACTTGTGTAAAGCACCTTGCCTTGAGAAGTCTGAATCTATTGAGATAGTCATCAATAGACTCTGCCACTTGGCGTCGAACGCTAGCCAATTCTTTAAGACTAATCTTTGACTGGCCCATGTAGAACTGTTCATGAAATGCTTTCTCTAATTGCCCCCAGTTAAATATGGAATGTGGGGGTAAAGTTGTAAACCAAGTGAAAGCATTTTTTGTAAGGGAATTTGGGAAATATTTCAACCTCAAATTCTCATTATGTGCTATGTCACCAGCCTCAGTTAAATAACGGGCAACGTGTTCGACATTCGCTGGTTTCCCCTGCGAATTTTGTGAACTTGGGAATTTTCCAACCCCTAGGCAACTCACTTTGTAACACATAATCTGACAAGGGTGAAACAAAATTTGGCCTATGCAGGCCCAAATTGAGGCCATTCGGGGCTAAAATGGTTTCGACGAGATTAGCCAAGTTATTTTGGAGTCCTAAATTGTTTTGCTGGACTTGTCTAATCATTTCATCAACATTCTGGCCTCTGTTGACCAACACAACCTCAGGGTTTACTTCGACTTCCCTTCTTGGAGGTGGTTCGACAGCAATTTGCTGTCCTTGACCCACAAGGTTTTCGACAGGCCTTATATTCTGAATTTGAGGCACTTGCTGGTTTTGCAATGGTGGAGTGCCAAAGAAATCTGCTATTCTCCCCATTTGATTAGCCAACATCTGGTAACTATGGTTCGTGTTTTGCATTAAGGGGTTAAATACCGTACCAATTTGTTGGGTCAGCATATTGACCATGTCATGGTTACTCTCATCCATTTGTTGCCTTAAGGCCAGCAGCGATGATGTGGTTAAGGTAGGTTGAGCATTTCAACCAAAAGTGCTCTCTGGTGAACCATGGAGAGGGGAAAACGCTGTGACTGCAGGGTCTGCATAAGTAGAAATATTTGTTTGAAGGTCTGCCATCATCGCTGTTGGCATACCATATGGGTACCCCCTAAATTGAGAGATATTTGGAAGTATTTTATCGAAAGTATTTCCAACTGAGGGATTAAACATTAGCGGGTTGGTCGAAGACCCTAACACCAATGGCAGTGTTAACACCGTTGTAGTCTACACTGTTACAGGAGCAATTACCCCTGCTATTGTTGAAGAGGGCATAGGAGCAGTTGCTCCCGTGACATTTGCAACACTAGCGTCACCCATTGACGCTTGTTCTTGTGAATTCTGTGGATTCTGTGCATTAGACGACGAAGCATTGTTCGAACCAGAACGTGCCATCTGTGAAAGATGTTTTCCACCCCTTAAATGCATACACACAACAGATCACAAGTTTATGTTTCAAGAACCAATTCGGAAATTGTTTCAAATGACTCTGAAAATTAGCACAAAAGGTCCCACCGGGCGTGCCAATTTGTTTACCGTGAATTTTGGTAAACAACCGCTGATTTAAAATTTGTTACTTGCAAGATCAACCAGTAAATCTTAGGACATTTGTGCTATAGGTTTTTCCCAGAAAAGTTATGAATGTTCTTGATGCTATTTGTAATAATTGAAAATTTCACAGTTGTTGAAACTGTCAAATTTGTTTATGTATCTTTGAATTCGATCAAATGCAGAAAAAACAAGTAAATTGCAGAAATATTTAAGATAACATAACTAGATTGCTTTGAAATAAAAGACGTTGGTACACAATATCATACATCTGGTTTCTGTAACTCATGTTTCTCTGTAACTTGGAATTCTGAGTGTGAGAAATATGTATGAGAGTTTGCGACCTCTTTTCTCTATGAGAAACTACTATATATACTGTGCAGAAACTGTAACTGCTTACAATGGTTATATATAACTGTGCAAAGGAACTTAAAACAACAACTGCCATATCTTTCGACGACGTAACTGCTGGATCCTTCGACAACAACTGCCGTATCGATCCTTCGACGGCGTAACTGCTATGCTCTTCGACAACACTTCCTTGGCTTTGATCTGCTACCAATCTCTTACTTTCTTTCTTGTCGAAATGTCGCCTTCAAGCTCTCAATTTCGTTAAGTTCCAGGAGTGGTCGAAGATCTCCCTTGGAATACCTTCTCAGTGTCGAAGGCCAACATTTCCTCTTTAAAATGACAAGTCAAACTTCATTGACTGCATTTAATTGAGCTTGTCGAAAATGCAGGCAAACATGTATGAGCTATCAAGTTAGTGTCCAGGAGTTGGGGCCCCAATGATCTTTCAGGTGGAGGCGTTGGTCGCCACATTGTATCTAGGAAACCCTGCGCCCCTGGTTGCGGTGGAACCTGGGGTGGAGCGTCTGTCCATGGCTGC
The DNA here is from genome assembly GCA_039519185.1 of Astragalus membranaceus. Lineage (NCBI taxonomy): Eukaryota > Viridiplantae > Streptophyta > Magnoliopsida > Fabales > Fabaceae > Astragalus > Astragalus membranaceus. The sequence goes on from CM076851.1 coordinate 70,413,891, forward strand.
CTAGGCACTACTTGGGCCAGGTTAACAAGGCCAGTTCCTGGTACAGATGTCTGAGTGCCTCGGTGAGGCGGAAGTTGATTCCATGGCTGCTCGACCGGGGAAACATTCGTCTGTGTCTGCAAATAGGAACCCGCCGGGTTGGTACTGAGTGCTCCGGGGTACGGCTGACTAGGAGGTAGGTTTGTCGAGCCAGGTAGGCTCTGGACCCATGACTGCTGACTCGGGCCGTACCCACCTATCTTGCCATTCCCTGATTCCGGGGCGAAGGCTTGCCCCTGCGTAAGCCGGGTGTTTAGCCGCGGCAGTACCCACCTATTTGTCATCTAAAAAGATTTGGGGAATTTAGGTATTTTTCTAGCCTGAGTTGTGGAACAACTATTAAAAATTACAATTTTGTCCTATATTTTAGTTATATATCTCGATAGGACAGAAAAACAAAATAAGAGTGGCTCATGTGGTTACAAGTATCTTTTCCTCCTAAGAAAAATATAGAAGAGGAAAAATTGAAAAAAAAAAAAGAAGAGAGAAAGCAAGAAGGAGGAAAAGGCAAATTAAAAAAAATGAAAGAGCTAACTCAAGAGAAAAGAAAAAAAAACGAAATCAAAAATTTATTACCAACAATCGTTTGTTTCCATTTCAGGACTAGGACTAGCCGGAGACTTGCTCAACAAGGAGGGGAAGGCTGGCTAAAGGTGGTTGCTGCTTTCTTTCTCTTTCTTTGTAATTTTTGTAATTTTGCTTGTATCTTATTTTTTACTATATTTTTTTGGTCTAATGTGTAATCTTTTGATGTTTATTATTTTTTAATCTGTTTATCAGTTTTGATTTTTTCACTTATGATTGTTTTTTCTTGTCAAATGGGTTATTTAAGAAAAAGAAAAGTGAATCAAGACATATTAACATCGCCCAATCAACCAAATTAGTATTTAAACAGGTCCAAAAATGAAATTGATGGGCCTGAAGCAATATTGATAAGAAAACTTGGTCCTGAACCTGGTAGCTAATTGGGCCTGACACTTAAAATCGCTATATACTATTGTGCTAAAGGTATTAAAAGAAAAATAATAAAACCAAGACATACAAGCTGGTAAATTAATATGACCAATAACAACGAAAGGAAAATGGACAAAATTGGGATATAACACATGCACTAAGTACACATGGAAATATTTTCTCAAACATAAGCCCGATGCATTAACCATATTGCAACAATTCCATATACTTATACAAACCCAATACTCTGGCAACCCCAAAACTGTCAAATCCGATTGTGGTGGTGAATATAAACCTCATACAAAACCCCTTAGCCAACTTGGTATCCAACATTGTTTCACTTGCCCTCATACATCCCACCAAAATGGTACTGTAGAATGCAAACACTGTCACATAATCGAGGACTTACCTTGTTAGCCCAACTAGTTGGATACAAATAAGTTTTTGTGCGAAAACGAAATGAGAATGTTGAAATTGTGTGACTCATTTAATAGTCATAATTATATGAAGATCCCCGAAGGATTTAATGTTCTGAAACACACATTTCGGACTTTCGAGATGATTATTCAAATTGAACCAGTCCCTCCATAAGATAATATAATTTGAGTGCATGTGTTATAATCGTCTAAATTCATATTCTAAAGGAAGGATATAAAAATGACATCACTTCTCCATATAGTTTTATGAAAATATTTTCGTAAAAAGAAAGTTTTATGAAAATATCTAAAAAAGAACTTGCAATAGTTCCCTATTTTTGGAACTCTTGAAGAGTTTTCAAAAACTATAGATTGCCCATAGAAAAAGTTCTAGATGAATAACCCCAAATTATACATGATAGATTTTGAGGTTGCGCCTGTGATTGATATCTAAATGGGAAATTTCAGAAGGATTAAATATATAAAGAAATATCTTCATATTAATTCTTTTGAAAAGCAAAGTTGCATCTTGATCTAGAGACCCAACAATTAACTAGAAACTTTTGTTTGACATGTTATAAAGAACTAATTTTTAATTGACTCAAGATAAATTATTTATATTGAGTACATGTGTTGTGTGACAAGAAAATGACAAATATCTCGGTCCCGGAGACTATAATCTAACGCTATGAAAGCATACATGCATATTACTAAATGTTACATCGCTTGATATGATAATATCGTGTGATAGTTAGTAGTAATATAATATAGTTCATCACAAACCAAAATGCATCAGAAAAACAAAGAAAGATGCATATTTTATTTTTGACTATTTTAATGAGTAAATCATTTTATGTATGTTCAGCAAATTAACCATGAAGATACAAAGTATTTTTCTGATCAAGATCAAGCAGATTCTAAGTTAGCTATTATCTACATGCAGTGACACCGAAAAATCATTATGATCTACAAACAATCTATAGTTTTTGCTTCTTCATTTCATGCCCAAATACCAACAATTTAAAGAAGATGTCGTGAAGATAATATTGACCGCGAAGCTCCATTAGAAGAAGATATATTACAAGTGACACAGAGTAGATTAATGCTACATATGCACTCGACAAAAAAATCCAAATATTGGAATTCATATATATTCTTAAGTGATGCTTCAAACGTGGGGAGGAAACTGCAGTCTTTTTTTCTTTGCTTTGATTTTGTCGCATTGGGTTTTCTTGGGAAGATTTTTAACTAGATAGTTCCCACAAAAATGATATTTACTCTTTTTCCTTCGGTAAGATTTTTTTGGGTAAAATATGTTTATTGTCCCTACAAAATTTGGTCATTCTAATTAAGTTTAGTCCATACATTAACGAAATAGGTATTTTAGTCCTTTAACTTATTTTTCCGTTTGCATTAATAGTCTCTGGCGTTAATTAGACTACCAGAAGACCCGGTCAACATTGCCACACAAGCATTTTAGCTGACATGGCATCCCATGTCAATTATTATATGCATCTCTCTCCTTCATCAAATATCATCTATTGGATTAATCCATCGGCTAAAAAACTAAAAGGCAAGTGAGAAACCCAGAGGCATGGCGTTCGTGACAGAGAGAGAGATTGGCTGAACCAGTGGCATGAGTTTCATTCCCTTCTAAATCAAAATCATTTTTTGAACCTTCACCATTTGATACACCCTTGAATGCTCTATTCCATGTTATCACACGCATGACCCTAGCAGAAGATGAGAGAATAAATAAATTCTCATCTTCTCTCCTTCGCCGGTTCTTCTTCTTGCTATAGTTTTGGTTATTTTTATAACAACCTGGATTATTATATTTATATAAAATTAACAACATTGATAATCTAGATTATATTATATAAAATTAACAACATTGACATAAGTTTAATAAAATAATAATTAATTACATGCCTTCCTTCTTAAGTCAAATGATTTGCGCTGTTTGTAATGTAAATACATGCTTGCATAGGAAGAAATGGACATGTGGATCATTTAATCAATACGTGAAGTACTTTTCTTTTTGATTTCTCCATATATGGTTTTACATACACCTTCAAAAGGAGACAAACAAAAACCCCCTTACAAAAATTAAATTATGATACAGATACATCTTTCTCGCGGTGGCACTGTTTTCAACTATCTTCCATCAATCTTTTTTTTGATGAACAATCTTCCATCAATCTTTTGCTACCTGTTCAGAAACTGATAGTTCCTGCGTCAATTAATGGTCTCTTAAATAATCGGCATCATCAATATTGACATGCATGTTGAGTCAAAAAAAATATCGACATGCATGTATTCTTATCAGAAGTTCTGATTTGGTATACGTACATTTAAACGTTTGGATAAGAATCAATATATTTGTTTGGCTCTAAAATATAAATAATAAAACTCGATATAAGGACTAAAGAATGACATAAAATTCATTATTCTCTATTAATAAGATCAAAATTTAATTTTTTTTCCAAAATAACCTTTTTAATTATTCTCCTAATTAAAACTCATTATTCTCATGAAAATAATTTTTCCAATCTATTCGATGGATATAGCAAAAAGACCGAACACACGATAATATGATAGTAAGGTATGAATCATTTACCAGAATGAATGAGAAATCCGGAACCTCTTCATTAGCCTCTCCGAGCAGTATATATAGTACAGACATCGTAATTAATGGTAGTCATTACATAATGTGGCCGTTGCGACCGTTACAATAAGGAGCTTAAGGGATTATGATACATCTTTTGTCCGCTGATGAGCCTTACGATCAAAGAATAAGGAAGGTCTTCTGAGTTGACCGATTGGGGGCTGGAGTGAGCTTCTTCGTCTTCTTTTGATTACATGTATTTGGCTGAGCCTCTAGAGGTACCGGTCGGTCCGGTTGGAAACAAAAACATCTTAAAAATAGTGTTTTTTTAAGGCAAAATATTAGTATATATATAATGTGTATTTAGGAAAACAAAAAATCCTGTATACAATCTGTCAGTCAAGCCGAGGCCTGAACCAGAGACTGAAAAACAAGAAATAAAAGAAGCCAAACTCCGAGATGATACACCCAAACTAACCCCGTATGAGGAAAGAAGATCCAAAACCAAAACACATAGGTCATAGTTGATGTCGATTTGAATAAAAATTAAGGAAAAGCCAACCTTGTGAAAGTTTAGCACCCATATTCGATTTTTTGTCGTTTCCTCACCGAAATAAAACGATTAAGTCATAGTTGAGGATTGGGTTAATGTGGAGGAATACGAACAACAACTTGTTGGAGTTTGGAGCAATTTTCAAGTGTTTGACCATCATAAATTAGTTAAAATGTTGAACGTCTAACCATCACGAAATAAATTATATAGAATAATAATTAAAATGTAAAATTTTTCAAAACCCATTAGTTTTTTAAATTAATAAAAAGGTTATAACTTATCTTATTTAATCTAGTCCCGAACTAAAATAATGGAATTTTGTTTCGTTCCATCATGAGATACTCAAATATATAAAAATAAAATCTCCGTTCCTTTTCACTTTGTTTTGTTCCACCTCATTTCGTTCCATATTCACTTATATTCAATTGTTTTAAAATATCCATAGAACTTGATTTCTTTAATAACTTTTATACGCCTTTTTACAATGTCAGTCAATCATGAAAAGACACATCATTAAAAATATTTGACTTTATCATAACTACCTAAAAAGTCACCCGTCTGTACCATAATTTTTAGTGGGTTGATGGAGTAAAAATTTTACAAAAATGCTGTATACCAATTAAACTCCATTATTTATTTAAATTTAATATATATTTCAGAATTTAGATATTATTTCTATATAAATGCATCTATCATGTCACAACAATTCAACAGCATAAAGTAGAATCTCTTATTCTCTCATTCTAAATGGCTTACAAAAAATATTCCACAATGACTATGAATCTCATGCTCATGTTTTGTGTGGTTGCAATAATGAGCAACCTTGTGGCAATAAGTGATGCTACTAGGGAACTCAAGAATCCATTAGATGAGAAAGAAGTGAAGATGGGAGGTGAAAAAGGAGGAGGAGCTGATGAAGAAGATGTAACCAAGAATTATGATGAAATATATTATAAGAATCAGTTACCATTAGGTCCAATCGGATTTCCATTTCCTCCATCACCAATCTCATTTCCACTCCCATGTCCGTTTCCTCCATTACCATTCCCCGGATTTCCTTTTCCTCCATTTCCTCCTGCAAACATCCCTAGAGCAGCAATTCCAATTCCTCCATGAACATCCCAGCAGTTGCTAATCTACTTCACTAGGTGTAATAATAATGCTTTGCTATTATATATGGGTTCACTTACTATCAAACACTCAATACAGAGTGGAATGGTCTGCATGATGATGCTAAATATGTAATAAATAAATAACTAAAAAGTTGTATGTTTGTTTTTTTGCTTTAGTTGCTTAGTAGTTAAGTACTACTACAGCTTAGCTTATGTACCCTTTCTTCGACAAGTTTAATAAAATATCATGTATATATTGGTTAGTTGTTTTTGGTTTTATATGATTTTTAATTTAATATCTTTCCATTAATTTTTGGATACATTTTTTTTTTGCAAATACCGTACAACTTTCTAAAAAGATGATTTTATTGTCCATGAAACTTCTTCCCTGTGCAACACACGAAAAATGGTCTAGTTGGATAAATTATAAAAGCAAAAACGTAGACTTGCTTGCCAATATTTTGTTCTGACTGTAAAATATTGGTTAACAAGAAAGATATATTGTTTTTTTTAACAACCTATAGAGTTCTTAACTATACATTATTGTACTCAAAACACAAGGAATCAATAACATTACAAAAGAAGTAGCCATATCTCTAACAAAAATGATTGGTGGAAAAACTTCCACCCTATATTGGTGCAAAATTGATATATGGACGCGGTGACAATTTTGCAATTAAGCTGAAAACTGTTCAAACAACCGACTAAATGTATTTGAAATCACATTTCGAGTCGGTTGTTTAAACTACCGACTCTAAATGTGTATATCACTACGTCTTTGGAGTCGATTATTTGAACAATCCATTCCAAATGTCTATTCTGCAAATAAAATATGCAGAATGTTTCTTTCTCCATTCGTGTGTGTCTTTCTTATTTGACATTTCTCTCTGTCTCTCCTCCTCGCACTGGTGCCCTCATTGCATTCTTCCATCGCACGAAACTATTGGAACCAGATGGATCCAGAAGTAATAACTCACAAACAGTTTACAAGATAACAAAAAACATATGAAGAAAAACAATTTTAGCCTAAAGTGTCTGATTGAGTGTACAATATATTTTTAAGAAACATATCAAAGAAAGTTATTGTATACACACTCAATGTACAACATAAAAGGAGAAGATTTAAGTCAAGCTGAAGCATCTAAAGCTCACAGTACAAGAAATTTGCATATTACTGACGGACCACGACTTAAATTAATATTGAGAGTAGCAGACGGATTTGGCCGTTGGTATTCAAAATTTCTAACTGTTGACGTTACCGACGAGAAAATCCATCGATAATAAAGTTTGTTGTTGACACACGTAATTACCGATGGCTTTGATTGCTAGTAACGTTTAATTAACCCCCAAATTTGCACTGAACCCTCATTCCCTCTCATTTTGTCTTCTCTTCTCTTCTCACTCTTCCCTCCCTCCCTCATACCGCTACGACCACCAACCACACCACCAGCGTCGCCTGGCCACTTCACCACTGTCGTCGCACCACTGTGGTTCACCCCACTACTTGCCTTCATCGTCTTCTCTCACCTTTAAAGGTTAGTTTTATAAATTTTTCGTTTTTTAGGTGATTTTCGTTTTTATGGTTTAGGTTAGAGATGAATGAAATAGGTTAGAAATATCAGGTTAGAGATGAATGAAATAGGTTAGAGATTTTCGTTTTCGTTGTTAGAGATAAATGAAATAGGTTAGAGATGTTTGAATTCGGGTAGGAGTTGAATATGTTTGATAAAATTAGTTGAAATATATATGAAAAGTTGTAATTAACCAGTTTTGGTATTATTTAAAAGATTTGAGAAATATGTTAGAGATGTTTGAAATTGTGTAAATTGAAATTGACATTCTGTGGGAATTGAATTATTTACATTGAAATTGAGATTGAGTTGATAGGATTGAAATTGTATGTTGTTATTTTGTTGATAGCATTTAAATTTTGCTGTTATGTTGTTGTTAAATTGTATTTTGTTGATGGAAAAGTGTGAGGTGTTGTCCCTCACCCCGATATTTTGCGCGAAATCATCTCTATTGAGATAACCTGCAAGAAATACAATATTTACCAACAAACTATTATTGACAGACCACGACCCCGTCAATAAGTTTCCAATTACCGATGGATCTGGCCATCAAAAATGAGCTAGGGAATTTGATAATGAGCGAGGGAATTTTGAAATCAATATCGAGAGAATTTCCGACAAATATTCCCGTCGGTATTCAAATTTTATGACCGTTATAGTTACCAACGGCCAATCCGTTGGTAATAAAGTGACTTATTTAGTTGCTTTATTACCGATGGCCTTGCCTATCGATAACTTTCACATAAACTCAAATTCGCGTAGAACCTCTCTCATTTCTCTCTCTTCTCTTTTCCCTTATCCCTCGCTCTCTTCTCTCTCTCTCTCTTTCCCATTCCACCACCACCATCACCATCACCTCCTCATCCACCACTACCGTCGTCCTTCTCTCTCTCCACCCTACTCTCTCTCTACCCCTCTCCCTCCTCACAAATTGCCCAGTGCCCTCTCTTCACCACCGCACCGAACTGCCACCAAACCACAGCCTTCTTCTTCTCTTGCTCTTAAAGGTTAGTTCTCTAATTTTTTTGGTTTTTAGGTATTTTTTTTCGTTTCTGCTTTTTCAGTTTATGATGAATTAGGATTAGATAAAACTATTTTAATGTTTTTTGAAACTGAATTAGGATTAATGAATTGCTATGTTGAAATTGTTAATTTGGAAAATTTGAAATTAGAGATGTTGTCTATTGGATGTTGTTATTGTGTGTTGTTGATGGAAAAGGGTGAGGTGTTGTCCCTCACCCTAATATTTTACTCGAGATCATCTCCATTGAAATAATTGCAAACGATACTAACAACGGCAGGGTTGGGAATCAGGAGTAATTTCCTTCATTACATGGATGGAAAAGGGTTTTGTGATGTCCTCACTACAACATTTTGTCCCTACGGCATTGCCTAAAATTGCAACGCTTAAAAACCGTTGCCTTAAAACCATTGCCTAAACGCTTTTTGATCCTGTTGTTGATTCATTTTTTTGATCCTGTTGTTGATTCATTTTTTTTAATTTTTTCTACAACGGTTAAAACATTTTTCTACAACAGTTATTTTTTTATCCTTTACCCAACATTTTAAAACTGTTGTCATATGATTAACAAATGAAAATAAAGCTGGTTTCCTGGGTGATTTGCTGGTTTAAAGGATGCCTTTGAACCCTTTGATACCCGGTTCGAAACTGGCATTGAAAAAAAAGCTATTGAAAATAAATAAAACTACTAGACGCTAAAAGGTGGTATGTTTTCTGCAGATTTCCAATTTTTATTTAAAAAAAATTAAAAAATTAGGCAATGTCACTAAGATCATATCAATTCCACTAACTGACAGGTTATTAGGAATGTCCATCCTTGACCCCCCATATTAGATGTCCATGCATTGTTAGCGGCAATGTACCTACTTGGACCAAAAATGAAGTCAAATATCAGTTGTATCATTCAGGGTTCAAGCCTAATTATTGGATTTGGGTTGACCATGGGCAAAAACTTCCAAATTTTGACGCAGGAGCAAGAAGATGTTCTGGTGTTGGTGTTGCATCTAATGAAGAGTTTGAGTCGATGGAAAGTATGATTTGTGATGCTCTTGGGGTGAATGTGCCATTTGATGAGCCTCACTATAACAATACTGATGCACTTCCGAATGAAGAAGCATGGAGATTTTATAATTTGCTAAAAGAGACAAACAAAATGATGTTTGAAGGCTCTCCATAGTCAAAATTATCAATGTTTGTGAAGTTGTTATCTCTCAAGTCCATGAGTAACATTTCTAAGTTTGGTTTAGATTATGTCACTGAGTTGATGTTGGAAGCAACACCTATAAAGGATAATTTGCCAAAAGTTATTATGAGGTTAAGATGTTAGTGTCGAAGATGGGATTAGAAGCTAAGAAGATTGATTGTTGTGTGGATGGACACATGTTGTATTACATACGACAATGAGTTTGGTAAAAATGATGGTGCACTATTTGAATGCAAATTCTGTGGAAATGCGAGGTATCATGTTCGTAAATCGGGAAAACGCAATAATAAACTCATCCTTGTAAAGTCAATGTTCTATTTGCCAATAGATCCAAGGTTGAAGAGAATGTTTACATCGACTGAAATTGCAGGGAAAATGACGTGGAATTATGAGAACAGAAGTACCTTCGACTTTTTACGCCACTCATCTGACGGTGAAACATGCAAACACTTTGATCAAGTGGATTTTGGTTTTTCCTATGACCCATGAAACGTTCAGCTTGTATTATGATCTGATGGATTTACTCCATATATCTAAGCATCGGCGACACCCTATTCTTGTTGGCCAATTAGTGTTACCCCTTACAATCTTCCTCTGAGATGCGCATGACTAAACCGTATATCTTTTTGACTTGTCTGATACTTGGTCCATCCAATTCAGAAAAAGCTAACATTGATGTCTATTTGAAACCTCTGATTGATGATTTCAAGAGATTGTGGGAAGGTGTTTTTACATATGATGTTGCTAAGGCAAAATCCCTAAGTTATGTTTTGATGATAACAAACTATTTTCATAAGCTTCTTAAGCTTTCTGATTCATTAGTGATCTAATGAGTTCTCTTGAGTGACCTTATAGACAGGTACAAATTGTTACAACTCAAGAAGAACGTGTGCTAGGAATTAGCACATCATGAGAAGATAGATTGAGGTTTAGAAGTTGTTTATAAAGCTCAAAGAGGTGCTCAAAAGATAACAGCAAGGGATCAATTCAGTATGGTCTGACATGAAGCAAAGGAATGTGTGGCAAATAATATATTATTCTAAATGACATTAGATCAAGTTGGAAAAGACTTAGAAAATATTTCAGAGACTTTTATTCATTCCTAAAGGGATTTATCAATGTTTCCCTTAAAACTAAACTTTGTTGGTGGCTGCATTTCAAAACATCGAAGAATTCCTCCTCCGAATTTTTTGACCACGGCCACTGGAAACTTCACTGGGAAAAATTTTTAGAGCGTCAAGCCTAATTTAATTAAGTTTCAATTTCATGTTAATTCAATATTATTTTACCCCTTCATTTAGGCCTTGTTTATTATTTACTTATTCATGATGTAAATATTTTTTTATTTATTTAACTGTATATGTAATATTAAACATTAGGTTAGAAGACTTTTTTTTCATATATCTCTTTTTGTTTTACAATTTCGACGGCTTAAATAATGCTACCATCACACACATCACTCGCACCTTTGCACACACTATTGAGTGGAAGCCTATACCCGGATTCATGTGAAACTTAGGATGAGTGGAGATTGTTAGTAATAGTTATTCAAGATTTTTTTCTGACTATCATGAGAATCTCATCCAGAGAGCGCTCTTTCATGGTATCCCACACCTGGTAGTTATCTATCTTTCTGTATAATACTATAATAGAGACTTTAGCTCTGGAGGCTTTTTGTGAGAATGTGATTAGAACCACCAAGAAAAATGTTCGCAAGGATACCTTAGACTACTAGAAATAATGACTCATTGTATTAACATAGTTAGTCTTTCCAGAAGAAAAAAAAAGAACAAAAATTTCATGCATTCATAATAAAATAAAATCATTCTTCCATAAGCATCAATTTATGATTTACCTCATCATCTAGAAAATGATAATCATGTCATATTCTTATTAGTTGTTTATTTTATTCTAAATTCATCATCTCGTATATCCATACACGGCAAAAAAGAAAATAACATCACCTTGTTATTAAAAAATTGATTGCATTTCTCCCCGTAGGCATCATTTTCTGACAAGAAAACAAGAACAAAAGTTCTTTATGCATCTATCCATTAATTTTTTTCTTCGCGTCTTATTTTGCTTGAGAGTAAATAAAAAACTATATAAATCATTTACTTATGAGAGGTATCATTCTATCACGCAAGCAATCATCGCCAATTTTGTGCGTATGCATTTTCGTCCATATCCAGCAACATGCATACACTCATCATACATTGTAGTTTTATTCAAAAATATTAAACCTCGTGAGAATAATTTTCGAGCACATTGTTTGATGATAAAAAGGCCCAAACAGTCTATTTTGTTAACTGGCGCGGTCTTTACAAAAAAGCTCTTCTATCATATTTCTAATTGATTTTAACCCTCTTTGAAAAATTTGCATAATAAACTCACATTATTTCTGTATTTACTCTTGATTGAGTCAATTTCTATCCTCATACTTGCATCCTACTATTATTCTTCATCCATTTCAAATCTCACCCCAACCACCCATAAAGAGTCTTGTCCTCACATTAGTGCTTAATTAGTTGCCTATTTGATAAACTGAACTCTCAATGATGAAATTTCACAAAAATAACACGTTGGATGCTTCATATTGGGGTAGATTTATCAGCACCAAGATACTTTGTCAACATTCTAAACACTTGTGCAAGTCCTTTGAGTAAAAAAAAAGAGAATACAAAAAAGAAATGTCTGTTAGGTTTAAAACTTGCAAGGGAAACCTAAGTAAAAATTAGGGAATAAAAATAAATAAAGAAAAAAAAGCAAATGTCTATCAGGCTTTATCTTAGATCAACGGAAGTAACTCGAAAAAAAAAAGCAAATACACTTCATCACTCTTCTAAACCATCATCTCGGAAGTAAATCGGAGCGAGCAAGCTTCTCGGCTTGGTGAGCATCTCAGTCCTCAGCTCGACCGAAGTGTGCAGTTAGTACAGTTCAACATATATCCTTATACATACACATAGAATTTATTGTCTCGACCAACATGCCAAATGTCTATCGATCTATATCTTAGATCAATGTGCCAAATGCGATTCCACATTGCAACTCAGAAAACGACATAAGCACTAAGTCTTGTGTTGATCCTTCACATTACCACATTAGCATCGAGCCTGACATTGATCCTTCAGACCAATTGGTCCTTCAGATCACTGCATAAGAACTAAGTTATGTGTTGATCCATCAGATCACCACATCAGCATCGAGCTTGGCGTTGATCCTTTAGACCGACATTGGTCCAGAAACCAACTCACCATGTTGATCCTTCAAACCTACGTTGGTCCATAAACCAAATCACCACGTTGATCCTTCATACCAACATTGGTCCAAAAATTAGATCACCAGGTTTGGACTAAGCCCCGGTGTTGATCCTTCAAAGCCATATTGGTCCATGAATCAGATCACCATGTAAGCATTAAGCCTGACATTAGACCTCCAGACCTACATTGGTCGATAAACTAGATCACCATGTTGATCCTTCAAACCTACACTTCTCCATAAATAAGATCACCACTTCATCACTAAGCCTAACGTTGATCCTTCAGACTTACATTGTTCCATAAATCAGATCACCATGTCAGCATTGAGCCTGGCGTTGATCCTTTAGACCTATATTGGTCCATAAACCAATCACCACGTTGATCCTTCAGACCTACATTGTTCCATAAATAATATCACCACGTCAGTACTGAGTCTGACGTTGATCCTTCAGACCTATATTTCTTCCATAAAGCATACCTATATTGGTCCATAATTTAGACCTTCGCCAACACTCAAACGAGCATCGATCCTCAAGACAAATCAGTCCTCAACATCCCGAGCTTTATTACTTTTCAATTGATCACTTATTATTGTTTTCCAAAATATTATTCATATTATTTAGGACAAAATTAGTGTTTGTCTATCTATATTTAAATTTTGCTATGAAAATTTGGAAACCCATCATACTTCGTAGTAATATTTAACTAAACAGGTGCAGCTGTTGTACCCTAATTTTGTCCTCTTACTTTTTAGTTTAAATTATTTTGTTTTAGTAATGAAAATGGATTAAACCTAGTTGCTTGGACTTATTCTCTTTTATTTATGGGTGTTGATTTTTTGACCCCCACATTTAGGCACTATACCCCCACACACTTGACGAAAACCCAATTTTACCCTCCCCACTAACAAAAGCCCAGAAACCCCAAACACTTCTCAGACTTAACTACGGTGAAAAAAAAGTAAGTCCGTTTTCTCTGGCCAAACGGATTTACCTTAAATCCGGTAGCAAATTTTTTCAAAATCGAAATTATCTTTTTTATGATAATTCCATTTCCCCCAAAAAGTTTCCCAAACCAGAATTATCTTTGTTTTTATAATTCCGTTTCCCCCAAAAGATTTCCCAACCCGGATTTTTGACAAATCCTTTTGGCCAAGCTTTATTGCAAACCGGATTTATCATTTTGATTGATAAATCTGTTTGTTGTTTTGAAAATGGGAAACAGATTCATGTAATTTCGTTTTTTGTTTTTCAAATTCGAAGCATATTTATCTCTCAATTGATAAATCTATTTTTAGTTAATTTTTTTTACATTAACAATATTAATAATTATTTTTACTAACGTGTTGTTATTTTATTGCAGTGCCGCCAACTAGATGTAGTGACGGCACAGTCCTAGGTAGAGAGGGAAAAACCATACTCGCGGTAGCTCCTTATGAGAGTTCTTCATCTTCTTCAGCTTCAGCTTCATCAACTGATATGCGAAGAAATGGTCACGCTTCACACAGGCGGAGACGTGAATTGGCACGACGAAACTAAAGCGACGAAAAGAAGTGCCCGGTCAGAGCCAACACTCTGACTCCAACAAACCTAGGCCAAAGGGCCAGAAACAACGCGAAGAAACAAACGCCAACTATGGCCGAATGAAACAAAATCAAATAAGGCTGCAATCACACGAAGAAAAGCATACAGTTATATTACAATAAAATGCGTTACGGAAACATCCAAAAGGGGCACGACGACCAAATCAGAAGAAATCAAAATTGGCACGCAGGCCAAACAAACAAAGATACAAAGGGAGGTCAAGGGGTAGCCTCAGGATCAGGAGTATCCATCACCATGTCCTGACAACTGGCATCAGCATTCAAAGACTCAAGCTCTGGCTCCTGGACCAAGGCAGTGGAATCATCACCACCGGCAAAAGGGACCAGGACAGGAGGATCATCACCATCGGCATGAGGCTCCTGATGGTCAACGCCCAAGCCTAATGAAGGATCCTGTCGAGTCTGATCCATCTCTTGCTACTGCTGCTCCTCTTTGGTCGGTGCATCAACCAGCTGACCGTCCACAATAATCTCATCCATGTCTATCCCCGAAAGGTCAATGCCAGGGTGCAGGACTTGGATTTGAGCCATGGCAATATAAAAGCCACTATAAAAAGACGTGACACTCTCCAGCTTCCTTTGCTCCAGATCCGTCCGAAGGGTTCACATCCTCTCAAGCTCTAGCACATTGGCGGCCTCGGCCTTTTTCAAGTCTTCATGGGTGACCTTCAGCTTGCTCTATGCCGCCCCGAAGTCCCTATCCAGTGCCTAGATCTTCGCCAACGGCTCCTTGGCCTCCCAAGCTAGCTTGCCTAACCTAACCTCAAGCATACTCTTGTTCATCTTAGGCTTTTGCACATCTGCCTGCAGTTCAGCAACCTTCCCTTAGGCACGAGTCAGCTCCCCCTCACACTTCCCGTACTCCTCCACTGACTTCCTGAAGGAGAATTCCACAAGACCCCAACAGATGCAAGAACTTTGATTGAAAATATGTCCATTAACTCCCAACAATTCACAACCAGAAGCAATTCTGCAGTCCTAACAAATGGAGTAAATGAGATACATGCTACAAATTAGAAGAGCTTAGAGAACAGGTTTTTCTTACATAGAAAATACCAAGATATACAACATAGCATACATCAGAGATAACTTCCTGTCTTAAATATTGAACACAAACTAAAATCTCCCATGAATAATCATCAAACGGTCACTTCATTTGCATAACTTAACATAATTTACTTAAATACTTGAATTACGTGCCTTACAAACTTCTCATGTCCTAGTGTTCAATCTCAAGAACGAAAGTTGCGGAAGCGATTTACAACTTTTAACAATGTATAAGTCGTTCAATCGAAAATATAAATGCGACAAGGGAAAGATAACATAAGCATATAGAATTAAAACTTCAACATCTCTTTAGGTCGCGCCGTAGCCATGCCTCATCGCCTTTACCCGTTTCTCTGTAAAAACCACCAAACGTGAAGGGTGAGATAACATTATCTCAGTGAGTCCTATCGAGACTCCTTACTAACTCTCTCGGTTCATTATGCCTCTTTTTAACTTGTAGCCCTAATAAGCGACTACGTGAAAACCTCTTTTACATTGCTTAGCATATCACCGTTCATTATTCTATAAAAATCCTGGTGAACCCATTCCAGTGACCATTTTCTATCAGGGATCCCTCATGGGGCCTAGGTTCATAGGGCTCATGACTTCCCCTCCCCCAGTACGCTAACCTCAATAGGGTCGTCACCCTAAACCTAAATTATATAAATAAATATAATTTCCTCATTTCATGACCTCATTATTATCATTATAACCTCAATCTCACTTTCAAGGAACATTTAGTCCGTTTTATCCTTTCGTGACATTACCTCACTCCTGGTTACTAACATTTATTAACATAACTCAGAACATTTACAATTCAATCCAACCATACATATCTCAATCACAATCAACAGAGTCATTTCAATTACAATCAATATCATAGCATTAGCCTCATCCTCATCGGACATATAGTCCATTTATCACTCAAGCATAAACAAGCAGTGTTTTAACCAATCTATAAAGGAAAACAACACTTATTTACTTTGATTTAACCAATCCATTTCATATAATTTTATAACTTAGAGAAATTCACATCACAGCATTCATACCCACGTGTTTTCCACAAATTACGGTTTATTCATCAATACATAGGGTTGGGGAAGGTATTAGGAAAGATTTGGAGTCGAAAAAAATGGATTTGAACGTTTTATAATTTTGGACAGAAAGGTCAGCACGGGTCGTGCTGACTTATCAACATTACTAAAAATTCTGTTTTCGTGTGAATTTCCCATTCCGATCGATTCCGAAACTTATTCCGATCGATACCCAACTTAAACCTGCGTTGTTTCAGTATCAGACAACAAACATTTCCAGTCCAACAACACATCATAGCAATCACATAATCAACAATCCATCAATCATTCATTTTCAATCCATCAAACATTCATAACGAAACACATTTTCGCAAATTTACGGTTTTTGACTCGAAGCTCAACGAAACGAAAACCAACCATAATTTCAATCACATGCAGCAAACAATATGACAATGAAAAACCCTAAGCGAGTATAGAACTCACCAGTCGTGATGAAAAACACGTAAAAACCGAGGATCAACGAAGTTCACGAACAATGGAAAATACACGAGCGGTCCCTGTATGGCTCTAATGTTCCCACGAACTCAAACCACTCCTAAGCTAGCTCAAATTCGAATCCAGCAGCTACAAACTCCTACTTGCACTTCAATCTACAATGTAGCTACCTCAAGGTGCTAGCTCAGTGGTAAGAGCTAGTCTTGTATCCTCAAGGTGCTGAGTTCAAATCCCCTCGGGGACAGTTGTAAAATGGTCATTAGTACCACTTTGATTAATAAAAATTTCCCCCTTCCCCAATTTTAAAAAAAAAATACAATGTAGCTACCTCCAAGTCCTAGTCTTGTTCTAAGACCAACATGCAAGGCTTTGGAACTCCATTCTTGACTTTTCAAGCTTAGAGGAAGAAAAATGGGAGAGAATGGGCTAAACAACTCACACATGCATTGAAGGATTTGGGAGTTCTTCTTCCTTCTTCCTCCTCTCACTCTCTCGAGTTCCTCTCTCTCTCTCTCTCTCTCTCACCCTCAGATTCTGTTCTTTTGCTGAAAACAAATGGGGAATATTGTGGTGTTTTGTTTTTATGTCCTTCAGCTGGAAGTTTTTAATGGGTGGAAAAGACTAAAATGCCCCTTTGTCTAATCCTCTTTTTCCTAACTTTCTAAATTCTGAACTTGAGGGTGTATTGGAGTGTGGATGTTTTTGTGTGAGTGAGGAGTAACTTAATTGCTCTCAGCTGATGTTTGATTAAAACCATGGAAACGACTATTTTGCCCTTTTGGCCAATTACTCACTTAAACCCCACTTAATTCGTATAATCAATCAGCAATTCAAATACTTAGAATAATTTAGCACACAAGCACGAAATAAATCATTTAACCCATGACAATCACCTCACATATAATTAGTTATGCTAATCTATATAACTTAGCTAACCAATTATTTCATGACCTCATGCTAATTTCAATAAATGAAATTGGCTAAATTGGGGATGTTACACATAACTTTCGTAAAAAAATTGGCAATAGGCCAGGCAGCAAGGGTTTGTGGTATTTGCACCTCTGTAGAGCATCCTACAGATGCATGTCCTTCGCTACAACAGGATCGTAATGTTGATACCCCTCAAGGGCACCAAAGAATTTCTTGATAGTATCAACAATGAGGTTAGAATCCAAGAGTTGGGACCCCGAGGGCCTAGAATCGGCTGGGACACCCTGCATTCTTGGTTGAGGGGGTATCAAAGGTGGATTGTTAACCCATGTCTTCCCTGAAGCCACTTGGCCAAAGCCAGTACCTTGAACAGTGGCATGGCTGTCCTAGTAAGGTGGAACATTGTTCCATGTCTACTCATTAGTGTTGCAAAAACCAGTTGAGATGGATGTGAAACCACCAGAGATTGAACAACTACTTCAAAAAAAGGTTGGTTGGGAGGCAAACTAGTCAAGCCAGGTTGGTTTGGAGCCCCTGACTGGTGAGCTGGAGAGTAACTACTGGACCTTCCGAGTCCTACTTATGGGCTGAAGGCTTGCCCCCAACATAGGACGGATTGTTACCTACTCAAGGGGGTCCATCGGACGATCCCTGTGGCAAACCAATATTTCCTATGGCCTCGGGCGGCCTTCTAGCCACTTGCACCTGTCTAGGTTGAAGAGTAGCCAAGTTAGTAACATTCGCCATAAACTGCCCCACAGTATTGGCGGTTGCAAAATTACTATGCTAAGGAAATACTACATTAGAAGTTGTCTGATGAGGAGGTACTTGCTAAGGTCCTGCTATATTAGGATATGGTGGAACCTATTGTACGTTCCCCATTGAGTTCAAGTGTACTCCTTGCCCTTGGCTAGGGGTACAAAAAGTGTTCTAGCTACTGCCTTGAGTATCCCTCATGCTTTCTTCCTCTCTGGTCTGTTGCACTTCATTGTGCACCATAGGTTTAACTATGTCAGCTAGTTGGTACGAGACTTGGTACATGATGTCATCCCCATATCAATCTGCTCCCGAATGAAGGATGTGGTCATAACCACAGGCTGCTCCACGTCAACAGGTTGAGCTCGATCGATGAATCACCTGGGTCACGTTCTGTATAATAAACCCTGATGCACCAGGTTGCTCATGGTTTTTAGGCTTGGTAGTAGGCGCCTTCTTAGTATCCGAAGACGGTTCCGTACTTAAGTTCCTACCAGAGCGAAGGTACATACACCAACAATAATCCAACCCACGGGAATCAAATCATGAAGTTTGTTTACCTATGTTGGTCCCACCGGGCGTGCCAACTTTGTTGTCGTAAAAATCTGTCTTAGTCGAGGGATCAGCTAGAGGCTTGAACCTTTTGATTCCTTTGTAAGCAATTGCACTGAAGAACGAACTCTGTTCCTCAGCTATGGGTTCCCTAACTTGTCCAAAGAGTGTTAGATTAGGTGAGAGGGACGTGTAATTGGACTACCTACTGGCATAAAAAATAAAGATAAATGCGAGTAAAAGATAGAAAGCAAAGACTTCGAAAAATGTAGATGTTTGATTGATTGTTGTGTTCTATAACTGTCGGTCTACATACACACACACACACACACACACACACACACACACACACACACACACACACACACACACACACACACACATATATATATATATATATATGTATATATATATATATATATATATATATATATTAGGATTAACGTACAGCTTACAGCTTAACCATCATTGTATCGGCTAAGATTAACGTATAATATCACACCTGCATTCCACCAAGGCTACCATCATAGGTTATGTGGTTGCTCTCACCAGAATTAATAAGATAGAAATTAGCACCACTAGAAAAACAGTTTTTAGCGTCGGCTAAAAGCCCACGCAAACAACCCAAAAGCGGACGCTAACAGTGATTTAGCGTCAGAGTAGCCTCGACACGTGGTCGACGCTAAAATGTTCGAAGGTAAAATTAGCGTCCCGTTAATTTAGCCGACGCTACAAAGTCAACTAAATTTAGGCAACGAAAACATTTGCGTCGGCCTATCCGACGCTATTTAGTCAACTAAAGGAGAGTCAACGAAATCATTTCCGTCGGCTTATCCGACGCTATTTAGTCAACAAAAAAGAGTCAACATTTATTTGCGTCCGCAGAGCCGACGCTAAAATCCACCATTGGTAGCGTCGGATAGGCCGACGCTAACTTTTTTTTAAAATAATTGTCCTACTGCTCCTGATGACTTTACCCTGTGCATTTACTACCACCACTACTCCTAAAGCATTTTTAACAAAATCATCCAGCATACCATATCAAAATGCTTAATACCATAAAACAAAACATTTTTGAAACAACAAAATATAACATAGTGTTGAAACTACAAAATATCAAGTGTTTGGTCATCCTACAAATACATAAAAGTAACCATAATAACATCAAGTCTCGCCATCAAGTGACTCTTCATCCAAAGCTTCATCATAATGAGGATGTGAATGAGAATGGCTAGCACCACATGATCCACGCTCCAAAGCATCCAGGCGATCCAAAAATAATTTTCTCATCTCATCTAAATCATTTTGGCACTTCTGAGAACGCTCATTCGCCTCTTGAGCCTGGGCTACTGCATCTTGAGCAATCTTCTCAGCTCTAAGTCTAGCTTCCCGCTCTGCTTCCAATGATATTCCAGGCATGAAACCAGAAGGATTCTGGGATTCTTGGATAAGCGATTTGGACCCAGGTCGAGCGTTCACAGATAAAACTGCTGTGCCATAGAGGCGACCACGGGTGGGAGGCCCTGCAGCCAACGTCCAACACTCAACTGCTACCGCTCCATCTACCTCTTGAACATCATCTCCAACCAAGTCAACCACATTTTGTTTGTATGTATCCTGAACAAAAAGAACATCAACAACAATTAATTATGCAGTCTTTGCAAACAGAATATCAACAACAATTATGCAATTAATTATGCAGTCAATAACAATTGCTTTGGTCTTTTTTTTATAAGTATGCTGCAACAAATTGAAGTCAATAATCTAGTGATGTAGTTATGGTCTTTGGACACACTGTGCATGTTTCAACTGATTATCAACAAGAAAAGCATCCCTAGAATTTGTTTAATAGCATGTTCGTCTAGTAGAATAAATATTAACAAAAAATAAAAAAATAATAAACAAATTACAACAGTCCAAAAATGGAGAAAAGGGGCCAAGTAAAAGGGACCACGTGAAAATTGGGGAGACAACAGCAAACAAACCACAACAATGTTCAAAATACCCACAATAAGAAATCACCAAAATCAAAGAACACAAATGGCAACAATGTCCAAAACATGCAGCATAAACACAAATAAAATGCAGAAATCGCTTAAGAAACAACAAGTCAGCTCCTCAACTACTCAGTTCTCTAACAACTACTAATTGATAACTGAAAATAATCAAGAAACTAACTAACTTAACTAACTACTAATTGATACCATGGTCTCATAAAATCCAAAGACAGTAGCTGCCATAGGTACATTGTAGTGAATAGGCAAAATCATATACTCATGCAACAAACAATACCCTTAATTGTTGAGTTTGGAATTACATGGAATTGTGCTAATATATTTTTATAAAGTCAGAAAACATGCTGAATGGCAAACAATTCAGAATCCGAAAATACAGTTGCTGGAAATAAAAAAAGTACAGTTGCTGGAAATAAAAAAAGAACAGTAGCTGCCATAAGAAATCACCAAAATCAAAGAACACAAATGGCAACAATGTCCAAAACATGCAGAATCCGAAAACAATTCAGCAAACAAATCCTAATTACCAATTCAGCAAATACAATCCAGCAATTCAGCAGAATCCAAAACATGTGGTCCATTCAGCAATTCAGCAAATACAACAAATACAATCCTAATTCAGCAATTCAGCAAATACCATCAACCGAATCCAGCAATTCAACAAATACAATCCTAATTACCAATTCAGCAAATACAATCCAGCAAATACACATCAGGTCCATTCACTATAATAATTTCAATTCAGCAATCCTAATTACCATCAACAGAATCCAGAAAATCCAGAAATCTCAGCTAAAGTCACATTACGCAAAATTCCATTAAAAATATAAAATAGAACCGAATTCATCTAATTAACAACAATTCTAATTCAAAGTAGTGGCAACAACTTACATAGGTAGTTTCCGCTCGATGATCAACCCAAACACCGGATTTCTTCTTGTGGGTTATCAAAAATAATTCATCTGGTCGCACATCTCTATTATACTCATTGCACTACAAATAAAATAAAGATGCAATCACAATTCATCAACTCAAAGAAATAATTAATGATAAAGTAAAAAAACAAAATAGTCATTATAAAGCTATTACTTAGTTTAATACTTACAAGCTCAAGTGCCAAGTCAATGTGAGCCTTGCGGCCTGAGGTGTGGACCGCTCCAATATTTTTGTCCTTGAATTTTTGTCCACCCCAATATTCTTTAAGACCCAAGTAAGCTTTCTCGCGTATCCACCAAGGCCGAGCACTTTTCTTTCTTACCTTCGTAAGCATATCATTGAGTCTTTTCTTGGCCTTTTGTTCAAACAAGTGTTGGATAAAATGGTTATAACAAGGATCCCATGTCACATTTTCCTGCAAATTACCACTGGTGGAAAAATGGGATTCAAAGTCGGACCTTTCGGACATTTAAAGTCGGACATTCACCCGACTTCTATCAAAGCGACTTAGAAAGTATGTTTTTTTAAAGTCGGATTAAGGTCCGACTTAAAAAGTACGTTTTTAAGTCGGATTATTAGTGCATCCGACTTTAATTATGGCCTGTGGAAAACCTTTTAAAGTCGGATTATTAGTGCGTCCGACTTTAATTATGGCCTGTGGAAAACCTTTTAAAGTCGGGCGTTAGTTGCGCCCGACTTTAAATGTTCCTTTTTTTTAAAAAAAAAAACTTTAGTTGGTGCTTCAATAACTGACAGGCTTTCTTACCTCAAGGATTAGTAAACTTTAGTTGCGTGAGTACAATACATTGCTCTGACAACCATATAGCCTGTATGGAGGCTCAAATGCACTACAATAACTGACAGGCTTTCTTACATCAAGGATTAGTAAATTCCTCAAAATTTCCACAAGAGAAGTTCTAGTTTCACTATGGGCACAAAGATTCAAAAGTAGCCTCTGCAATTGACCTTTATATAATGGCTGCAAAATTTAAATACAAATCATCAGCAATAAATTTGTGCTCCTTTTGAAGAATTTCCTAGTTCCTATCATTGAGTACTACCTGAACGATGCGAAATAATGCTTCGCCCGGCACCATTCAGGCCAGAACCAGTACCTTCACCATGCCCAGCATGTCTAGAAGTCTCACCTCTGCGGCTTCTGGGATGCATACCAAAGAGGGTACGGCTATATCGATGTGCAAACCTTTCCCGTAACATATTTGCCTCGGCAACAAGAGCAGGAGTAAAATTGGCAAGGACAGCATCAGATCAAGTAAAAAGAACCTGAACAAAAAAAAAACATCAGAGACAAACTCACTTTTGTAAAGCTGGATTCAACTGTCAAACTTGCCTCTTCTCGTAATTCAGAAGGAAATGTCGCAATTATTGAGACTGTATCCATTTCAACAGGTTGCCCTTCCAACTCTTGAGATTGATGTAGCCTATGTGCCTGCTGTTGAGCAGGAACTTCTGCTCTAATATCAGGGGGGAGAGCTGAACATAACAACTACTGATTCAAATCTAAATCTAAATCAAACATTAACAGAGAAACCTAAGAGAAGAAAATACAAAAGCAAAAAAAAACAGAAAAAGAAGAAATATCATACAAGTGACCTCACTCAACTTACATATACGGGATTTTGTTCAACTACAAGCGCAAATCAGTAAAGTCATAGTAAAACATAGACGGATGCAATTATTTAAACTAATGAAGTAATCAATTGTGCTGATACATACCTTATTACCATGCATATTTACAAGTGTTTTCAACTCGGCTGAGGAAAAGGGCTTCATGTCGATGGCCCAGTAAATAGTCCAACAACTGGAAAACCACATAAAGGCACAAAAAACTGAGAAGAAGGAAAGGGACAGAACAAATTAAATTTTCTCCTTGCTCATTCAAAGAAAAGTAATAGAAATTCTACTCAATGTATGTCACCTTACTAATTGCAAAAGCAACTGGATAACATATCCATACAAGCACGTGGAAAAGGGAGTTAAATACTAGACAAATAAATGACATGCATAAATCCAAAATTCAAAGGGGTTAAAACCACCATTCAGCAGGGCCATACTGAGGATATCATTGGAAAATTTATTGGATAACGCAAACCGGCAATTAGAAAATCGGAAATGAAAAGAAGGAAACTCTACAAGCCTGCACAATTTTTTTAGGTGCAACATCTCTTTCAAAGTGTAAACTGCAAGTTGAATATATGATGAAAAGAAAACAAGGAAACTCTACAAGCCTGCACAATTTTTTTTGGGGTGTTTTAGGTGCAAATTCATGTCAATACTCAATTGTAATTCTCCAGTTAATATTTGTTTGAGGTTGCATTTTCAACTAGCATCTTCCCAGCATATCCATCACAATAAACTCTAACAAGATGGTTTTGGTCCTATGTAACTTCTGTAATAATTTTCCTTGTTCAAAAGTATCTAAACCAATTATTTATCATCCACGTATCATCCATTGAAAACAAAGAATAATAAGAAAGACTGGACTGAAAAAAATCATTAATTTCTACTCAGTGAAAATGTCATGCAATTGACAAGAAAATGTTTATAAGAAGCCGAATTCCTACCTGCAATTTGTGGAGAAGAACATCCAGGTCGAATCCAGAAATATTATGTCCAACAAGAACATCACTATCCAGCTTGTGCAATTCTAGCATCAGACGATTTAACAAAGCTCTCTCACTGAAAACAGAGTTAATAAAAGGTCAATCCTAGAAGCAGGCTAGGCATATAATTTTCAAGTATTCAGATCATTATATTACTGAAGCAGGAGTCAGAAAAGTGGCAACAGTTATCCTAGTATAGTAATGTAGATAAGGAAAGAAGCCATACTTCAACATCAATAACCACAATTTCATCTGATAGACTAGCATGAATTCTTCCCATTGCCTATAAGGGAAACAAACAATCATTAAACTGTATCTAGAAACAAACAAAATAAATTGATAGACTAGCATGAATTCTTCTCATTGCCTATAAATTCACTAACATGCCAAAAGAATTACTAGCAATCAACCAACAACAATTGTTAATTGTTATTTGAACCAATTACTATAAGTATAACATAAAAAATCTGAAAGAACTCACTGTAATATCAGCATAACTACTTAGTTTTACTGAATGAACACAAACAAATAGTAAAATGCATCTGAACATTATTACTCAATTCCAATTTTACAAGCTCAACATTTAAGATTGAAACAGAGGCAAAGGTATCATGGATCACTATCCATCTCCCACTTGAATATGGCAGTCTACCACATCAGTCTGTGCCAGCAATAAAGCATTTTGGTGAAATAAAGACGACTTATTTATCAAAACATGTTTAATTGCCGGACTGATATATCATGCATAATTACTCGAACAAACGTGAACACGCAACACGAAAGACATGCAGACATACCAGTTAGGAAGCTTCCATACACATAAAAAAGGCTATCAGAATTGGACAAAAAAAAGGAGACAACTGATTTTTAATAAACATAGCAACCCCCTCCTCCAAACACTTGCAAGAAAATTGGAAAAGAATTGAAGTAAAAGTAGAGTTTGGTATGAAGACTTACTGATATGGCAATATGTCTAGTAGTACCAAAAGAAGCTTGGCCAATGTCAGGGTATGTCTCAAGCCAAAGTTATTCCAAAAATGAACAAGATGGAAAGCCCTATCCACCCACCTTCTTTAGCAGCATCAGGGGTAGAAAGGATTCCTACTCCACAATGAACCTTTATGACTTTCACAAACTCCATTGATACACACATACACAGAACCAGAGAGAGTTGAAAACAAACTAAGAGAGAGATGCGTAACTGAGAGTGAATTAGATTGATTAACTGTGTAACTGTTCTTGTAACAGAAATACTAGTATTAAAGTGCTAACTACATCAGCTAAGTAATTAGCTATCCAAATGAATATGAAACTCAAATACATCTCAAATGCAAACTGAAATCACACTAATGGTAAAACAGTAAAGCTGTATTAGTAAAACAGTAACTGTAAAACATGTAAATGACCAATATGACCTTGAGTTACTCTCAACAAAGATCTCAAATTATACTCAATATCCATATCCAAATATCAAAAATATTTTAATAGAAACTAATCAAACTGTTGCAACTTGAAATCGAGCCTATTAACATTGTAAATCATGTAATAATGCTTCATACAACAAGCTTCTGTTCTAAATACCAATGACTTCTTCAAATACAACAAGCTCCAAGGAAAAGTGAGTTATAAGCAATAGATGACTAAATATACAAAATGTTTCTAAAACTGTAACTGATACATATAGAAGGGTTGATACCACAGCCAAGCACCTCAACTGCTACATGATCCAGGTAAATTAAATCCAATTTTCAGGCATTTTGTTTGAATAACATATAGAAAGATTGTGAGTTATCTTGAAACGTCGCAACAATACCTGTACAAAAAAATTCCAATTAATAAACAGAACAGTACTATGATAGGTTGGGACTTGGGACTAGTCCATTTTGAATATGCATCCAAATTGAACACTCCATAAGTTACACCCTAGACAGGCAAGGGGTGCAAGTGACAAAATGAACATAAAAGGTTTGGAAGGCAATACACAATGAGGCAGAAGAGAGAAAATTTAAGGAGTGACATATTTTAACCACCCAATACATTATCATT
Organism: Astragalus membranaceus; assembly: GCA_039519185.1. Lineage (NCBI taxonomy): Eukaryota > Viridiplantae > Streptophyta > Magnoliopsida > Fabales > Fabaceae > Astragalus > Astragalus membranaceus. The sequence goes on from CM076851.1 coordinate 70,440,670, forward strand.
TAAAATATTAAAAAAAAACATCTTTCAAGTCAAAAGATATGAGAGAACAAAAATGACAAACTTGCAGCAGTGTTTGTGTACCATGGATGGTTTCTTCCTTAAAATAACATTGGACAATGACACCAAAGCCTAAGTAAATTAGCAACTTTATGGGTAAGGACATAGGAGACATCTTGAAAGGCTTAAAGATGCATGCATGCATTCTGCGCTAGCTAAATGCACCAGATAATAGCAAAAAGACAGCACAATGCCACATGAAATTTTGTTATATACTCTTGCAAAGTCAGATCCTATGCAGTCTATCGAGTATGACAGTGCAGAGTAGTTGACCCCAAAATTGGGATAGTGTTATATCTGCCTGCAGCTCAAGCTGAAGGGAAAGAAGCACAGTAAAAAAACAAATATTTTCTTCAATCATCAATTCATTTTAGGAAATATCACAAGATCACAAGATGGATCAACATATAGGGCTATCATCCTTTCATTTCTAACTTAAGGAGTGGGTGGGTGAGGCTTTGAAAGTCCCCACTCTTCAGCAATTAGGCTACAGCACAACACAAAGGTGTGCTTGTTAGGGAAGGAGCTTATTTTATTATATAAGCACTCGTGTATGTCAAAGGTGTGTTTGAAAGAGCTTATAAAAATAGTTTAGTATATGTCTGTAAGTTGTTTTCCACTTATATTCATAAGGTCGACTTATAGAAAACAGCTTATTGACAGTTTATGCAGAGTACGCCCTCATGTTCCCTTAGAAGGAAATAACTTATACATAAGCTCTTATATGACAAGAGCTAATTGAATAAACAAATAATTAAGCTGTTTACCCAAACACCTCCTTAACCTGTACCATATGTTGGTCTCAACAAGTCAACATAATAGCAAATGCGTTGTCAATCAACAAAGAATGAGTTTTCTAGAAATTTTCTTGGGGATTCAACTAACATTTGATACACTGAGATTTCAATATATGCAAATTCAACATGATAAGAATAAAATATAAAATGCATCCAAGCCAACCTGATCTGCAACATCATACATGCAGATATATCTGCTAGTGCCCCCAGCTAATATGTAGCTTCCGTCGGCCGAGTAACACAAGGTTGTGAAGAACTCCCCTGAACTTGATTTAGCAGCTGTTCTACGGTCAGTCATAAGACGACCTCCAGCAATATCTCTAGAACCTTCTATGGTGTACATCAGCACACCATCTATTGGATCCCAAAAATGAATTTGCCCATCTAATGTGCTGCAAGCTATCTGCTTTCCATCTGGACGATAAACTACTGTGAGAACATCATGTGTGTGAGGCCATGTTTCAACTGCTCCTTTTCCATCAAAGACATCCCACAACCGAACAGTCTTGTCCCATGATGATGAAGCCAATATAGCCTGCACAAAGAGAAAAGAAATAATGCTAAGTATCTTGTTGCCTATATAGCCTAAGCACACTTTTAAATTTATTAAAGTTCATAACGGGCTATTCAATTCAAAGCTTTATACAGCAAATAGCTTAAGGTACCAAAAGTTGATAGATAGGAATCTTTGAGACACCAAAGAAATAGCAATATACTACAGTTAGGCAAACATGAAAGCCAAACACATTAACAATAACTTTCCTGGCCTTCTCAACCTTGGCAAAGAAATCATACGTGCAAGTGATACAAATAGAATGAAATGGCAAATTTAAAATGTTATAACTTTTCAAGTCTTACTCTTCATACGTTGTTCAGCATCTGGATACAAGCACAATATAAATTTTTATTTTTCAGATACAGAGAGAAGAAACTAATTTAGGGATACGATCAGTCAAAAAAACTAATTAAGGGATCTTGCAGCAAAGACAACAATTGCTTGTATATCAAAATTAACAAATACCATAACATCAAAAGTCACTGTTGAAACTATCTCATCAATTGTAGCCATGTTGTTCCACAATTAGTGAGTATTATTATTAGAGCATATGTAAGGAATTAGGGGAAACTGGAAATAGAGAAGAGAACGTCACTAACCAGCGGGTAGTAGAGGCACGATGGTCGTAGGGAGAGAGAAGTACGACGGCGAAGAACGATTGCAAGGTGGGTACTTCTAATTTCACAAAACAAATTTCAGAAAACAAATTTCACAAAACTCAAAGTCAGAAAGGAGTTGTTGTTTACCTTTCAGAAAAATCCGAAGAAAGCCAACCAATAAAGTTGACGGTGAGAGGAAGAGAGCGTGGAGGAAGACGACGGCAAAGAGGAGAGAGCGATGGAGGAAGACGACGGCAAAGAGGAGCGAGACAACGGCAAAGAGGAGAAAGACGGCATGGATCCAATAGCGTGTTTTTGGGCGTGTTTTGTTTTTAGGGTTCAGTAATTAGATATAATGCTCGCGCGAGAGTCTGTGTGCTGTTTGCAAAAAATAGATTACACATTTAAAGTCGGACGTAAGAATTGCCCGACTTAAAACGGTGAGCATCAGAGTTTTTTCGCGTGTTTATTACAAAATTGCCACCGCCTCCACATTTTAAGTCGGATATTTGGGAGTCCGACTTAAAATCACCAATTCTTTTCTTGTTTTTGTACTAGTGTACAATACAATCATCCAAAACTATTCCTTTTACAATAATTGCAATACATACTTCTTACAAAACAAATATGTACTTACCCCAAATTTCTTAAACGATTCCTTTTGAATATCTTTGGTTGTTACACTCCAATCATAGATAGCCTCATCAAAGTGGCTTTGTATGTCAAATCTAATGGCATCTACAACTTCTTTGCTAGGAATGAGCCTGCAAAATTTTCATCAACAATTCACATGCCTTCAAAATGTCAAAAATCAAAATTTCTATACTCTAACACTATAAGCATTGTAACTTACCCTTTAGCGAAAGGTCGTATAATGACCTTCCCATTTCTTGTTGGCACTGAAGGAGGAACTGGCCTTTCACCCACCTCATCTTCATCCTCTTCGTCGTGGTCCTCATCTTCATCCTCTTCATCGGGCACATCCTCCGCTACCGGAGCCTCATGTGGGGTATGTTGTGAAGAGGCACTCGTAGTTTGAAGGTTTATACTTGGATTTCGCATAAACACGAATGCCTCGGGGGTAGAGGCATAGATGGGTGATGGAGTCTGAGCAGGTGCCACAATGTTGGTCGGTGCGGGAGGTTCAGACGGGGGTGGAGATGATCGGCCAAGTGACCTAGTGTTAGACAAGATTCGGCGGATGGCATTCTGCTGCCCAAGTTTACCCGGTTGTAGCATCCTTGGTTTGCCCCTAGTAGGATAGGCCTTTTGCTTGCCATTGCCACCTCTGTTATTCATCTGTTGTCATAAAATACAAAATGCATTAGAATACAAAGTAGAAATAAGATATATGTTTCACACAAGTGATAGAAGAAGTACAATAATAAATACATATATAATGAAGAGACACAAAAGTTCCTTAGTCTATCTCAAAAGCATTGTGCAATACAAAATACTTATATAATGAAGAGACACAAATGTTACTCAGTCTACCTCTATTAAATAAAATTCTGAATTTAAGTACACCAAGTAGTCTTAATCATGATAGTGCAATACAAAATACATATGATAAGCTCTAATAATGTGCAATACAAAGTACTATAATAAAATACATCCTCAATCATTGTGAGGCGAATGATCAAAAATCTCTTCGAACACATCTACTTGTGAGTCGTCACGTAAACAAGATATTGATTCAATTTCTGCAATAGGTAGAACGGGTGACATCCCATCAGACTGATAAGCCATTTCATCCTCCGTGTTGTCAATCTCCACATGACCCCTTGGTTTTGTGGTGATTGCCGCACACCTTCCACGCATATCTCTACACATTTCTGGATAGGGGACGGAATACACTTGTCTTGCTTTTTGCGCAAGGATAAAAGGATCGTAAAGACTATAACGCTTATCCATTTAAATATCCACAATTTTATAATGTGGATGAACCTTTGTGCCCTTATTTTTTGTTGGGTCAAACCATTCACAATAAAATAGTGCAATCTTGTCCTTCAGACCAAAGTAATCTACATCAAAGATAAGGTTGATTGTGCCATAATAATCATCTTCTCCTCCTTCATTAAGACCCTTTACGTGCACCCCACAATTGACAGTTTTTTTTACCAATGCTCCAGGCCTTAGTAAGAAACTTGTACCCATTGACAAAGTACATGTTCCATGACATTGCCATTGATGAAGGACCGCGAGATAGTGCCCTTATGTCTTTATTGGTCACTCCATTCGCCTCCTCGTCTACATATGCCTTTAGCCATATGGGAAACTCTGAAAATATACGTCCAGATGCGTCTTCTCCATTGATCGAGTGATTCTCCAAGAAAGTGCTGACATCAATCACATAATTCATAAGTCAATATAGGTTGTGATGGGTATCAAACTCATGATTGATGTGTAATGAAGGATACTTACTCAAGATATGGTTTGACTCATCACAGTTAATCAAGACATGCACATGAGCAGATTCCCACTCCTTATCTAATAGATAATGTTTTCTTGGTTTCCCACTCGGTCGACCACTTTTGTGTAGGATGGACAGTGTAGGTTGGATGTCATCACATCCCAAACGAGTATTGTTGCTTAAACTTGAGGTTGCCGACACATCGAATGAGTTGAAATAATGAGAACAAAAATAAGTTGTCTCACGTTGTATATAATCAGAACATATGGAACCTTCAACCCTAGCCTTATTTGTCACTGCTCGCTTTGAGACTCCCATACATCTGCACATTCAATCATTCTGTGTCTATTAAGTTACAATAAACATATAACCGTTAAAAAAACAACCACAACAATTACCTTTCAAATGGATACATCCAACGGTAATGTACGGGACCACCTAGCATTGCTTCATTGGCAAGATGGATTGGAAGATGCTCGATTGAGTCAAAGAAACCCGGTGGGAAAATCCTTTCTAACTTGCATATGATAATTGGAATGTTTTCATCCAACTTAACTAAGTCGTCCATCCTCAACGTATTGGAACAAAGATCCTTGAAGAATCGACTTAGCTCAGTTAATGGTTTCCAAACAAATTCTGGCAAGGAACGAAATGCAATTGGGAGTAAACACTCCATGAAGACATGACAGTCATGGCTCTTCATCCCATGCATTGTGCCCTTTTCGACATCCGCACACCTAGCAAGGTTTGAAGCATAGCCATCAGGCATTCTAAGTTCCTTAAACCATTTACAAACCAGCTTTGCATCAGATGATGTCAAATTGTAACTTGCCTTTGGTTTACCCATCTTTTCGTTAGATAAGGTTTGCATCTCCAAGTCCCCACGACAACATAATAAAGACAAGTCTTTTCTTGCCTTTTCATTATCCTTTGTTTGGCCTTTAATATTCATGACAGTCTTAAATATATTGTCGAAGAAATTTTTCTCTATGTGCATCACATAAAGGTTGTGCCTTAACAAATTATCCTTCCAATATGGAAGATCCCAAAATATACTTCTTTTAGTCCAATTATGACCAACTCCATACCCATCAAATCCCTTTTTCCAACCAATCTCAGTCTCCTTTGGGAAACCACTTACCATCTCTAATACATCTTGCCCTGTGTAAATATAAGGTCGACCGTCTTTCTCATCCCTGTTTTTTGTAAATCTTCTTTTACTTCTTCTAAAAGAGTGATTTTCTGGAAAGAATCGACGATGACAATCAAACCATGAATTCTTCCCGCCATATTTCAAGATGAAAGCTTTTGTGTCTTCCATACAATGAGGGCATGCCAGCTTTCCTTGTGTTCCCCATCCAGATAACTTACCATGGGCCGGAAAATCATTGATTGTCCACATCAAGCATGCTTTCATAATGAAGCTTTGTTTTGTGGATATATCATAGGTCAAAATTCCATTAGACCACAATCGTTGCAGATCATCAATCAATGGTTGCAAGTAACCATCTATCTTTACTTTAGGGTTACGAGGTCCAGGTATGAGACAAGTCAAAAACAAGTATGGTTTGGTCATGCACATTTCGGGGGGAAGATTGTAAGGGGTAACTATTACCGGCCAACAAGAGTATGGAGAAGTAGAGGCTTGAATGTAAGGATTAAATCCATCTAAATACAAACCTAGCCTTACATTTCTAGGCTCACTAGCAAATTCGGGATATACATCATCAAAGTGTTTCCATGCTTTTTCATCGGATGAATGTCGAAGGACGTTTGAGCTCTTTCTGTTTTCGTGATGCCATCTCATTCCAGTTGCACACTCGGGTGATGTATATAGTGTTTGTAATCTGGGAATGATAGGGAAATAGAACATTCTCTTCACTGGGACATCTTTGTACTTTCCTGTACCAATCCTACGAGGAAGGAACCTAGGAGCATGACAAATTTTGCACTCAGATAACTTGCTATCATCCTTGTAATATAACATACAACCTACCTCACAACAATCAATCTGTTCAACCTTCAGCCCTAACTTAGACACCAACTGTGATGCTTGGTAATAGTTCTTGGGCAAGCATTCTTGAACTGGACATACACTATTAAGCATATGAGCAACAAAATCTATACCTTTTTGTGGAATATGCCAATTAGTCCTAATTGCCAGAAGTTGAACAGATGTTGACAATATAGACTGTGTAGCCCCCTCGTAAATGGGCTTGTTAGCGCATATCAACTTATCCTAGAACTGCTTTGCATCTTCGTTGGGCAACTCATCCTCACGAGGGACATCTTCATCTCCATACGGCCTAAAAACATCAAACACCATCTGATTTATTGAATCAAAATGGTCGTCATGATGCACATGCTCACTACTATTCGAACCACCCCTTGTAAGATCGTGGTTCACTTCTCCGTGTTCAGTCCAAATCCAATAGCCTGGTTGATATCCATGTCGGTACAAGTGAAGCCTAACATTAGTTGGCGTAGATTTCTTCCTACACTTGCATTTTCTACACGGGCAACTTATCCGTCCGTCAGATATACAAATGGGTAGCTTCCTGGCCCTCTTCACAAAGTCTTTAACACCACGAACAAACTCTTTTTTCAAGCCGTGCCTATTAGCATTTGTTCTATTATACATCCAAGTACTATCCATTTTCTATAAGGCAAACACTTAACTTGTCAAATACTAAATAAGTTGGAAAAATACAAATCACTAAATTCAAGGAAACACTTTCACCTATGTGTAAAACACAATACACTCACATAACTCAACAAATTGTTGTCCAGCACATTTACCATCCAACCATCCAAAAAACAAGATCATTTGCTGAACAAAAACTCTTGAGGCAACTATGTCCTAATTTGCAAAAAATCAGACCATACACAAATCGATAGCAATATATTCCTATCAAAGTTAATTCGCTAATAACTTATATATCAAAAGAAACATGAACAAAACACTGTCCACAAAATCAACAAAACTGATCAAGTGAGGAAAATCAACATACACAAAACACACAAAATCTATTTTGAGGAACCCTATCAACAAAACACTGTCCAATAAACCCTAAAACAAAAATACACAAAATCAACAAAAGGCTAAAGGGTAATGATGAACATTAACAAGTCAAAAGGCAGTCAAAATACATAGTAGCTTTTATGGTTTTCCAAAGTTACTTGGCGACACAAAACTTAATTAATAACACATAGTAATAAGGCTACAGTAATTAAAACATTCAAAATCTAACTAAATGTGTATATATACATACATATATATCCAGGTAGGAAGGAAAAAAAAACTAGGTAACAGTTACTGAACCTTTTAAAAGGGTAATGATAATGGTAAGTAAAACTCATCAAGCTTCTAATTCAAACCTTGAGTGCTTGCACTACTAGAAAAGGAAAACAAAACAAAACAAAGAAAAGAAAGAGATGTTACCGTTCACGAAAAAAGACTTCGAAGGCTCTCCCCTCTCTACATCGATGGCTCCTTTCTCTTGCTCTTGATTTTTTACAGTTTTGTAGATCTCCCCTCCTTACTGTTTTATGCCTCCTCCTCTTTGATTTTTTATTTCTGCCTCTTTCCTAATTTTTCCTAATTCTATCCTCTGTTCTGTTTATGATTGTCTCCGTGACTGCTTTTTTCACTGTTGTTGCTGAATTGTATTTATAGGCCGGTTTTGTGAGGAATATTAATCCAAGGACAACAATTAGAGAAAGGACTAAGGACAGCAGCTGGGTGGAGGTGATTAGGGTGCTGGGAAGGACAGTCAAAGGAAAGGACGAGGAAGGACAACATCAAAAAGGACCAGCAGCTAGGGCTGCTGCAGCGCCCTCTTCCATGCTTTTTTGAATTTTATTTTAAATTTTTGTACTGCTTGCTCTTTTAGTTTTTGTCCATATGTGCAAAAGGACTTAGTTATGTAATAAAATGGATTTTGGCTATTCAGCTTTTGCCTAATTTTATATTACATTTTATTTATATTTTTTATATTTTATGAAATAGAGCGATATCAACAAAAACGAGTATCGAAATAAACGTCACACGTTGAGCGTTAAAGACACTCGCACGATTAAAACGACGATAATAATAATAAAAACTTTTTTTTGGTTTATTTTCAATTAGCCGGACAAAATTACGGTATGACAGCTGCCCTATTTATTTATATTTTACTAGGAGATTTGAAGGGTTTCCAAATTTCTCGAGTAAAATAGAAGTAAAGATAAAACGACACTAATTTTGCCAAAAAAAAAATTTGTTTTTGAGAAATTCCCAAAAGACTGGGTTTACATACAACAAAAGTAAATAAGGATCGCTGGGGATTTGAAGGAGCACTGAGGCTTTGATGGTCTAATTCGCAGTCGATGCTTGGCGCATTGATTGGAGTTAAACTGAAGGACCGACGGGGTCTGAAGGGCATGCCTAAGCATGATAGACCAATGGGTCTGATGGAGCGCAAACAAGCAATTACGGTACTAGTAAAACGGTCTGCTTGGGGGTGGCTTTTTTCGAGCGGCCATGGGGTCAAGATCAGGTCGTTGACCTGATTTGCTCATCTCGAAGGATGTCCGCTATGTCTTAGGCTGACACAGCTAGTCTGAAGGACCTGGAGTCGGATGATCCGTCGCGCTCAGTGTCGACATAGTGATCTCAAGGTAGAGTTCGAAGCCGTTGCTTTGACATGTTAATTCGAAGTGAACTGAAGGACTTGGGGTTGGGGTTGGGTTCTTAAATAATTCAATCTTCTTTGATCTTCTGGAACCTCTTCAGAAGCTGATACTTGTCCCATCAATTAATACTCTCTTAAATAATCGGCACAGTATCATGATCATCAACATGTGCATGCAATCTTACGAGAAGTTCGGTCTTGCTATGCACAACTAAATGTTTGGATAAGATTCAACGTAATAAACACCGAGTTCCTTTACATTGTATATAACTTTTATTTTATATCCACAAACTATTCCAGAACTTAAATTTCGTGTCATATATTTCGGTAGATTGTTTCCACACTCTTCAAATCCCTCTATATTATTAAAAATAATAGTTGCTTAGGAGGTGTTACATTCTCTTAGGGACTAATTAGTAATTTGCTAGTTAGTTAGTATTTCCTAGAGCTCTATATATAGAGCACATTATACTCACATTTAGGATCTTTTATCAATATGATTCCTTATGAAGAGTTTCTACCTCTTTTACCCCATGAGTATTCCTATGCTCTCTACCTCTCTTATGGATTCGATTTATGCATGTACGATCCTATGATTCTTAACATGGTATCAGAGCGATACCCTAGAGATGAGGATTACGCTTCCGATTCCGATTCCGTCATCGATGAAGATTTCAGCGATATGGAAGATGGTATTCCACCATGGTTGTTTGTGGATCTTGAAGAGGAAGATGCTTCGCCGATCCATTAAGAAGATGATCTTCTCAATATCGTGTTCGGCAATGTCGATCAAGATTCATATCTTGAAGCATTTTCTGTTGCTCCGCTAATTTCAATTGAACCAGAATTGGATGAATTCAGCATCAAGATAGGAGAAATCTCCTGTCCAGTAGCTGCTGTAAAAGAGAGCGATGATGACGGTGAGAATGTTGCTGCACCTAATCTTGACAGTGGCACTACGAAGGAGATTGCAACTGGATGTGAGTTTGGGATCTCTGATTGCAGCAACAATACTGTAGATCCAGATCCGGCAAACCAACTACAGAAGCACACAACGTGTTCAGAAATCGTTCCTTCAACCTCCATCTTCGTCAACGACTCCGCTACAAGGCTCGGTGCCAATGTCATCTTCAACGCATCAAAACCAGCAAAGCCACAAACCAAAATGCGATATGATGCATCATCGTTCTCAGATCCAGAATTGAAAGATGAAAAGAAATTGGAGAAGATTGTTACTGATGAGAGCAATTTCTGCAATCTCGGATCTGAGATTGTGAATCTCTCCAAGAGTGTGTTTGTGGTTTCGAAGTCTGTTCTCGCTACCCCACCAGATCCAGTTTGCACCTCGCTCACTGAATCCGCCTTCCTCACACCAGATTCAATTCGTCTTTTGGCAAACACTGTGCAATCGCGAAAAGAATTGGTTACTGACTTTGTAGATCAGATCTTATTACTTCTACAACGATTTGGTTTTGTCATCGATCTTGTCTTCAATTTCGGTGATCCACTGCATCAAGCTTCCTCTCTGCCTTACACCGCCGTTCGACGGTCTGATTTCATCTCTGTGTTCGTATGGTTCGACTTCATCTTCGAAGCATCAGATCGGAGTGTTTCCTTCGTCGGAGATGGAAACAAGGCAGCAAGTATGGAGAGAATAAGGAAGAAGGAAGTGTCGAAGACCAAACCACAACGTTGGCTACCCAAGCCACCGGATCCGCCGCCGCCTGAACTTCCTTGTTCGTACTGTTTGTCGTCGCTGTGGTTGGGTATTGTTACTGTTAGAGAAATCTCTACCAAAGTCCCATGGTCCTTCATCAAAGACGGTGACGGCGCTGCTATCATCACCAGAAATCGGCCAAACTCGGTACTGCAACCACGATTGAAGGTTCTAGAAACGGTAGAGTTCAAGGGAAAGTGTTACTGGACATGCTGTTTGGGCTCACGATGGTAATGGATCACACTCTCTGTTTGGGCTCAACATTACACTTTGACCCACTCCTCATTGGATCAAATTAACATCAGGACCCCATTTTCATTTTTTTTTACTAGCCACCAGCTAGGTTGCATTTCTTTTGTTTAAGTTTTTAGTAAATGGAATAATTGCTTGTATTTCAAGCTGATATGGTGATCCCAATATCAGCTTGAGGGAGGCTATTAAAAATAATAGTTGCTTAGGAGGTGTTACATTCTCTTAGGGACTAATTAGTAATTTGCTAGTTAGTTAGTATTTCCTAGAGCTCTATATATAGAGCACATTATACTCACATTTAGGATCTTTTATCAATATGATTCCTTATGAAGAGTTTCTACCTCTTTTACCCCATGAGTATTCCTATGCTCTCTACCTCTCTTATGGATTCGATTTATGCATGTACGATCCTATGATTCTTAACATGGTATCAGAGCGATACCCTAGAGATGAGGATTACGCTTCCGATTCCGATTCCGTCATCGATGAAGATTTCAGCGATATGGAAGATGGTATTCCACCATGGTTGTTTGTGGATCTTGAAGAGGAAGATGCTTCGCCGATCCATTAAGAAGATGATCTTCTCAATATCGTGTTCGGCAATGTCGATCAAGATTCATATCTTGAAGCATTTTCTGTTGCTCCGCTAATTTCAATTGAACCAGAATTGGATGAATTCAGCATCAAGATAGGAGAAATCTCCTGTCCAGTAGCTGCTGTAAAAGAGAGCGATGATGACGGTGAGAATGTTGCTGCACCTAATCTTGACAGTGGCACTACGAAGGAGATTGCAACTGGA